>CM076265.1:3750000-4350000 GCA_038380795.1 Pyrocephalus nanus | reverse complement strand
TGCTGCAGAAGAGAAATAGCAAGGTGCCTTCATACTGCAAGGGGAAACTAAGAGCAAAAAAATACAGACAGCAACTACTGACTGTGAAAAGAGGGCAGGTTTAGATGGGATAATAGGAATAAATTCTTCCCTGTGAGGGTGGGGAGGCCCTGGCACAGGTTGCCCAGAGAAGCTGTGGATGCCCCATCCCCAGAAGAGTTCAAGGCCAGGTTGGACGGGGCTTGGAGCAACCTGGGCTAGTGGAAGTGTCCCTGCCCATGGAAGGGGAGTTGGAACTGGATGATCTTTGGGGTGTCTTCCAACCCAAAGCACTCTGTGGTTCTATGACAGATACTCTGCTCCTTACATGATAACTTTTTCTGTTGGGGAAAAGTGTTTCTACTTGAGGCAAAGCCTTAAGCAGACACTAATTAAAGCCAAAGTTAGTGATACTTTGGTATATGTTTACTTCAAATACTTCAGTGTAGGAGTTTTTATTCATATCTGAGCTGCAGGAGGTGTCAGTGTACACTTCACTGATTTAATGAAGGTTTCAATGATATCTACAGTACCTGGGTCCAGTGGATACTTGACAGCTGAATAAAGAGAATCCACATTTAGGCAGTGCATGTGGTAGGTAAGGGGGACATGGTGCTTCCATTTCTCCTTTAAAGTGAGAAGAAACTACTGGGACACAATCCAGACTAAATCATTCCTGTCACAATTATAAATATTATAGAAAGGCCATTCTGTTGTGCTGCTGTCGCCTTCCCTGCATCCCTAAAAGCAGCAAATAGAAAAACAAATAGTTCTAGAATGGATTTTTCTGAGCACATGTGTGTAAGCACAAATGACAAACACATTTGTAATTTTTATTTGCAGTCACTCGAAACAGTAAAAAAATTATTTTGGGAAACGTTGTGTCTCTTTGCTGCTACACAGAGACCCAGCAAAAGTTTAGACATTAGATGAATATTGTCTCCAGGAATTTATGATTAGTAGCAGCATTTTAAGCAGCTACTACACATGCTATTATAATTTCAAAGTGATTTCCCTGTAATTTTTGCAAGATGTAGCAGAATTTTAATTACAACTTCTAAGGGATAGATTTGTCCATCATAACATGTAGGTAATTTGTCTCCCTCCCATTTAAAGAAAAAAAAAAAAAGAGCTCTGGGGCATTCAAATGTGGGAGCTACACATCCTACTGAGGGTAGGTAGCTGTGAGATGCAATCTCCCCTTAAAAGGCAGGAAATGAAAGGACATTTCGCATGTGGCTGAATATATATAAATATATATTTTTGATATGTATATACATACACACACCCACCCCCTTCTTAGCACCATTAAAACACTTCATCTATTGTCTGGCATGATGCATTGTATGGAGAGACTGTCCAGATGAAAAAGAGCTGCTTTCCTAAGCAGAACTTTATATTGTATAAACATTTCCATATAAAGAAGGTCCATGGAATTCCCAATGTCTTATTCTAAATGAAGGCTGCCCTTAGCCATTGCCTTAACAATGCCCCTAATAATTCAGCTGGGCTCAGCTAAAAACAAAAGAAGGCTGTGTTCTGACTGCACATCAGACATGCTGGGAAATCCAAGTCCAGTGTAAAGAGAGGGAAAATTCAAGACTGTGGACTACGAAGCCCTGAGTTACCTGTGAGCTGCTACTCCCAGCTCTGGCACCTGCCTGTATTTCCCACAGCTGACTGTTCACACACATGTGAGCATGAAACTGCTGAATCCACAGCAAACAACCAAAAATTCTAGAAAAAGCCTTCAAAATATGGATATTGAGGACTGCAGTCTGTTCCAGAAGCCAATGTGTTGCCTTGTCAAGTAACTATGAATATCTGAAAAATACCACAACCTAAAATCTACGCTTTGCCCCTTTAAACAAAATAAAGCAAAAATTACACAGAAGCACTTCACGCTTCCTTTATGCATTTCTTTAAGTGCAGTAGAAGCCAGGTTGCCACTTCATCAGCATCAAAGCCCAAATTAGATCAAGGAGTGTGGAGGTAACAACGGCAGCAACAGATTTCCTTCCTACTCCTTTCATGGTTAAGTGGAGTTTGTTCCTTTTTTATTTTCTAAGTATGGTTAGGCGCCTCAAGCACGCTTGTTAGGATGGAAAAAGCGTGCAAATCCCAGACCTAGGACCCTGCCAAAAGTCTCTTTAGACAGTCAAGGCAGCCAGAAGTATGCTGAGAGCTTGCCAGAGCCATATTGGGTGGCTAAAATTAAATAAACAGTTAATAAAAAGATTTTTGAATCAACCTAAATAAATACAAACTTATAGCTTAACTGACTTATCCGCTTTATAAAAGAGGATCTAAGGCAGCAACCAAGCCTTTGAAATGCTTCGACATCCACAAGTTCTGCACAGCAGATTTAAAACAGAAGGGTACTTGCTATTATCTCTTTCATGAGACGAGGCTTACATTGGAAAAAAAAAAAAAAAAAAAAAAAAAAAAAGAAAATCATTGACTGCTCTGACAGGGATTTCTCTTCCTTTAAAACACAAACTCGCTCTGCCCCCTGTTGTCAGCAAATTACTCCTCAGCCCTTGCAGCAATAGGCCAACAGCAGGACCCCCCTGCCCAGAATATCCAGAATTAGTTAAAACAAAAGGCAGCATCTCCCAAAAGGAATACGTTTCTGCACAGTGAAAACTGTTCCTAAATCTGTGTGCTTGAGGCACTTTGGTTCCTCTGCTTGGTACGTTATTATTTCTGGAAAAACACCACCACAAACATCAAATCAAGTGTGCACAACTGGCCAATGTTTTGGATGTTAAAAAGTATTAGCTGCTTTAGGAAGAAAAAAAAAATGTTGGAGGAAATTAAAGATGAGTTTTATCAGTGTTCAGAAGCCCTTTCTTTTCCTTTACCTCTGAATCCTTACACTGAATAAGGCAAAGATTGATGCTCTGAGTCCAGCCATTTACCTCCTTAGCTGTAGTGTGAGTTTGTATCCCGGTTTTGGTAAGTGAAATGAGTACAACAATTTGTCACTGATGTTTTTTAATATCACAGAATCACGCAGATTGGGTGTAGCCAATCTGTACTGATGAGATTAAAAACAGATCTGCACCCATCGGGATAACTCGGGAAGCTTCCCAGACTTCTCCTGCCTGTTGCTTCTGAGCTACCCAGACCTTCCCTGGCACCCAGGGAAGGAGAGGATAATCAAGAGGGAAAGAACTTTTCAGTGATCAAACATGATCCAACAGAAAAGGAATAATCAAAATCTTAGGTCACAGCATTCCTAAAGAACACGTTGCCATCCCATCAAAAAAATAAAGGGGCTGATAAAACAAACTCGCCAGCGACAGAAATACACAGTTCCTACCTCCAAGTACAGCTAACAATAATATTTGCACTCCTGTGTCCTTCTTGGAATAAAATTGTTTAAATAGGCAGAAGGAATGGGCTTAGTGGGCTAATCTCAAGTGAAATACTCCTTAAATCCACAGGTTTAGATGCCAGTGGGGTCAATTTTGTTCTTCTCCTTTCCAGGACAGAACAGATGAAGTGCAAGAAGCTTATTCCATGCAGCTCAAGAATAGCTGTGGCTTTCAGGTGGTGCAAAAAGAGAGACTTTTTATAACCCACCTAAGCAACTAGAAATAAGTTACATCTATTCTAAAAAAAAAAAAAATCAAGGTTTGTCTGTTGCCCTATTTTCCAGCTGTGGTTCTTTTCCTCCTCAACCACCATTCCTTCGCCTGGGAAGCAGTTCCAAGTTGCTGACTTTCAGTACTCAGCCTCCACTTTCTACAAACACTTCTAAATTTCGCTGATATATTACTTTAAAGCCACTGGAATGGCTCACTTGAAATTCAGAGCAGGACTAACACCTACATGTATTTATTTACAAGCATCTTCACTGGCTGCCCTTTGGCCAGTGGGTTTTAATCAACCCTAATTTGTTTGTGAATTTATGCCTAGCAAGAGGAGAAATAACACAAACACAGGAAATCAAACAGAATTAAATCACGTTGGAGAAGTTACTGATGTTTTTTATTCATCTACAAATACCTGCTTTTTGTAGATAACCCAAGTAGCTTTTTATGGGTTTCAATGTTTCCTCACCCTCAGAACAGGGGAAATCCAAAATATCATCAAGAAGCTTATTTTGGCTTTGCCTGCTGTACGAAAGTGTCCTTAAAATCAGAGCTATTGCTCCAAGTCTTGCAGTTTTGGTGATTATTTCCCTATCCCAAAACCAACCTTGGCAGGACACAGAGGCCAAGCACCTTCTAAATTCCCTGAGCAGAAAAGAGAGTGGAGATGGATATTTATGTTATTGTTTGAGTACCTTGTTTGAAAAGCAACTAAGGAGTTTTAATCCTTTCTACATTTTTAGCTAACACACTCTTTTGAAGTGCACATTTAGAAAACATCCACAGCATAACAGGCTTGTTATAAAATAGAGGCAAGCTGTGCCTGATACCTGTAATAAACATCACTCTTTCCACAACAACCTAATTTGGAAGTTGCTGTAGAGGATGAGAAGGGTGTATGAAGGAGAGTGGTTTAGCAGATAACCCTGATTAAATGCAATCCTTACCTTTAATTGCAACACAACTGCATTGCCCTAAAACCTGCATTATGAATGTGGCAAGCAAAGCATTGCACAAGTCCTTGGCCAGCTTCTCTTTATTCAGACACTCAGACAGCAAACTCGAATGACAAACCACCAAGCAGGGAATGAGAAAGGGACACCTCTAATTTTGCTGCTGTAAAACAATTAGTTGGCCACATTTTTAGAGGGGAAAAAAATAAGCCTTAAATTGTGTGGCTGGTTGCTATAAGGCTTCTCATGTATTGTTCTATATCCATGGATATTAAGGTCACCACTACCACTTCTTCAACTTAGTTTAACACAGCACTGCTAAAATACACAAATCAGGACTGCAAAGAGAAATCTATGTTTCTGCACCAGCTTAAGCCAAAAAAGTGACTTTTTAACACTTAAACAGCGGTTCTACAACACAACTAAGCCGACTTGACAGTTTCCAGAGACAGGACTGGCACAGGAGCTGCTCCCACAGCTGCATTTTGCAGTTCCTTTTCTGCCATTTTAACCTCCCATGAAGGCTCATCCTTGGGTTGGACAAGCCAAACTATCACCACAAGGACTGGGAAGAGCTGCTGTTTCCTCCAAGGGAAGCAAAGGGACCTTAAAGACCATCCAGTTCCAACTCCCCTGCCATGGGCAGGGACGCCTTCCACTATCCCAGGTTGCTCCAAGCCCTGTCCAACCTGGCCTTGGACACTTCCAGGGATGGGGCATCCACAGCTCCTCTGGGCAACCTGTGCCAGGGTCTTACCACTTTCATAGGGAAGAATTTATTCCTATTATTTAAGGGAAACCTGCCCTCTAGGGAGAGGGCTTCACTCCAAGTCACTGTAGGAAAGCAAAGCACACATTACAGTTTCCCAGGATTAGGAAGATATAGGAACTGTAATTCAAAATATGAAAAAACTTCTTCGAGAAAGAAATAAAGTAAACTGAAAATAAAAACTGACTTTAATGCTGGTTCCAAATTACCTGTTATTACACTTTGTGACTTAAGGGTACCATCAGTCCAGAACAAATTATAACCATTTCAGAGGCCTAAAATTCAAGAGTTTCCTATCAAAAGATTTGGGTTTGATTAGAAGCATTTTAACCCAATGTATTTGGGTTAAAAATCACGTACTTCTTCAGAACCTTTCCTGAATGTTTTCATCTATACTTTGATACTTTTATTTAAATATTTCTAGCACTACCTTGCTACCCGTGGGCCCTTCAATCTCATTTCCAAGCCGCTTCAATAAATCAAAAGGAAAAACTTGCTCTGGGTGTGTTTTTGTTCCTGCAACTGCCAGAGGCAGATACAGAGTCAAACCCAGCTCTCTGTGTGTTGCATGGAGGCATTTCAGCATTCTGTAATTTCCCAATTGTAATTTTCTAAAGAATTCATCAAATTAACTCAGCAGAATAGCTTTGTGTGGGATTCCCAACAGATACACACACAGCCAGGACTTCTACATTCCCTTTCCCCTGCGATGCTATTTGCTAGTCATTAACTTCTGTCCTGGGAATAACTGGAAATGACTGCCTCCTTTATTATCCCTCCCCACAGCTGGAGAGCAGAAATGTTTGTGCTGCTGTTAGCAAAAGCTGTCTCAATCCTGCAGCAACGTGGGCTCATCCCAAAGAGGTGCTGCCAGTCAACATCTGCACGGACCACTGCAAAGACTGAGGCATCTAAACCTGCAGACCCAGGGATGGACAGAATTCAACAGCACACAGCAGTGGAAAGCAGTTATCAAGGTGGTGTAAAGAGAGACTGATTCAATGAGCTGGTTAAAAAGATCCCTTCTGAGATCCACTGAACTAGAACTAAATACAAACAACATCTTGCAGAGAGCAGGAAAAAAAAGGAACAATCGTTCAGGAAAGCCCTCAGTTCTTCCTATGTAAGACCAAGTTGTCATATAAATAAATAAATCAATCAAATCAAGCTGATGAGCCACCAGTGGGTTGTTTTGCACCATCTGCTCAGTTGGTTTTCCTCCATAGGAAGGGGTTAAAAAACCACCTGAACTAAAAACCCCCTAAAACAAACCCAAAGTTCAACTGATGATCCTTAAATATCAATCCAGGCTGGATTTAGCTACAGAGATCTGCTCCTTGGTTGTCTTTAAAATGGGAAAAGGAGCACCTCAAAGAGGCAAGGGGCATCATCCACCACAGGGTTCTTCCTGAAGGAAAAACCTCCTTCCCATAAAGAATATTTGTTATGCAAGCCTTTGACTATTCTTCTCCTTTTAAGCCCTTTTCAGTTTTCAAAGGCCTCTGCTGCCCTCAGCAATGGGTTTAACCCAACTTTTCACATAAAAACCCCACAAGCCTGCTCATTCAAAGAACTCACCAGACAGGTTAGCACCTCAGGACGGGACAATCATAAATTGTCACAGAATGGTTTGTTGTTGGAAGGGACCTCGAGAGGTCATCTAGTCCCAACCCCTTCAAGGAGCAGGGACATCTTCAACTAGATCAGACTGCTCAGAGCCCAACCCAACCTGGCCCTGGGTGTTTCCAGGGATGGGGCACCCACCCAGTGTTTTATCACCCCCATTTTATGATCATGACCCTCATAAGACAATGACCAGCCCAGATCTATTTCCAGCTGGCTCTTTGCTCCTAACACTTCATTTGTACGTCAGGCTTGGAGTAGGTTTCGGTATGTATTAATTTTTAAAGGGACTCTTAACCCCAGCATTATCACCACCTCTTAACCCAAAACCACGTTAAAAACTGACCTCCAACTGCTGTCTTAAGTTGCCTTCGACACAATCCAGTTAAAGCTCAAATATCCAGATTTAATCTGCAGCTTATAACTTCGAAGCCAGTGTAGTTAGATTAATACATTTTTAAAGAGTCAGCACCCTGAAACACAGAAGAATAACTCAGTAGCTCTGGGACAGACTAGCAAAAGTAGATTACAGCAAAAAGCCACGTTTTACTAATCTTACTGTGAAGCTCTGTAAATTGTCAGTGTCTTAATACTTGCAGAACCCAGCAGAGGGCAGGTTCTACCTTTCTAAACAGCGACCAAGCCCTGTCGAGGACAGTCATTCAAATGGAAAATGCCCTCACCCAACAAATCAGCAAACGTGCACCTCAATAGGCGCTGGAAAAAAAGTTAAGACATTGAAAATTTCCTTTTGCAGCCCAATATCCACCTGGAGCTACATTCTAACCGATTTACAAGACAAACTGCTTAACTTAGATCCATTTCAATGGGCTTGGGTGTCAAACCAAGTAAGAGTCACAAACGTAGTTACCTGCATGATCCTGCTCTGATAAACAGACAAATTACACACCAAAATACCAATTATAAACACATTCACCACATATCTTCTCCAGCGAGAATCCCGGGGGGAGGATGGAAGATGAGAGTAACTTCCCTGCCTTGTAACCCTCAAATATTTTTATGTTACCAACATATTCATTTTTATGTAACTAATATATTTTGTAAGGAAAGACATTCTCCTCAGGATGTGCATGGGTGAGGGCAAAGAGAATCAGTACTTAAAGAGTCTACACTTCTCCTCACAACCATTTCGAGGGTCCATCTAAGGAGGCTTTCACGTATTTTAGCAATGCCTTGTATGCTGTGACTTATTCTACAACACAAGGAAAACAAATGTGTCAACAAGGCAACTCCTTCCAGCTTTTTCAAGTCACCTGTCCTGTGCCTTCCTTCTGACACACCCAGCTCACCAGGCTTTGCCTGTATCCAAGCACTCAATGTCCCAACAACACTGCTATTGAGAGAAAGCACTCAGCAGAAAATGCAGAGGTGTTTTACAAATCCAGTGGATCAAAGTTGTCACTCTCCATGCTTCTTTTTTTTTGGATGCCTGGGTTAATATTTCTTCTGGGATTTCAAGCGGATTCACCTCGTATTTACTTTGACAAAAAAAAGTTATGTTAAAATGCTCAATTAGCATACAGATTCCAGTAAGAAATAACTTCCCTTTAAAGTTAAAAAAAGGTGTAAAGTATCTGCAAATACCTTTAGTATTAGTGAAACCCAGCCACGACCAGGGCTGGAGGGGAAAGCAATGGCAGACAAGCTCCAGCAGACAAGTCAGAACAGTTTGACTTCTGCTTTGAGAAGCCTTGGGAAGGACGCCAAGAGAGTCGCAATAATTATGTTGAGCAAACAAAAATCTTCATCGTTTCAATACCGAGAATAAAACCCTGCTGAGGTGGGGTAGCCTCGGGGGTGTGTTGCCTTGGAAGAAGAAAGAGCTGAGTCAACCTTATTGGGCACATTTCCTCCTGAATCAGTATATTTGGGAAAAAGAAACAGCTCTAACCCGAGATTTATGCCTTTTAGCTATGACCTACTGCTGACTTCTTTATTCCCCTACCCATGGAATAGCCAAAATGACTGGAGATTCAGTGTGAGCACCTACAAGAATGGTAAGGTGGGGGGGGGGGGAAATGTGTGGAAAATAAGTCTCCCTCTCCCCTTTGCCAGAGATTACATGGTAAACTATGATACCACTAAATAATCCTTTGTACACATTATCAAATGTTAACACCTTACCACAAAGGTCTATAAATGTATAAGAAGTATTAAATAATTCAGTTAGCACTGAAAATATATATATGTGTATATATATGCAGGGAATGCTGCTTGCTGTTGGTTGCAGCTGCGTCCCATATCCACAAGAGATTTCTCAAGGGTTTTGTGGCAAATGAGCAAGCTGAGGATTCTGCCAAAGGTTGTATTTATCACTTTTCGGTGGGTGGAGAGAGACCCATCTCTCCATTACCTCATTGTTCCCCACGAGTCACAGAGAGCACTGTGTGCCAATTACCAGGCATCAGCACCTAAACCAGCAGGCAAGCATTAAACTTTAGGTGTGCTTCCCAACCCCCTTCCCGCTGCATTCCTATTCATTCTGCAAGGGCAGATGCCAGATAACATTTTAATCAATTTTCAGAGGTCTCAAGAAGAATAAAAGGATTAAGAATGCTAAAATACCAATAGCTGCAAAGCGAGAACTCTCACTGCCACAAGCTCCCCTCGCATATTCCATCCATCTGTTTCCTTTCTGACTGTTGCTGTTGGAAAGCACCCTTTTGTCCCGCCCTGAGGCAGAAAAAGGAATTCAACGTGGGGGGAGAAACTTGGTGGTCAGTGATCTGTGCATCCCTGCCATCTGCACCCCCTCCTTCCAGCTGCCTGGGGCTCCCCCAACTTCCCTCTGCCCATCTTCTCCCACCCCGCCTGGCCACCCCCTCAGCGGCGTCATTAATAATTTACCGGCTGCAAGAGACAAAGAAAACAGCCCAGAAGCACCACGTTGGGGCTGCTAAGATTTCTGCCAGGGTTTGTGAGGCTGAGAAGAGCACCCAAAACACACGAGCTCGCGAGTTTGGCGCGCAGCAAACTGTAAAAAAAAATCCAAAATTAGGCACGGACAAAACCTTGCCAAGGGCACGGGAGAAACGAGAGACCAGACCTGAAACAGATACATACTTAGGAGTGCAGCCTGTCACAGCTGGCAGGATAAAATACATTTACAGGGTGTGTTTTTTTGATGCAAATTAGTGTAATATAATTTGCCTCTTTGAACACCTTAGTGCTGGGAATCAGAAAGATTCTCAATGAGCATCTTGCTTTGTGGTTGTTATTTTGACAGTAAGTCTGTTATATTATTATTTACAACCAATTAGATCACTAATTACTGTTTTTACTGCTTTGTTAAGTTCTGGAAAATACTGGATAAAGGAAAGAGAACAAGCTATGGAGAGCGAAGCAGCAGTTTTGCTCATCTAATTAGGCCAGCTATGAGGGTCTTACAAACTGCCAGAGATGACAGACCAGAGAAAGGGAAAATGTGACCCCTCATCTGCAACTTAGAAACTACTGACAACACAAATGTTTAGTTTTTAATTACATGGGATTGGGAGTTTGCTACAGGCTATGACCTGCAGATTCCATCAGATCTGCTGTACCAAGTGTAGTTGGCCTCAACTATTATGAAGCACGAGACACACTCAGGAAAACCTGGAGGACTTGGTTTTGCTTCAGCAGATGGCCTGTTTGCCTCAGAGCAGCAACCAGATGTCCACATATTGGTGTTAGTGTGTGTGTGGCATCCCTGAGTCCAGCACCTTTAAGACACAAACTATGAAGATCTGTAAGGAAGCTCTTGCAGTGCTGTGTTCACACAGGCATACCAGCAAATCCCTTCAAGAAAATGAAAATATCCTCTAACCTCTACAGCAGTCAGATCATTCAGCTCTTGCAGATAAAAGCAATTTTATCAATGAGCAGTTTTCCATAGGAAGTGGCTTGCTGCAAAAGAGCAATGTTGTGTGAAGCTGGCAGGCAACCAAATCAGCCTGATTTTATTTGATAAAGCCAAAATCAGTCCCCAGCATATAAGAAAGCAGTACCCTGACAGCATGGATGGACATAAATAGCCCTTCAGATTCCTTAGTGCCAAGGTCAGCTTTCTGGAACAGCCCATCATGGAAGATGAAGTCAGCCCAGGACTGCATTAAGATGTTCCTCACAACACTCTCAAATTAATCGAGTGGTCAATCCCTGCCCTTCAGGATTTTAATGGATTTTGGACTTAGAAATTGTCCTGCCATGAAATATCCAGTGGAGTGCACAAATCCAAACTGCCTTTGGTGGCAACACCAAACTCCATGTTCCTTACTTTCTCCAGCCAAGGGACTCGTGCCAGACACAACATCCACCATCACTCTTTGGTCACACAGCTTTTCATACTGAGGTTTGGGTTGGAAGGGACCTTTCAAGGTCATCAAGTCCAACCTCCCTGCAGTGATCAGGGACATTTCTATCAGATCAGATTGCTCAGGGCCCTGTCCAACCTCACTTTGAACATTTCCATCTGCCACCTCTCTGGGCAACCTGTTCCAGTATTTCACCATCTCCATCATAAAAACAAGTTTCTTTCTTATATCCAGTCTGAATCTACCCTCTTTTAGTTTAAAACAATTATCCCTTATCCTATTGCTACAGGCCCCATTAAAAAGTCTGTCCCCATCTTTCTTACAAACCCCTCTTTAGGTTCTGAAAGGTTTCAGGAAGTTTTCCCCAGAGCCTTCTCTTCTCCAGGTGATCAACCCCTAGCTCTCAGCCTGGAGACAGTTCCATCTCTCTGAATCATTTTTTGTCCCTTTTATAAGGAATCCAGTCTTCCAGAAAAAACCTCAGCAGCCCTCTAGTCCCCTGACTCATTCTGGGAGCATCCAAATCCAAGGCACCCACATCTGCCCCAAGCACAGGAGGCAGGGGTGGGCAGAAGGAAGGACCCAGTGTTGCTGTCACCTCATCCTCTGCTTTGAAACAAGCCACAAAGAGTTAGGAACTTCTGTTCACACACAAAATCCAAAAACACTGTAGTGGGAACTGGATCTTTCTGACCACCTGCCCAGAAAATCTTCCTCTGAGTTGGCCACTGTTTCGGGCATTTTACTGGCCAGACTCTGGATCTTCAGTTTCCCTGGAAAACAGTCATGGCCTGGGTTGTTCTGAAGAGCCTCTCTAAGGAATCAGGTAAAACTCTCTCCGAGAGGTTTTAAATAGGTTATTTCTCTCCTGTTGGCAGAGGAGCAGGCCAAGAAAATGATCTTGGCATTGAATACTGGAGATCATTAAATATTCATGTTTAAAAAAGATGCACAGCACTTTTAATTAAGTCTGTCTTCAGCAGTTTCCAGGTAAAAAAAAAACACCAACAAAACACTGCCAATATAAATTAGTCTGGCAGCACCAACGGCCTGGTTTTGTTCTTTATACACAACAGTGCTGTGTATATTGTTATACAGATAATTACTACCAGAATGGTTATTAATAGCTCAGGTAACCGCTACCAAATGAGTCCGTGATTGTTTCTTTATGCACCTGTTTTTCCCCACAAGATGTATTGGTTTTGCATTAAACTGGCTCAGGAAAAGTAAAATGGAATGGAAATTGCGGAGGGAACTCCGTGGCAGGAGATAAGCACAGGAGCTAATATTGATTGCATCGCTTTCCAGAGCACATTAGCATCAAATGAGTGCAGCTGACCTTGAGAGCCTGCAGGAGTCATGGGAAGGAGTCACTTTAGGTATAAGATGGGGTAAGTGCTGTGTTTCAGCTCAGCAAAAGGCCCAGGCGATTCTGTATTTCTTTTACTTCGGAGCAAACCATAAATGACGAAGCTTATGGTTTGTGATAACAGTTGGACTCGATCTTAGAGGTCTTTTCCAACCTAAATGATTCTGTGATTCCAGACAAAAGCAGTAATTCCATCTAGTTTTACTCACAGGGGTTTTCTGTTTTAATGAGTGAATGCTGCTTCATGCTATTAAGAGCACATTAAGAGAGAAAACCTATAAACTAAATATATTCCTGTTTATTGCCTTTCAGAGAATATTGTTTTGTATTTCCTGAAATTATTGCATGAGGAGAAATAATAATATTAGTAAAAAAGATAAAAACTTCTAATCCCAGTGCACATTTGGGTCACCTCCTCTCTCTCCTCTATCTTTTAAATCTATACATAAGGACTTACACAAAGAGAAAGAGGTGGTTGCTGCATCATGGACTGAATGCAGGGAAACCGGTTTAGCCCTTTTGTGGAAGTTCATTTCACAGCTGAATTCCTTTTTATTATTAACTTTTCATTTGGCCATATCTGAAATTGTTTAGATCCACATAAATCTGGGGCTTTGATTGCCACTCCAGCTATCTAACTACTCAGCTGTGTGAGAGACCCGTCACTGTCCATGACTTCAGCCCACAGACACTAATCCCCTTCTCCATCAATAAAAAAATGTTTTAAAAAAATGGATCTTGCTGGTTTTCACAAGCAGCTTGAAGCCAACCTTCTGATGACACGCCACGTCTCTCTGTGATTAATAAGTATGACGGTTTGTTAATTAGCTGGCTAATCGCCCTCCACATCTATCATCAGAGTTTCAAAGAGCAAGTCACTTACTGGGCCTACAGACAATACCAAGGAAGAAAATGTTCATTTTGATGTCATGACCAAGTCCACTGATTTCAGCATTTCTTTAAAACCTTGTTTTCTGCCCTTGTTCAAAAAAAAAAAAAAAAAAAAAGAATACTTTGCAAGGACAAACTCGAGAGGCCTGATGTCAGTGAAGAAATCGTTCAACCAAGGTTAACACATTTATATTGCAGATGAAGCTTCAAGATGAGGACAAATTTGGGGGGGTTTAATATTATATCAGAGCAAGAGTGTAGAGGAAAAACATTTTGAGAATTACTAAAGCCATACAATTTATATTTTTTATATGAAGACAGTTTTCTTCGAAGATCACTAAGCTGCACAGACAATTGATATAGGCAGTGCTTTCTCCTCTAAGCTACCCAGCTGACTTTCAGGAATCAGCCTAAATGGGAAAGACTGTGTCATCTTAGGCAATAAACATGGGCCTTAAGTAAGATACCAGGTGGCTTGGAGCTCAAACCAATGATGGTATCCAATTATTACAAAATAAAATGACCCTCTGAAGAAAACGGCTCCCATGGGCACCACAAATCAGAGGGACATGTTTTCTTCTGGCATGTTCTGCATTTTAAGTCCCTACAAATGTTACTAATAACCTGTCATCCTGCAGCAGAATGGATGATACCTGCTGAAAGCACCTACGAATTCGTGAGTAAGCACATTGGGCACATTCACTGCGATTTCACCATCTCCAAACAGATGACCAAACTTGCAGGCTTAATAAAATTCCTGGTATTATTACAGCATGTCTGCTTTTTATTTCCACCTACAAACACCAGAAAGGCTGACAACTCCCCTGTGATTCTCTGTAACAGCTGAAATTCTCAGAGTTACAATATAAATCCATCGTGTGCTTAAATTCCCAGGACACCTAAATGGTACAGGCACCTTTCACAGTTTCTCTCCGGTTTCCAGGAAAGCTGATGATGCTTCAAGTAACGTGGTTCACCCTTCCTTCCATGGCTATGAAGTCCCTCTTTGCTGCAGTCACATAACATGAAATGTTCCCCAGTTTTATGTGTCTGTGCTGTGCAGAGATGGGCTCAAATAGCCTGAAAAGTTTCATGCTTACCTGCAGATAGAACAACTCATGCCAAGGTGCAACAGAACTTGATTGAGAGAAGCAGGTGAGGGGAAAAAAAAATAAATCACAGGCCACAATTTGCCTTTGCTCCCATCTCCAGGGCTAAGGATCAGGGTATCACATCTGCTCCTGTGGGTCAGTCCAGCTTGCCACCAGTGTAGCTAAAGGTTGCTGGCACCAGTAAGATTTTCCTGATACAGACTGGGAAGAACTGATTTAAAATTCAATACAGAGCGGGGGGAAAGGCAGTTCACCACTCCTAAGGTAATACAATTATTAAATCAGTACAGAAGGATGTTCCTCTTGCTATATGTCAGGGTAGCAAAGCCTGCTTTATAGCAAATTTCAGTATTTTAGTTCTACCAGTCCTACTCATACTGGGTCGAAAGGGGAAATTTCTATCCCCAGATAATTTAATTCCTTAAGTAGTTCCACTGAAATGGAAACAAAAAAGAAAAATTATCTGGAGGTTACCCACGCCTGTTATTACTTTGTTGTTTTGTTTTTTTTTTTTTATTCCCTGACAATAAATAAATTCATTAAATAGTTAACAGAAGTTCTGTAAACCAGTTCCTGTTTAAAATGCAATACTGCAGTTATACTGAACTTTCTCACTATGCAGAACCAAGCTAACCTTTTTTTGACTCAAAAACACATCAGCTCTTAGTGCATTTTATGGCAATGAACACCAACAGCTCAATGACACAAACAAGTCCTATCTCACTGCCACTGCCAATGAGTTAACTGCAAGAACAAATTAAACATTAATCATTTAAGTGATTTAAATTTAAGTTGTGCACACTGGTTTGGGTCTGTTTCTTTTGCCAAGCCACTAATGTACAGAAAAATTTTGAATTTTCTCCTGCCCTTCCAGTTGTAGAAATGGTTGGCTAATGAGGATGCAGGAAAGAGGTTTAATGTAGAGCATGTAGGAAGAAAGGCATGCCCTTTGTGCCCACACATACAAACCATCCTGTACTTGCTTCAAGTATTTCCTTTGATCAGCATCACTTCCGTAATTATTTTGGTTTCAAATTCTTTCCGAAAAATACCTACTTCTAACTTAATTTTATACTATTGAGCAAGCTAACACATCTTGTTCAGCTATTGCATTTAGACTCAGTCCACTGTATGATGTTTATCCTAATACAATATACATGTAACTTTCTTTTCTCCTTCATGTGTGCATCATATAAGTGACTAGCAGCTTGCAGTTCTGCTGTTTTCCCTCCAGGGATCTAAAAACGTTCTGTAATGGGGAATTTAACTTCAAAGTGCTCCTGTGAATGAGATGCAGCTCTTGATATTTTCCCCTGTTCCATATACAATGAAGCTACAGCAAAGCAGGATTACATCAAAGGTCAGGCAGAAGTTCACTGATGGAGCTGAAAGAGTCCTACACGTTCCTCTTGCCCCAAGTGCAGAAGTGTTATGAAGCAATTCTTATTAAGTATGGAGTATATTCAGGTAAATGAACCCGATCCTAAAGGATTTACAGGCCTTAAACCATTTCAAGCTGCAGAGGCCTTTTGAGTGGAGTGATTTCTTGCACATGAAGTGCTGGTATTTGAATTTATGGAAAAGAACAGAATTAATTTCTCCTTCTGTTGTAGGAAAACACGTACTGAGAAGATGGGCCCATCTGCCTACAGCAAAAGGGAGGGATGTTTCAACCATGCACCCCTGTGGCACTAAAAAAGGAGAGAAAAAGAAACTGCAGTAATAGTATAAAGCATCCTACTTCCACTGCAAACAACTTTCTTCAGAGGAAGTTTCCATCTTGCATACTTGCAGGAGGTGAGAAGCAACTCAGCTCAGCTAGCCTCAAGGAAAAGAGACGGGTCCAAAAGAAAAGCCTGAAATTTCAGCTCTCTGATACATACCAACCTACAAACAAGTCAAAGCATACGTCAAATTACTCCACAACAATCAATGCTTCTCCTTAAGTTCTTTGATTCCCATGAATTCCTTGTTTGTTTATTTTTCCTCCCTCGTTAGAAGAATATTTCCCAAACTGCAGTTTCCCAGAAGCGAAGCATTTGTTCCCTTCTTCCTTGGCTGAAAACACATTTCCTGGCGCTTAATAAATAAATAAATGGAAATCAATGGGAACAGATGCCATAAAGCAGCGATACCCACTGCCAGAGTTCCACCGCGAGGTCACGCCACCAGGGATTCACCGCCTAATGACCTCACCTCGCTCACTTAATGAAAAACCACATATGAACAGGGGGACAGTCACTCATTAGGACATCAGGATACCGAGAATGGCTGATTCTTCGAGCCACAGCCACGCTGTGATCCCTTGCACCGCCACAACCCCGCGTTTCAAACGCCAACAGGGGACGGAACTGCTCGTGAACCGCCGGGACACCGCGATCAAAGCCGTGGGCTGGGAACTGCCGAGCCATGATTTATTAACGAGGCATAAAGAGAATGCAAATAAACTAATTAAATAAAAAAAAAAAAAAAAAAAGGGGTTTGTAAGAGCCGAATTCCCAAAGTAAAACTTTCGGCGATGTTCAAGCGATTATCCGTCTAATTAGGAACCAAAACACCCAACGGCCCCACAGCCCAACTGCAGTGCAGTGAACATTCCAAATGCAGCGCTACGGCAGCAGTGCAGGAATCAGGTGGCACGTGCTCAGCCTTGAAGTAAAAAGCATCTAAAGCAGTTCAGACAATTCCATGCTATCCCTGGAGAATGCCAGCAGAGCCCATCTGACACGCTGCCCTGGCGCTCTCCAGCCGGCTCTTCGCGGACCCCGGGTCATTGAAGTCCATTTTTTGGCTGTGTCACTTCTCTGCTTTTTGATAGATCAGATAATGAACTCTGCACTCACACATTCCACTTGCATGCAAAAAAATCAGGGGTTCACGAAGGAATCTGCTTCCAGGATCGGCAACATCGTTTAGGATAATTACATTTTTTCTCTATAGAAAATGGAAACCTGTCTCAGAAGTTACTGCAGCTGTACTCTGAGGGGATGCCAGCAGTACTAAGTGGTCAGAAGACCATCCTGTTGTGATGTCTACGTGCAAAAAAAAGTTTTATACACCAGAGCCATGTAGAACTGATTTGCATTTGAGATTTCAACAGAACTGATTTTTCCATCTTTAAGTAGAAAGGTTCACTAAGCTCTTTATTGGCTACAAACCTGCTAAGACACGTGAAGTCTTTTCTTCGTTTTTATGGCATCCAGACTGCCAGTTCAGTGAAGTCTGTAAATAATAATATTTATTTTAAAATAAATAAAGCTAAGCACTTAGTTTTACAGGTTAAATCCCTCCGATTTCAGCAGCATCTGTCAGTAATAAAACTGACATGATGTGCATTTAAAGCAGCAGCAGATCACTCTCAATATTTACCAAAGCAGAGCATTTTGAGGGAACACGAGTTCAACCACATATCCTGCCTAGTTCAGGAAAGAAAAAAAAGTACTTATTGATTTGAATTCCACCAAGCAGGTATTGACTGAAGGAGATATTAAGGCCTGCATCTCATGTTAAGCACTGCACTATTTCATCAAGGCAACTGCTCATCTGGTCATTGCTAAATTCAAACCTCACCACTGCTGTGTCACTCCCCAGCACAACCTGAAAACACCATGGCTTAGGCAGATTATATCATTCCTTAGTTTAGAGCCACAGAATCATTTGCCAGATTGCAAATTTACACTGTATACAAAAGATATAAGTAAAAAAAAAATATTAAAAGAAATCTTGAAACAGATTAATTTAAGTGAAAACACCAACAGTATTTACTGCCTTTTAAAACTGTTCACTGAACCTTATTTACCAAGAGATGATGGGGATCTTCAGGGTTACAGCACACAACAGCTGTCTCTATAGAAGTGCCAGCCTTAATGTTAACAAGCTGATAAATTGACTGATTAGAGTTTAAGTAGTACCAAAATTGAACTGAATTATAGCAAGATCTAGACTTGGGGAATTGATAAAAACTGAAGGGTGAGGAGAGAAAAGGACAAAACCAATGGACAAGAGTGGTGAGGAGATGAAGGACACAGGCCAGCACAGTCATCCTACTGAGGGCCAAAATAAAGGCACTCCAACAGGTGATGGATGAGAAATGTACCATTATACTTGATAAGGATCCATTATATTTGACATTTGTGAGGGACTGGAGTCACGTTTACGACATTATTGGCAGTACTGCCCACCCTGCAGCAGAGGTAGGCAGAGATTTTTATCCCAATTTAACACTTCAATGACACAGAAATAATAAGGGTGCCAACATATGATAAGATTATTCAGCTGCCGTATTTTTAATTAAAGCACAGTAGAGCTGACTTCTGTGGAACAATATCCACCTTCCACAATTGCACAGACTTGCTTATTTTACTGGCAAAAATTCCCATTAGTTTAAGGCCACTTGACTCAAATGGATCCATCTCAGTGTACTGGATTCATTTTGCAGCACCCTTGTGCTGTGAGAGACACCATTTTCTGTCTTTCTTAAAAGACAACACTTAAAACTACACTCCATCAAGTAAATAATTAAGACAAGGAGCCCAAACTGAGATTAGGAAAAAAACCCACTGAATATAAAATTATGTTGTGCCCTGAAATTTGCAGTTACCTAGAGCAGAGGCACAACTCCTGCACAAAGAGCTAAGCTGGGCTTCCAAACCTTGACTAAAATCTTTAGCCCTGCAGAGCAGTGAGGGAATGAAAAATATTAGCATAAGCTTGTAACTTGAGCAAGCATAATACGGGTAAAGCACGGGAATACAAAGCAGTTCTCACCAAGGCACAGTTACTCTAAAACACAAAGCTACCTATCAGTTGTAAAAAGAAGATACATGCCCTGAGAAGTCATTTAAGATGACAGAGTTTGGAAAAAAAAAATAAATAAACGTGCCTCCTACATATTTTAAAATAATTGTCCTCACCTTCCAAAAGCAAAAGTCCCACAAGGCAATCCTGGTGCAGTTGGGGTTGGGAATGGAATGCTAATCCTGGAAGCACAGTGCCTGCATATGAATGAGCCCCTCTTTGGGTCCCTAACATTTAATCATCTTTGATAAATGCAATAAGCAGGGACCCTTTCTCCAACGCTGCTAAAACGAGGAACACGTTTCCCCAAGTGTCGGCATTTCACACAATAAAAACTCCTTTTGCAGAAAGGAGCATCAGTTGTCTCTCTCATTACGGGCTGGAAATCTGAAAGTGTGTTTTAAGCTAATAGTGGGCCTTAGTGTTTTCCATATCAAAGAAAAAAAAATCCATTTTGCAGCTGCACACATCACTAGTTTCGTGCAAGGATTAGGTTGGTTCTGTCTGGCCACGAAGCAAAAACCAATCAGTAGCAACACCAAAGTTTCTTCATCACAAAAAAAAAACAAAACAAAAAACAACAAACCTAAACAAACCCCACCACGCTGCAATATCTTTCTCCTACTTTCCACTGCAATCCACTCCATCATCCAGGCTCCTCATAGGTAGTAATCTGTTCTTGAGAACTGTAACTGCACAGTGGGAAACTCAATAAACCGGTGTCTTATCTGAAAGAGAAGCCGATAATTGCCTGAAAGAAATGGATCTTTTCTGCAGAAGGATATAGGACAGTTGTCAGATGTGTTGTTAGCCACTGTGGTTTAAAAAAAAAAAAAAAAAGAAAAAAAAGTTATTTTTTGTTTGTTTGAGGGCTTTTGTGTCAGATTTGGGGTTTTTTCTAGATTAACATTTAGCAAAGGTTGATAAAAAGCCATCTGATTTTTGGGGTTTTTTTTTAAATCAAAGCCTATTTTTAAAGTTATTTAATATTTTGGAAGCTCAACACTGCAGAAAGAGCGCTGCCAGATCAATATATACTCCCACTATCAAACTCATCTTCACTGCCTTCTGAATAATTCAGGCTCATTAGACTTCCAAGCTGTCTGGCCTAAAGGTTACACGAGACGTGCATCAATCTGTCAGAAAGGTGGCAAACATTATTTCATCCCTTCTTCCATCCACACACACTCTGCATTTGTACAACAATAATGACCATTCCAAAGCCTTCAGTTAAACCATAATAAGCCTGCAACACTCTGTCACAAACATATCGAGTGTGTTTGTTAAAATACAAAAAAAAAAAAATAAATCCAAACCACAACACGCACATGGCGAGCAGGGGGAGTACAAGTTAAAGTCTCTTAAATGTTATTTTGTGCAAAGCTACCGTGGGTTTTGGCTGTTTTGTTTTGTTTGTTTGTTTAATTAAAAAACCCACAACAATCTAATTAGGTGAAGGTAAGAATATACTCGGAGAGATATTAGGAGAACAGAAGCTTTGATGCAAAAGTATTTGATTTACCAACTGTATTACTTAAACCTTGTTTTACCTAACTTCCCACTGTTTATGTCAAGTCTATTTTCTAACAAGTATTTCTGAAGGAAGGAACTTCTTCATGCAAACCAGAAAATAAAGAAGGGAATTATGAGAACACAAGCAGCAGCTTGAGCACAACACACGGTGCCACTGCTCATTCTCTCATATTGAGGGACATTTATCAAGTCCAAAGGCTGTAAAATTGAAAACTGGCCTGAGTTTTTAAACAACAAATTTCGCCTGCTTAACCCCACAGGATGTCACAGAAATCAAAAACTTGATATCCAGTGCCAAATTCGATCACCTCTCAGGCTAGATCTAGTTTATTTACCTCTTTCAAGAAACAAAAGGGAAAGAAAATAAATAAGCATTTATGGTCAGCAAGCAAATAATTGACTTGAACTAGCAAATATACTACATGATAAAATTCCTTGAACTGTGGTTAGCAGGACATTTATTGCTGAAAATCAGGATCATCAAGTATTTTGGATTATCAGGTCCTGGAAATGTGGGCGTAAGGACGCACATAAGCAAGAGCAACATGGGTTTACAGGGACTGATCATGCACTGATGTCTCTGCCTGCTCAGCAGAGTTTCTTTACAGAGGGCAAACAGTTCACACAGCCTCCAAGCAACATGGAAGATGAGCACTTTTCCCATTTTAGTGTGAAATCCTATTGGATATGCTGGGGGGAAAAAAAAATTATCAGATCTGGAGTGATTCTTAAAAGAGCAACACTAACCTTGGAAAGCAGAGATCTTGTCTCCAGTGGACAAATCACACATCATTTCAAGCTATGATTTGAGCTGAATGCAACAAATGACTTGAAAAAAATTGAAGCTTGCATCACTGGTTGCCCAAAGAGAAGTGGCAGTGACAGGTTCCTTCAGAACCATCCCCTGAATGAGGATATCTGTGGTATTTTAGTATCTACTAAGCTTACAGGAGAGATCAGCAAAGGTACTGCCCAGTTACAAACTTAGATGGTGCAAGATAAGTGCTGGTGTGAAGGAGAAAATAGAATTAGCAAAGTTAATTAAGAAATTAAGGCATACATCACATATCTGCTAAATGCTGACATTCCCTGAGGCCTCAAACAGCTACAAGTATTCCAAGATAGTTTCTTTTCCCTCCTACTGGCTGTAAAACTGAGTCCAGAGCAGAAGGACACATCTATTTCCATTTGCAAGGCCTCTCCCACACTGCAGCTGCATATCTTTCTCCTGGTTAAGATGTCTCATCTTACACATGTTTACCACCTGGCTGGTGGTAACTGTATTTAATCACCAGTTAAACACACATCTATATCCAGGCAGTCCAAAAATCCACCCCTTCTTCCACATCCCACAATCTGGACTATCGTGTCTGGAAAACACGAGCTCTCCAACCCCTCAAGGGGGCTTGAGGACTGACCCCCCTACACCACTTTCTCCTTTTCCCTTAAAACTTTCCCTTTGCCAAACACTTTTGGAATTACTGCAAGCACAGGGGTAAGACTAAAAGGAGCCTTACCTACAACTTCAAGAGTATTTCTGCTCCATGAGTCTTTTCAGAGAGCAAGAGCACATACATGGCACACGTACTACGAGTGTTTAGCAACAATATAGCCGAAGGTGGGATAGTATCTCATTAATTATCTCATTAAAATTTCACCCTTAAAATCAGAAAACAAAACTTCATAGGGTAGACTTTAAAAAAAAAAAAATTAGGCATTTATATGGGTTTCTGTTGAAGTCTGCATAACCCCCCCTAAATAAAGGGCTCAGGTTCTGCATTTCTGCTTCTTTTATCAGCAGGGAGATTCCTGCCTCCCTACAACCCCCCGACTCTGGGCAAGGCTATGACCCCCAGGCTGAACTGACTCAACCCTATAAACCTTCCTTTCAAAATCCTCTACAGCTGTCTTTTCATTGAAGAAGTACTTTCCAATCCCATTACTACTTAAACCCTTTATAATCCAATCAACCTCAGCAGCATCATGTCAGATCCCTCTGTCAACACTGTAACCCTGTAATATTTCATTCTGGGCAAGCACAGCACTACCTTCCGCTTCCAGAAAAAACTCTAATTCCTACCCTTGACCCAGCTTTGTTCTGGATTCATCTCCATTTAGCATAACCACATTGGAAAAATTGTCTGTATCTTCTGTGTATCTTTATTTTACACGTGGTAAAAAGAAAAAGTTAAACTCCTGCAGCTATTTCTAAGGAAATAAAATACTTGCCATAGTGCAGACAGTTATTTGGTTTGTTTGTACCTCTAGTTTTGTTGACAAAATAAAACTTAGTTGAGTTATCAGTGGAGTGAAATAAAAAGATACACTTCCCAGAAGCCAAAGAGTTGGGTTCCTTCCTCCTCCTCCTCCTCTTTCACCTCCTATTTTTATGGTAGGAAATTGCCCAGAAAGCAAACCCCCCGTGGTGTGTTTTCTGGACTACATGGGTGATTATATGTTATTGTGCATATTCCTGGCAGTTTCTAAAGGGGAATCTCTGGATTTGTGCTGCTCTGGTCTTCTCCATCTTCACCTGAAACATGCTTGGGCAGGGACAGACACAGTCCACCCACCCTCCCCCCCAACTTATTTACTTGCAAGTAACTTTTAAGTTACAACTTACAGGTGTCCCATAATCCCATTATTTCAAGCCAAATGGCAAGAAACCCCAATATATTCAAGTAGTGAACTCTATTCTCTGCAAGACTTCATTAACTGGGAGTTGAGCAAATAATATCTGAGTTGCAGGCATGAAAAATTAGCTAACATAGAATGCAGAGCAAACTGATGCACTGTGCCTGACTGGAATAGCCAAGAGTGTATCCCCAAGCCCTGAAACGCTGGAGCCACCAAAGAGGAATCAAAAAACCTTCAGCTCTTAATTCCTTCTGCCACTACCAGACCAAAGAAAAAAGATGATGGAGGATTGTAGCCAATATGCTCTCCATTGAGGGTTAACATATAAAGGTTTACAAGATTTTGATCGAGGTTTCATCATCTTCTAGTGATTTCTTTCTTAATTTCACTCAAGTTAACAGCAAACTAAAGAAAATCATAGAATCACTTAGGCTGGAAAAGATCTCTAAGATAGAGTCTAACTGTAAAATTACCTCAACTTTTTTTATTTAGTTACAAGAAATATGACCTTTTAAGAAAGAATGTATTTATTAGCTTTTATTATTCGCATGTTTTTTTCCCAGCTATTAATATTCTTTAGGAAAAGCTCCTACTTTAATGCAAGACCAGCAGAGAAGTCTAAAATCACTCCCTGGTCCAAGACACCAAGGATTTTATAAACCTATGAAATGTTCCTGCTTCCCTTTTGGCACCTTGGGTATAGTACAGGACCATCATATCCATTTATTATCCTTCTTACAGTCCAAAAGGGAACACAGTCCTGTCACCATAGAAACATGGATGTTCCTGTGGACATTTTCTGCCTATTATATTTTAAAAAAAGAACCAAGCCCTATTTGCTCTCTCCACAACACTGCCTCAGCCCTGGCTGAAAAGGAAAATCCCATGTTCATTTTAAACCAGTGGGCAGCAGCTCCCAGCCCTTCACCTTCCCTCTCTTCCGAGATGAATACAGGAACACAGCGTGGCTTGGCCTGGGAACTTTGAACCCTGGGATCTATAAAATTGCCATTTGCCACAATTAACAGCTGAGCAATCAGAGAGAGAGGGTCAACAGCCACTTGCATGTCACCACCTACTCCCTGCAGTGAGCACCCAACACAGCCCAGGACAGAGCAGGAACTCTGTTCCCATCTTGCTCAGTTCCTTTTTTTTTTTTTACCTCTTAAAGAATTGCCTTATTAAAATTAGCAGAGTGCAGCTGGGTCATTTTAAGGTTTAATTCTACCAGTACTAAGAGAAATAGTAGGCATGTCTATGATACATTGCAACTCTCAAAAAACTAAGATCATTATGAGCTTTATGAAGTTGTGTTTCTCACGGAACCAGGAAAAGCCAGCACATTTACAAGAAAATGAATTCATATTATCCATGGCCAAGCAGTGAGAGCCAAAACATGTTGACAGAGTCTTCAGTTCAGACTGATGTGGAGGTGGTTTAGTTGCTATTCAAAAAATTAATACATCAAATTAGATCCGAGCTAAAACAGCTACTTTGTGTATCTCCAGAAAATTCTTTTACTCACATAATACATCCTGAAATATTTAGCAACCTAAATATTGCACAGACCCTTTAAATCCCCGAATTTTCAAGGTATTCCCCGGGCAAGGATGAAGTGCTTCTCTCCATACACAATTACACATTTACTGAAGTCAGATGCTTGGAAGAATAAAAACCTACCCATCCCACCACCACCACCACCCCCCAGCAATATAATTTAATAATTGTAAATCAGCAGAGCATTATAAACAACTGCAGGATATACAACACTAGCTCTACTGAGCATAATACTCCAAGGTAATTAAAGATAATGATTGATGTAAACCTCTAGTCACAGATACTCATAAAAAAATGGACACTAGTCAACATTAACATAAAGAAATAAGGGAAAATAGCACAGAGAAGTTAAAATATTAGAACTATGAAGCTCCTAGAGGAACTTTAATTATGCCTATTTTATGTCTCATGCAGTATATCACACAACTTAGAATATTCTCCCATAAATTCCTGAATGCACTCACAACATTAACAATGATAAACTTGCTACCCTTGGATCTCATGAGCTTTGCAGTTCATGTTTTCATGTTAATTTTTTTTATTACGGTACATTTTAACATATAAACCCTGTCTGTCACTGAGGAACCATTTTAGAAGAAAAGCTATTCACTGCAACCCAGCCTTTTGAAACACTGCAAGAAAATTCTGCACATATTCATATTCCCAAAGTGCCTAATCAGTCAGTATTTAAAAAAAAAAAATCACAGAGGATTTTTTTAAATTAAAATATGAATTATTTATCCATCCTAGGTGAAGGAAACTCTCTTGTTTCCAGTGACCAAATCTGGATGTTGAGACAAGGCTGAAATTTCATTTTTATTTTATATTTTAGCTCTGCCCGTTAAATGCAGGCTCTTTGGCGTGAAAACAACCCAAATACACGTAGTTATTTTAAACTGCTCAATAAACTGGAACTGTTATGTGAGCATTTTATGCTCTATATGAAGTTGCCACCTGCGGACTCCGGGATAGCTCCTTGCAGGCAGCCAGTGCTTAACAGGCACATTTTACATCTTTAAAAAGGTTTTTTTGGCTGCCTGTGTAAATCACCTCCCAGCAGAGAAACAGGTGCCCTTGGTTAACTGAAAAGCAACAGGAACGACATCTAATTAAGATCACAGTGGAACTGCAAATGCCATGAAGGGACAAATATTCTTCAAAGTCAAAAGGCTACAAGTACACGGAACCAAACCTTAACACACACACCCCAAGCCAAACAGAAGCACCTCTGCTTAAAAACTTGTCCATGTTTTATTGCTTCTAAAAGGCCAAATAACTGAGGGAGTTTTGGGGTTTGGTTTGACATAGCTCGTAGCTCTTTTTAATACCGTGGATAAAGTGTTTTAACAGGGCTGCACTCTTAAAGCAGCGTCTTTGATAACTTCTTGGTAGTAAATTAATGTTAACAAAAGGCATCTGATATTAAAACTTGTTGAATGGTCCCAACAAAATTAAATCAAACAAATGGGGGGAAAAAAAACCCAACCCTGTTATTTTAGCTTTTCCTTCCCAAAACAGAGTTCTGCCTTTCAGTTTGTGTCTCAAACATGTTTCATGAACAGCTGTGTTACCTCAAAATTTCTTTAGTGCCATATATAACAGATATTAAGAAGCTACAACCAAACAAATGTACTTTGAGGCAAAAAAAAACCCATTCCAGCCTTATAAACACGAGTCAGGATGTAAATATATTATCAAGAGCATCATTATGCTCTATGGGATGCAAGCAGTTGCACCCCATGAGACAACAACAACTTCTCCCATCAGATTTTGGCCTAAATGTTTGTAGCATGATTATTTTGCTTATTTTCATAGGCTTAAACACAGGGGGTTGGGGTTTCTTTAATTTGTTTGCTTGTTTTTAAACAGCACAAAGTAATTCCATTTCACAAAAGCACACAGGGAACGCATTCCTTACAACATATCCTTTGAACAAGAACCTCCCATGTGAGTGGCTGCTCCCCTTTCTGACCCAATCTCAGCACAGTTTCCCCTCCATCATTTGGAAGCAGGATGCCAGAAGATGGAGAAAACATTCATTTCTAACAGAAAACCTGTATATTGAACTGAGCAAAACTCTACAGCTGAAACCCACGCTCTGACTCTCAGGATGGGGCATGAAATCCGAAAGAGGAGAAGGAGGTGAAGGGATCACTGGCCCTCCTGTTTTCCCTCTCACATTAAGCTTCAGGCTGAAACCAATAACCTTTAATTAAAGTTAAGCTCTCACAACCATCCAAATATTGAATTTAAAGTACCAAGACAGGTGCTCCAAGTTTGGATAAGACTTCTGCAATGTTAACACCACCACTTCTGAAAACATTCTGGATTTCACACTTAAAATTACCAGACTTCAGCTTTCAAGGGGTTGATTTTTTTGCTGTAGCTTCTCTGTTATTCAGTATTTTCTCACAGAGAAGTTATTAATACACTATAATCAACCCACCTTCATTTATTCCTTTTGACTGGCAGAACATAAAATCTGTGTGTCAAAACAATCCACAACCATCACTTCATCCCCAGCATTGACTGAGAACTTACTAGGTTAGACAGAGAAGAATAGACTTTTATCTCCTTATCTCACACTCCAGAGAGAAGGCTTTGGGGAGACCTTCTAACACCTTCCAGTACCTAGAGAGGCTTCAGAGACCTGGAGAGGAACTCTGGACAAGGGGCAATGGCTTCAAATGGAGAGCAGGGAGGTTTAGGTTGGATATTAGGAAGAAATTCCTCCCTATGTGGGTGCTGAGACACTTGTGCAGGTTACCCAGAGGAGCTGTAGCTGCCCCATCCCTGGAAATCTTCAGTGCCAGACTGGATGGTGCCCTGAGCAACCTCATCTAGTGGAATGTGTCCTTGCCCACGGCAAGGGGGTTCAAACCAGGTGATTTTCAGGTCCTTTCCAACCCAAACCATTCCATGGTTCTACAAAAGCTATTTTTAGCTTCCACAGACATTACATTTACATCCCCTCCCCCAAGTGAAAAGGCAGCCACCAGGTTTGCCAGGGCAGCACCCAGCCTGCAGGAGTTCATTTTGCCAGGAGGTCTAAAGAAGGGACAGCCCACAATTTTCAGAATCATGCAGCAGGGAAAAAAAAAAAAGTAAAACCTGCAGGAGAGGCTGTAAGTGGATGTAGAACAGAATTAAGGGAGAGCCAACAAACCAGGTACATCTGTGAGTGTGTCTGAGCTACCTGGGGGGGGGGGGGGGGGGGGCAGCAGCACAAGGCAGGAAAATCCACAAGCAAATGGTGCAGAACAACTGTGTGTGATGAGATGACAGCACAGGCAGGTGGCACGACAGGGGTTTTTATTTGAATTACGGCCACTCACAGCATCAAACACTGCCCTGCTACACCAGCCCCAGAAAAAGATTCTTTTTGACTCAAAGGTTCAGATATGCTTAATCTGAGGCAGGAAGACCAAGAATCAGTCAAGAGGAAATTTTAGGTTTCCCTCAGAAGAAGGGCATCATCACACAAAGCCACAGCAACTACCAACAGTGCTTTCCATCACCCATTTTGTGATGTCCCAAGATTTCTACACTGAAATCCCAGTTGTGGCAATACTCAAAAAGCAGGAAAAGCCTGCAAATGTGTATATGTGCACTCATGGGTCAAAAATGGTAGGTCTGTATTTTATTTTATTTTTAAATCTTTCTTTCAATTGGCCTCATCTGAAAGCAGGACAGTGGGGTTTTTTGAATCCCTCAGGATTCAGCCCAAGGAGAAACATTTCCTACTCTGGGACTGGGCAGTCAAGTGTAAGGAGAAAACTACCATAATGAAACATGAAGGTTTTTTGCATCCTCCTTACAGCAAACACAGTGCTCATTTACATTCATGTAGTACAAGATATTTCCATCTGAAATTGGCTTTCCCCCCCATTAGAATCCTACAGGGCTTGATTAATTGCTGCTAACGAGAATAGGTTTTCTTCCCTTAATTTACATGCTACCTGTTCATTTACTTCCAGATTTATTTTTAATACCAAGCCATTCCCCTTGGGAAAATGACCATCATTATCACCCAGTCCTCCGAGGAACACAAAATAACAGCTGTCACTTCGGGTCACCATAGCAACACTACTGTAACTACATCAAATCTGGTTCAACAGGAGAGAAAAAAAAAATAAATACTATATACACACACAGACACATGCAGAGGTGATGATAATAAGTGACTCATAACACAGTTCAGGAAATTCTCATTGCCATGATCATGTTCTTCTCCTTCTTCTGGCCAAAATAACCCAGTTAAACTCAATACTTCCCAGTGAATGCTGCAGATCCTCTCCTGCACAGCATCCAAGACTGTGAAACACCCTCATTTAAAAAAACCTGCCAAATACAGTCAGGAACACTGTCACACATCACAGGATAGCAAACAGGTGATCCAGTCACACACTGGGGATCCTGAGGGAGTCGCCCATTTAAGTCCCATTAACGTTAATGGGGAATTCACGCTCTGCACGTTGAGACATCTGAGCGGGGGGGGGGGGGGGGGGGGGGGGGGGGGAAGCTTGTAAGAGGAAATCCACCGTTAGAAGCGAAAATTAAAAGTTTGCCAATATCTTGTGTGGGAGAAAGGTTGGATCCCAGCTCAGATAAATCAGCTAATCCGTTTTGATAGAAACAAAAGCTCAACAGGTAAATTCTGAAAAATCGACCATCTGGCTTTTCAGTCTTTATTTCTCAACACAAAATACTGTGCTTTTTTTCCTCTATTTTTTTTTCTTTTTCTTTCTTCTATAACATTTTTCATCTGGAAGAGGACAAAGTGTTTTATGAATACTCCATTATAGTTCATTAATGAACTAACAGAATGACACCTCTGGATCTTTTCTTATGTTTCTTCCTGACAGCTTCTGGCACAGTATCTTTAGTTAAGAAGAGAATAGCTCAGCTTGGGGAGGGGAATTCTCTGCAAAGATGAAGCTGGCTATGAAAAGCTGGCTGTTCTCAACTCAAGATGAACCCAACCACTCCCAACGGCTGCAGGGTGTGCTGGCAGCACCAAAAACCAAACACAGCTCTCAAAACCCAGATTATCCTCTCTTCCTAGGAGAGAAATCCCAACTTTTGTAATCCCCTGATCTAGGTTTTGATATTCTGTAGCTTTCCCCTGGGATTACAGGTTCCGTCCTGTTTAGCCACATGAATTGCTTTAGGAAACACCAACCAAACAAAAAAACCCAAATGCTTTCAGTTCCCACTCAGAAGATGACAACAGATCCGAGTGAAACATCACCAGGCTGGGTTTAGTGTTTGGGCTGCAAGGTCTTGACTATCAGTTCTGCCCCTCCATCTAACACACAGCTGGATCAGCTTCTCAAAGTCAGTCAAGAAAGCCTCTGTTAGTTTATAAAGCCAAATCCCAGTCAGGAACTAAGCTTATGTGTAGTTATTTAAGGGACATTCCAACGAAAGTTGCAAGGACAAACCTTCAGCCAGGGTGAGATATTTCAGTCATTGTCTCCATGCTTTCGCTGATGTGCCATAATTATGGTTAATAGTTGCTAAAAGGCTTCTAGCAAACCTCTCACAGTAATTCATCATAATTAACATAACCTTACACATGTTTCAAGCTTTTGGTCCTCAGCTCATTATTTATGGGCCTTTCAAAATTGTTCCAGTACATTAATTTTTCTATTTTTAAGCAAATCTATAAGCAGAGCCTATCAAGTGCTACAAGAATTGCACTTCCCAGTTTATAAATGTGGGTAATAGACATGCACATCCATAGCTTAGACTTTTTTTTTTTTTTTTTTTAAGCAGTATTGAGTCATTAATTCATGATCTACAGAAATGATTAGAGTCAGATAGGGCCTGCTCTGCAAAAGATATAATGATGAAGACCTTCAAAGGAGCGGATTTGCAGACAGTGCCAAAACTGGAAAAATGTAACACAGTATTTTGTATGTAAGTTTGCATTAATAGTACTTTCCCATTATTATATTCTTTTGAGTGTTGCTCTGTAACACTCGTGAATGTTTCTCCAACACCTTCATCCTGCTTTAAGCTCAAAAATCAGCTACAACACAAAAATACTAAAATAGCAACGATCAAAAATTAAACCAGTCCACGAATATACAGAAACTACCAAATCAGCTAATGATTCTGTGACTCATCTGAACAAATATGACACTGAACACACATTTTAACAATCTGATTACCCAAAAGCACGGGTAGAGCAGCGGTAGTGTTGAAAAGTAATGAATAAAGTGGGATAAAATGTAAAACTGAGCTTTCCCTGTCTAGCACACTCCTGACAGCTGTGTGCAGTTAAAGCTCAGTCTTCTCCTCTCTAAACCCTGCAAGACGTGGAGGAAAGATGTAAGCAGTGCATTCATGCCAGTAGCAGCAAAGCCTGTGAAAAGCAGAGATCTTCAGATGAGGGATTCCATTTGACTCCCTGCAGTTTTGGACCAAACTTCTACCAAATAATTAATTATTTCCATCACAGTCTCTTCCCATCAACTATTTTTTTCCATACCTGTACTTTTCCCATCCCAGCCTCATTAAAATGTCCATGGGCCAAAATAGGTTATCCACCTGCCAGAGAAGTTGAACACCTCACAGTCAGAGCCTCAGAGCTACCAACCCCAAGAGGCAGAACCTGCCCGTAGTCCTTACTTTTTCCTTTTATTTAGTCCAGCCAAATTTTCCTCTGCCACACAAAAGAGCTGAAGGGTGACCACTGTTTACGTTCTGGAGCAGGCACCGGCCAAACACAGGCAGCTGGTTGCAAAGCAAGCACCACAATTCCATGAGCTCTAGGTAAAGACTGCCTTCTGCTGGGACAAAGTACCCCTACAGACTTATTTACACTTTTATAAAAGTTTGATTGGCATAGGCTGATTAAAAATACCAGCACTTCAACAGCACACAACATGGGTAAAGGCAATTTGTTCACTCAGGACATCAAGTCTCTCTAAGAAGGTAAGCAAATTAGAGGAAAGCTGTTTCCCTCCTACAGCAGTGCCCAAATTGCTCACTGGAGTCAGTCTGGATTAGATCAAACCCACCCCAAAGCCCGCAGCCAAGGTGAACTCCTGGTTCCTTTTCAAATTCAAAAGGTCTAGAAATATTTTAAAGGAGAATGAATAGAAATCAATGTCCAAAAAAGAAGAGCAGTCAATCATAACCTTTGTAAACACGGCTGTAATTGGAGGTCCCGACTCAGTGAGACCTCATCCAGCAGCCAAATGGCCTCTGGGGGCATCTGAAGACCAGGGTGGCTAAATCAGGCCAGCCCAGTTTATCAGCACGTAACAAAACAGAATTAAAACTCTTTGTCTCTCCCTGATTACAAAGCACAGTCCTGTTCTGAGAACCAAAGGCCTCGACGTGCTTTGTAAGGCAGACATCTCACCAGGAGATGGCTATTAGCCAGCATATATCTCTGTCACTTTTTAAAGATAATCTGGTTAAACAGCTACATCTTTCCTCCTTGTGTTTTTGTTTCCACTATACACATGAAAATTAGCTTAGAGACTAAGAGGGCTAATTTACATTTTTAGGGATATGTTTTATCATTGTGTGCAGATAGGATTTGCGGTCTTTGCTGAATGCATTGTGTTACCAAGCCACTTGCTTTTCTCTGCCCAAAGAAAGAAAAAAAAAAATAAAAAAAAGGACATTTGCATCATGTGAGTAGAGGATCTAGTCCAGCTTTTCAATGAACGAAAAAAAAAAAAAGCCTTGAATTATCACCTCTACCTGCTAAAACTGGGGAAAATCGAAGCAAAATAGCTGCTGAAAGCAACATTTCCCCAACACTAATAAAATGGCAGGGGAAAGAACAAACTTGAATTTTTTTTTTTTGGTCGCTGCCTTTGAGATTGTGCTTCTTGTGAACGTGAGCTGAATCCCTCATGGAAAGAAATGCAGCATAAAATTTTTCCCCGTGGTGGCAGGTAGTTGTGGCTGTAAATAAAAATGGAGGATTTGCAGGAGTCTTGTTGCCAATCTTGTCACTGGCAGTACAAAAGTGTGGGGGAATTGCACTTGGTGCTTTACCTCGAGGCCAAGCCTTTTGAAAAGTGGATCTGAGGTCTAAAACAGCAAAGCACCGTTGTGTATTTATCACACCTGGAAAAAATAAAAAAACAAACAAAACAAAACACTTAAAGGAAGAAGATAAAACACAAGAAATCCTGCCTCAGTTTTTATTAATTTAAAAAGGGGAAGAAAATGGCCTTCAATTCCCATAATTTAATAGCTGTGACCACAGCATGGGAAAAGGTACAAAGAGAAGGTACAAATGGATGCAGAAATAGAATTTTTAAATAGTAATACAGTTTACATGCCTGATGAAACAGAACTGCCCATCACATCCAGTATCCTGTACTCTACTGGTTGAAATGGCATCTCAGTGCTTTTCACAAATAACCACCAGCACATCAGTGTCAGTGGATTTTATATACCCACACGTATGGTATTAATATTAATAATAATATTTAATTGGTATTTAATCACAGAATGGCCTGGATTGGAATGGACCTTAAAGATCATCTCATTCCAACCCTGTTGACATCAGCAGGGACACCTTTCACTAGACCAGACTGCTCAGAGTTCCATCCAGCCTGGCTCTGAACAACTCCAGGGATGGGGCATCCACAGCTTCTCTGGGCATCCTGTTGCACTGCCTCACCACCCTAATAATCAGGAATTTTACCTAATTTAAACCTAAATCTAATCTAAACCTACTCTCAGCCTGAAGCCATTCCCCTCCTTGTCCTGTCACTCCAGGCCCTTCTAAAAGGTCCTTCTCCATCTTTCTTGTGGACTCCCTTAAGGTACTGGAAGACCAAAAGAAGGTCACCCCAAAGCCTTCTCTTCTCCACGATGAACAATCCCAACTCTCCCAGCCTTTCCTCCCAGGAGAGGTGCTCCATCCTCTAATCATCTTGGTGGCCTCCTCTGGGCTCACCCCAACAGCCCCATGTCCCCTTCCTGTGCTGGGACCCCAGAGCTGGAGGCAGCTCTGCAGGTGGGGTCTCAGCAGAGCAGAGCAGAGGGGCAGAATCCCCTCCCTCCCCCTGCTGCCCACACTGCTTTGGATGCAGCCCAGGACACGGTTGGTTTCTGGGCTGCAATCACACACTGTTGGTCATGTCCAGCCTCTCACCCACCAGCACCCCCAAATCCTTCTCCCCAGGGCTGCTCTCGACCTGTTCAACCCCCGCTGGTTGAACACTCAAGAGGTGTGGGAACAGAGGCTGCCACTGAAGACTGAGGCATAAAAGTTGTGGGGTAACTCAGCCTTCTCCTCACCCACTGCTGCCAGTTTTCCAGCATTGTTTACTGAGGGAGGGATGCACCTTCTTTGACCTTCCTTTTCTGGTTAACACACCTGTAGAAGCCTTTCCTGTTGTTATTCTTTGCATCCCTTGTCAGCTTCACTTCTAGCTCCTTGGTCTTCCTCATCCCATCCTTACATGGCCCAGCTTCATCTCTATCCTCTTCCCAGGTCACTTTTCCTTGTTTCCTGTGCATTTGCTTCTTTCCCTTTGGTTTGACCAGCAGGTCCCTACTCAGCCATGCATCTATACACGTATAAATCATCAAGCCAAATGCCCCCACACACACATAATAACCAGCACTCTCAGTAGCCTGATCTGTGCTGAATTTACACGACAAAAACACAAGAACAGGGAGAGCTGCACCTTTTGCAGAAGAAACTTCCAGGGATGGGGCATCCACAGCTTCTCTGGGTAACCTGTGCCAGCCTCACCCCCCTCGCAGTAAAGCATTCCTTCCTGACATCCAATCTAAAAACTGCCTTCTCTCAGCCTGAAAGGTCTTCACTGCAAACAAACAGCATCAACAAGAATGCTGCAATGCTGAGAGATCAATACTTTGTGTCACAGAGTTATGGGTGAGCATTTTTTAATCCTCCTTTCCCCAGATCTGTTACAAAACCCAGCAGTTTGCCTTTTTCTGCAGACTTTGCATTCAGTGGAGGATCTTGGGCTGACATCCCTCCCCCCCCTCAACTCCAGATGCAAGACATTAGGGCCATTTACTAAGTTTTGCATCTCAGTAAGTCACACTTGATGAGTTCTTACTGCAAGATTAATAAAATAATATTGGAAAGCGAGAGTTCCGTTGTCATAATGATTTAGCACACATGCCAGAGATGGAAGTTTAAATAATTAAAGCTACCAATCTGAAAGACACATCTGAAAAAAATCACTCCAACTGCCACCAAACAGACAATTTCAAGTTCATTTAACATCTAATACCAAAAACACTGACAACAGTATAACACTGTACTGAAACACAGGAGAAATTATTTATTCATAGAGCCTGATCTTGCATGTCAGATGTTGGCAATTTAAATCTCACCAAGCTACCTCACACTGGTTCCCTCTGCAGTCTTTTTTTTTTCCATTTTCATAGAGAAATGAAACAATTTACCCACAAAACAGGTAAGTAAAAAGCAATTCCCACATGTAGCATCTAATTGACCAGTTTTGTCTACTACTCTTTCTACACAGTCCACCTCCTAACTCCATTTGCTTTCCTGCTGTGAAAATTCAAATAGACTAATAGGCTTCTCTATCCCTGCTAACAAGAGAATTTTATATTTAAGATCTTATTTAAATACAATTACTGTATCAGATTCAGTGCTTTTCACTAGGTTATTCAACGTGTCCTTTGTAAAGCAAAGTTACGTAGGAGTTTCAAGTTTAAATCAAAGTTAGGAGATAAGGCTGAAACTAGAAACTATTTTTCAAACTGAGACATAATGAAATATTGACCACTGGAGGGGAAAAAGAATGGCTTTGTCTAGCTTCAAAAACTACGATATAGTTCACATTAAAGACAAAAACATCAGTGTAAAAACAACTCCTCTAACAGAGACGGTTTATGTTCCTGGGAATGTTTAGCCTATTACACTGGCAACACAGCACCAAAATATACGAGGATACACAAAAAAAAGACAACTCCAAAGGTACAACAGCTAAAACACTTGTCAATAACAATTCAATTACACAGGAACATCAGCCCCGATTCTTCTGACTGCAGGTGCAAGGGATATTAAATAACACTGATATTAAATAAATACACTGATATTAAAGCTATTTCCAGCTATTTATGTCTTGCTTCTTGCAGTGCCAAAATGAATTTGAACCACGTATTTCGGGCAACATCCAAAACGCAGTTTTCTAATTAGAGGGAAGTAAAACCAGCCCAGAGAAATAAAATAAGATGTATCCACAGGAACACCAGTGAAGGGAGGCACACGAGGGCAGGGGCTGCAGAGGGAGGAGGACCTCGGAAGGGTGATGAATACTGGAACACAGCTACAATTTGTGATAACATTTAACCCTCTGCCCTCAATTTAGACTCTCTAAGACATTAAATGAATACCAATATGTCAACAAACCAGGACAAACACAAGCCCAGACAGAACAACAACACCCCTGCCCCTAACAGCATCCATCCCTCTTTGTCTTCCAGATTACAGGAGAAGCCACGGAATCAGAAGTCTTTAATCCACCAGCAAGAGCTGCTGGGGAAGAGTTAAAGCAGCAGAGCCACCTGCACCTGCGACAGCAGCTCATCTGCTCTCCCCATGCAGCCCTGCAGGTCACTGCACTTCCACAAAAAAAAAAAGGAAAAATCTGTCTGCTAGCCAATATCTGCCACCACTGCAGCTGTATTGCACAGCAGTTGGCATGGATAAAATAATTCCTTGTTAAGGAAGGATTTATAAAATATGCAGGACATTAACTGAGCATACACAGCTACTAGTTTGAGATTATAAATCCATTTACCTCGGCACAATCAGGCAGGACAGAGAACCAGCCCAGTCTCCCTTCACTCTGTTGCAGAATTTGCACGATTTGGGACAAAGACCACGATGTCTGAACAAAATTCTCAGGTTGATGGGAATTAAGGGTGAAGTACAGCACACAGAACAGAGTCCAGAACAGGAGAAAACTTCAGCCGAGCCTTGCATTGCCTGAACACCCCCAAGAGTACAATTGCTAACACCTCCAACATCCATTACAGTAACCACTTGGCCAGCAAAGCTCCCTAAGGAAGGGGCAGTGCCAAATCTCTCCTTTCCAAAAACACGACTGTTTGAAGCTACTTAAACATCCATCATGCCTCTGCCCAAATGCTGCTTGTGAGACATCCAGGTCTTCTCATGAGCCTCCCTCATCTCGCCACAGTCACATCTCAGTTCCATCTGCAACAGAAGGTCTTGCACCTTTGGCTTGGGTGGACAAGAAATGAGGGAGCACCAGCAGTTGGCCACTGGATTTCAGGGACAGGACAGAGAGGCACCTTTGTTTGATCCAAGGATGAGCTGAGAAGAGCCCAAGCAGAAAGAAATCCCTCTCTTCCAATCTCCCTTGGACACCTGGACTAAAGACAGGACAGCCCTTTCTCAGTAGGGCTGAAGAGCACGTGGCTCCTGCAGATGCCTCTTACCACTCCTTAATTAACAGCAGCAATTTGTTCCTTATCACTCCCAACCCTGTGCTGGGTTATTTTTCTGTTGTTCTTCGGGTTTTGGGTGGGTTTTTTCCCCTTTTTTTTTTTTTTTTTTTTAAGCTGACTTGCTCTGACATTCAAGGGCTACATTTTATTCTTCAGCTCCAATTAAAGGCTGCCGAAATCCGTCATGGTCTCGCCTCCCTGCATGAGGAGTCAGCTCTTATCTCTCAGTGGGGGGAAGTGAAAATGGGCTCGGTTGCCTAGAAACCTGAATGAGCATCTTCTAAGTGAAAAGCAACTTCTGGACTGTTAATTCAGGAGCAGAGTCCAGGCAAGATGATGGTGCCAGTCACTTCGTTTTCAACATCTACAGGGTGACCCTTTCCCGGAGAGAATGAAGGGTAAATAAACACTGATTTCACATTGACAGGAGTGCAGGGGTTTTTTTTCAAACCAAGTAGTTTGAGGATGCTGCAAGCAGGGCATCTGTCTCTCCAGGTCAAGGCCACTCCCCTTCCTACTGGGCCACAAGCATTTGCACAGCCCACACCCAGAAAGAAGTGTTCATTGATTTAATTCGAGTGTGGAACTCACAGGCACCTCTTTGTTGGAAGAGAATCCAAAAATGAGCCAAGGGTCACATCACTTACCCTGAAAGTGGATGTACAGTCATAACTTCTTACATACAGTATTATTTATTTTCAAACAAACCTGTGTGGGTCTGACCTCAGTAAAAATGAATAACATTGTGCTTTATGCAGAGATGCAACCTATTTTTAAAATAAAAAAAAATTCTCTCATCTAAATTATAGTATTTACCATGCATGCACCAAGTATGTTTTCTTATAATTTACAAAGAAACTACAATTAGGAACGTTTTAGGAAAAGTTTCTACGAAATTTAGTATTAGACCTCAAATGTGTTCCCATCTGAAATGCTTTCACCAGTGAAAGCAAAATCTTCCAGGTAGTCCTATGAAGTTAATCCTACCTTATATATTGGCCACGCTGATAGCTGTGCCATATAAGAAAATAATGGATTCTGAGTAATGAGTTTTGTGTAATGAATTTTGAGACTACAAATATTACAGGCTAAAAACAAGTAGTGCAAGACAGGGAAGCACCGAGACAGAGACCCTTGGTTAGGGTAAGACCCAACCTCCTCAGGTTGCCAAGATTAGTGGCACCAGGCAACCACCAGAGTAAACAGCAGGTCTCACTGCATTCCTCCATCAAATCTGACTCAGTGCATTGCCACAGGAATCCCAGCTCACCTGGGAAGCAGGAAGAGAGATACAAGGATAGGAGCAAAGGGTTGTTGCAGGTATCACTGCATCCAACAATTCTACATGAAGTAGATGTCTCCACTAGAACCTGATACTAAAATAAGTATATTTAAGACTAGAATCACTACAGACCTACGCTATTTGTATGTATTTTGGGGAAGAGTAAATAATTTGGTGCCTGTTTGCACAGCTCTTTGTGTTCCTCTGGTTTAAAAAATAGTATCTTTGTCTGGCAGAAACACTGAAGACAAATATCAAAAAGGGTTCTGTAGAATTCATTTGTTAGAGCAAGAGACCAAAACACAGCTAAGGTGAAAAGGAAGAATTCAACAGCATGAGAAGTTCCATCCTGCTTGCTCTTCTTGTCTGATTGGTTTTGTTTTTTTTTTTTCATTCTTTTTAAACCTCTCTTCCTTCCCCCTTCTTCAAGTTGCTTTATTTAGTATTCTTCTCCTTGATACAGACTTGATAACACACATACAACTAAAGAAACCCACCTGGTTCCCCCTCCTTTCCCCAGCCTCAAGCATTGGAAACAAGATCTAAATTAAACCACCGTTTTTTTGGAGCTGATGAAAGCTTAGATCATGGCAAACTCAGTCTGTGTGAATAGCTGGTCCTGGGCTAAATATTTCATCTATCATCTACCATCTACCCTGAAAACCAGCAAGCACAAGCAGAGAACACTGACAGTGACCACTGCCATCAGCACTGTGACAAAGCAGACAAAATATAATAAAGCTTATAACCACAAACCCTGCTCTGATCCTTATTTTGCACTCTGTCCTGAACTAGGCTCGGAATGGTTTGGGTTGGAATGGACCTTAAAGATCATCTCCTCTAAAGATCATTCCTGCCAGGGGAAGGAACACCTTCCACTAGACCAGCTGGAAGCCCCATCCAAGCCTGGTCTTTGAACACTTCCAGGGATGGGGCATCATCCACATCTTCAGTTGACACCTGATTTAAAACGACCCAGTTGACATTGCCAGGTCATACAGGAAGCTCCTCCCCAAGCCAAGAGACAAACTCAAACCCTGCTGGCTCACCACCTCCCCTCACACGTCCTTTACATCCCAAGAAAAAAAAAAAAAATCAGTTCATGTTGTCTCCTCTCCCCTTCCCTCAAAAACATCTGAGGGCCCTGAGCAAGAAATCCATGAAAAGAGCAGCACATTCCAGGCTTCAATCCCAGCTGCAGGCAACCGATTCCCACCCCGCTCCCCTGGGGATGGAATTATCAGTGCCCTGCCAGCCCAGAAGGTGAACACGAGGGAAGGGGACTGGGAAGGCAAGGAAGGAGAAATCAAATGAAAAAAAAATATCACAGCAGCTGGTCAGTGAGGCTCGATTTTCAAGTCTAATCTCGGTTTGTGCAGTCACCGGGGGAGAAATGGCACGATTTGCATGACAACAGCCAAGGGAACTGAATAGTGGCAAATCAATTCTGCAAAAGAAGATAAAGGGGAATATACCTAATATATTAGCAGCAAGGTAGAATTCAATTCCCATAATGTCTGATGATATTGATTAAAACTGACACTTTTTTGTTATTATTATTCCACTTCCACTTAGGGCATGGAAAACAACTGAGCCATGTAAAGATGCAGTTGTTTTACACAAATGGAAACATATTTGGCTGCGGAAGAAAATAATGCAAAGTCCACATCCATTAGGAGTAATAGCCCTAAAAATACTAGGGCTGGTTATTTTAGCATATTACACAGACAGGCACTCACTTGGGCTCAGGCAGGGATTCAGTGACTTTAATTTATACCCATCAGGAGAGATGTAAATAGCGTAGCTGAAAGGAAGTATTAGGTTTTATTTATGGCTGAGTTTAAAATAATCAGAAAACACGATATCTCTGATTTCCTTTCAACTTATTTAGAGATTTGACTGTCAGTGCTGACTTGCTGTTGAATTTAAAACAACCTTCACAATCACTACTGAGCTGCATACAAAAATACCCCGAGCATGTGCATTTGCCTATAGTTAAAAACAATTCTTTTTAACTCAAAAGAAATCCTCCTTCCATGGTCACCAGTGTCGTTACCTCATTTAATAATCTCATTTTTAAAGATGGTCTTAGAGCTGAATGGGAACTGCTGGTCTGACAAGGGAAGCAAATTCAGCACGTAAAAAAGAAAGCACCTACCAGCAATGCTGCTGCCTGCATCTAAGGAAAAGGTAGTTGGAAAGGAAAAAAATCAAAAACCACCTGTTCAGATGCTGAAAAGTCCACATTACTTTTAAAACAAAAGAATCTGCTACGAGGAAGTTTAAAAAAAAATTAAACACGTTTTTGTGTGCGTGTTTTTTCAACTGCATTGCATGTCACCATAAAGACTAGAGACAAAGACTGACAAAAGTCTTATTTTATATAGTGCTTATGTCACAATCTCTTCTGCAATAGCATTTGCAAAGGACAGTAAACACAACTGAATCTTGTCAATACCAAAACTTTTGACTCTGCTGCCACTTAAAAAGAGAACCCCCTCAGTCCCACTTTCCCCACTGCGGGTTTGAAACATGTCCTTGTCATACTCAGAAGAGCCAAAAGCTTCAGCTCGTGCCTCACTGAATACTGAACACTTCCACTGGTCCACACACACCTCTTGTCCTTGGACTCGAAGATGGTGTGATCTGCCAGCGATGTGCCAAGGAAGGCTGGCAGCTGAAGCCCCTGGTTTTGAGGGTGTCCTCAGGGGTGCTGCAGGGAAGCTGGAGAAGACAGGGGGGCTCTCGGTTGTGTTTGTGGAAGAGCAGGTCCCTCTCTTGGCCTTCCAGCTGTCAGGGAAACAGGCAGGTGCATCCACCACAATCTGTCCTGGAAAATGCTCAGTTTGCTATCTGCATTAATGATTCCAGACACACACGTGTCCAAGCCTGCCCTGCAATAACATTGCTTTCAACGGGCAGCAGCCTTACATTAATATATATTAGTTTCTGTAAACAACTTGAGTAGAGATGTGACATTTGCTCCCTGAAGTGAAATCATACATTTAAACACATCCTATCTGTTTTGCCATCACATTTTTTTTTTTTTTACAGCAGTTCAGCCGTCCCACTCTCACTCCAGCCTGAAAGAGAACAGATCTTCTGGGTTTAAACATGAGACAGCAAAAAAATTCCCAAGAACAAGCCAATGTCAACAGCAGGGCACCAAGCCCCGTTTATGGATCAAAAAGTCCAGGCACAAGACTGTTCTGCACAAAAAGGATTGTGCTTTATCATTTTGCTCCTAAGTTATCCTGCAGAAAAGTGGTGGTAACATACAAAGATTTTTTTTTTTTTTTTTTTTAATTGAAAAATTCTACAACCAGAAGGCCTAAAATTTGGGTAACATGCTCATGTAACTATGTGGCTCCACATTTAAACTGATTGAAAAGCAGCTTGGAATACAGATTTCATAAACTCAAGATATTTCTGCTCTTCTGATCTTGGTTGTTGGCTTTTTCTTTTCTTAATATAAAAACACTGGGCTCTACAGGACAGGAGCATCCCTCTACATCTCCACCAAACAAATACAAGCCCCTAAGAGGAAACACAAAATACTACAAATTTGCTTTGCACTCATATCAGTTACTACAAAAACATGGAAAAAACCCACTTCTATTGTCATTAAAATACGGTGAAGAGTAAACCAGTCTGAACAAAAAGAATTAAGTATTTGGATTACTTTATGTGTTCTCACTATCTGGATGAATAATTTATAGGAAAAAAATTCTAAAAGTACCAAGAATGGATTTTAGTTTATCCACAGTTTGAAGACAACACCACCACAGTTCCTATCTGAAGCATTAGCAGCTCTTAAATGAAAAGTATTGATTATTATGAGCAACAAAAACCCATGGGGTTTACTCCCCTAAGTTGGATGAGTTCAGCTTTCGGAGTTAAAGACAACATAATATTGTATTAACACCAAAAGAGAAGAACTTTGGCCTCTCTTCCAAGTTACCTCCACTGTTACCACTCCCCCTGCAGTGATCACATGCACTCGAATTGCATCATCTTTTTCATCCAACTAATGAAGCAACTGGAAATCACCTAAAAACTAATGGCTACATAATGGACCTGACTTACTTTCAAGTCACTAAAAATGACAGAGAAAGAGGAAAAAGATCTTTGATCAGGTCTGCACAAGGGGCAGGACTGTTTTGGCAGAGGGCAAGCCATGGCTTTAGCAACTCACACCAATGAGGCAACTGCATTCCTCAGCCTCAGCACAGCTTTGCTTTCCTCTGTATCTAACATGCCATGAACACGGTGTAATGTACCCTCATGCAATATGCATCATCTCATAAGGTACAGAGTCAACATTAATGATGAAATTTGTTCAAACCCTGCTTTTGAAAAATATTCATGCCCTCATCATCCTTCGTTCTTACCAAAGGCATAAGCAGGTGATTGATTAAAATGGGAGGATTTCTGGATGACTAATTAAGATTGCACATAACAAAGGTGCAGACAAAGGAAAATTCCTCATGAAGATCCAATTAAAAAAGAAAATCTAAATTATTTTTGTGTTTGTTCAAATGTATGCCCACTTTTGTCCACAGCACTTTAATTGACAATTGTAGAGTGCCTATTAAGATACATCCCAGATTACTTTTGCAGTATCCTATCTCCTGTGAATTAACAGGACCCAAAACAAGTGGAGGAACTGCAACACAAATCCCATGTTTTGCAGGATGCTTTGCTGTCACAGCTCTGATCTTATGGCTGGCCCATGAGCAGCAAACTGTTCTTTCAAGAAAACAACTTTACGATTTCAAAAACTGGTACTGTATTTAGGAATCCAATTAAATGAGAATAATTCCTTTATGTCACAATCAGCCGAGATACTGACAGCAAGAACCATAAAAGACTGGAAAATTTCTTTACCAGTAGAATTTGAAAATATATGCATACAACATATGAACATGCATGCCTCAACCTCTCATGAAGTATATCAAAAAACAACAGTTCAGATCAACATGAAGCTACAGCTTCAAATAATATTACAGCTCATTTTAAAAAGTGTTTGTGAAAATGAACAGATAATTAACTCATTTCAACCAGTTCTGCTCTTGGGTCTTAAATATAACAGTGGTATTAATACATTGTCCCAGAGAGTTAAATTCCCAGTAGATTAAAATCTGTTTCTGACAAAAAAAAGAGGGAAGGACGAGCCAATTCTCTTGTAGTTAATGGAGTTAAATTAGGGTAAATGAAAGTAAAATGAAGCCCATTTGCCTGTGTTTGTGCAGGCACAACAAAGCCTGTGTCACCCAAACAAGAAACATTCAAGTGCTCCTGGGAAAATTAGATGCTTTCAGCACACAAAACATTTCCAGCAGAAAGGCATGAAGGAGGGAACCAAAACCTCACTGACTGCTGTTCCCCCGTGGAACACTATTCCCAACCACTGCCAAGCACATTAAGGAGAACATCACCCTTATTCAACAACTCCCACAGTACCACAATCAAAACCACAAGACAGCAAAGCCTGGACTTCAGAGCATATGAAGTTACACATCTGCTTCTTCCACTGCCTAGGTGATTTGACCAGAGTTTCATGAACACCTGCTCCTCATTCCTGCCCTTCCAGTCAGTGGAAGCTCAATATATTCCAGAGGAATAATTCAGTCTGGCTGCAAAGCCCCATTTACATTCCTCGGTGACACCAGAGCGGCTGACAAAGGGAGCTCTTTGCTCTCTGAGGTGGATTAGGGGATGTTTCACTGGCAGCTGCACAGTGAGCAGTAGGTATGGGGCTGTCTGCAGAGAGCAGAACGCTGAGAAAACAGGAAAAATCAAAAAAGGAGACAGGAGGGGAAAAACAATAGATATCCTTCAGCGTCAGTCAGGGACTTACCTAGAAATACTCCTGCCAGATTACCTTCTGGAACACCCTGAGCCACCAGCTTCCAAAATGATTGGTTCACTGAATACATTTGCAGTGAATAATAATCAACTTCTCAGCTTCTCATGACTTGGTTTTTTAATTCCCTAATCCTGTATCATGTGAATTCAAACACATTTTTACTGTTAACAGGGCTTCAAAGTGAGGATCCCATGCAAACATGAAACAATGTAGACATAAGAAGTGATCCTGATGGCAAGTTTGAGTAAGTGAAATATTATTAGTAAGTGATACTATTGACAAGTGCTAAAGTAATCCATCATACTTTGGGGCTGCTTCTTTCCCACTGGTAACTCTCATGAAAATGGACTGGTTTTGTTTTAAACCACACAACACAAGAAACTACACTCCCAAAGTCTTCCATCAGTTCAGATGCACTGTACCAGTTCCCCCTTTTAAGTTCTAAGTGTCTCTGTGGTCCTGGATGAGCTTATTCCATCGAAGGGGTTTTTTGAGCAACAAAAAAACCAAACAGATGAGTAAAAGCAAAAAGTTAAAAGAATCAACACTTTAAAAGGAGCCGTGGAGCGGTCCCGGCGAATCCGCAATTTTCTGGTGCATCATTCTGCATGAGAGGAGTAATCCATCGCTTGGGATGGCTTCCAAGAATGGACCATCTGCTCTCAGCATGACCACGCTCCTGGAAGCTGCACAGAATCTTTCACCTTCTCCTCGACAGCTCTACAGAAACATAATCGTGAGGTCTCGAAAAAGAACAAAGCCAATAAATTGTAAGCTGCTTTGCCTGAAATGCTATCTCTTCACAGGTTCAGTACATCTAACTTGCATTAGTGGCCTTCTGCCACACATAAAGTGGCATTTGACATGGAGAAAACAAATGATACTGACTGGAGAGAATGGGATTTTTAGCCATGAGATCACAACACTAAAACAATAAAATCACACATAAGTGATTGTGGGAATTTGCATATGTACAGTTTCTGAATTCTTCCCGATTTCACGCTCAAGCCCTGTCACAAACGCCTCAAAGAGCAGCAAGGCAACCACAGAATGAAAAACCTCCACATCTATCCCCTACCCTGGGTGCAAGGAAGGCTGCAGGACAAAAGCCCACAACCTTTACGCTCCAGAGCAAGGCAACCCCATCGAAGGGGCCAGATCTCAAAGGGAAATACAAAAAAAGCCAACCACTTCTTATATACACTGTCCTGCACAGTCAAATTCAGGCAGCTGGCTAAAGGGATATGGGAATTTGATTTCCTATCATTAAACAGGGAGTGCTGCTGTTCCACAGGACCCCCTGAACAGGTGGATCTCCTATCAACAGAGCTGCAAACTCCACACCAAGCTCATAAAGTTTGTTCCACAACTGAAGTGGAGTGGAAATTTGCATCCTCCAGACTACAATACAACCAAGACAAAAAAAAAAAAAAAAAAATAATTCCCAGAAGAGGCTTCTTGTATCTTTCCTGAAGCTACAGGGATGAGAGATGACACTTCTGCCAAAGGGAGAAGGGAAGTGGGAGAGCTGACCACAGGGTGGAGCAGAGAGACATCAGTGGGAAAAGGAGCTACAACTGCAGGAGTCTGGGGTGTAAGGATGAGAATACAAGGGCAGTGAAGGAGTGAGGGTAAGATGTGCTCTAGGACAGGCATCCAGCTAGAGCAGAAATGGAGTGGAAGAGAAGGGAGAAAGCACAGAATTGCCCATGTATGAAATCAGGTGCTGAAGCAGCAGGAATGTGTGCACAGTTGGGATTTAGAGCTTAAGTCAGAGACACGATGGAGGAAAAACAGCCATTATTTTAGGAAGTTAAGAGCAATCTTAAAGAACATTTCTCATCTGGCTCTTGTGCCACAAACAGGAAAGAGGAGCTGGTCCCCTTTGTGTCTGCACAGTGCTCCAGTCAGGGCAACACTCCTGCCCAGCCAGAGCAGCGTCCCTCAGCCTCCACCTACAATGATCCTAAGAAGCCTCAGCCCACGCTACCAGTCCTTGTGCCAAATTATCTGTTACTGCTAAGTATAGTTCCACTACTCTCCTTTTGCAAACTCCAAATATTTTAGGTGTTAAAGGAGAAAGAAAGGACCTACTTGACGTGAGAAAGGCAAATTTCGATGCAGACCTTTGAAAACGTATCTGGCTTGCTCGTCACCCTCCTTCACCCTCTTTCCCAGGCATTTCCAATAGGCAGATTTGGAGCTGCCAGATAAATTTCTCAGCTGGCAGGGGAACAGGCCACCAGGCTCGCCGAGGTCCCAGCTGCTCCTCTTCCCTATTGCTATCAGGGCTCCATTAGAGGCAACATATCCTACCCTGATTAAAACCTTTCCTAGAAGAGTCTTGTACCAGCCTCAGTCTGCCAAATTCAAAATACTCACTCGTGATTTATAGCAAAATAAATGAGGGAAGGAGGCAGTTAAGAGCTGAAGAAAAAAAAAAAAAAATCAAAATAATTAGGGGAGGGAGAAATAACAAATACTTAGTCCTTGAGCTGCAGGGCTATCTTCCAGACCTACAAACGTTGGCATTAAAAGATAAGTCATTGTATTAAGAATCTAAACCACCTATTTTCCATAAAGGAATAAATGTTTTGGTGCCTTGTAAACAAGTGTGTTCCGTTCTTGGATTAATATCAAGCTACCAGGATTAGCCATCCCAGAACTAGGTATGATCCATGTACACAGCTGCATCATCTCCAAAGCACGGCAGAAGGCAAAAAAGGACATAATGAATAGGCAGAAATTGTATTTACTGTCAAGAGCATCCATCTTATTTACCCTTCCTTTTGTTGTATACAATATTGACACTCATTCTTTGTGCTCTTCTACACTGCTGAGTCTTGATTGACCATCCCTGTAAATACTTTGTTTTAGACATTCATCACCTGTTTGTACCTTTTGGACTCCACTGAAAGCATCTTGATCACAAACCAAAACACTTCCACATAGAAATACTCTAACTGCCTCCAAATAGGGAAGGAAAAAAACCCCACAAACAAACCCATTTTGGATCATTGCAGCTCCAAGGTCTACACCATTCACATGTGGCAGTGAGCAACTACCTCCTCACAGGCAAGGGCTCAAAACAGATATTATAAATATCAACAGTGATTGTTTAAATAGGATGTTATGGATTATTGAACAGCAGCCTTACAGCACATGAGTTATTAGTGCTACAGAGCAGATGGTTTGCTTTTTGAAGGACCACAGCTAACTCTTTACATCAGAAAGTAATAATAAATTATGTTTGACCAGTGTGATATGTAGTTGCCAGGTAATAATTTCCCCACAGATATTAAGGGAAACTTGCAGCCTTGAAGCCATGCTCATGCTGAAAGCAACACTGAAAACACACACAAAAAAAATTCATTGCTGTTTTTTAGACAAAGAAAATATTTTGCACTCATCAGTCTGCAAGTGCTACATCATCCAAGGATAACCTTACCAAAGGTGGCCTCTCCCCTAAATGAGAACAAACACAAAACCCACGCTCCAAAATGACACCCTAGAGCATGGAGCAAAAACAGCAGGAGGCAGGATGAGAACTCAGGTTTCTTTGATGTTTTGTGCTGTACCAAACTTGGCACCGGAGCACAAAAGCCCTTCCATAGCTGGAATGACACGTCTTTAGTCAGTCACCACAGCACACCAGGTTTATCTGCCCCAACTCTTCCACCCCCTTGCAACGCCCCTTCTCTCGCTCCTGCCCCTTGCAGCTCAGCTGCAGCGTATGGCACACGTGGACACTGACACTCAGCTCCCAGGGACACCCCTGCCCCAGCCTTTGTCGCTGCCCTCAGCTGGTAAATTGGCTTTTACCAGCCACGTTAGCACCGCTCTCTCCTGGCAGTGGAACAAACGTGCCCCTGCTCCATGTGTTCCCAAGCGAGGATGCCAATCTTTGGACACCAGCCTCTGGCACCAGGCCAGGTGGATGCTTTCTGCTGTTCCTCTGCTTTATGGGCTTGAATAGCAAGGGACCCAAGTGTAAAAACACAGTGCTGTTATCTACTGAATTAAAAACGCTGGTCCGCCACACAGCAGTGAAGCAACCTCAGTTGAGAAGTTCAAGAGATTTTGGAGAGAGGAACAGGAGAGGGGGAGGAAAAAAGAACAATCTAACAGGAAATCAAAATGTAAAACTAGAGAAATAAATGTAACTTACCACCCAAATCACACACGTGAGGTAAATGAGGAGACAGACTTTGCTGCACCATCCTAAAGAATATAAATATTACTTATATATCACATTTGTGGAACAGAGTGACGCCCTTGCAGTTTTAGCATCTCTTTTCAGAGCTGGGAAATCGTTACCCCAAACCTCCTCCACAGAAGAGCTGTGGCATCTGTCATCCCAGCAGTTCCCAAGGTGGTCCCCACAGGCAGGTATTATTTCCTGAACAGAAACATCTCCCACTTCTTCCCACTACCCTGTATTTATGCCCACGCTCCAAGCTTAAACCATTCCCCCAGATCTACTTCATCCATCTACAGCTACTGTTTGTTACTTGCATTTAAAGAACATCAATTCACAGCGAAGCAGATAATTCAAGTTGGGTTCATTACACCTCCTAGTGCATCCAGGCACAGACACAAAGGGAAGAGTAACCTCTTTGGGACAGGCAACAGATCAGCAGTTACAGAGCCTGCTACACCCTGATACCATCCTGTGCACAAATAACAACAGTCTGTGCCTGTCTGGCACATTTACCCAGAGAAATCTGGCATATGTTTTACTGTGAATAATTAGGAGAAACACACAGAACTCCGTTATTTCAAGGTAGCTTTTGTTCAGGCTCCGTTCCTGCAGACTTTTAAAATGAGGGTAAGATGACAAGATACAAGACTACCAAAATTTAATTGAGCAAGAGGCTGAAACAGATGACTGGGTAGGAATTGGAGTAAATAAAGTATCCACACAAGATAAAATCAAACAAAACAGATACCAAACTGCACTTTGGAAATCTGTTCATCTGTAAAAGAATGGCTATCTCAGAGTTTCTCCCTAAACTGATTCAGATACTGAAGCTTTATAACACAACCTGAATCCAGATTACATATTACATAAGGTACATCTTGATATAAGCAAAGACAATTTTTCAAACATATTTGGGTTTCCTTTTCAGCAAAGGATTTTTTGGGTGTAGAAGGAACTTTTCCATGGACGGGAGGAGAACCCACTGAAAAACTTAAGGAATACGCCTGATTTCCTATTTGGTTACTTCAGCATTGAGTCTCCCAATTTTAAGTGCAAGTCCTGCCATATTTAGAAGCTTGACCAATAAAAGATTTTTTTTTAAACAAACCCTGAGAACACACCAAGGCAGAGTCAGGTTCACAGGCACCAGCTCAGACCCTGTGAAGGTGCACACAGGACTCCTGCAATTCTCAATTTGAAAAGCAAAAAAGGACCTCTGGATGCTTCAGAGGAGTGTGGTCTTTTTGTTTGGTTGTTGGTGGGGTTTTTGATTATTTATATTAAATAAAGTCACAGCATCACGTGATACTCTTGAAAATAGTGAGATACTGAGATACACACGTGCTGTGAAACGTTGTTTTCAAAAGCCTGCCATCAGCAATACCTTTCCTGGCACAAAGTGCACCAAGGGTGTTGCTAGAGAAACCCTCAGCAGCTCGTTCCTGCTCCTCCCACCCTTTGAACATCGGTGTTCATACAGACAGGCTGAGAACAAAGACCAGCTCTCCCTGTGTCCCCAGAGGGTGGCTTGTGCCCACCCCGGGGGGGTGACAGCCAGCCCAGCAGCAGGACAGAGCAGCAGCCCTGCACCAGCAGCAAACACTTCACCACAGCCTGGAGACTTCTCCTTGGAAATTCACGGGTTAGGTTTCAACAATCATCACTTACAGAAACTTATACTGAAAAACACTTCCATGAATTACCTGGGGGGAAAAAAAAAAATAATTAAAAAGTCCTGTTTGTCCAAGTGGGCTTGTGGGTATCATTCTTGTACAGGGATTCAAAACCAGCAGAGGGCCAGAAACACCAAAGCCTGACCAGGACAAACCACTGTAACCCACAACCGGCTGGGAAGGAAGTGATTTGATTAAACTGGTTTAATTGAGAGAAGCTGTGATAGGAAGGGCAGAATTTGGAAAAGAAATACATGGGGCTTATGGATATTATTCTTTTCTACACCAAATGTTTACAGTTCCAGGCAATTTTCAACTGTGATAGTCACTGGTGCTGCAAGATCTGAATTTGGAAAGGTTTTAATCATCCACTCTGAACAGCTATGATGAAGCGATGAGTTACATGACTCAGGGTTGGTGTCTTAATCAGCATAATTAATCTAATTCAATGATTAACCCCAAATAGGAAAGAGCTCCTTTAGGCACAGGTAAAACAGCACATGAGTCATTACTTGGCAGTGGTACTGAAGAGTTTAAAAATGCAAGTTACGGTTTGTTGGAAGGTCTAAAGAGGAAATACAAAGATTATTAGGGGCTAGGACAGAAACTTCAGGCAGTCCTTCCCTGACCAGCAGAAACCAAGGCACTACTGGCACTAAATGCTCTGTTAATTTGTGAAATTAGGACATAACACCTCTTTTTATACATCATGCTACATTTCAAGCCTTTTTTTTATCATTGATCCCCCTCCTCAAAGAATGACTATAAAAATGCTCTTATTAATATCCATTCCAAAAAAATACATCTTGCACAGTGCCAGGACCCATTTAAAAAAGTGTCTGATGTACCCTAAGCAGTGCTTCTTGGTTTCTTCATGGAGCAATTTCAGAAATCCCTTATGCAACTTCAAAGCTGCTCCTCCTAGAACACAGTCCAGCTTCAGCACAGCACAAACAACAAGCTGCTTTAAGTACTGCCACACACTTCTGTAAATTTAAGGCAGCAAAAGCTGGCATAGCTACCAAAGGAAGCAGCCTACTCTTGCAGACACAGTGGTGCATTTGTTGCCACCCTCACATCTTCCCCTTTTCTGCACTATGTGGCTGAATCAGCAAATTGAATGGACCCAGAGGAAAATATTTTTTTTCCTATGAGAAACTATTGAAAGGAAAAAAAATTACCCAAACCCTAAATCATGTCACATCTGGCACCTGAGAGCTGTCCAGCCCTGATTTCAAGTGGCTGTTTGCCAAGTAAGGCAATAACCACGGCATTTGGGGACACACACGTGAGCAAGGGAAAGGTTCCCAGTGCTTCCTGGTCATACCTGCTGGGCACTTAACAGCCATGAAAATAATTGCCTCAGAAGCAGTGACTTACCCCCCTTTGACCTGATCTAGAGTCACCAGAGCTCAGCAGCAGCATCCAGCAGACTTTGGATATAAGTATTTACAGCTTATGTCTTATTGCCAACAGAAAAGCCATCTTGTGTTTCATCTTCAGAGAGCTCACATAACATCACATTTTCATTTTTTATCTCTCAGCTTCCTCTAGGGCAGATGCAAATACTGAAACCCTTCCATAAAAGCTACCATCGCAAACACCCAGCTAAGGATTTTTATTCAGATCAATTCAGGTTATTTCTAGTGTTACAAATAAATCCCTGCCTACACCTTCATCAACTTTTCATTCAGGAGTGTACTCGACAAATTTGCAAGATTCTCTGCTGAGGTGCAGAATCACCACTGGGTGAAGCAGCAGGGAGGGAAGAGAGGAACAAAATTTGTTAAGGTTTATGTTTGCCATGATCAGAATCACCCCATGTCCTGTTGGATGCTGCATATGAAAATGTCAAGAGCTGCTTCAGATTTCCTACATAACTCCAAATGAGGCATGCTCACAAGTTTTTTTCCATGAACTAGAAATCCTATCCCTCAATTTTTTCCCCCCCTCTCCCCTGCCCCAGCTGCAAAATTCCTGTTGAAAACTTAAAAGTGTTTTCTGTTAGTAGATGCACTGAAGTAGTACAAAAACATGAACGAGGACAGTTCAGAGAGGGTAAAGGTTCTGAAATAGCTAAAAGTTGTGCTCTAGCCCAAATCACAGTATTATTATTGAGTAAACATAATAATGAGGGATGTGGGTGAGTGCTCTCAGAGTAGTCACTACAGAACAGTTACAATCCTTATTTTTCCTGGCATCCTGCTGGGCAGCCTGATTACAGTGGACAAGGAATAGGTGCTTATAAAGAACATCTTACTTTTCCCCCTGTGCAGGAAAGCTCTCCAGTGGATTATGATGCATGTCAACTGCTGTGCTCACACACTAACAGGCTTCCACCAGCTCTCAACACCAAATCCACTGCTCTTCTTTCACCGGCCAAAACCCAGCAGTAACAAAAACAAATGCACGTGCTTGCAACCCCTTCCTGCACATACCCACCCACCCACCCTAAAAAAGTGGTTTTTTCAGGTTAAGTTTGTATACATCCCTTTAAACAGTTTTCCACAAGGTCACACATGAGTTACTACAGGATACAACTAGTTGTATCTCAAGTAATTACTACATAACAATGAACTCATTGCAACAACCTGCCAAACCAAAGACTGTTCAGCTGCTCCAGAGTGTGCATTACTCAGAGGAGCCCATATTAGGAGTACCTACGTTCAATGGGGCTTTTGGGAAGCCTTTTTATTTTAAGTGAGACCACACAGCTGGTCCTGCCCCTTCCAAGGAAACAGCCAGAGCCAGACCAGAACTAATTTGGGGTACTTAATGAATAAACACACGAGTATCAGGGATTATAACTGCACAAAAGAAGCAGGGAAGTGTGAACAGGAGCCCAGGGCAGGCATGAGAATAAAGCCAGAGCATCAGGACCAGCAACCCAAAGGGCTCACAGCAAGCAAGGCAGATACTGCTCTGCCAGTCAGGGTGCAGAGACCACAGGGTGTCCCCCAAAAGATGTGTAGGAACCACCTCTAAACACTACAGCTGGTACAGTATCACTGGAAAATCTCTAGATAGAGACACAAACCCATTCTGGACACCCCCCTTGCCCTGCAGCTCTCATGTGTCTCATCTGGGTATCAGAAATTTTTTCAGCTCTTCTGATGGGGATTTTTCTAATTATTGTTTATGTTTTGCATTTTCTTGTTTAATTGATGGGAGGTGAGGGAAAAGACAACAGCAGTAATGAAGGTTTAAAAATCCCCACGTCAGTTCTGGAGAATCGAGGAAAATTGGTGCCTCTGTGTTTTTTATCATCCTTACCCTCTCAGTAGGTGTGAGGATTCTCTCTTCAAGGAGGACTGTGAAAAGACAGAGCTCCTGACTGGCTGTACAGCCTTGAAACCCTAGAGGGGACTTTTAAAACAACAGCCAAGGGACATGGAGAAGCAAAGCAGCAGGACCTGCTGCAGGGGATGAGCACGAAGGAAGGTGATTATTTCAGCATGTAAAAAAATAGAGATGAACTGTCAAAGGGGGGAAAAATAAAAACAATTGCTCTTGATGCATGCAAGGCCGTGCCAGAGCATACAAAGTCATTTAACACATTTTCAGCTTCAGGTGACTATGCAAGAGTTTCACCAGTGGTGGATTCCAGGCTCAGAGGCTGAACAGGCACTGATGGTGAAAGGCAGATCCAACACCAGGATTGATTATATTGCCTTTGATTACAGCACAGGGCACAACCAATCTCAACCCAACCACTGCTTTCTGTTTATGGTTTTGTTTTTTTTGTTTTGTTTCAGTTTGGGGGGGGGTGGTATGCATTTGCATCAAAAAAGACAAAGTATGGATCAGGAATGCCTGTGATGCTTTGGATGCTCTATCTTGAAGCCTTGAAAAGTTATTTTCAAGTGGCTGGGATTTGAGTGCTACCAATTAGACAAGAAACAGATGCCCCACTACAAGCAAGAGCAATAACTGTAACAACAATTACCATTTTGTGAGATAGAGTGTAACGCACATCAGAAAAAAATGCATTTTGAATTTGTCAGAGCTAATATTTATCCAAGGTGACAAATAATTTACTTTGTTGATTGCAGATTTCTGGAGCCTTGGGTTGAATCTGCGCTCAGCAAAAAGCTCCCTTGAGCGAATTCTCCAGTGTCGACTAACAAATGGAAGGAAATTCCAAATCGTAAAGGAAAGATCTGAACAGGAAAGTGAAAATTGTTTTACATCACAACCACAGCACAGGGCTTTGCTATTCCTCTATATGAGCTCTCTCAGTAATCTCCACAGTTACCATAAAAAAAATAATAATCAGACAACATGCCTTTCTCCCAAACCATTTCTCAAATTCTCTGATAACGTTCAGCCACATGCAATCAAGAGACTATCGACACTGATCTGATCTCGCCTGCATGAGGCTGTAATTCGTGCTGTTTATCTTGTGGGTATCACCTACCGTATTATTCTGTCAGCACAGAACAGGTTTAGGTTTAAAATTCCCAACCTCATTTAGTCTTTGGGCTGTGAATGCAGTCGGGCTGGTTACATTACAGTACAACAGCAGGAATAACAGTTGTAATGGCTGATGTGCACTTGATCTCAGATTTAAAATAAGGCATGACAAATATGTGAAAAAAATTCCTGCCCTACTGAGAGCATTTGCACACCAGCACTGCCTGTGATTGTTATTGCACAGGGATAGTTATGTCTCAAACACAACTGCAGATGAAGGTGTTGGGTTTCTGTCACTGACTGGTTTTGAATCAAATAATTTGCCTTTTCCAGTGCTGCACATTTATTAACCTATCAAAGTATGTATTGTGCAAATACTTTCTTTTTACAAAGGAACTGCTGCAATGCTTAAACAATTTTGGTTTGTCGTATGCTCTTGTATCATTCTGTAAACCCCCCCCCCAACTTCTGGGTCCCACTAATTACTGTTACCTTATGGATTTGTGTAGGACATGAATGCATCCTGTCATCAAAACAAAACCCAAACAGCTGGGGCAACGACAACAATGGCTCAAATCCCTTATTGTCAATTTTCCACTTCATTGGATTTGATACCACAAGGCAGTGGCAAACCCTCTGAAACCAAGCAGGGTCATGCAGGTGCAAGCCCACACTGAATACAACATATGCAGAGGTCATAACAACTTACTTGGCCCATTCCTTCTCAATTTGACACAAGCTGATGTACTACTTCTTACCCTCATTTAAAAACAAAAAAACAAAAAAAAAACAAAACAAAAAAACCAAACAAAAAACCAAACAAACAAAAAAACCCCAAACAAACAAAAAACCAACAAAACCAAACCCTCTCAATTGTTCAAAATTGAACAATTTCAACTCATCAGACATAGTGCATCTAAATAAAATGTTCGACTTCAGGCATTTAGAGACACTGAACCAGAAGAATACAAGTTTGGAGAGATCACACATGGTATTTATAGACCTGGATGGAGGTCATGCACTATTTATTAAGAAGCTTAATCATGCAATACATCTTCAACATCCAATTACTGGTTTTAGCACATTTGCTACCTCCACTAAATAAAGTAAAACAAAGCAGCATGTAACAAAAATTACCCTTTAAAGTTGCATTCAGGTCACGATCCCTAAGGTGAAACAGGTGTATCTAGTTCAGGATGCTTTTCATGCTGAGTATATTCAAACAACACCCAACCTTAGAAAATCTGCAACAAAATTCTTCAGACAACCTGTATGTTTTCTTAAAAACCCACCTTAAAAAGTCATTTTATGAAGAGGGGAAAAAAAAAAATCCCTACTCACACTCAGTGCACAATGTCACAGGTTCAGCAGTTCAACTGATTCTTTCTGTGTCTACTTGGCTTTAAGACTTTTACACACACATGCACATCACATAATTGTAGGTACAATACTTCCCCTTATTATTTAATCCCCTGAAGCTATAACTGAAAAATGCTAATATTACCTTGCATGCTTGAAGCAGCTTGTTAAAGAAAGGCAATTTTCTCATGTGTCAAAAGATTCCAGTCCCATGAGATCCTCTGGTTAATTCATAAAGTAATTTAATCATAATTAAAGCAAAAATTGCATCTTACCTAACCATCGTGTTTTGCAAGACAGATTTAGCAAAAAAATAAAGAGTTTACACTGCCAGCAGGAATAGGATAAAGGCACATTACAGGAGATGAGGGGAATTAAAGGTTAGAGGTTGTCAACTCTCTGCTAGAGGAAACAGAGAACTTCTGTGGGTCCAGGTTCCTCCCCAGCTCTGTGACAGTCCATGGGTAGATGGGCCACACTCATCTGTACAAGATAGATGACTTCTTTTGCACGAAATGAAAAAAAAAAAAAAACCAAAAAAAACAAACCACATTTACTTCAGGAACTCACTCACCCCCAATTAATTACAGCAAGACAAAAGCACAGCTTTTGCTGTTCACCCACACAGCCACCAAAAAACAACTCGGACATTTTGTTTTCTGATGGGTTGTATTTAGCTACAGAAGGAACTCCATACCCAAAAATGACACTAAAATGTAGAGGACTGGAATTGGACCCAATGTTGCTTTCCTGGATGGGGTGAATTAGCAATAAATACAGTGTGCAAGACAGCAAGAGTCTGCCTCTGTATTAATCCTCAACATCTCATTATGGAAAGCAGAAGAAGCTTTTTGTGTTTCAATTTTACTTTGTTTTATTTTTTATTTAATTATGGAAAACTGACACGTATATCATATGCAACAACTAGCTATGATTTCCTTTATAAAAATTGTTAGGAGTCAGAAAAACTGGTGTTTTTTTCAGTAACCATGTTACTAAAAATTGTGGTTTTTCCCTCACTAGCAGCTACAGAAGACTCTGAAACCTCAAGATAACATTAGAATCCTATGAAAGTAGGTTCAAATGGCTACATACAGGCCAGATAGAATTATATACACAGAAATACAGGACACATAGAGGATACAGGCTAGATAGAATTAGGTAGAATTTCCCTGGCACACACATTGCAGGTGAGGGGAAAAACAAAAACAAAGAAAGAAACAAATCCAAAAATAACAACCAAACACAAAACCAGAGCATACACTAGGGAAGTGCAGTCTTACTGCACTTAAACAGAAGAACTGCAGCTGTATCAGATGGAATGCAACTTTATAGTACCACGTCCTGAACAGAAAAGCAGCAGCACAAGCAAAAATATATTCTATTCCAAGGTTCAACATTTGTTAAAGCCTGATTTTACCAATTCCTTTTTGCAGAACCTCAAGTCTCAAACCACAAACCTCCTCCTGGGGGGGAAATTAAATAAATAAATAAAATCAACCCAACGCTTTTCCTACGGCTGCACCTGAGACAGATGAACAGAACTTACTGTGAGATTACTGAGATGAAACAGAGCTGATGCCTCCTGAAACACAGCTGAACAAGAAGCCCATCAGCCTCCTGAGACCCTTTCTTCAGGGTTGGTCATGTCAGAGGTTTCCCACACCTTAATATTTTTTTAAAGCCCCACAAACAGACCAGTTCATGCAGCCAATGCTCCCCTTTAGAGATATTCCAGTTTTCCTAAATCCACAGACATCACAACAGTGACTTTAAGTTACTAGTAAGAGCCAGGTCCAACTTTGAATATCCATTTATTAGTTCATCTCCCCTTTGGTTCCTTTCTAATACATCCAGGAGTGATTGAAGTTTAGCAGAAGTTGTGTTCTTTTCAAACTGGTGCTTTTGGATTCCCAAGCCACTCTCCACAGAAGGAACACCAACACTAGCTACCAAACTACAGAAAGGCTTTCCAGATACCAAGAAAAGCTTAGGACTTGGATAACAGCTTGTTTTTTTCACCAAGAATAGGATGTATTTCTTACTTTTCTTCTGAGAACTCAGCGCTGCGTTCCACAAGCAATGAGATCTTGAAAGGTTTAGTCCAAAAAGAATTAACTACCACGGAAAAATAACACAGGATACTCTTCACACTTCCACAGATGGTGATAGTTATGATGTGGACCACAGTGAGAACACCTTTCACATTTTTAATTATTTTTTTAACAGAAAATATCTAAGTAAACTATTTTTTTAAGAATCGCTGCTCAGATTCAGAAACCTGTTTACTCAGGTCTTGTTCTTCTTGAAGATTTCAATATAAATCATAATTATCAACTATACCAACTATTACATCATCTATATTCAACTCTTTCAACTATCATTTTTAAAGTCTTAAACAGAAGGCCAGTGAGCAATTAAATAACTGTTTTGATGTTAAAGTTATCCAAGCCATGCTGAATTTTTACTGCAAGGTTCAGAGATCCTTTAGGTCCCTCCTTGAAGAAACAAAACCGAGTGCTGTGGATATAAAACCTGTGCCACCTGCAGGGCTACTTCCATGTTGATGGCAACATTCATGGGAAATATAGTTTATTTATTATTATTATTATTATTACCCTGCTTAGCATCGAGGTGGTATTTAGAGTTAAGGAATGGTGGCAAGTAGACACAAGGGACATGAGCTCTCCACCACATTTGCTGACACTGTCGCTGACCCACCTGTAAATGTTCTAAAAGGGGATCAGCCCCCCATCCCAGGGGAGGTTATTAGCAGTCCACTGCACTGAAGGTCTAATAAATCACTGCCAGGGTATTCCTACAGATACTCATTTTATTTTTGTTGACATTTGTTCCATATTACCTAATAATCTGAACCCATCTTGAACAACCGCTCTAATCAGTCTTTATGCTCTTGCTGCTACCAGCAAGTGTAACACTGCACTCATCCCAGGTCCTTTGAAGGCATTTCAGCCTGACATGTGCATTTTCTGTATCTCTGAACGAGGGTACAAACAAGCTCTGTCTGCCTTAAGGAAGGAGAAGCTCGGTCTCCATCTGGCTGAGACACGAGTGATGTGTTTCATTTTAACCCAAATGTTCTCTTTCACATCAAGGTCACTAATTAAAAGCTAAAGATCCTGATTTGCCTGACTGGTAGATCTATTGAATCAGTTGATAATTTATTAACATTGATTGCTGACCCAGGGCACCAAGCCCCTCTTACTTCATCTTCTCGCACTGCATTTGAAAGATGCCAGGAATAAAGTTGTCATACACAACAGCCCTCCCATCCCGAGTGCTTGCACAGGAGAGACTTAACACAGAAATCAGGGAATAAAGCAGGGTCACCTCAGGACCAGCAGGAGATCACCCCATCTGACAGTCCCCAACCCACTCAGGAATACACAAAGCACCTCCCACCACCACACAAAGCCAGCTCAGCCACCAAAGAACAAAGCTACGTGCAGTAACTTCATCCTTCCATCTACAGATGTCATTGTTTCAGAAGCTGAGAAGTTGTCCTGCCTTTGTAAGAGATAAAATTCAATTTTCAAGCCTCTGTTTTTTCCCAAGCAGGGAGGCTCTTCTATGCCTTGGTGTACCAATCTGAAATTATTTTTCTCGGGGGGCATGAGGAAACACTAAAACCTTGAGTCCATGGTGCTTCTCAGGGGCTGCACAGGAGCAAAATCAAAAGGGGCAAACAAAAAAGAGAAAACTGGTGTGGGTGTCAGCAGCAGATGACAGATGACCTAGATGGGCTTTCAAATTAAGGGCTGTTCAATATGTTCATCTGGAAATGTACCACCAAATGATTACCAAATCTTTATTAGCAAGAAGATACTCTGAAAAAGCAATATTCAATAGGCTGGTTTACATTGTGAGCCAGAGCTGTGTCAAAACTCAAAGTGTATCAGCAACATCAAGGAAAAAAAAAAGGATTAGACAATAAAATAATCAAACAGTGATGAAATATACCCTGGCTAGACAACTCACCACACACACAAGCATGGAAAAGCTGGTGTTACAGTATGTAGTTTCCTTACTGAGAATCAATGTGCAGAAGGATAAAACACTTAATTCATCACACAAGAAATCTGTCACAAAAACAAGAAACAAACCCACTCTACTGACCTAACCTTAACCCTGAAAAAGGATGTTGGGATAGATTGCAGAGTTTTTATATTGAACTGAAAACAACAGGTATAAAAGACTTGAAAAGGAAAAATTAGGTATTTTCATTTGAAACAAAACATTCGTAAAGATCAGGCAACTAAAGTGAACTCAGCAGTTGAGGGATTAATCAAAGGATTTATTGAGCAAAGGATTAATGAACTGGTCAAAATGTTTAATGCAAACTTGTTTAAAGAGCATGACCAATACCCATTTTTTATCTTTATGGAATACCATTAACACAGATATCATCCTGAATTTGAGGTTACATGATGTTTCCAAATCAAGTTTATTTTTAAGTACAATTTCTACTCTGGGTTTTGGTCCCAAACTAAGAGCCCAAAGCACTTGGCATCAGACATGAAGTTCATCTGTGGTTACAAAAACTAATTCAGCCAAAACCAAAGGATTTTTTTTTTTCAGCTGAAACCAAAGGCTCAGAAAAAACCTGCATCACTTCATATTCTGTAATTTATTCTCACATGGTAGTGCCATTACACCACAAACCCATATTTTTCCTCTGTAAAAAACCCATTTGACAAAGCACAGGAATCCCATAAACAAATCCTAAGTGCCTAAGACTTCACAATGGCCTCGATGCACCGGGGTCAGCCAGTGGGGAGCCAAGAGACAACTTGAATAATTCACAAAACCATCCTTTCTTATTAAAGAAAAAAAAAAGATAAAAAAAGTACAGAGGAAGGAGACTCCCCATTAGCATTGTAAGAGTTTATGAACACCTTAACACAAGTGAAAATATTGAAGGTAGCAAGTAACAGATTCAAGAGTAGCCTGTGGGTGATGGGCTGTTGTGACTGCCAGGTGACCTGCAGGACAGTGCTGGTGTGACCTTCTCATTAACCCTGCACCAACACTGGCACCTCACAGCATGGCAGATGAGCCAGTGCCTCTCTCGAGATGACTTTTGAACAGGTATTTTGAGAGAGATATTGAGAAGCTTTGACTTCTCCGGATTAAAATTAGGAATAGTTACCGAAATGTTTTGGTTCTGGTTAACCTGACTCGAGACTACCTGCTCAAGACTGGCTTTTGGTCTGCATTCAGAACATCAAGTCCCACAGCAGCCACACAGCACTGAATATCCCGGGACAGCTCTTGACATTTTGGGTCTTTGCACAGCCAGAGCAAGATTAATTTTTACATTTGCATATACAGCAAGGTGATGGCATGTGTGTAATAAATTAGTACCTAGCACTGACATCAGTGTTAACAGTTGCCAAGGTAGTTCATTAAAATGAAAGCATACAAGCACTAACCTGTGCATCAACCCCGCAGCTGAATCTCCAGCTTAAAACTGGACAGGGCAAGGCAGATACAGAGCACAAGCCCGCAGAGTGGCAGAAATCATCATCTCATTAGGATATATTCCCATGAAGCCCTCAAACCTATGAGGATCCCATGCTGCAAACAAGATCAACTTCAGGAGCAGGATTAAGTCTCCAAAATGAAATCATCCAAGAAAAAAAAAATAAAAATCATGAAATATTGTACACCCACGTACATAGAACTACTTTTCAAATACACCCCCAAACCACTGCTAAACTTTACAAACAGGTTCTTCCTCAGGAGATTCACCCTCGTTCTGGCAAATAAAAACTTTTCTCCAGGTCTCCCTCTTAACCTAAACCCTTTAGTTTATTACAGAGCAGTACCTCCATAGAACAACTCTTTCCCAAATCTCAATATTTCTGCTCAAAACTGCAGGCAGTTGTTACATTTCCACCAGCAGACATCAGGGCAAGCTGCTGTTATAATATATCCAGTGTTCTACTCCTGCACTAAGACAATTCCTTTCTAACATAGCACAGCATTTCTGATCTCAACCTCCCACTAAGAAATCCTGTTTCTGAGCAACTACAGAGTTTCAGCAGCCCCATTTAACGAGTTTGTAATTTTAGAGCCTGAAAGGTCCCTGGGTTCTGTGCAGCTTCATCTTTGGCTGCTGTTCCTTACTCAGAAAACACAAAAATTCACCATTATATTAAGAATCTCTTAGTCCAAAAACAACATCCAAGCTTCAGAGGCACCACAGGTTGCTTCAGCTGAACTGGGATGCTCACTCTCACAATCCTCCCTGCAAATGCACCCAGCACCACAGAAAACTTCAGGGTGTCTGTTATAACATGCCTTGTTTAGCAGCACAAATGCCAGGCTGAACTGGAAGATGAGCAACAGCTGCCAAGTCTCCTTAAATTAATGGCAGAAAATAAATATTTGGTGATTAACCTACTGCTCCTCCCCATCCCCCTACACACACACAATAAAAAAAAACAAAAACAAAAACAAAACAAAAATACTTATTATTGTGAGCATGCAGCTTTTCCGGGGCTGGCATACCTTAAAAATAACAACCCATTTCTGTAAGACAACATTTTGGGACTTGAAAGGTCTCGCCTTTACTGCTTGCAGTGTCGGTGCAAAGCGTTTGGTAGGGAACTAAAATTACCCCCAAGAAACGCTGCTGTACCAGTTGGGACTTCTCCAAGTGATTCTGCAATTATCCCTGTGCTGAACCTTGCTGAAATCTTATTTCCTGCAGGTTGGTTTGCACTGGTGCTGCTGACGGTAGAAGAGAAATTGAGCTTTCAGAAGTGAAACAGAGAATCTAATTTAGCCCCCAAGACTTTAGTGCTGGCCGTGATGTGCAAAAATGAGAAAACACAGCTTGACTTTCAGAACATATTGCAGCTTTGCTCAGTTGGCAGTATCTGAAACATTCTTCTTTTTTTTTTTTTTTTTCCTAATTTGCAACCGCAGATGTCCTCTTTAGTAGAATTCCAGCGGTATTTTTACAAAAATAAGTTCCATTTATTACTAAAATATTCGTCCTCTCCAAAGAATTTTCTTCTAAAACCTTCTGATGGTCAGGCTTTCCCTGCTCTGGACACAATACAAGCGACAGAGAACAGAGGTTACCGAGATCATTTCCAAATTTTTCCAAGGTCCCCAGATGATAAAAAGCATTAAATCATGCTAGAGTAAACAGATGGTGGAAAATACACCTAATTTTTTTTTTCTTTAAATCTTGCAATCAGAAGATAAAGATGGTGGGCGTTTTGTTTTTAATAAAAATAATCCGGACTTCAATAACCTTCCCATAAAATCAGTCTTGTATACACAGCCAAAACAGCTGATCAAGGGACACCCCCATTCCTGCAGGGACACAAGACAGAGCATTTGTGCTCACAGTGCCTCGAAGCAGTTTGGGAAGCCCTCTTGTCTTCCTCCCTTGGTTTCTCATTTCCAAGCACAGCAGTGCAATGAGCACAGGGTAAAACTGCATCCAGGAGCAATCCCGGCGGCAGGTGAAGAACTCCCAATTCCCCAGGAAAAGATTCTTAAATAAATACAGGAGCTTGGCTGGTTTTCAGCTGGTATTTCCTAACCTGGCCCAAGAGATGCAAAGAATCACCTGCTGGCAGCAGAGAGCAGGGGTTGGGGTGGGGTGGGGGCAGCCTGAGCTCCGTCTCACCCAGCACCACTGCAGATGTGCACCTGTAAGGTTTTTTCCCCTTGGAAAAGGCCTGTGTGAGGATGCTGAAATTCAGAAGCTTTCCCTCATTGTCTGCATGAAAGCTGCTCACAGGGGATAGGTGCTGAAATGATCCTTTTTAGTATGCTGTTGAGTATTTTGTTACGGATCACACCATCTGTCCGAGCTAGTGAATGCAAATGAACCCATCGATTTTTCAAGTATAAGCTTAAAAAAAAAAAAAAAAAAAAAAATGCGTGTGATAGTAAAAATCCCAACACAAGCGCTTCCCGCTGCACAGCTATTATTTGAAATCTACCACTGAAAATGCAAGATTATTTCAAAAGCACGTTCCAAGCTCACAAAAAAAAGACACCCCCCTTATTTCTGTCTCCACCGGCCTTTGTATGAAAACAATACTTGTGGCTTTTTCATCTGAATATTAACAGATACAGTACAAAGTATTTTGTTGATATTAATGTGCTTACAGTTTATTACACCGAGTTAATTAAAATCTGAATAAAGTAAAATCTGGAAATTCCGCATGTCTAATTTGTCCACTAAAGCAGCTTGGGGAATAACACCCAGCTCTGTAAGAGCATTAGAGGCTATCACAATGCAGCATATGATTCTGTTCCAGCTTCTCCTATTCATTTCCCAAAGAAATGGGAAAAAGCTGCATGGCTTTATGGACAAACCATTAGCTTGTCGTGTCTCGGGGGAAATGGTTCATCAAAGCATTCTGGCTCCAGACAGATTAGATCTCAGTCTGCTTCTCCTTCAGCACAATCTACTGGCATGTAGCAGGACCACAGAAGGGATGTCCCATTTGGGATGGCTGAAGTCACCCCACCCGCTGAGTCTGAATTGTTTGAGGGGCAAGTCAAAGCCATCAGCAGTTTATCACAATCACAAGCACAAAGGTGCTGCCAGGGCTTGGCATATACAGCAATTCAGCTCCTAAAATGAAGCTTCAGGGAGCACTAGAGCATCAGGCTCTTCTTCAAAAGGTCCAGTGCCTGTCAGTGCCAAGACAGTAAAGTGCACCAGCCAGGCTGGAGCTTCAAAAAAAGGCACGTGGTTACCTCAGGTAGGAAGGGACTCATAAGAATGCAGCATCCTTCCTGCCCTGGCTCACAGAAATCCTTGGAATGCCCCTCTGCAGTGGCTCAGCCACCTCGAGTGGGAAGCTCCCCTGTTCAATGCATTAAACGTGTGCACACCGAACACACAAACACCGAGCTGTGTTGTCCACCCAAGGTTTTACAGCCACAGGGCTGGATCAGCAGCTGGGTACAGCCTGACATCACTCCCTTGCCTTAATGAAGCTGTGATAATTCACACCATCTGAGGATGGATCCCCTGGGAACCTCGACTGGCACAAGTTATGCTTGCTGCCTGCATCCTCTTGTACTCCACTCTCATCCAGCATAATCTCTCCCTGCTGCCATGCCAGCCCCACCTTGCTGCTAAAATAGGAATTTTGCCACCCCAAAAATATAAATAATCCCCCAAAAAGGTTCAAACTAGCATGAGGATAATATTCAATTGCACCTCTAACCATCTGAGAATGACTTATGAAATTCAGTCCACTTAGTTTCTCCCAAAAATCTCAGTTTTACTTAAGGAAGTATTTGTCTTTACTTTTTGTCTCAAAGCTCTTCTGACTATAAGAGAAATGTAGTATCTCCCTTAAAGTGGAACAAATTAAAATAGGTAAGATTCTCATGCTGACTGTCAGCCAGAGGAAAAGAATATTTGACCAAGCCTCAAAAATCTCAAATTCCATAAACCTGAGTTTAAAAGCCTTGGACCATTTAATGAGTCATGTTCCTGACTAACTGAACTTTACTCCTCTAAATTTTCAGAAATCAGAAGGAGAAAAAGGCAGAAGCAACTGCGATTAAATGACATCTAAACTGAAGCACACAGCGCTTTTAATACATTTTATTTCTCCCTAAATTCCACTCCCAAGTGCTCCTTCAGCACACACGTGAAGATGAAGTGAAAATCCTGATGGATTGCTTTGGAAAAGCTTGGTTAGAGCTTTTCAGGAATACTCAGCCTCAAACTGTGTGCATACCAATAGCAGATCTCTTTGCAGTCAGAAAGGAGTTCAAAGCCCAAATCTTATCTCCAACAACAGCTCCCAACAATTTCTGCCAAGATACAGCTCCTACTCTAGAGTACATGAAAAAACACATTGTTTGAAAAAAAAAGAAAAATAAAAAAAAAAGAATTCAAAAAAATGAAAAAGGAAGAGCTGCACAAAGGACCTACAAGCCATGACCATAAATATCCACACATTCCCATATTTAGTTTCCTACCTCTCATACCTGCATCAGCTCACTGAGGACACCAAGTTTACGTGACAGGTCTAGAGCATTAAGGTACATGTTTTTTTTTTTCAAACACATATTTCACCAGACACAAAAATGATAAGTAAAAGCTAACACAACTTTCTAGGAAGTGTGTACAAGCAAGACAAGAACTTCAGGCAGGGTGACACAAAGAACTCTGACGAGCTGATGATTGTAAATATCCTCTACAGCTCCATCTCTCTTTTCCCCCAGAGAAACAGGGTAAGTGCCCAAAGAGAACTTTAGAGACGGATACCACAAGTTGCCAAGATCCTTCTAAAAGTTGCCGGTTGCCATCAGTTTCTCAGCCCCACTCCCCCACTCCTGCTGTTGGCAATTAAGGGATCATTTAAACTAAAAAGAGGCAGATTTGGATTCCTAAACTGCGTTCGATTTAAGTACTGTAGCGAAATCCATCAGAGCCTCCTGCTGGTAAGTTGAGGTCATTCTGCTGCCCTGTCTTCTATCACAGTGTGTCTTCTTTAGGCTACTCCTCATGTGTAGGCTTCAGACTGAATTTACAGCCAGGTGCATGTGGTTGAATATTTATCCCTTGATTTCTCCCCTAAGAGCATCAAAACAGCTTTTCCAGCGTCACCTCACAGTAAGGCCTCCAGCACACAGAGTAGGAGAACTGGAATCCTTGGGAAGCTGTGGTTCAACAGCACTTGGCAATGGATCCTCTCTGACCAGCTGGAGATCAGCACCAACAGATAAAGTTTTCCTGGCAGGAAGGTATTGAGACCAAGAGAAGGTGGAACCACAGGAATGAGTGGATCTGAAGCAAGGACAACAAGTGGTGATTGCAGTGAGACAGAAACAGGCTTGAAGGACACCTAAGAGAGTCCCTGGAAAACTGGGTAAATATTGCTACCTGAAGTTTCTAACAGAGATCATTAGGTAAAAAAACAAACAAACAAACGTTTCTTTTAAAGCAGATCAATCCTTTTGAGTTTAACCAGATACTAAAAGAGAGCCTTAACCTGTTATTCACTGGAACACTGATATATCCATCTGAGCAATTACACTTCTGATCAGCCACAGCACAACACCCAGCTTGAGGCACTACTGAACCCGAGTCTTGGGCATACCAAGACTGGTAAATAAAGAAACCTCCAATTCCCACCTTCTGAAAGAAGACTCAAGGCAGTGCATTCCACCTCCAAGTTCTGAGCTCTTCAGCTGCAACTGCAGTTCACCTGCATTTTTGGAGCCAATTGCACTGCATTTCTGTAGTAGGTGAAGTACACATAAAATTCCCACCCAGCATTTGGACACCTGATCAACCATGGCAGAGGTTAGGTATTGGTTACACCTAGATTATTATTTTACAATTTATCATTACGATGTTATAATGTATCATTATCGTCACCATACTTTCTCTCCCTCCTCCCAGTCAATAAGATACTTTGATTTCATGTCATAGAGGAAAAAAAAAAAAACAAACACACAGGAAATGGAAGAATGAAACAAAACACCCTGTTCCCTCAGGATACAGCCTGTCATGTCCTCTGTCCTAAGCACTGACAGAGGTGTTGGTCCCAGATTACTTGCAAGATGAAGTCTTAAAGACTACTCCTAGTGATTTTTTATTTTCAAGTAAGCACAATAATGGATCATAAAGTGAGCCAAGAGTCCCCTGCAGCACCCCAGGGACCCCTCAGCTGTCCCAAACAAGTCTCCTCTTTCCAGCACAACCAACAGCAACACCAGCCCACCATTTCTAGACTCTTCCAAAGCAAGACTTGATCAGGAACGAGCTGGAGCTCAAACTGCTTGGCTCGGAAACTGTGTCTAAAACAGGGTCCAAAAAAGCCAATGTCAATTTTTCGGGGCTCAAAGACTTTTCAACAACTATCCACGAGCCCAGCAGAGGCAGGGATTGATGTGCAGGAACAGTGAGCCTCTCAGATAAAACCAGAAGCTATGACCAGAGCTTTGGAGGGACAAGCAGAGCTGTCTGGGTGGTACAACATTGCACCAAAGCAGTCCTCAATCACAGCCTTCTTCACCAGTGATGTGGGGACAGCTCGTGTATACAATGACCAGCTGCAAGCTGTCTGTCACAGCAGACACAGGGATGCTTGCTTTTGCTGCAGAGAGTTTCTCATACCTTTCCACAGAGCCTCTGCCTCCCTTTGCTTCAGAATAAATCTGGTTGCCCTGATTTTTATCCGGAGGGGGCACTAAATTATTACACATTATAATTATATTACACATTATAGATTTATTTCACAATGAAACAATCCATAGCATCTCTCTATTTAGGTAAGAGTATCAGAAATACATTTTTAAAAATCCAATAAATATATATTACAGAATTAAAGATTCTGCAGTTTATTATTGCCTCCTTATTCTTTGTATGCAGATCTTTTTTCTCCCATACTTGTACTATAGTAGTTCTGAAGTTTTCTTGTCAAGCTGACTCCTGACGTTTAAAAAGTGATATTATTTATCTTGACATCAAGTCCACATGCTGAAAATAAATTAAAACATCAGCACATTACAAATGCATGTCCAAACAAAACCAAGGCAGAACCTTCCCACTTCCACCAGGCTTTCCTGGAATTAGCTTTGTTTGCCATTAACACAGTTGATTTATATTCAATGTCTTCTCTGTGCAGTTCTGATTTAAACATCATTTTAATTTAACTACTCTTTTTTTTTTTTTTTTTCCGTGGGGACTTCTTGTTAAAATTCCATTCACAACACAGCTATTTCTCTAAATTACACTGATGTAGGGATGAACTGATCTTATCAGCACCGCTGAACCCGCGCAGCACTTAATACAGGGGGTTTCATTATTTTTACTGTGACATGACTTACATCAAGCCTATTTACAAACACTGAACTGCTCTGAAGGAGACCATCAGCCAGGCAGGGTGGCAGAAGGACTTGACAGCAAAGGCTCAAGCAACACACACACACACAAAAAAAAAAAAAAAAAAAAAAGCAGCAGAAGTGAAATAGGCAGCGGTATCAAGAAAAGCTGGAGTAGTTAAACAAAAATTACAGAATTGGGATGTACAGTTACCCAGATAAACCATTCTGTTTAAAAATGAAAATTTTTCACAAGGCAAGCATAAAGCCTTTTGCACAGACCCTCCTGAAAGAGAACAGAGCGTTTGCTCCTCAGAAATAAAAAGCTAAGGCCTCCACCAAGTGTTATTTAATATTTCCTTACAGATTCAGATAGGAAAACTACAACAACAGCTAGGAAGAAAGGGACCTCCTTTGATAACACAAAACAGGAGGACAGGGGTGTTTATATTTTGGAACTGTTGTGTACAAGCACTGCTCTTGGACAGCAGAAGAACAGACTGCAGTGCTTACCCCTGTGCTCCAAACATGATGTTTTCTCTGCTTGTCAGTCAGAAAGGAGTAATAAACACACACAAAAAATAGATTTATTAGAGGCTCTGTTCAATCTACTGCCATTTCACACACAGGCAGATTTTTCTTCCATCCTTTTTTTTCTTCCCCCCCTTCCCAAAGCAGCAGAGCCAGCCTTTTTTCTTTCAAAGCAAAAGGAAAGCCAAATCTCAGGTAGATAAGCAGAATACTCACTCAACCTCTGCCCTCCAATATTTCACGGCTCACAGTTTACAGTCGTAACAGGATTTTGAATCTCAACAGCAGCCAGCATCGTGCTGGTACTATTTAAAACCTCCCTAATGGCACTGCCAGCAGGAGGGAGATAACAAGAACTCAGGTGTTTACAATCCGGAGCAGCAAGGGAAGCGTTACAGAGATATTCAGCTGGCAGAATAACTGCCCTTTTTTTTTTTTTTTGCCTTATTATGGGGGGGGGGAGAGGAAAAATTAAACAAAAATCGTCTGGTGGCCTTAAAGTTTCCTAGAAACAGCTCTTCAGAAAAGCACCATGCCATCCAAACTGCTGCAAAGCCAAGTGATAATGTTTTAAAAACACCCCCTCCAAAGAGGGACAGGACAGTCTCTCAGCTCCCCCCTCCTATTTAGGTGCAATTCAATATAAATAATACTATGCAACTGCTTAAGAGGAAAGAAAAGGTAAATCTTAAAGAGTCTATCAGATTTCTGTACAAATCTGCAACTATATATAAAAAAAAAAAAAAGGTCTTTCATCTTGTATGCAGGTGATATGTGAGAGACACATACCCACTAGGTATGCAGGTTAAAGCTGGTCTCATTAAATTGCAATTTTTGGCAGCTACTGACTGGCAGTATCTGACTGTTTCTATGCTTAAACTCAAGACACCCAAATCAGCAGCAATTTCATACCATATGCTCCAAGTAAAGATCTTCAAATACTCCCACAGTCAAGCCATGTCTGGCAGGAGCTGTGAATTTTCTTCCCTTTTTTTTTTTTTTTTAATCCCCAGATTCACCTTGAAAGCAGCTGAATATCAATGAAACAAAAATATCATAATCACTTTCATTTTCTGTACACAGCACAAGGATTGAGAGGCCCATTAAATAAAAATTGCCAATGTGACTAAAATAGCTGTTACAAGTAATGCAGAAAGCCAACCAGATACAAACATCTCGCTCTTTTGATCAATAGCAATTTCCCCCTCAATGTTTATGCATCGATGTTTTTAATGAAAAAGACCCTTTCTTCGAGATGTTCGGTCCCCAGCAGAGAAAACAGCGTATTTAATTTTAGTAAAGGTGTAAACAATCTCATTTACTAGACAGAGGAGGCTAAAAGGGAATTTGAAAGTTCATTAAGATCTCAGACGACCAGTCACCTTGACTCCGTAAGACAATTAGGTTGAGTCTCACATATCCTCGTAAATTCAAGTCCTGAGTTTTCCTTTTTCTCCCCTTAAACGCATTACAGGAGCAGCCTTTCCAAATTAAAACTAACAAACGGGCTGCAAGGCACGCCAATCTACATTTGTTTATTAAAAACCTCCTCGCTGTAGTTAACTTCTCTTAACTTCTGTTAACTCCTGCCTGTTTTCCCGTGGTAAATTCCACATCTCTCGGTTTTCTTTTCATGCACACAAACAGGGAGCTTAGTTCTGCTAACTTACATGCTAATATGATTCCCACTGGAGAGTTTGACAGATGCAACAGGTTATTAATTCTGAGTTGCTGTGGAAGTTTGCAGCTGCACCCTGATATCCACCAACCTGCACCCCAATCAACACTTCCTACCCTGCTTTCCAGTGCCCTTAACCAGCTACGGGCACTTCCACACCTTACTCACCCACCCAGATTAAACAGGATCGAGCTGAACAGATATTTACTGCAAAAATGTACAGAAAAAAGCGTGCTGAAGACATTCTCTTAGCTGAGAAATATTCTGCAGTCTCAAACACAAGGGCTGGGGAAAAATAACATTTCTGAAGACGCGCCTCGCCATCCTGCAGGAAAAGGAGCCCTGTCAGCAAATCCAACTCGACATTGAACTTCAAAGTGGATGTGCACTTCAACAGAATGGAAACAGAAGTTATTTGCATCGATACATAAAACAAGCAGGTTGTTGTAAGCATTTTAACATCGCTTAATAGGAGCACTTTGCAATCTTAGCACTTTGTAACGTGTTAACAATGCTGAGCAGATTCCTAAAAAGGCAAATATAAACTATTAATATTTTATGTGCCATGGTCTTCAGAAGTCTTTGGGACTATTGATTACTTAAATCCATTAAGTGCTATTTTGATCTTAAACAGCTAGAGAGATATCTGCAAAGAGATTCAAGCTAAGTGGGAATGGCTATTTTGAGAACAAGATGTTTTGGGGCAGTTATCATCACTGATAATGAAGTTTACTCATTAGAGGCTTCTAAAATGCAAACAAGAGCTGCTAGAACAGTTTGGTCCAAAAGTCTGTTTCATCCTGTATTTCTATTTTCCCCCTGATTTAAACATGTTTGAGTCCAGTTCTTACCAGGAGCACAGACCAAAGGACAACCCTAAAATTTATGGCATGAGTGTTCTTGCTGTGTCATTTCTGCTTATCCTTCCAGAAATGGCTGAAGATAAAGACTGAGTTTGCTTTCAGCAGTAAAAACAGATCACAGCACAACTGGGATCAACAAAGAGCTCCCTTAACTATATTTTGTCTATCAATTCTCCAATATTTACTTCTAATAGGAGGAAACAATGATTGCATTTCCACTTAGTGAACAAAAAAAACCATCAACAGAAAATGTCTTCCAGAAAATTAAAATAGCATTAATCCAAAGAATACATTGAATATCTGTAAATTACAGATATTCCTCATTTTATATTCATTCCAATGCTCAACACAGGAAGAAATGTTTGAAACACACTGAACACTAAATAGTTCTACACCTTCAAGAAAATGAAGGCAGCAACTGCTTCCCACGCTTTAACCAGGTAAATATTTAGTCCTACACTGAATATACGAAAAAAACCAATTCTTTTCACATTCCCAAAATTAAGAGTTTAAAGAATTAAGAGATAATCACACAAATTTGGTGTTCTGTGGTTGGGTTTTTTTTTTTTTTTTTTTTTTTTTTTTTTTTTGTTTGGAGGTTGTGTGGTTTGTTTTTAAAAAAAAATATGGCACTAAAGAAACACAACCACCACATCAAAAACAAAACACCAAAACAAAAACCAACCAAACAAGAAACAAACAACAACAACAACAAAAAATCTCCCAGGAGTGCAAACCAAATCCCACTGAAAGAATAGAAAGTTTGCCACCTGTCTTATTGGGAGCCACATGAAGTCATCAGCGTTCAGGTCCCTCAAGCCTTCAGGTAAGCACTTAGGTAAGGCCCTATATTTTTCCTATATACAGCCTTTTGTGTTATCCATAGAAGATTTTAAATCAAAATTAAATCAAGAATGTGTACTTCCGAAAATTTCACCTTTTAAAGGAAAAAAAACAATCTGAGTGAAAATACATACAAGTAAAAAAAAAAAAACCACAACAAAAACCACCCAAACAAAACTCCCACACCTTTCTTCCACAGACAAGAATTATTGGGAAAAATGGGAACAGGCAATTTCCATTAAAAAAAAAAAAAAAACCCACAACCAAAAAACAGCCCAAAAAAAGCATTAACAGTGAGAGCAGGAAAGGACTGGAAAGGATGTGAAGGATCTCCTCTGCAGATGCTCAGTTTGTCCCACTGAAAGGCAAAGGAGAACACTTTGCAATGAGGTGCAAGGAGAGGATTCTAACTTCACATCACCCTAAAAAACCAAACCAAACCAAAAAAACCCAGTCCAAAACACCCAAACAAAAACAGAGACAAAATTCCTTTCTCCAAATTACCAACAGCACAACCTGCTATTTTTATTCTATGCAATACAGTGAACTGACAGTAAGGAGTATATATCTCAATTAGATCAATATCCAAAAGGTACAAAAACAAGTCACTTCCAATTCACAGTCACCATTTATCACAGTAAAGCAAGAAAAAGCAGTGCATTTCTACAGTAAAATAACTATAACATCACCTATTTCCATATCAGGTTGCAAACCCACCTTGGTTTTCTGTAGGTGATGTTATCCTGTCCTTCCAGAGTTGAGGATGGGTTTAATCACAGCACAGTGTATATTCCAAACGCATTCAGAACGTGATTGATGACATGAATTTCAAACTCATAAGCCCCAAAAGCAGATAATATATTTACTGGCCAAAAAAACCCCAGCAGTCCAGCAGTTGCCCCCACAACAAGGAGCGACTGCATTTTTTCTTGTTCCTCACCCAGTTTTGAGCTGTCTCAGATTCTACTGGGAAAATATTAACACAGCACTGCTGACAGCTGCTACATCTGTACACACATAAAAGAGTCTCAATTTTTTTGTTTTAAAATCACCTTTCAGGGCAACTGTTTGCTTGTGTCCTGCTCACAGCTGATTAACCTCAGTGATGACTCTGTACTATGAGACTGACAATGACTCAGAGTCTCTTTTTGCTTAGGACTTACCATTAAAAAATAACACAAAACTAACTACCCTGCAAGCCTCAGGAAAATATAGTTTATAAGGTTAAAAAGGAGGATTTCAAAAGTGTCTTTCTGGCTAGCCTTAAGGTGGAATAAAAGTGTTGAGTTTACAATGAGTAGGTTTAACCATATTTTTTAAAGCACAGAATCTGTTGAAAATCCTACCCAATACATCTTAACTGCAGGTGCTCAACACAAAAGATTTGTATTTGATGTTCTCCAAGGATACACAATCCTTTCCCTAAGTCCCTAAAAGGCCTTCCAGTGTTCATCTCTTCCAGAGTCCTGCCTAACAAGAAAATCTTCACTCCACCTGAGAAAAAGGCAGCACTGGTGTCCCAGCCCTGGTTTCCCCTCTCAGCACCTTACTGGACCAGCTGGCTCAGAAGAAACCACAACACAAGCCCATCTGCTGCAAGTCCACAGTGTCTGACAGGAAAACAAAAAAAGAACAGACTGAGCTATTAGTCTATATAAAATTGTTGGGAAAAAAAAAAAAAAAAAAAAAAAAAGAGTCATCTTGAGAAATCACTTTGAAATGACGATATGAAATGGTCTCTGAGTAACAAATTCAGAGCTCTGTTTCTTGCAAGATATTTTTCCTGCTAAGAACTCTGGTGTTTTCCCCTCAGAGATTAGGTCCCCTTCTCGTGTGTGACCATAAGAGCCCACTTCCACCCACAGCAAGATCTGAGAGCAGCACTGACCTCCAGCACAGGTAGTGCCCGGGGTTAAAAACAGCAGGTCTGTTCTTGCAACCTTTGCAACTCAAACCAAGAGGTTCCTGCGTCCTCCCTGAGGAGCACGTTGAATTATCCAAGCTGGCAGCAAAACACAAAAAGAGAGTCAAGTCTGCTGCTCAAATGCTGTGGCAAAGCCACTCGGGTCGGGCTTTTCCTCCAGTGCAAGGGCGGCGTGAAGAGGAGAGATCGCACGCAACAGGGAAGGAAAGGTCAGGGACAGAAAGCTCTGAGATAAATAGGCTTGAGGCTTTTTTTTTTCCCCCCTTGCAAAGGGAGAAGTCATCCAGAAGTACCTCTGGGAAGAAAGAGGTGTTTAGTTTTTAAAAGCATTTATATCCTTGGTGATAATTGAGGGATTTATAATGTTACACACATACACCATTAAACAAATCAGGGCTCACCAACCAGAGACACTCATCACTGGTCTGACCTCCATCCCCACAATACCTCAGGTTCAATTAGTACAATGGCACTTTCCTAGCTCTTTAGCAATTTCTTCCCTCAGAAGGGCAAGGTGCTGTTGTTTTTAAACTTGTGTATAACCAGGACATTCGAAATCTCAGGTAAAAGTCAAAAAATGACACCTTTAAGTGCTCTGAAAGTGCAAAGCGTTATTGCCTAAAATTAAAAGAAAAAAAAATACCCAAAGGAGGTGTGGGGGGGGAACCACAAAAAAAACCCACAAAAACCCACAACACTTTTGTCTAAAAGATTAAGAAGGCCCACACACTTTCCAACAAATCGGTAAGCACCTAGACAGCAATAAGATAATGGAAATTGAGAGTATTTTCTCGTACAGAGCCAGGATTGCTGTTTAGCTTGACCCACAGGAAGCAGTGAAGTGCTATTTATGACACCAACAGGAAAGAAAAAAAAATATTTTTTTGAAGCCAGGTAGTATTGCCACTTTTAGTTCTATTAATATAATGGACATAAATTTGAGGCATTTAATGATCCACTAAATCCCACAAAAGGAGGCAGCCTACTGCTCCCAGCAGCAGCGCTTCCCCTGGAGCTTGTGCCAAGCTGTTAAAGACAGCAGCGAATTCAAGTGCTTCATAAATATTTCTGCAGGACTGTAAACACCCATTTCAGTGGGTAATACCTGTGTACACATGGGAAATACCGAGCTAATGCAACAGTAAATAGGAGGGAAAACTGTGTTACCCAGGACAATTAGGTTGTAGATACTGGCAGACACCAACTTAATTTATGCAGGGTATCCCCCAATGTCCAGTCCAGCTTCTGATCACCTTCTCATCAACCTGGCACCAGCTTCAAAATGCCTCAAAACACTTGACAGTTTTTAATGCTGAGGTATTTTAGGATTCTTCCTTGGACAGCTGTCAGTCAAGAATGAGGGGTCAGGTTAGGATGGACTATGGTACAGGCCAAGGGACAGTGCCAGCATTTGGAGGACTTGCACCAATTCATTCACCTGCCTCACCACAGCCAGGACAGAAACAAGAAGCATGAAACAGCTTTAAGGAATGTGCTTCCCAAAATAATAATACCAGTTTACATGTTGACTAAAAACCCTGTGCCTTACGACTGTTTGGGGATAATAGGGGGGGAGGGCAGAAAAAAAGACAGGGAGAAGCTGTTCTGTGGAGGGAAAGGGTCCCTTCTTTCAGGTTTTTGAAATATTAACCCCACAGCCCCTTGAACATCATGTCACAGCAGTGACTTCCTACCCCTCCATAACAATTTCAGCACCTATAGAATCAGAGAATGGTTAGAGTTGGAAAGGACCTTAAAGATCACCCAGTTGCAACCCCCTGCCACGGGCAGGGATGATGGCTATGCATCTCTGTCCCAAGCTAAACATGCACAAGATACTTGAGCATTCCAGCAGCATTCACAGTCTCACATCATGCTGCCTTTTTACCCCCCAAAAAAAGCATATTCCACTGCCTGCCATCAGGAACAGTGATCTAGGACGATGCTGTGACTGATTACATCAACAGGCAGGATCATCTAATGATGGCACTGCTCAAGTGGGATGTGAGCCACACTGACACAGCACAGGACACGACACCACTATCCCCTTAAAAGGAAAGGGACAACAGAAAACCGAGTCAAACGTGGAGCTTAAAATTGCAAGCACGATAGGTTCAGTCTCCACGCAAAGAAAGCCAAGGGCAGAGACTTGGTGAATGTTGGAATGGAAAACCACAACTCCCAGGGTCCCATCACATGCACAAGCAAAGCATCAGTCAGGAAGAGGCCAAAACACAACAGAATGCAGCAAGCCTGTGTGTTTCCAGCATTATGGCCAGGTCCCTCGTTTTCAGTTTCTTCTTACCTTAATAACCTTTAGCCCCAACCCCCCCAATAGTTTACAGTCCATCCCTGACTCCTGTGGTGTTCTTGTTACCATTTTCATTCCCAAGCTGCTGCTACCACGTTCACACTTATCTTCTGCCCAATCAGTCATTCTGCATTTCAGAGGCGACTCGCTACGTGGGAAGAGCTGTACTGAGTGATAAAATTTTATCTATTTGTGTTTACACAAAGGACTATTCATTTCCCATTCAGGATCCAGCGCACAGACAAGCCTTGCTGCTTGGTCAAAGTGGGAAAGCTCGCTAAATAAAAGGCCTCAGGCTGCCTGGGCTGGTTTTGTCTGGGGCAGAGTTTATTGTCCTCACAGTGGCTGATATGGAGGTATGGTTTGGGTTTTTGCTGGAAAACAGTGCTGATAATACAGGGATGTTTTAATTACTGCTGAGCAGGGCTTACACAGAGGCCAGGCCTTTCCTTGCTCCTCATGCCACACCCCACCAGCGAGCAGGCTGGAGGTGCACAAAAAGTTGGGAAGGGACACAGATGGGACAGCTGATCCCAAATGACCCAAGGGAACATATGGTGTCATGCTCAGCATATCAAGCTCAGGGAAGAAACAAGGGGAACACGTTTGGAGTGATGCCAGACAGAAGCACAGTTTATCTTCAATAACCCTCAAGAGGCACTTACCCTAGTTTAAATCTTGGTTGTGCAACGAGGAATACTGAAGGTTTTCCAAGTTCTTAATTTAGCCCATACTGGAAAGAACATAAACCACACAACAAATGCACGAGTCTTGTTCTGGCTTGGACTTTTCCTCACCAAGGAAACATTTTAGATAAAACTCGGATCTTTCCATTATCTCCAGGCTCTGTCCCTGTTCCACAATCTCATTAGTAGGGTTAGCTACCTGAAAAGATCCAGTTTCTTCTAAAAGACACACCCAGGAAGAAAACGGTGTCTTATTTTCACCCACAAACAGGAAAGTCTTCACAGAAGGGGCAAGACAGAGTCTTACTTCTTGCTGGGAGCTGAAATAAGTGTAGAGTTGCTACAAGTATTTATGACCAACCATAAGTAAGGAACTACAGATACACTGCAAACACATGCATCCAGCTGCAGTGGTAGTCAATAAATGACTCATGCACGCCAACAAACAAAAAAATAAACAAATAAATAAATCAGAAGAGCCTCTGGACCTCCCCTTATATATCTGACAGACTCTTACAGAAGCAGTAAGACAACAAACTTCACAGGAAAACACGTGCCAAAACAAGCCATCCACTGAAAGAATATTCTTTACCTTGAACTGCCTATTAGCCAGAAGGACCTACTCCTGAGACTTCTCCAGCTCAGTCACTTTAACCAAGTGCATTCCTATAAATAGAGTTAATAATTTGATCAGGCATCTCTAACCACTATAATAAGGTTTATTTTAACCTTTTAAACTTTGGGTTTACTCTTCATCACCAAGAACGTGTCTGAGCCTAATTTGAAGTGAATATTAACCCTAAGCTTCCAATTACAATGTCACGCTCTCACTGAACACCAACGCAGCTGGTGTTAATATTTAAAATAAGGGGCTAATTTGTACGGAAGGAAGTTTCAAAAAGCCACAGATTTTTTACGAAGCCACAACCCAAACACTCCATCGTGCCCCTAAATTACAAGTACAAGCCAAGAAGAGGTCATTGCAGCCACCACTGTGGCTCCTGACAAAAGGTAGCTCTACTCCATACGAGCTTTTAGAACCAATCCTTAGATCTTAAATAAAATTCACAGAAACATAAAGCCTCATGAAACCAACTGCACAGAAAGAAACACAAAAACTATCATTAAGGATGACGGGGTTTCTTCAATTTTGGGCCTGAGTGGGAGCAATTTGAACATTTTTCTATTCCTAACACATAGTACTTTGTTGTATTTGTGGTTTACGTGACTGTGGAAGACTCTCCTTCCTCAAAGAAGAGATTTTGAAGCACAAACTTAAATGTCAAAAGTGTTATTTTCATTGCAACTATGACCTTTAAAGTAAGTAGGCACTTAATGACAGAGCAACTGTCCAAATCTTCTGGTGACACTAGAATGAGGAAGCAACGAGTTACAATTTTTTTTTTTTTTTTTAAAGCTCGTTATTTCTTCCAGTATTTGGAACAGCTGGTAACAGTAATCTATTGGCAAGGCCTGCCATGGGATTTAAAAAAAAAGAAAAAAAAAAAAAAGTGTATTTGCTATGGTAGATTACATACTCTAAACCAAAATGAAAGGCTGAAACATACAAATATTTATAAAGGAATAGGGGGTTTCAGACATCCAAATTGTGCAACAAATATGCACACACACATGCATTAGTTCAGGGTGCTGTGAACATATCCCTGTCATTTTGTACCACACTTCTTCCACAGATCCATCTTCCACATTCCTGCTGCCACGTTTCAGCCACAGGTACCTGCACTGCCTGCACAGTCACGGAGTTCCTCAGCCCCAAAATGTCCCCCCCAGATCAGCACCAAGCCTTGAGCACACACACACCCCTTGCATCTTTCACTCAGGGATTCACTGAAATGCTAAGGGCATGCAATGCAGTTCTGTATAATATCCCTGTTAAATGCTTGTTATTCTCTGTATCGGTAAATCAGAAGTCACACGTTACCTACCGGTGTGAATATCTCAGTGACAAACACACTCATGTTCTACACCTACATGAGAAAACCCTGATGAACACATCCCACGTACCCAGAAGAGATTGTTATGCAGATATGGGCAGCTTTCCAGACTTGCTGGTATTGTTTGAAAAGCTTTATAATAAAGTAGTGAAAAAAAACTGGTTGTTTTTTTTTTCTTCTTCTTGAAAGCCACCACTTTAATTTCATCTGGGAAATCAATTTACACAGACCCAACAATTCCTGGTGCACACTGCTTTGTAATGAGAGGGAAAGGGTGCAGAAGATTCTCCAGCAGTCATTACCCACTTTAGAAGATACAGCTGAAAGCATACACAGGAGGAATCATTGCAGCCTCTGGATGTGCTCGGCATTCAACTGCAATAGCTGACACAGAATGGGATACAGGGAGCCACACATCATTAGCCTTGCTGACAGGGACCTATGCAGGACCCAGTTTAAGAACAACATCCAGCATGGTAAACAGCTGCTTGGCAGAACAGTGTTCAGTCAGTCAGTTTAGTCTGAGTTCCAGCCCAAAAGATGCAGCCCCAGTTCTAGTGATGTTTGTCGCTGAGCTTTCCCTTTCTTCTCCACTACTGCAAACTTATCCAAACTTTTAGGCTTCTACTTGTACCTATATAAATATCACTAAATAGTTTGCATCAACTCATCCTCCAGTGGAAGGCTACAAATAGGAATTTTTTCCTGCTCCAGGAACTCCACTGAAACAAAATATTTCTTCAACAACGTCCTTGTCACACCAGCTGAGGAAAGCACGTTATTCCTAATGACACAGTGGGCACTTCCAGTCTTATCTCATTAGTTCAGATGAGCATTAAAAAGTTTGACTGACTTGGATGCACCACTGAACAAAATCTACCAAGGCTTAACTGGAAGGATATAGAAAGAAAAGTGTTAATTAAGTTCTGATGTGGCTCCTTCCTTGCCATCACACAGCCATGGAATTACAGATATCAACTGACCCGTGGAATTCAGAGGTACCTCAAAAAGCCTAATTTAAGACTATTTACGTGCTCAAACCTTGCAGCAATGGTTACACTGGGAACCTGAGTAGCAAAAACCACAGATAAAGCACTTCTAGACATGGTCCTGCATCTTTATATACATTATCCCAGTATTTTCAAAGCTACTTAGTAGAACATCCATAATAATCGTTCAAAGGTCTAGAATGAGGTTTCAATAAAACCAAAATACAATGAAGAAAGAAACTGAAGGAGAAAGGTTTTTGCCTAATCTCAAAATATCCAGTGTTTGCTCAAAGCAGTGTTAACAGATGGCCCAGAAACTGCTCTTTCTGGCTTTCTCCTCACAGCCCACAACTCAAGTCCTGAGCCTACACTAGACCTCATCACTAAGGTGCAAGGATTGCATGTTAAAGCAGGAGAAAACAGCCACAAGAATCTGATGGGGAACCTGCTGACAGCACATGATCAAAACAGGCGTTAATTGATTAAACTTTCAGGTTAACCTTCAAAATGCATGTTCAAGGACAGGTCGTACAGGTTGTTCCTGCCAAAAGACGGGAATTTCAGCTACCAACCATACAGGTTAAGCAAGCAGAAAAGACTTCTTTATCTACCAGCTTTTCTATTACTCTCTCACCAGTGTACATTTTAAAATCAACTCACATTACTGAAGGGGATTCCTTTATGTGGTGAAATAATACGAACAATAACACCTAAGTTTCTCCATTAGAATATTTGCCTCCAGTGCAACCATTAGAACTCGAACTGGCAATAAGCACAGTGCTCATTTTCCAGTGCCTTGAATTTACTAAGAAAAAAAGATTTATTTCTCTTGGGAAAAAAAAACAAAACACACCTGTCAGAATCAATACCACAGGTTAGCAATGCCCTATCTGATAGGGAATCTTTTTCAACCAAGGATGAGCACGTGTCAGACCAAGCTATTAACATTCAAAGGCTAAGAACAGCAAGAACCCCCAGTGGCACATTCAGGGCGATGTGACCATCGTGCAGTTTGCCAGTGCAGAGCAACAGGCCAGTTCTCCTTTCTAAATCACTTTCAGACTTGTTCTCGTGCACAACAGGACTCCTCTCACAGCATTTTAATGAAAAAAAATCAAGTATTCCTGATGGAAAAGATATGCTCTGTTTTGTGGCTGATATTCATAGGACTTCTCATCTTATTCTGCACTTCACTCCTTGCCTCTAAGCCATTAATTGCAAATGTGCTGCTGGGGAAGGTACATCTTTGGAAATGCAAGACTGAAAAACCCTAATTTTTCCATGAAAAGTATTTTTCCATGTGCATACTAGCAGGTCTCCAGCCACTAGGGCACCACCTTCCTCAGGATCCTCTGCATGTAGTTTAGGATCTTAGGTTGGGTCTAAAATGGCAAGGATACTTTGAGTGCAAGTTTTAAAAGAACAAAGAGAAAAATAAAGCCCCTTATGCAAGGCCTCAGATGAGAAAATCCATTTTTCTTCAGAGCATATTACCAGAATCACAAGACCTTACTTTTGTGAGACGAAAAATTCTTCTGTTGATCACAGAGGGAAACTCGTGGCAGAATCGGAAGAGTCTAACTCAGACTTTATGAATTCCAAGCACCCTGGGAAATAACACAGGCCTTAATATCACTACTGGCTGTCTCCAGCAAAATGCAAATTAGGTAGTGAAAGAGACTACAAACCCCTTCCCCTCCTTCAAAGACCAACAATTCCTCAGCTTTTTTTTCCATTTCTTTCACTGAAGTTACCACGCTGTGTGTTGCTGATGCTTGGGTGGACCACTGAGGTGATGCAGTGTAAACACAGCTAACCCCCTTCAGCCAAAAACTGGAAAGATTACCAGCTGAAAAACACAGCAGAATATACCCTGAGACACAGTAAGCCATCACCAAGCTGTTCTGTGACAAGTTTCTTGCTCCTCCATTTTCATTGCTTCAGTGGGGAAGGAAGAACTGCAACGATTATTGTTACAAAAAAGTCAATGCACCTTTAGGGACAGAAAGATCTGGGCAAAACCACCACCTTCCATTTATGGTTCCAGTTTGGTGTGTACCTTTTCCCCAAAGAAATAATGGAGTCTCTGTCCCAGAGATCTCCCTCACCTATTCAGACAAACATAAGGATAAAGGTTGTAGGATGTAACAAAATGCAAAAATGCAAACTTTCAATGATTTAACATGGTTTTTCATTCTCCCTGTGAATATGCTTCTGAAATACAGGTCAGAGCCAAATAGTCAGTGTATGAGGAAATAGCAATTTGATCCTTTCTGGTGAGAGCACTACATTGTTTCTCTGCCGTTATTGTGTGCCTGCAAAACTAACTTGTTCCAACTGCGTTTTCTCTCCAGGTGGCACAAAATTCGCTATTCAACAACCTTTCCTTTCCAGGGCTGCAGTGAGGAAAGGGAGCCAATTTATATCATTCTTCCTTTGTATAAAGATTTCCACCGTGGTGTGAATTTTGTCTAAATTCATTTTCAGAAATTGTTTCCTCTTAGCTCTACATGAGCTTATGTCCCAGCACCCAGCAACTCCAGAGCAAACTTTTAGAATATGTCACCTTTAGTACAATATTCATAACAGGCTCAAAACACTCAAGAGAGAAGAACACATGAAAGGCTTTTACACAGTCACAACCTTCCATCACTGAACTTTCATCCCTCCCACCTTCATCTCGCAGTTTAGTTTTTCTGAAATATTCCTGCATCCTCTCTGTTGGCCTCTGCCTTTTACCCAGGGCTTTTCTGGATAAAAATCTCCTCTATTTCTGACTGAACAGATATCTCCCTCCTGCCTAACCACTTACATCATCAAGGAAATCATCCCCCTTGATTGCCCTAACAGCACATTAGCAGTTAAAAATATATATATATTCTACCACTTAAGCCTGCCTGCCTGAAAGAGCAGATGATGCCCACTCAGGCAGCTCTTCTACACTCAGATCCCCCATCCATTTCCATGCTAATTCCCCAAGGAGAATGACTACAAAGACCGGGCTCCTGCAAATATTTATAGCATAATTCAACATGGTTAATGAAGTAACCATGACACAAACCAGAAAGAATACCAGTTTAATGTGTCAGGCCTTAGCCACATGAATAGAAATTAATATATACACATAGATATCATCTAAATCATGGAACAACTACAGGCTCTGCATTAATAAATAGTGCAGCTGCAACAACACAAAAAAAACCCACCCCAAATCGAATCCTAAAAGGTAAAGGAGCTTGACAGACAATCACACAGACAGCAGAAAAGCTAAACTTCATTTTAGGAGAAAAACTGGTGTGGATAATCAGCATAGGTGACCTAACTTACAGCTCAATTTCTCTTGAGTAGATACAGTGAAATGCAAACTATTTCTGTACTATCAAACAGGGGGAAAAAAATTACAATTCAGGTTAAATGCTGTTAATTAAAAGAAAATAAAAATACAGCAATCGAAGGACATGTATTTACATGAAAGGTATCCAAGTATGATAATAGTACCCATCTTCTAATTTCCAATCATCAGTTTTACACTTTTTACACATGACCTGAGTGATAAGTTCCTAGTTTTGAGTGCTTATCAGTGCACACACTGGCAATTTCAAGCAGTTCTGCTCACAAAAAAACCCCAAGATTTCTGAGCTGCAGTCATCTGTTTTTTACAAGCATCTGCTGTCTTTATTACTTTAGGATTTAGCATTCAAGAGGGTATATGAGGCATCTAGTGATTTAAAAGATTTTCTTCCTCACAGCAAAATCCTTTAAAAATACGCTTCTGTGCTCATATGCTCGTATTTCAGTTGTATTGGGAAACCAACAGAAATTAACCTGAAACCTAATACTCTAGTCCCATAACTACTTTAAAATCCTAATTCAAACTACTACTCATACCCTTGCTTTTCCAAAAATAATGCGTGACGTGAATGGCATTAATTCCCTAATTAGATATTCTTCTCCCATTACCCCCCAAAAAATTGGGTATTTGATGCAATGGAAGTGTGCACAACACGTTATTAATCACTGTCAATAATGTGAAAGGTTGCAAAGATAACTGCTTGTCGTTACAGAGTCTGGGCACGTGGCCAAAAAAGAAAAAAAAAAAAAAAAAAAAAAACAAAAAAAAAAAACAAAACTCACACATGGATATTAACTTATCATCAATGGCTATGAATAGTTTTTGGCTTCCAAAGTTCAACACTCAAACACCTGACACGCTGCTTAGAGGTCCCTCACAAAAGCCTGGATTTCAGATTGTTTAAGTGCACAATGTTCTCCATGAACATCCAATGCACTGCCACATCCGGTGGGTGACAACGTGCTCGGGCTGTGGACACACACAAATTTAAAATATTGGAGTCTAACACTTGATTTTGACCCATTTGCTGAATGCACAGTCACGTTTTCCTCTCGGGCATTAAGGATGAAACCAACCTATTAAACAGTCACCTTGTCATTTTATGTCATCTTTGACATTATCTGCAAAGGAGACAACACTGCATTACAAATAAACACAGTCCTTACCCAGCCATTAAACAGAAATTAAGAGTGAATGTTTTCATTATTTAGAAGGTGCAAAATTTCTAAATTGAAATCCACTTTCTAGTTCAGTAGAAATGGATATAAGAATAGAAAAAAACCTGTCATAATGCAAAAAGCACTCTGGATTACTAATCTTAATTGGCAACAAAAGACATCATTGAAGCTCATCACGGCAGTTGACTTGCAATAGAATAATTTCAGCATACTGGTCTCTTTCAGAAGAAAGATCAGTCATTCCAAACTCCCAAATGAATTTGGTCACGATATCTGGACACCCCCTAAGTTGGCCAAAAACACCTGCAAGGTTTAAGGAAACCTAATTACACCCCGTTGCACTCTCTGCAGACCCCGCTAACAGACCCCATTACCTCCCCTCTAAAGGCCCATCCCCAGCTGGGGCAGCAGTGACAATGCACTCCAGAACGTTCTGTGCTGGTTTTGTTGTGGTTTAAGGTTTTGGGTTTTTTTCGTTGGTATTTTTTGTTTGTTTGTTTGTTTTAGAAATAGGGACAAGCATGTACTTCAATTTTTAAGCAGATTTTCTCATATGAGATGAATGCTTGTATTATAGTTGCTTTCATGTTGCTTACCTTGTGTTCTCGTCTACAAGACCAGAACAAGTATTTCTCATCATTCATCAGGATTACCCAGTTCTAACCCCCATTATACTGATAGCAACAAAAAGCCCCAAACAAAACCCCAAAACCAGCACTGCAAGAACAAACCAGTTCTCCTCCAGCTTCCCCATCCTCCAACATTTCTAATCTCCCTGATCCTCAGATCAACCATGGATCTTGGAGCTATGTTGCCTAAAAGCCATTAAAGGGCCATGGTGACACCTGGATTCATTTAAAAATAATTCCCATTTGAAAAAAAAATAAATAATATTAACTTGATCCAAGGGGAATCCAATAATGGGAGCTGTGTATCTCAGATATTCTTATCTGTGTAGGTCAGCGGGGGAGTCACCCCAACAAGTTAGCCCTTGAAATGCAAAGTTGCAGCAGTCAGGCAGTGGCAGACAGAGCACTCCAACCCATGTGACACACTGAGATTCTTAATATTTTGGTTTTTTGGGTTTGTTTTTTATTTTTTATTTGAACTTTTTGGTAAAGCCCCAGAGCTGCTTCTTGCTATTGGAACATACCCAGGTTGTGCCAATTACCGACCACCCAGCTGCAGCACTGGGCAATTTAGATCCTGCGATGATAACACAGAGAAGGAGGGAGATGGGTTTTTCTTTTACACCTCGGCACCTTCCACACTCCTCCTGAACCACAGGGCTCCACCTTATCTCCTGTTACTTACAATTACCATTGGAAACTAATATTCTACTCTATGGAGATGCTTATGCAGATAAAAAATCCAACAGCTACATCTACAAGCTGAAAATGTATATCCTACACATCAGATAAAGACAGGTGAGTAGAGAAGACTATAAGCAAAACACTGTGTTTATGCCACTGTTGGTTGCAATGCACGCTAAGAAACCTGGATTTTCTGCAAGTGTCACTCAACTCAGTGTGTATCTTTTGTCTCCTCGTGGTTCTGCCAAAGCAATAAAGACATTCACACTCAGCTACTGTAAATGCAGTGCACGGCACTAGACCACCCACCATCAAGATTTGAAGTTCCAGGCCCTTGTGAAAGCAATCATCTGCCTATCTATCTAGAAAGACCCTTGTCTGTACATGTTTCCATCTATTTTGGCATCTCAGTGTGCTGTGCTGCCCTCCAAGTTACTACACAGTTACACAAGGTGAAAAATCTTCCCCCACGCTCAACTTTCATCCTCTGCCAGCTGGTCTATTATGTCATGTCACTGGAGTTTTAAAAGGATGCATCCATGTATTTATTTTTCCCACCTGCTAAATATTTATGAAGATTTTACTCCAGTCCTAACACAGGCACACTAGAGCTAATCTTTCTTTTATTTAGTCAAGCATCTTAAAGGAAAAGGAGTCTGAAGACAGGCTATTCCTGTTGCCAAGCCTGAGATCCAGAAGTCAGCACATTAAGCAAAATGATGCCAGTCTGAAAGACAAAAACAAAACAAACAAACTAACAAAACTAACAAAAAAACAAACAAAAAACAAAACTAACAAAAAACAAACAAAAAAAACCCCACAAAACACATGAGATTATCATGAGTTTCACAACAATGGAGCGAAGCATTTTAAACCTGCTAAAACTAAATGTTTGAAAGAAAGATCTCTTCTGTTGTTTGGTGATGGTTTCCTCGTTCACAGGATGTGAGCTACCAGCCTAAATAACACCACAGCACAAACGTTATGCAATTAAGAGACAGCTGTTGCAACTTTCACTCATTTCTGATATCTTGTACTGATTTTGATCAAGGCTGATGTGGAAAGGACACACCTTCAATAACTAGTACTCTCTAGTTTTTGCTTGGTTGGTTTAACATTCATGTTGGGAACCAGTGGGACCATAATGGAACAACTGAGGTTCAGTTCCTGCCCGTATCACAAAAAATTTAACTACAATCCAACTTCCCTTATCCAAGGCCTGGCAATTCTGTGATCTCTCCAGTTTCCAACCACTCTTACTTTTACCGTGTTTACGGGATTTACTTAAAGATTTTGAATATCACAGAACTAAACTGAAGAGCTTTTAAAAATTCATTACCTTGTTTGACACGATACAGCAAACATCAATGAAGAAAACAAGGCATCTGAATTAGAGAACTTCAGAGGGAGACACTGAAATAACACAGACAATTCCATCTGCCTTGTTACATTCTTGGAGTAGTCATATCAGATGTATGGTGTTTATCCAAAACAAATCCTCCAAGTTACTGAGGATCTGATAGTCACTGCTGTCATCACAACGAAGAACTGAAAGACTCCAGCAAATAAACTGCAAACTGAATGCCTGCAGCACGTACAGTTCTTGTTTTCCACCTATAAGTGAGGTTTTTCCACAACAAGCCTACCTTGTCTCCATCGATTTCTCAACTATTATCAGATCTCAGAAGCTACACTCCTCCCTTGCCCCTCAGCTCCCTTGAATTCAACTCCTTTTTTTAGTGCAGAACACTTGAAAAATAGCTACACAAGTCTGAGTACATATTTATTACCATCAATGTGCGATAGCCTCGAGAGACATCCACGCATCATAATCTGTTAGCAAGAAAAGGAATCACAGTCTTCAATACCGTGCTATTTTTTGCCTAATGCTGCAAGGACAAGTTAATTTGTAAGCCAGATCATTCCTTTCTAAAAGGATGAATGACAGTCTTTTGTAAAGAAGAGATTCTTTTCATTCTACCACAAAAAAACCCCAAACATCCTCTCACACTGAGAGGATCTCACTTTTATTTCCACGGGAAAGTTGAAGGAGCATCTCATCTCCCGAAGGCAGGTCTGGTTTCCCATCAGAAGCTGCAGGAGACTTCTGAGGAATGGGAGAAGGTTGAGGTGTCTCCACTGGCTCCATCTCCCCCATAATGCTGTGCACACATGTCTCTCCACATGTCTCTGTCATGTCCTACCTCCAGCTTGTTTTGCATTGACAGCAAAAGATCAGAAATTGAGAGTGAACTGTCTGACTGGCAAAAGGCTTTGTGGGAGAAAAGGCAAGGAACTCAGAAGTACTTCCCTTCCAGTCTTCCTCTGCAAAGGGAAATTATGACTTGATCTAGAAAACAACAGTGAGATACTGCACTGAAAAGAGATTTCAGCTGGGAGAATAAGTTAAGTTAGTCCAGCAGTCTCCTAGAGTTAGAGTTAGACCAATGTAACCTTGAACAATTTTAGAAGCAAAATATCTGCTTTCATCTGTAACACATCTACTTTACCACCAGGCTCTGTTACATTTTAAGCACTCCTTTTAGCAACCCTCTGAAAATAATGTACACAGACAAATGATGCTTTTCAAGGAGGAATAGCAGGAAACACACACCTTTGTCACACTCACCAAGAGCTCATTCACTCTGCACTGCACACCTAGTTTAGAGTCACACACTGCACTGATAAATATGCTTTGTACTGGATCCACACCTTAACACAGAAATCTAATTTCTTTGTTAAATACACTAGAGTTTTGCTGCTACAGGAAGTTGTCAATAATATTTGTTTTCCTAAAGTCAGGAATTGTTGCAGTGTGCAAGCATAAATAAATCTACACCACATCTGTCAAACTAGACTATAATCAAGCAGAAAAACCCCTAACACTGACTGCCTAAAAATAAAATACTGACAAATGCATGTCTGTCTCTCCCTAACGCCTCCGTTTCTGAAAGACCCTCGAGGTACTCTTAAGCTTTGCAATACGCCCTAAAATTAGTAAATAAGTCTGAATTATCACAGAGGTTATTTCCTGTACCGTCCTTTACTCCTTTTTTCCCCCCATTCCCTTTCCTACCACTCCCTTCACCAGGGATATCACAACAGATAGCAAGACCTCAGGGATATCAAATTTGCTTCCAGGCACAGACATGACGAGAGGCAGTGTCTGACTGTCCAGTGTGAATTTCCCAGCTATTCAGGTTTCAAAGAATTTGATGCCATGGCCCACACGTTATTCCAAGTGACAATTACTTCAAAGCCAACGGGGTGGCCATTTGCATAATAATGAACATTTTTCTGAAGGAGGAAACTACGTGCTAATGAGTTCTAGTGTACATTATCTGAAAGTCACCCTGGCTTTAAAAAATAATTAAAAAAGCAACCTCTGATGTTTACCTACTCGTACCTTTTCTGTAACAGACTGAGGGACACCTGTCCTATTAAATGCAGAAAAGCACACAGGTCTCGTTTTTGCAACACTGAGTCACCTGGAACTCAGTCATTTACGCTGGACTGTTCTCGTGTGTAAGGACAGTGGGAGTGGGCTGGTTTCTGAAGGGGTGCATCAGGAGAAATGTGTCCTATGGCACAGAAAACATGGGTTTGCTACATCTTAATCACTGAAAGGATGAGGGAAATGCAGCAGTTCCTGTTGAGGTGCACCTCACAGCTACAGAAGCATTAGGAGTAAATTTTTTTACAATCTAACCAGCAACAGAAGAATTTTTTACCAGTCATAGGGTTCTCCTTAGCATCCTATAACCCATGTTTGATATAAATATAGCAGCCTTTTCCTTTTTAACATCAGAAGTTCACTTTATTTTCAAGCAGCGTTCTTTACACTCCAAAGAATATATATATATATATATATATACACACACACTATACTACACAGCACTTAGCTGTATTTACTGCTTGAGCCTTTTGGTTTCATTACCTTTGAGATTAGATTGATGAAGCCATTAGGATCTTAGCTATAAAACCCTCATTTATACCACAGGATGTGGAAAAGTAGAGGAAGAGGCTCACTAATGCACTGAGACACGGACACAGCATCAGGCCCAGCTTCCACTCTTCAGTCCACGCTCACGTGGGCCCCACACAAGGAACCCCAAAGCCAGCTAGAGGAGACAGCATGTATAATCCACCACAGAATCAAGATGCCTGGCTAAATTTTGAAATATCCCAGCTAATTTACCACCATTAATTCTTGCAGTCATCCAAGATAAGAACAATAGTCATGTGTGATGCCTTGGGTTAAAGCCTGTTGTCAGCAGCAGCAGCAGCTGGAGGAAGGGCTGGATTTCTTCCCTACACACAACACAACCAGCTGATGCATCATATTGTTGGGTTTCTGTCCAGCTCTGAAAGATCAGCTATTGATCTGTGCCACGGGCAGCAAAGCAGCACCAGCCATACTGTTGTTAAGACTGGAACAAACAGATCACACCAATTTATTCTTAATCTATAAGAGAAGGGGAGGGGGGGGTAAAAAGCCAGTTTAAAACAGGATGCACACAAATGCAAGCAGGGAAGTTCCTGCAGGCAAGGGCAGAGTTGGGGGTGTCATATAAAGTACCCATCAGCATCAATCCTCACTCCTTTGAAACAGGAAATGCTCTTCCATACAGAGTAACACAATTTCAGCAAACGGAAATAATTTCTCCCTGATTTTGCACAGCTCCATTTACAACAGCATCTGCACTCATCTACTGTGTAAATGCTCTACCATGCAAGCATTTTCAGTGGCGTGCTTGCCAGGATTTTGGAATAAACCCACAAGAATAATTGTCCTGCTTTTTGTTCACATGGGGGAAAGTGGATGTCAGGCTCTTCCGACCACACTGCAATCCATCCTCATGCTCTATTTTTGGTTAACAAAGATAAAAAACTGGGCATCCTGCTAAAACAGTGCCATCAGCAAGTTTGTAAAAGGTGTTTTCAACAGAGATTTAAAGAGTGCTATCCTTTGTAGTGCAATGCTTCATTGGTAATTCTCCCGTAGCCACAACACAAACAGCAGTTGTTTATGCATCTCATCACCTACTTGGCTGCATCTCCTGATCGACTTCACTCCCTCCCTCTCACCAAGGCTGTTCTCACTGTTCACGTGGAAAGCCAATATTGTCCTTCATCACCTAAACCACCTGTGAGAGGAGAATCTTCAAAGCACACCCAAACGATTTACAAAGTTATCCTTTGTATCCTACAAAGCTCCATCCTCTTACAATGCCATCTGCTTACACGTGGATATTTCTTCCACATCCTCAGAACTTTAGACAGAAATCCTTAGTCAAGTTATTTTTAAGATAATGAAATTCCCTCAGTATGGGGAAGAGAAGTACAGTCTTGGTGACTACAGAGTTTTATGTTCATTATTTTCCTGTTGTTCAGTGAAATCAGCGTTGTGCTGATTCAACCAAAGTGACTTAAAGAATTCAATTTAGCGTTGTCAGCCAGAGAGGACAGAACTGTGCCAATACACCAATAAAAAGGATTTCTTTTTAAGCTAGATTTACTCTGATGCACATGTCATTTAACTGAAATTGCAGAACCTGGCAACATGAACAACTGACAAATTCACCTGACCACAACAGGAACAGAAATAAAGAGTGCAGCACATCCACCTTGTAAATGCCATCCATGCACATTCCATCTGCTGGTTTTAGGAGCCACATGTATCTACATCCACTGCTGAAAGTCACAGCACATGTACACGTGCTACACACAGTTTACTCACTTTACAAAACAAGAGGGGAAACTCAAAACAAACAAACAAACAAACAAACGTGGAAGTCTAAGGCCTCAAGAATTCACACACAAGGTTTTTTTCATTTTACAGTAAGAGACTTGAGGAAAGGTAGGGGCAAAAAGGTGCAAGACTGATAGAATTACACTTGAGTCAATTCTAGATGGGACCATACCACTGAGTCCCCAAGCACATGAGCGAGTCCCCCACCATTTGCAGTCCAGTCCACATCACCACAAACCCTTTGTATCACATCCTGATGTGAACTTGCACAAGCTGGGGAAAAAAAAAAAATCACCACCTCCAACTTTAAAAAGTTTGCAAAACTCCTTTATATTAGACAAACATTACGGGATCCATTGTTTACCTTATTAAAAAAAATAGTTGTCAATATGGGACATTCCTGTAAGACCAGAGTCTGACTGGGAAAGGACTGGCAATACCAAATCACACTCATACAACTCTCACTAGAAACACACCAAGGTGAAAATCAGCATCAATAAAATGAACAAAACTACCTGACCAATTTCTTAGTGAAGAGTGGTTTAAAATAGTCACAGACAGCACACCCACAAAAAGGGTTTCAGAAGCATCTTAAGAGAAGAAAACTTAGAAGACCTTAAAGCAAGAGCCAAGCCTTGGATGGATCACCAAGGCACATCCATGTAACCAAACCTCCCAAACCTGACTCTGGGAATATAACGTTTAAAGTAGATTTAACTAACACATCTTAATTACTATAAGAAAAAAACATAAACCCCAGAGTTAGGAACTAAAATCCTACCGAGATTGTGATGTTTATGGAAGGTTTTAAACATGTGCAAAATGAAGAAGTTGACATTTTCTCAGTTCTCTTGCTCAGTGGATTTTTATTGCATTTCCATTTCCATAAAAGCCCAGTTAGGTAAATTATCAGAACCCCACGTAGCAGCTTGCTGTAATTTCATAAAGTAAGCCTTGCTGAAATTTATAAGTGGTTACACTTGAGTGCTTTCACACTGGCTCAGCAGCACAGAACCCACCAACTGCATCGTTGTCTCAGCACAAAATTCTGCTAATAAACATCACACAGCCCCCATTACCCTGCTTTAAACAGCACAAGTTCCCAGAATGAGCAGGTCGATACACGTGGAGACTCCTTCTGCTCTTTAAACTGCCTTTGATATCAAGGCAGCAGCAAAGTATCCTCAAGCAAAGTGGAAGGGTGTCAATAATAAACCAGGAAAAAAAGAAAAAAACAACCACAAACCAAGGAGAAAGCTGCAGCATATGGCTTCAGTCACGTGTGTCACCACGACTGCTTCCAGAAAAACAAGTCAGGAGCAAAGACACCCCATGCAAGAGTGTTAGTCTGCTTTTAACACTGCAAAACTGCAGCTCACACGTTCTTAATTCAAAATTAACAACAAAAAAATAAGAAAAAAAATAAATAGAGATGAAGATGCTTACTACGAAATAGCAAGAGGGAAAAGAAATATACTGAAAGACCACCATCAGTTTGGCTTTGCAAGGTCCAGTGTTAAACCCACTTGGCCTCTGTGATACCATGTCCAGGTGGCTTAAACTGATATTTCAAAGTCCAGGGTGACAATTTTTTTGGCAGTCAAAACCTAAAATACCCACAAACCCATGCACAAAAGCAACCAACCACCTCTAAGCCCTGTGAGATGCGATATTACCATGCTGCTGACAACAAACACAAGTCCTTCCTAGAAGCTACTGTCCCAGTACATCAGAAAGTTACCAATAAAACTCTAGGAAAGAAAATTAAAATAACAAGTCAAGCAGAGACAAAAGTTTAGGTGGGCAACAGAGCACATATGAGCATAAAACACACATTTACAGAGATGCTTCCACAGTCTGAATCCATTTCACAATTATATTTTACTCATCAATCACAGAGTGTTTCATTCAAGTAGAGCAGGAGACACTTCTGTCACTACTGCACACACACATTTCTTTAGCAAGTCCCACTGACTTAGAGCTATGGATCTGAATGAAAAGGCACAAAGAGTGGGAAATGAAGTCAATGGAAATCAACTGAAGAAATATTCTGTTTCAGTCATCAGCAGAAAACCCATTTAATCAGAGCACAGGGCAGTACTAAATTTTTCATGACACGAGACATGGAAATGTACCTAATTAGATTATTTTAGCAGCAGCTTTTACCTCAAGTCTCCTCTTCAAGAAAATAAAGAAAATCTGAATTTCCTGCTCATGAGCAATCACCCATTTCTTATCAAAACAATAATACACATGCAAACTCGGCAGACAAAAAGTCTGCAGTATCACCTCCATTACTCTTGCATTTAAAGACTTCATTGCAAAGGTCATATACTGGCATAAAACCTGCTCACTTTATCCACATTAGTATTCATGTTAGTAATCCTACCACCTTCAGATGGTCTGCTTACACGGTTGTTAAACCTGATCAAATTTTTCACTCCTGTATTAGGAGTTACATGGAATTTGGCTGTGTAATTCCCACTAGAGCCAACTTAAGATATGTACATAAATGCATTGCTCTCCCAAACATTAACATGAGCCCTCTTAAGCTCGGCCTGGCAAGCTGTGATGAGTGAAAAGAACCTGCTTTGACCGATTTCAGCACTGTCAGAGGCAGCCCTGCTTATAGATCTTGAAGATCAGCCAACACACAGAAAGCAAAACCCCCCACATACACACCTCTAAAAAACAAGCAAAAATGCTAAATTCTGCCTTCCTTTAATCAATGCAGCTACAAAGCTGATACCTAAAAATACACTTATCCCCCTCCCTCAAAAAAAAAAAAAAAAAAAAAGGAAAAAAAAAAGGAAATTAAAGCTTTATTTCTACACCCCAAATGCAAGCCTGGCATTCTCTATTTTACCTAAGAAAGACATGCCAGATCCATCATCGAGGGGTGCACATATACACAATGATTTCTTACTGCTTCAAAACCACTAAACAACTTTATGTCCATAAAATATATGGTGCTAAAAAGGAGAATGCACTCACCCAATTTAAAGAGAGCTTGGTCTTATTTCTTCCACCACAAGTCTCATTTCCAATAACAAAAAAGTGTCTCCTGATGATTAATTTTAATGGCCCATGATCACACATCCACTTCAGCCTACCAGAAATCTCAGAATTTTAAGCTTAAAACCACTCAAGTTTATATTACCATTCAGCTCCATAATAACAACAACTGAATTGCATCAACATTATTATTCCGAACCGCTTTTTCCCAGTAAACATAAGTCTAAGCAAACCTCTCCTCAGCAGCCTTTCCCTGAAAAATTCTATAGGAAATGAAATGTAATACTCTATTAAGACTTGTTTTGCAAACAGAAGTGAGAGAGATCACCCAAGCATGCAGAGCCATTAAAATGGATCTTACATATATCATTATAAATTTAATAATCTCCATGACGGCTCGAGTTCAAGTTAAAATGAATGTCAGCAAAGCATGACCAATTGATGTTATCCCAGCTGCCACTGAGCCTCACTTGGGGTTATATTATACATTCAGAGGCCCCAACTACATGTGCACCAAATACCCAGAGCCAGGAGCAGATGGGAGATGTAGGCTTCTATACCTATCAGCAAGGAGAGACAGACATAATTGCATATTAATTTTGGTGCATCAAAACAATTACAGCCCACTTCGGTGTCACGGGTCGCAAATGTTTTTCCCATCACGCCCCAAAGTGCAGTATGATGTTGTACACTTCAGGAGGAGGGGGAAAAAAAAAAAATAAAAAGTGTTCTAGCAGCCTCCAGAAATTAAGTCAATAGAAGGATTTTGTTACAGCACATATTGATTTACTTCAGTCCCAAAATGCTTCCTTGGAAAAGGCAGAAGGAAGACCTTGGCAGCTTGTCAGTTAATAGATCTTGCTTGGTGCAATTAAAACGCATTCAGAAGTTCTGTTTTGTTCCCCAAATAAATTTTGCTCCCCAAATGCCATTTCTCTCCGAGGAAACAGCTGCGTTTTATCCAATTTCTGAAAGTTTTCCAGGCCGCTTAGATTTCTAATGGGGTGACAGGGAAACCACTTTTATTCTTCAGCAGACTTGATGAAATTGTGACACAAACCTCCCTCTCTCCAAAATGAGGCAGCGCTGTTGAACAGCAAAATAATAGCTGACAGTCCATTTTTTTTTTTTTCCCCAACTCACTTTTCAACTGAAATAAAAATCATACAGGGGAAAGGAGCTCTCCACACAAAGCTGAACACGGTGTTTTCTATCGCCCATCAGATCTGCGTGGAAAGTGTCATCAGTGATTTATCCACCAGAAACATGTCAAGTTTTAACATTTTGCTTGACTGGTGTCAGCAAAACAACTTTCAAGTCCCAGTTGCTCACAAGCCACAGCCTCCTGTCTGAGACTGCAAACTTCATTCGGGTCAATTTAAAGCACCAACCCATTAGGATGAAATAACAACAACGCTACCTTGACACACAGAGCTTCCACAAAGCACTGGGACAAAGAGAGGTCCAGCAGCTGGCACTGGGCACATTCTGCTGTGCATTTTGTTTCAAGTCCAAGTTACATCTGGCAACTCCAGTACAAGGCAAACACGACCACCAGGACAACGAGGATACCGACAAGTGCGTGACATTTTCAGCTAATTAAAACACCAAAATCCCAAGAAAGCGATTTTTTAACCTCTCCACCAACGATATCAATAAAACAAAAAATTAAACTGATAATAAATAGGTAAGTTGTCAATCAATAAGAGTCAATATATTTCATTTTCACTGTATGTCTCCTCATCAACAAACACCCACAATTCCAGAGGTTTTTCCCTTCTTTCACTCATATTACCATTTCCCCCTCCCTCAGCTCTTTACTCCATACATTGCAAGAAGCTTGAAGAGAAAGACAAACATCTTCTGAAATATATAATCAGGAGAAGAGATGTAGAGCTGGCTAAGCATAGTGAGCAGCAAGTGCAACTGATAAAAGCATTATAAGGAGGTCTTCTGCCACTTGTGTCTCCTTCAGCAATTTAAGCAGAAAGTGCTTTCGCCTTTTGTCACTTACCCTTTTTTGATCTTCCAGTCCATGTGTCACAGTCTTTCTTTTCTGATGTTGGCTGGATTCAGAGCCAGGTTCCATTTCCCAGCTACAAAGGCTCTTCCAGCCTCTAAGCTTTCTCTAAAAATCCATAGCATAAACAACAAAAATCTAAAAATAATAAAAAAGGCGAGATAATTCCTTCAAACCTCATCCACGTCCTTTATCGTCCTTCTAAATTCCTGTTTGCCATCGCTGCTCATTATCTTAACAAGCAGTCATTCTGTGAGCCTCTGTATCCTACAGCAGCTCAGATGAAGGTTTCCATGTACATGCCTCACAGAAGGATGACAGAGCTGAATCCAAACCCAGTAGTTTGTGCCACATTATTGCTCCATCGGCAGCCTTTTCAGTGCATTCCTGGCACGGATAATTTATATGTCAATAAAGGTGTAAACGTGCATTTAATCCACTGTGTTGATATTATCAGCATCCCTCTCATGGGCCACCTTCTTCCCATAAATCAATGTAAACACTTCACAGTGATAATTGCCTTTTGCAAATCTAGCAGGTGTTAATTACGTAAAACCGTCCATGCACGCTTGTCATCTTCTTCTATGTATTCAAACAAATACCTAGAAGGGGGAGGGGGGTGAAAAAAGGCAGTTTTTACCAGCTTGAAAGAAAACACAGCTACTGATATTCTTTGCCCACCATCAGGAGCCACGAGTCAGAACGGATACAATAATTTCGTGTTTTGAACGTACTCCACTCTCCATGCAAGCCTCCCAAAAGGCTTTGATGCCTGTTTAGTGTGTTCCTTTGCCTTTGGGGCTTCTGGAATAAAAACACCCCAGAACAACAGTGCTGCACACCACAGTTGAGCCTTCTGCAGCACTGACTGAAGCCTGCAAGGATCAAACTCAAACCCCAGCCTTGCAGGGTTCGAGTCCCTAAGCCAACCCCGTTACTCTTGTGGGGTCTCTCGCCCAGGAATCTTTCTCCACGGTCCATAAGGTTACTGTGTGTCACCTCCCAGAATCCTGAGCACGCTAATACCTGAATAAAATGTTCCATTGTTACTTGGGAAAGAAAAGTGGTGCCTGAAATCACAGCTTAGCAAGTCAACCACCTTATACCGCTGGTCTTTTTCGCACTGAGAAGTGCAAGTTGACTACAAGAGACAAATCGCTTCCTGAGCTAATTGGTAAGGTGGGATCAATATCAGCAGGCTTCAATATGCAGGCACCAGGAAAAACACATTTACTACACTGAATTCCATGCTAAAAAAAAAAAAAAAAAAAAAAAAAAAGGCTAAATATTAAATCAATTTCAGCCACATCAGCTGAGCATGGTATAAGACCACATATTTAGCTGCGTGTTGTTACAAGCCTGGTCGTGAGACAAGCTCCAAAAAAAAAAAAAAAAATCCTAACCTCTGTCCTGTGTAACAAAGGAACCAATAAAAGAGAAAACCGTCAGACATTCTGCCATCACTAAAGGATAAGCAGCATAAATAAAATGCATTTTTCGTAACACAGTAGAAATGTTTGTTCTACATGCTGAGGTTCCCTGTTATTCCAAGGCAAAAATCTTGACAAGACAACAGGTAGAAATACTGCTTTTGCCTATCACTTCAAATGCTCTTTCACAGCTCCTCACCATGAAGCAGTAGGTCATTAATCCAGCTCTTTTTCTTCTAAAGAGCACAGGAGAGAATACAACTGATTGCAGCAGTGTTGCTGTGCTTTGCCATTTGAAAATAACCTAAAAGCACATCTAAACCATTTTAAAGAGAAACAAGAGGTTTCAAATTTTATTTTGAACCAGAATCTCCTCCTGATCTGCGGTTTCAAACCTGCCACTCATAACCAGGGAAAGCTAAAAGGTACCTTGGAGGCAGTGAATGGCCTTTGACCTTAGCAACAAATATCACACACCAAAAAAAATATAAAACAACCAAAACCAACCAACTTTTATAAATATCCTTAAGTCCCACCGAGGAAAACTTTTTCCCTCCAGTGATTTCACTGTGATGTGACACATGAGACTGCATCAGTCACATCGTGTAATGCCATGCTGGAATAGCATGACATAACCAGTGCAACTAAGGACAACATGAAAGGTCCCCTGAACTAGAAAAAGAAAAAAAAAAAAAAAAAAAAAGAAAAAGAAAAAGTGCAATCTCTGGAAGTTCCTGTGCATTCAATGTTACAGTTTTAACCATCATGGGAGTAGACAGACTCTCTGGGGAAACACGTGAGTATTTATTTGTATAAAGTACTTAGTATATGCCTGTAACCTCAGAGCATGTATCACAGGTATTTAGTGTCACTGCATGAGTTAGCTACATTAAGCTTCATATATTTAAAGTAATGAAAAAGGTACTAACATGGAAAAAAAAAAACCAAACAACAAAATGTATCCTGAAGCTTAAGGAAACATTTCTGATCAGCCACTAGACTGAATTTTATTCCTACTGTCTCCAAAAAAAAAAAAGAAGTTTCACTTTTTATCTCCCCACGTTTCTAATTGTGGAAATTTATTTACTAACAAATTTAATTTCATGTCTATTCAATTGCGGCATTAAATACAAAACAAAAACTTTAAGAAGGAAAAAGAAGGTAATATATTTACTGGGGAAACCACCACATAGCCAGAGACACTGAAACCAACAAAATACCAAAAAAAAAAAAATCAAAATTTTACCTCGTTTTCCTACCACCGCAACATCCAGAACCCCCGGTCAGGCTCTGGACCCAGCTGGGCGTCGACTGAAAAACCCTCGCGAAAAAACAGTTGTGAGAGCTCGAGAGCCTACACCTGACCAGGGCTCAAATGCATGAACGGTCTCAATCAAGCACAGGTGAGTTAACGGTCTAAAATTTAAACTCCAAGGGCTGCACCTGGATGTGGGAGGGTCTATCCTCAGCACGCAGCCCCAGAAGACCTCCACCTGCAGGCAATGTCATTCAGAAACACCTCGCTGGATACCCAGATCCCCGCACACGCCTCCTGGTTGCCAATCTTTCATCGCAAGCAGAGCAAATTAACACAACTTTTTTTTTTTTTTTCCGGGGGGGGTGTCTCATTAAAAAAAAAAACAAAACCACGCAGTCTCGCAGCATCAGAAATCCTTAATTCCCGCCACGCTGACCTGTGTTTCGGAACAAGCAAGCCAAGCCAAGCAAATCCACCAAGTTTGTGGGGGTTTTTTGTTTGTTTGTTTGTGTTTTTCATACAGGGAAAACAGAAGCCCGGCAGCTCCCAAGTTCCGCCGGTCCGTAGCGCGGCCGGGAGGTGGGAGACAAAAAAAAAAATTAAACCCTGCGAGGGTTCACCCCTCAACCCGTGGGGTCCGGGCGGGGCGGGCGCCCCTCTCTGCCCCCCTCACGCACCGCGAAACGGAACGATAACAAAAAAATAACAACAGAGGGGCGGCAGATAACAAAAATACTAACAGATCCGCCCGGCGGCAAACCCCACCCGCGGCCACCTCCAACCGGGGGCTCAGCCCGCCCAGACCGCGCAAACCCGGGCGGGGGCACCGAGGGAAGGGAACCCCCCACCCACCCCGAACCATTCGCGGGAGGCAGCGCGGAGGAGCCGCTCCCGCCCCGCCGAGGATGGGGCAGAGCCCCCCCAGGACCCCCTCCCGCCGCCTGGAGCCGCTGCCCCGGTGGGGTTGGGCTGGGCTCGGCTGGGCTCGGCGCTCCGCCCGCCCGCGGCCGCGTCCCTCCCGCCGGCAGAGCGGCAGCGGCGCGCCGGGACAAACTTTCGCATCCCTCCCTCCCTCCCTCCCTCCTTCGCCGGGCGGGTTCTCCCCCCACTCCCCCGCCGGTACCTGCCGGGGCTGCTGCTGCTTCTGCAGGCAGGGCGGACGGCCCTGGGCGCTGCTGCTGCTGCTGCTCCTCCCGCGGGCCGGCGGCCCATGAGCCCGGGGCAGGGCGAGGGGCCGCCCTGCACGCCCGGCTGCGGCTCCAGCTCCAACGCCGCCGCTCCCGCCGCCGCCGCCACAACTCACTCTCCCGTCGCCAGGACAACGACCGACCGCCCCCTCCGCCGAGCCCACTCCTTCCCGGGGAACGCCGCGCCCACGTGGGGGCCGGGACGCCAATGGATGGGCGGGGGGAACGGGGAGCGGCGCTCCGGGAGGGAGCGGGGACCGACGGGGCGGGGGGCGGATGCTCTGAGGGGAGGCGGCGCTGGGAGCGCCCGCATCGCACCGCGCCCGCATCGCATCGCACCCTGCGTGAGGGGCTCGCTCCGTGCCACGCCACGCCAAGCCCTGGGCTCCGGACAGGGCTGACCGCTCACGACCTTGCCCGGAGAAGCAGCCACCGGCACCCTTTGACTCTCCTGCGTCTCCTGCCCCAAGAGTGAAGACGCGATGTCGCCAGGAGAGCGGTGCGGGCAGGCTTGGGGGACACATCGGGTCGTGTCCCCTGTCTGCCTAGCCTGCTGTCCTCCTTCCCATCCCAGCCTCCACTGCAGGACCAGTACAGAGAAACGGGCACACAGACCTGGGGATGCCAGTCAAGGGAAGCCACAAGGCTGTATTGCATGTACAGCACTATTAATGCAATATATTGTTGGCACCAAACACATCTCAGCTAGATATGTATTCAAAAAAAACGATATGAACCTGCTATCACCTTCTCATTAGTGCAGATCTTTGTGTTGGACCCTGAGATTAGCTCAGCTGGTTGGAGCACGGTGTTAATAACACCAAGATTGTGAGTTTAATCCTGTACGGGCCAATCACAAGTTGGGCTTCAGTGATCCTTCAGTGGGTCCCTTCCAACTCAGAATATTCTCTGAAATTACTTGGAGCAGGTCCAGCCTGCTCTGGAGGCTCGCAGTCTCTAACAAGCCAGGGCTAATAAGCCACTCTGGGTGGAAGTTAATTCCTTATAGAGCCACTTTGGCACCTCAGCACCAGTTCTGGAAATTACATGTACCCACATTCCAGAAGGTTCTGCAGAAGCCCCCTCTGGTCCAGTATGACTCTCTGGCCTGTGGTGGTCCTGATGCCATCATGTGCCTGTGCCCCAGCAGACCTCAAGCAGCCACATATTTTCTTGGTCACCCCCATATCTGAGCTAACTTGGCCCACACAATTTCAGTGGAGAAGCAAAAGAAGCGCTACCAAATATCATGACAGATGAGAAACAGGTGGAGTTTACACAAAAAGATTTAGCCTCAAACTGAAATACACTTTTTTTATAGCAGGAGCGCTGTAACACACTGTGTTTAGAGCAGAATGTTACCATCAAAGTCAAGGCTGGCTGAAGGCCACAGAAGTAGGTGGTGTTGAAGGGACTGAAGGATTTGAAGGTCATGGTTCACTGCCTGCTCTGGCTACAGCCCAAGACACCTCGGATGGTCACTGCCAACCACTTTTTGGGAGTGGCCAGGGTAAAGAGAAATGGTTCCTGTTCCTCAGGCGTATATATTCAGGAGCAATACCACCCTTCATCCTTCCTATCCCAGCACCAGTCCAGGTTTTCAAGGCATTTTCCTCATTTTCTGCCTAAACTCCCTAGTTAGTCCTTTATGACTCCTTCTGTGGCACCTCATTCTTGAGCAAAGAAAAATCAGTTCATTCCCAAATAAAATTATGGCTACAGTGTCACCTTGCCTTCAGCTTGATCCTCAAGGCTGTTGGTTCAGCAGAGCTCCAGCTTTCAGCCCAGTGTTCAGCACATCTGCTGACACAGAACACCAGTAAACAAAATCTACATCTCGTTTAGACCATTTCTTTCGTTCTGCACTTTAAATGTTAAAGAACGTGGCCTCTGTAAAAAAATAGCCTATGAACTTGGGTTGCCTGAAGTTTTTATTTAAGCTTACCTGGAAAAACAAAGTATCTGGGCTGCTGTGGCTCTTGGGAACTTCAAGGTCAGGGTGTCTTTGCAGGAGGCTTCCCCACGATGCTCAGCCTTGCCCGTGCTCCAATGCCTTTGCAAGTGTTTGGTGCACTTGCTGAGTGCCATCTCCTGTGGAAGGTGAAACTTCTATCAGCTGCCACTTTTTTTTGGGTAGATATTTCTCATGCAGCCAACAGGAATGAAAAATTAAGCCAAACTGGTTCCTTGGCAAAATTCAGGTGGTGTTTTAGTTCGGTAAGAGACGGTTTATAATACATTAGTACGAAACTCTGCTTCTACTGTAACATTTTTATGTTTAGAAAATCTTCTTTTAAAATATGTGGCCAGAGGTAGAAAAGAAGATTAGAACAGCCTAGTCTGTGATAAAGGAAAATTTCAATTCAATGGGACTGCTGTAAAGGCCCTTATTTATTTTTCTCAGCAGTTGCATTTTGCCTTTCACTCGTTTGCCTGCAGCTTTAGTTGCTGTGGAGGTTTTCTTCTGTAAATTCTTCAAAGTGATGGATTTTCCCTTTGAAAGAATGCTTGACTGTAGAGAACTACAGAAGGGTAACCTTTTTTATTTTTTCCTGTGCACATGTGATGGTTTGAGCTTTGAAAAGACGTGTGTACTGCCACCTCTTTTGTTAATTTGCATACCAAGAGCCTGAAAATTTGCATTACTGGTTTCATACTCCCCAACTGAAAGGCAAGGACAGTGATCTCCTACTATTCCCAGTTAAAGGTCATCTGAAAAACATGTTTCTCTAGCTCAGACTAGTGAGACATTCAGCATTTTATCAATCAAAGAAGCATAAGGCATATTTTTATTGATTAAATGATGTGGCTGTAGCGAGGAGCACTAACATACACGGTGCTGCACGTGTGTACCCTCACCAGTGCTTACAACCTAGACAGACAAAAGGCAAGAGAAAAAAAAAAAAAAAAAAAAGAACCCAACGTTTTAATCTCTGTTTTAGAAACAGAAAGCTATGGCACAGAGCTGATGAGAGCCATTTGCCAAGATCACATCTCCCAACTAACAACGGCATCTTAAGCACAAGCTATTCCCTTTCCTCTTGGTTCTTACCCTTTTGATGTGTTCCAGACTGTTAGATAGGTAAAAGCAATCATGTGTTATACAGCCTTGGACTCTAAAAAATAATGATCAAAGCCCAAGTTCTCATAGGACACTAGCACAGTAATAATTCTCTTATTTAAGAGTCCATTCAGAACCACAGGTAACAAAACACTTTAAACACACACCTTTAGCCTAGGGATGATGCCATTCAAATCCCAAGACAATTCCTATGAAAAAGCCTTTTAGTACTTTCTCAGAAGTGAAATGATGGTGGGGGGAGTGGGAGCACCAGCCTGGAACTTGGGACTCCTGAATATGTCAGCTTTTTGTCATCTCAGCCCACCCTGGGTGCTGTGGAAGCTCACTGGGTTCCCAGTGGATAAAATCTAAGTGCCAGCTACGCTCTATAAATGTGTTAAATCAAAGATTGCCTTTTACCACAAATTCCATAGAAATTCTGCTAAACAAGGAGCCCTTGGTCTTAGCTGGAACTTCAGGATACCAAGCCCACAATGATTAAGTGCACACTGGCCATGCTTTGGAGTTCTGATCCCAGCATGGACAGCAGGATCTGGCCCAGTGCAGTTTAATTACCACAAGGCTGTTTAAATGCTGTGAAAGCCATGATGCCATAATCCCACACTTTGCCATAAGCATTTGAAAATATGAGGCTTCCTTTGCAAGAGCCTTTTCCTCTGACACTCCGAAATGTCATGGAAAGTTCAGTTCTAAAACATTAAAAGCTGCCTAAAAATACTGAATATTATTCGTATCCTTAAAGAACCGGTTTTTATTGTAAGTGAAAAATGTTTCATGATTAGAAAACAAAACATTCGTGAAGAGCTACATGCAATTCATCATCTAAAGAATTTAAATCGTTTAACTTCAGATAATTCAGCTTTGATCCTAAGACTGTAAGAGTCAACATTTCCTGAGGTGTTTTCACAGACTTTTCAGGACAATCTCGAGTTCATTTGTCTGTGTGTCTGCTGCAGGGTCTGGTAAAACATTCTGTTACAAAACTGGTGGTTGCAGTGGTAGGAGTGTTAAGAGAGAAGGAAAAAAGGGATGGTAAACTAAAATAGCAAAGCTTTCGTTAATTTTTCAGGCTCTGTTATGTACCTTTTAGCTTTTGGCTGTAGTTAATCAATTTGAATGTTCTTATAAGTTCTGACTTTAGGCAATGAATTCTTAAAAATGTCTTATTTTGCATTTTTAAGATGCTACTGTGTAAATGCATGTGCATTAACAAAAGCTGTTGCTTTTGGGGATAGAATGAATCTTTAGAATCTATTTACCTCACTGAATTCCAGTATAATCTTTGAAAGATTAACTCTTGAGATAGCTAATAGGTTTTTCTTAAGGACAGCCAGATGCTGTCGTTGTTATATTCTTTGGCATGGGGAGGATTATTTTGCTTTTTAAAAATGAATGTTTTGCTTTTTAAAAATGAAAGGTTTCTTTAAAAAAAACCATTTAGGTTTGGAAAATGAAATCAAATGCTGATCAATTGAACGAGACAGGTGTATAATGTCTTAGGAGCTGTTTCACCCATTTACCTCTCCTGTGACCTGAAAACCATTACACTAAAAAGAAAGTTCAAACACCAAAACTTAAATGACAGTTTTAAAAGAAAAAGGACAGCAGTTCTCTAAGAATTATGTCCCCTGTGTACTTGTTAAAAGGGAGGTACCTGTCCCTCTTTGGTAAGAAATACATGGGCTCCTCGCTCATAGCTCGTGATCACAGCTGGTTAGATTGAGTGACCAGTCACAAGAGCACATCTAAGCAGTGGTTTACATGAACTAAGAATTTACTTAGCAGTGCCTTATATTGTAGTTAAAATATTACAATATTACAAAATGTTACAAACAATTGGTTGTTACAACCAATTTGTAACCAATGTTATCCAGCATCTCCAGCATCCTCAGAGTTGTCACTCTCTATTTCCATGGTTGGAATATGCACCTCTTCAAAGTAGGATGCTTCCTCCACAGCTTGTATCCATGAGCAGCCAGCATCCTCCATGGTCACTCGTTATCACAATAAAGCACCTTTGCCAGCATCAGGTTGGGATTTTGGTGAGCCACTGCCCCAAGATTTTTACCAGTGTTCCCATACAGCTGAAGCAACCTGCTGTCCTTTAACCAGGCTGGATGTTCCCTCAGGACATCAGATTTTTTTTTTTTTAGGAAGGGGCATCTTTCTATACTGTGATTCTGTCAAGTAGTTATCTTGTATTTGGCTTGTGTGGCAGGAAGAATTTGATCAAACTTGTTTAATCCTTGCTTTGGTAGGTGGGGCTCAGGGCAGGACTCAGTTGTTTGTCTTCACTCCCAAGGTCTTCCCTGAACATCTGCCAGATGTGGGGGCATTCCTAAAATTCTCTCTGCTGTTTGTGTCTCCGTGGCCTCTGAAGCCTGGCTGCCTAATTGGAAACAAACCCTGTCCTGGGCTGCCAAAGGAAGTGGGATGTGTGAACCCTCACACCGTGCTGGCCTCAGCCTGCAACTGCTGGGTAGCAGAATTCCTGCTTGGCAGCAGGGACACCACTAACATGGACACCTTCACCGGGCAGAGTGGTTGTTACGTGTTATTCTGTGCAAAGTCCATCCAAGAGAAGCCAACCTGAACCTGTTGTTCCACACCTGTGCAGGTTTGGGCTGGGGCAGAGTTAATTTTCTTCACGGTGGCTGGTGGGGGGTTGTGTTTTGGATTCATGCTGAACACGGGGCTGATCATGCAGAGATGTTTTTGTTATTGCTGAGCGGGGCTCGCACAGAGCTGAGGCCTTTGCTGCTGCTTGTACTGCCATGCTGGCAGGGAATTTGGGGGTGGGTGGGAGGTTGGGAGGGGACACGGCCAGCACAGGTGACCCCAAGTGACCAAAGGGATGTTCCAGGCCATGTGGCACCATGCTCAGTGGGGGGAAGAAGGAGGAATGGAGGAATTTTTGGAGTGATGGTGTTTATCTTCCTGAGTAACTGTTGCACACGATGCACTGCTCTCCTGGAGATGGCTGAGCACCTGCATGCCCGTGGGAAGCAGTGAGTTAATTCCTTGTATTGCTTTGCTTGTGAGTGTGGCTTTTGCCTTTCCTGTTAAACTGTCTTCATCTCAACCCCAGAGTTTCCCAGATTTTACCCTTCGGATTCTCTCCCCGATCCTGCTGGTGAGCGAGTGGCTGCGTGGGGTGAGGTGAAACCACGGCAGCCCTTTCTCACCTCACAGTTTTCAAGATTTGAGATTTTTTTTTTTTTTTTCTTGAATAGGACACCTCGAGAGTGTCTCGGGAGAGCTACGTTCAAAGGAGTTCTCCGAAACACATTTTCCGTGTCTTCTTTCATCTGAATGAAATGCGTCTTACAAGTTAGTCGTGTACACTGCAGAAGGCTACAAAAGACTGCGTATAAACATGTTTAATGAAGCTGAATACTGCAAGCATAAGCAGCAAAAACATTTTGTTTACTTAACATTTATACACACTCAAGTGAAAGCTTGTTAAGTTTGGTTGGCTAAGCTTGTTTTCAAAAGGGACCTAGAAGGCTGAAAAAGTTGAATAAATCAACATATGCATAACAACACAATCATTCATATTAGCATTCTGGTTAAGTCAATGATTAATTCTCCTTTGAGGATGAAGTGGTGGTGAAACAACTCTAGTCTAATATCTAGTAACAATATTACAGTCAACTCAAAATTCCAGATCATATCAGCACTTGCTTATGTAATACAGGAGAAACTTTTGGAGCTGAAGTTTAAAGAGAAATCTGAATAACCATATGCTCATTTAAGTATTTAAGTACAGACTGAAACTAGCTACTCTCTACAACTGGCTTGCAGATATCTGCCCTGTCTGCAAATAAAGAGGTCACTAGAGTTTTCTACTGACTTTAAATGGCTGAACTGGAAGAACAAGGATAATGTCACAGCAGCAGCAAAAAGGACAAGGTCTGAAATACATTGGCTGTTCTAAGAAATAGAAATGAACTCCAGAAGAAAGATGAGAGACACTACAATGGTGTCTTTTTAGAAACATGATTAGCTGCTCTGTCTTGGACAGCCTGGATATCAAGAATGTTGTAACTGGGCACTGAATAGATTGGTGGGGGTTTTCCCCTCTGATAAAGGGTTCCCCATCCTATTTGTCAGTAAAAATTGCAGTAACACAAAGCATTGCCCAGCTGAGGGCTGTAAGAACAGCACTGGAGAGAAAACTGAAACCTTCTGCTGCAGATTGGTCTTTTCACTCTGACACAGAAGACAGGACTTAGAGCCTTTCCTCTTGGAGACAGTAAGAGATTGTGAGGGTTGCCCCATGTGGATTAAGAGGGTGATCTTGAATGCCTGAGAAAAGCAGTTCTCCAAAGATTTTAGTCAATGGCAACGGCAAAGAGGGAATTTCTTAGCTCACCAGGCCTGGAGAACGGGACTTCCAATATCCAAACCAAGAAGCTGAGGTGGCAAGCCTTATTTCCTTGCTCTAAGTCTGTCCTTAGTGTGTACTCCAGGGTCTCAAAAAGGCTGTTTGTTGCCTTACCTCCCTTAGGCTCCTTCACAGTTCTTACCCTCACTTCTCTCCAGTTTTCTTTACAGGGAAAAAGAAGTTACTGGGAATGACCACGGACAATCTTTTGGCTGCAGGGATGGAATGGAAACAGAAGCAGCGGAGTTCAAGGATGATCTAGTGGTTCCAGATAGAAGTTGGTAGGTGAAGAGATTCCCTGCCTGGATAAAGCCCTGGGAAACCTGATCTGATCTCATGGCTGACCTTGCTTGGAGCAGAAGGTTGGACCAGAGATCTTCTGAGGTCATTCTGACCTGAATTATCCTGTCATCCTGTGAATCTGCTTTACAGAAACCAGCGCAGATGTTGGGATAGAGAAGGTGGTTCCCACTTGGAGAACAAATAATGCATCTTGGAAAGGTTGTTTCATGTCAGTTATTTTACAGTCTGAAGTGACATAAACCTGATAGAGGAACTTCTGTTTCCTAATGTATGAATCTTTCAGTACTGATGCAGTCCTACAAGATTCAGCTGAATATAACCAGGACCACATTTTAATTGGGGAAGCACAGAATAGAAGATTAAAAACGTTGCTAAGAAGTTTTCTACATTAACTTTGTTGATATGAAAAAGATTCTTTTAAAAAATGGGCATTTGCAACCTCACGTTATCTGTACATCAAAGGAAAATATATTTGCCTTGATTCTGAGGTAAGTTTATATGGTTACAAAGATCTCCATGAACAGGTGAGGTAAGGGAGGGAGGGATAGAGGTTGTGAGTTCACATTTTCCCTTTAATATTTTCCACTTCTATAATCTCTTTTATCTAAGGATTTCAAAGCACTCTACGGACATTAATGAATTAAGACTCACAGCAGTCCTGAGAGAAAAGGTAATGGTTTAAAGATTGAAATTCAAAGAGAGGAATGGATAAAAATGGGAAATAGCATTCCTAAAATATCATATAGTATTCAGACCATATGGAAAATCCCCTATTTGCCTCTTTCTTTCTATCCTACATGCCCTCAAGGCAATTCACAGTACTGGAAAAGATGGTAAGAAGTGTTTACAACTGTTTACATACAGACAGTTTGGATTCAGTGACAGCAGTGGTAGCAGAAATAAATTGGGAGTAGATCAGATTGCAAAAACAAAAAGGTTGTTTTGAACATGTTAAACTTAATTTTGGCCTATAGAGGTAACAGATTTTACAGAATACTTTTGTGTTGAAATGGATTTGCTTTACAAATTGCAACGGTCAGGACTGTATGAAATCACTAAACAAGACAGTAGATTTGGAGAAAGGCTCTCCTGCTCAGAAACCCAGTTCTGAACACAGAGGCCACAGCAGAGGGAAGGAGTCTTGGGGCTGACTGGAATGCACAGCATACAGAACATTAAAATGCACTTACCTCTTTAATGACCAGCTGAATTCCTGGGCCTTTGCTAACCTGACAGGTTCCATATATAAATAATTCTATTGATAGCTGGCAGAATTCATCCCAAAGGATGCAATATCGTGTGCAATGATAAAAACAGCATCTTTCAGAGAGCAAGCAAAGCCTTTGATGCACAGGGACACAGAATTTCAGGAGGTCTGTGCAGTCTTGCAACTTTTCTTTTCCCCTTTTATGTTTCCATTGGTCACAGATACACTTTCCTCTCAAACACATTTGTAGTTCTCCAAGCTGTAAAAATTCATAAGCAGGATCCAAAGGGAAAGTGCCTTGTATCTTCCAAGGAGGATATTTGCTGTAATCATGTAATGAGAGATCTCTCTTGATGTACAGCTTTCATTCAAGGGAACAGTCAACAATCGTGTTAAGGGCATGCAACTTCCTAACTCAGAAGTCCTTGCTGTCCTGGGGCATTAGGAAATGGATCTCTTTGCAGATCGATTTTATTTCCAAATTGTTAGTTTGGGTTTGGTTTTTTTTTTTGATCCACACTCTGAACAAAGCAAGAAACTGAGAAGTGTCTGCTTACAGAGAAAATAGCTTCACATCAATCAAGAAAACCTGCAATTACAAGTGGAAGCTCATTTCACACTCTATAAAAAGCAAACAAGACCTGAGTTATAATACATGCATGTTAGCCTTTATTTACAATTATAATAATCAAGCTTCAAGGCAAACATCTAGGAGCAAGTTTGCTTTCCTGTAGAAGGACACTATTCCAAGTGCTCAAATATAGGAGCTCCTGAGACACTTTGGCCAGCAACCATTTGGTGCAGCCTCATTTAAAGGCCATCCCTGTGCTTGGTGCTGCAGCCCATCTCCACCTCTGCAGAGAGATTATGGCAAGCTGAAAAGATGTCCAACCCCTAAATCAGCATCACTGAGCAGATAAACCAGGAATAGCAGTACTGTAGCAAGCCAGCTGCATCTACCCCTCTGAAACTACTCTGAAGTCTCAGAAAGTAAAAGCAGATGTACCAAGTCATGCCAAAACCCAGTTTTGTTCAATATCCTATCCCTAAGAGAGCTCAGTAACCAAAGTCTGAGGGAAGATATAACAAACCAAGCACAGTTATATTTATGGACTGTGTAGTCCCAGCTTGCAGCAATTTGTGGCCCACAGCCTTGTTCTTGTATTAGAAGGGAGAGTAAATGAATACTCCCAAGTCTTCTTCTGAAAATAAACAGCTGGGCATCATAGGCACTCAGGCATCCCACACAATTTCCTCATCTGTTTCCATTAAAATAGGTAAAATGCTCTGAATTCCCATAGGGCTGCAGGGAGAAGACAAGGCAAGACCCTTCTCACTGATGCCCAGTGAAAGGACAGGAAGAAATGGGCACAAGGTGAAATACAGGAAATCCTGTTTAAATATTTTTAAAGTCTTGGTTTGGTTTTGTGGGTTTTTTTGTGGGCTCATTGGTTGGGGTTTTTTAACCTTAAAGGTGATCAAATGCTGCAGCAGGTTGCTGGGAGAGGTTGTGTAGTCTCCATCCTCGGAGAAAATCCTGGAGAACGTGCTGTGGCTGATTCTGGTTGAGCAGGAGGCTGAACCAGATGAACTCCAGAGATGCCTTCCAACCTCAGCTGCTTCGTGATTGTGTGAAATAAAAGCAATGTTGTGTTGCAAAATATCCAGGCCCAAAGGATTTATATTGCTCCTGTCTTGCAGCAAAACTTGAAACTTCAAGTTCTCCAGCCCAAACTCTTGTACTCTGTATGAAAAGCTGCTCTTAGGCCAGAAAGTCACATACACTTAGTCATTCTCTGTATCTTCACACTTAAGACATTCCCTCAATATATGGATAAGACAGTTATCCAGTATATTTATCTTAAGTTGTCTTGAGTGAGTAAGACAACCATCTTTGAAATAGGGACTATTTTAGCAAAAACGTCTCTTTTTTTTTTTTAAAAAAAACCCTTTTGGGTAGCAGGTGCTTATGCAGCAGAAGTTTATCATCAACAGAAGCTGAATTTTTCATCTGCAAAGTAAAAGGAAGAGCTTGAACTAACAGTTTTAATGACTGGTAATAAGGTCAAAACAATCTCTCTGGTCCTGCACTATTTGGATTCTCAGTGCACTATTCAGTTTCTAAGTAGGCAAAAGAACACATTGCATCTCATAGAGAAGGGAAGAATCTGAAGCATCTGAAAGGTCTGCAAAATTCAAGCTCCCAAACTGGGCTTCATCACAAAAATCTTGTCTTGGATTTGCCTGTATTACTGGCTCAGAGTTCTATCATTATTTTCTTGCCACTGCTAAGTACTAATTCAAATACTAGTTCTAAAATACAACTGATACTAAAAGTTCCTCTGCTGTCTCGGGTGCCCCAAGCTGGCCAGGCAAACTCAAGGAAGCAAGAATAAGGCTGAGATTAGAATTCCAGTGGTTGTTTTTCCAAGAAGAGGCATTCAGTGTCTCAGTGAGGGTTGCAGCTTGGCCACTGGATAACTGTGTGACCCTTCAGTGGCACACACAAATAACAGCAATTTCAGGTGCACATCAAAGGCAGCTTTAACCAGATTTACAAAAATCCTGTGAGGAATAAAGGAAGTGTGTTTATTCCCAAGACAGGTCAGCAGAATATTGAGTTGTCTTCTTGTTCACTTCTGCTGCTGTCAAATCCACCTGCTGTGGTCTCTCCCTGTTTGTAAAACTGTCAACAATTGCCTGTTATCCCATCTTGTCCTATTTAAACACCATACAATCAAATTTTCATTTCAGTTAACAGGAACTATCTCTGTTATCAAGTACTTGGTCCCACAAAATTAAAGCTAATTTTAATCAGTTCAAGCAGCTACAGAAAATTAAAATCCATCCCAACATTAACCAAAATTTACTGGAGTGCCGGACAAACCTAATACCTTTATTTTATACTGGCAGTCCTAACCTGTGACACTTTTAAACACATATGGTGTTTATTTTGGCTCAGTTCTTCTTTACATTCAATGTCTCCCAGACTTTTTGAAGCAACGAACTTTTTTTTTTTTTTTTTAAGGTTGCAATAAAATTAATAACAATTCAAGGTCCCTAAATTTCTTTGGTAATTTCACCTGAAACCCAGCTGCTAGGAGAAATTTCCTATGGCAACTGCATGCAAAGACCAGGTGCTTGAAAACAAAAAGAAGGGCCCATACTTTAAATCTCTGGATTAATCACGTAAATACAAACGTGCTTGCCTTTCCCATTTCCCAGCTTAATTTGTTAATTTATTTTTTGTTTAATTTTATCGTTTTTTCCGTCTGGGTGGGGGGAAAGAAGGAGTGAAGCGAGGAATGTTATGACTATTGACCTGAGACAGTCTCCTGGAAATAATCTAACAGCAGGGAACAGCAAGTCCTTTTCAAAACCAACGAAGCAGGAAAATGCTGTTGACCAAGTTATTGTGAGAGATTTGAGGGAGGGGAGGGGGGGAAATTATGGAAAAGAAGGAAGAGAAAGGATATAACTATGCCTTAGACCCAAACTTACTATTTCCTTTGAAAGAAAACCACACATTTTCAAGGCCATCACTTTTATGCTACCTCCATCGTGACTAACCCTTGTTCCAAACAGATGCAGTTTTTAGCAGCCATCAGATGTCATGATTAGGTTTATGACTGCAGGAGTTTTGCTCACAGCATGTGCTAGTGTGCAGCCTTGGATTTTCCTTGGATGGCTCTCCTCATAATGCCCTGTGGTAGCTTGGAAAGAGAAGAAAGTGTTTCCATAGAGTTAATATCTGTTTATGTCCTTCTTCTTTTTCGGGGGCTCTAAGTTTTCTCACTGTCTGAGACTCAAGAATTCTGAAATCTTCACATGTTTATTTAAAGGCATTTTAAATGTGCATAAATAATAGGGAAACAAACAAACCAACCATGTTCCCAGCCCTAATGAGATCAGCAGCAGCCCTCATTGCCAGGACCACTTCCACTGTGAAATGATGGCCTTAGAGAGGCCCTGAGGGCAAGGAGGACCTTGCTCAGATACACTGTGTGTGTGACTTCAAGATGCTACTGCCAGTTCCAGCTGGGTCAAACACCACAGCAAACTTGGCCCTAGGAACACAGATAGTGCAGATTTTAACTATTTGTTTTCAACTGATGCCTTTCGTCTACAAACTCCCTTTTGTTTCAGAATTACTATGGACAATATTGATATATCACTGGATCTGCACCTAATGGTAGTTAAAAACATAATTAAGTGCCTAGATAAGCTCTCAAATAAACAATATTCAGCATTTTAAATAACTTAGGAAAGGCTCTAGGTGATGGTTGCGTGAAACTTCCCACTCAGGATTTGGGTTTTGTGTTTAATGATCTTTGGTTCTTTTTGCTGATTCTTCATTCTTTTTGTGCATGTGCACAGGCACACGGAGTGGTTTCTCACTGAAGTACAAAACCCTCGATGTTAATTCATCTTTTGAGTTAATCCATTTATGCTGAAAGCCAGGGGACTGAAATTATTATTGTTGGGGGCTGACACTTTGGGGCCTCCATCAGGAACCCGTAGCAGTGGATTTGACTTTCCTCATTCCTCATCATTTTCCCCACATCAAGCCCACCAATCAAAACTGTACATAAATTAAGGGAGGTTATTGTTTGTGAGTGTTAGAAAAAATTCAAAACTGAAGCTGTGTGTGAACTCTGGCTTTTATTTATGGCATTTTTTGGTCAAACAGAGGGTGCTTTCCCACCACATGATAAAGGAGAGTGGAATCCTGCTCTGAACTGTCAAAAATCATCTATTCTTATTACTCAGATATGTGTAGCCACTATTCACACAGAGCAACTTTGTGAATAAGTTAGCACATATTTACATTTTTAACCATGATATCACACTTCAGGATCCTTTCTTTAAGGACAAATTCCCTGGTAGTTCCAAGAAGCAAAAACCTAAACAGAGCAGGCAGGTTTTAAGAACTTTGTACTGTCATCCATAAAAGAAATTTCCTCTCCTGTATCAAAGGCAGATGTTCTGCAGAAGCACCAACACCAATGTGCAGGAAAAAAACCCCAAAATAAATCTGAACTATCGATGAAATAATGAAGATACTTTCCTACATATTTAGGTATCAAATAAATAACCAAGAAAATGTTATGAAAGAATAAAGAAAAAGGCTAAACAAAAAAGCCACATACCACCTTTTGGGATGAAAGCAAGCATGTGTAATGGGAGCCCAAAGGGTAATATATTCAGAAAGCTGTAAGTGCTGAAAATGAAGGCTTAGAATGAGAGCAGCTCTTCAGCCATAACTCTACTGTCACTAACGTAAAGCTATAATCTTTCTTTCCTATGTTCTCATTATTATCCAAGCACTAAGTGTCAGTTAAGAAGATGTAAGGGAGCAGGAATTTTCAGTGGGGTGGAAATATTTCATCTCCTGTGTTGTTTTTTTTTTTAATATGTAGGAATGTTACGATTTTGTCATGGCTTTTAACTAATCTCTGGTTTTCTGCTGCTGTGACAACCTCTTAAGGAGGTAGAAAGTGAAATGAAATGATACTGTTACACTCTAATAGATTGAAAGTACTTTTTTTTTTTTTTTTAAACCCAAAATAGTGGTTTCAATATTAACACTGGAGAGGTTGAAGCCCATATCTATGATGCAATTGTGAAAGAAGCAGAAGCAGATGTATTAGCAAGCAGGAAGGGACATCAGCTCAGGCTTCTGATACCTCGTTTGTTGTATTTTGAGGGCTGGAGGACAAAATGCAACTGCCTGGAGTCAAAGAATTCCTTTGTTTTGCGAATTTTCTTATTAGCACCGGAAAGAATATGGTATTTTTACATAACTATTTTACAGAAGAGAAACTAGAAGCGTTGCAAAGGGAAATGATTAATGAAAAAGGTTCTCCTCATCCACAATCTGTCACTCTTTCATAATATAGCTCCTGTAAGTGTAGTCTCAGTGGAGTTTGCAGCACAGTTTAAGGAATAAAATATTAATCAGAGCAAGAAAGAAAACAAAACATTTCCGTGAGTTAGCAGTCAATCTCACCCTGCTGTTAGTTTCACTTCAGAACTGGATGTTTACAAGGTTTCAGAGTTAAGGCAGGCTATGAATTTGAGTGGAATACCTGAATTTTGAATTGACTCACCCTCCAGAGAAGGAGCATTGAAGAAATTTGGATTCACTGCATTCATTTACTTCCTCCTGGAGTGAAGAGACTCTTTGGCTGCAATTTCTAACGTGTGTACAACATTTTATTCTTTGAAAAAGAGCTCATGGGAATGATAAATGTATATATTGAGGCACTTTAATTTAAATAGCATTTATTCACTGCTTCCATGAGACATAAACGTAGCTGACCAGACAGGGATAAAAAAGCTCTCCCTATCCTAGACAGATACAAAACTGAGTTCACACAAAAATTTGCAGTTCAAAATATACCATATGCTGCTTGTTCAAACAAGAAAGCTATGGATTGTCTTTGGGGGTAACTTCTTACCAGATTGCTGTATTCAGGGTCTTCTGCCTTGATCAGTTAGACCTTAATAGTTAGGCCTTAATAACAGAACAGTCTGTTATATTTTACTACAGATACTAGATTTTCCATCCAGTATTTAAGAACCTAGTGCACAAAAATTATTATCTCATTGACACTCCTCTCTGTTTACTGAGCAAATTTATTTAGTGCTCTTTTATGTGGGTCTTAAAGGGACAAGGTACTCTTCTTTCTTCATCCCTCTCACTATAGACAGAGAAATCAACACAGCAGAAAACCTTCAAAAAGAAGTTCTGTGTAGGGAGAACTCTTCAGCCTTTGCACAGTGGGAGCTGGAGCATGAAACAACCCAGTCCTTATTTAGCCATATACATTTTCCTAAGAAATAATCCAGATCATCTTACTCAATTTTTCAAGTGTGTCATCACTCACACAAGAAAAATGACACTACACCTCTCCCAGAGAAAGTGATTTAAAAATATCATCAGTAGTACAGTTTCAGCTAAGCTAACAGCTGATTGTACCATTGATCAGGGCTTTGGGTTGGGGGTTTTTTTTCAGTTAACAGTAAAATGAAGAAGTAAAGTTTAGGACCCAAAGTGTTCTCATCCCAAAGCGTTTCTGTGCTCTCCACTCTGAGGTAACCAGGCAATAAAATCCTTCGTTCACCCACAAGGAAAGCACTGAAAACTGCAGTCATGCATCTGTGCTTTTGGGTATTGTCTTCTAGTTCCTCAATTTCACACTTTGCTAGAAGCACAGTAACAGCGAGTTTCAATTACTCACATCTCAAACACTTACCAATATTGATGAGCCTGAACTGCAGCAATTTCAACCCACACTTCTGATGTGGAGACAGTCTCCTTTTGAATTTTCTGATGCTGTCTGGGTATCGTTATTTTGAACAGAGATTGCTGCATCCTAAAGAGACATAATAAAGCAGGAATATGGCAACAGACACATTGCTTATTGCAAATCATGCAAGTGTGGCAGCTTTTCCAAGAAAAGAAAAAGCATTTCTTCCTTTAACCTTAGAAGAAATGAAATACATCCCCTGCTGCCGTAAGTAATGACAGAAAGCAACATTTTCAAGTACTAAGTGGTTGCTCTATTTATTCATACCCATGGAAATTACACGTTAGCTTGCCATGTGCACAGATGGATTCACATCCATAAATTGCAAGTAACTCTAAGTAAAGTTTACTGCAGTACAGTTAGGTCATTTTGGGGGCCTGTCAGTTCTGTTAGCATCACCCCCATGGCCTCAGTGGGAGATGGGAATTAGTCCAAAGGATCATCTAAGGAAGCAGAGTGGTGTAACTTATTTCTACAGCAGCCTCTCAGTTGATACAGCAGCAGCTAACGAGGGAAGACTTCCATCCACCCTGGAGCCATTTCTATCTGAATACAGCTCTGAGTTATTACAGCCTGACTTAAACTCGCTCTTATCTCACCCAGAAATAGCTTGGTGACCGGGAATCCCAAGTCCAGGACTAACTTTTTTGTTTCTTTACAGTCGGGAAAAATAATAGTCATATTCAGTCTTTAATGGTCATCTATTCTCTCCCATATTCCCCCTTACTCCGGGAAAACAAAGAAATGTTGAAACATGTCTGCTGCTGGAGTTCACTCAACATTTCTATAATTATCCCTGCTGAGAAACTCATTTTAGAGAGGGTTGGGTTTTTTTCCTCAGAGAAGGGAAAACAGATTAATTCCTTGGCAACAAGATTCTAATTAATCAAAAAAGTGGCTCTATTCATACTCAGATTCTTCATTACAATAAAATATCAGATGTTTACTGCTAAAATTACAGTCTTGATTCAATGCAAAATCAGGTGGCTCTTAAGATTTAATTATAAAAATAAAAATTAGTTTTATTGACTCTGCATGAGTGTTTATCTCGATCTGTGATTCACTGATTACGGAGAGAAATGATTTAACATGAGGCAGGACTTTCTGCAAACAACCAGAGAAACATGTTTATCTCCAACCCAATAATCTGTCAATCACCCTGGGAAACCATGCCCATATCAGCAGCAGAGAACTGGCCTTGTACTGCCTCAGATTCATTCCAGCAACTGTGGGAAGGAAAACAAAATTTTCAAGAGCAATCTGGCCTGTGTATAAAGACCACTCAGACTCCACCAAGGTCATTGCAGAGAGGTTTGCTTTTGAGGGCACACAAGTTTCAATCCTGTCCTTTCTGAATGAACCTGACCCTGCCACCTGAGCCCACCTGAATCTGCCCTTCAACCCAGGGCACGACCTCGTTTTTGATTCATGTATTCAACTGCTTAAAACTGCCTGTCAATGCAACTTTGTGCATCCTGGAAATTCTAAAGGAAAAACACTAAACCTTACCTGAGAGTGTCTCTCTTTGATCATGTTTTCAGATGAAATCCAGATGTTGAGAAGTGAACTAAAAATCGGCAGTGGTGCTGGCTTTTCTGTTCTTCCATAGGTTTGGTGCGTGTGGGGAATAGGGAGATTTTTTTTTATCTTTATATTTATTTTTTATCTTTACATTTTTTAATGTAAAGATAATTATTTAAATAGGCTAAGAAAGCAATGCATATCTGCCTAAATGCATAAAGGGCACATACTCTTGCTCCATAAACTCAAGAGAGGGTGAAAAGCTGACCTCTTAACATGCCCAATAAATTTCTCCCTCATCCCACCTAGGCCTCTAATTTTGATAAAAATAATTAAAAAAAAATTAAAGGTAGCACCTTCCTCCCCTCAGGATTTTTGAAGTCTACACCATCGTCTAGAACTAAGTAGCTTCCTCTTCTCCATCCCACAAAATTCATCTGGAAATCCTCCCTAGTAGGACAGTTGAATTTCCTCTCTACACAGGGATTTGAACTTCTCTGTCCTGTCTCCTCTTTAGCACAGCCTTAACCACAGGAGAACACTCCCAATTCTTCTGTTGAAGCTTTTTTCACTTGTAGGGCATAATGGACTTTTTTATTAGGGCAGAGAAGGAAAGACATTGCAGCTGAAAACTGAGGGCAGCCACATGCCATTCTGGCCCTACATCAAACAGCACACAGCTATTTTGTGTGAAACACTGGATGCACAGGAGCACCTTCTCACAGATGAAGGTGCTGTGACAGATTTTAATTCTTTCTCACTCTTCGGCCCAATAACTGTTGGCTTATCTATAATGCAGAAAATTTAAAATAATCCCAGGCACAGCCAGAGGTGGCTGTTTGTGTGCAGTCTGCAATCGACTGAACCCAGCAAGGATTTTAGAAAATCTAAGCCTAGTTTTGAAATAATGAGCACCCCAATTGCTGGAAAATCTGTCGTTGTGCATTTTGTGGTTGTGAACAGCATATCAAAACAGAGTCCTTCTTGCAGCTGATGCTCCTGGGTGCTACTATAACTCAGACAAGGGGCAGCAAAAGCAAAAAGATATAAAATGCACGTTCACACCACCAGGCATCATCTCACAGCACAAAGTTCTCCAAAGGGGAGCTTCCCTTTCTTAAACTATCGGCAAGAGGCCCATCCCTTGCTGGCCAGGATGCACAGCGAGCTTCCCTCTGGATAAATAATCCTTGAAAAAGGTGCCTGTGTGACTGTTAACAGCCCATTATAGCTCACCTCGGGAGTGCAGCCCGCCAAGTGTCTTTCCAGGCCCCTGTCATTTTAATGGACAACTCTCTATTGTAGCTAAACACTGCATCAGTCCCTTCAGGGGGAAGAGGAGCAAACGCTGCACATCGTGTACACCTGACTGACAGCCCACGTTCTGGAGTGCAGCCAGGAGGGAATTCACAGTGAAAAACCCCAGTTCATCATAATCTTCACTGGATGCAGAATTTTCCCGTGTCAGATTATTCAGAAGAAAAAAAAAAGGCTCTTTGTTAGAGTGCCACACATTTTCCTGCGTTCTCTGAGGGGAAAGAAACAAAACAGAACAAGATAGCTAAGAAATGAATATTCAAATGCATTTAAGTTTCTTTTTTTTTTTTGTCCCCCTTTGTATCTCCACAAGAAAATATCCTCAGAGAATTATAATTTCTGTGAGGCTGCCAAGCAGAGCAAACTGGATTTTATTTTGATGGGCACACCACAGTGTGTATTTATCATCCTCTGTGCCTTCTTGGAGCACAAGTATTACTGCATTGTACTGTCTATGCCAACAACCTCATCTGGAATATTATAATGCCCAGAGAGCACCCTAAATGTGTTTGTCTAGTTATTAGCTTTAATTGCCAGGCTTTCAGCAGGAATGCAGTGAAAAGGTAATAAACACAAGTTTCCTTTAATAATAGAGGACTGTAAGTTATTTTCTCATACAGTTCTAGGTTAATGTATATTTGATGACACACTTTTTTCCCCAAAGAAAATATTTCAGAAGTTGGAAACATGGCTTTAATTAAAAAAAAAAAAAAAAAAAAAAAAAAAGCCATGCTTTAAAAGATGATGTTAACAAAATTTTTTTCTTTCTCTTGACTTCTGTGGTATTTTTATCAAAACCTTCATTGCAAGGCTTTGCTAAGTGACATTTTACAGTCATTTTAAGTAAGAAAACTTGTTTCATTAATCACAAAATGAACCTAAACCTATTTTAACAATGCAAATTACAAATAGGTTTTGAAAAACAGCACTTGAAATATTTTGTCTACAAAATACCATTCAGTTATTTTATAAACTGAACCTCTCAGGAGCCCTTTCCTTGGGGGTGGGGTATCTTTTACAAGTCTATGAAACTTAAAGGTCAAGTTAGTCATTCCTCTTGCTTGCTCTCTTGTCCTCACTCACCTCTGCCAGTTCTCCTAGTTAAAAGTACAGCTCCACTGCCATTAGAATTTAAAGCAGAAAGTATTTCATACTAATAAGACAAAGCTTTGCAAAAATTCTCAGTCCTCTCACAGGTTAGAATCACTTTCTAGCAGCGGCCTAAGAGGCTTCCAGGCAGAGTGTAAGCTCTGCTGGGATTGTAACTGCAACAACACAGACTAGAATTTATGAGTAAAACCCTCCTGACCGTCTTCTGTTTGCAAGAGTGGACACATGTGTCAGCACTTGCTGTGCCAGCAAATGATACCTTGGTAGATTTATGCAGCAAGAGATTCAGTGAGAAAGTTATAATGAACCTCTGAGCATATTTAAGGAAAAGCAACTGCCAGAGATTAAGGCAAAGATAATTACTGTTGACATGTTTAATCCCTTTGTGGCAGATGAAATAATTCAGCTTGGTTGAGATGCTACTGCAGAATACAGAGGAGTGTTTCAATAGAGATGGCATTTGGAACAGGAGATGGCAGGTGCAAGTAAAGTCTATTTCAGATATTATGGGCTTTGTGGTGGATTTACTGCACTCAAGCAGCATTCTTGTAGGGGAAAAAAGAAAAAGGTTATCTGTGCAGTGCTGAACAACTCTCTCTACGCACAAAAGACATGGAAAATTAGCTAACAGACAGAAAGGTCTGTTTTCAACTCCTAACAGGATTTTGTGTTTAATTGCACACAGAAGAAGCTCAGAATCCCCTATTCCCTTTATGCCATTATACTGCATGACATTTCCAAGAAGTAAGGAATTTTTATTACCCATTTCAAACTCAAAGAAACAGCTTTCAAATATGATATGGTACAAAAATTGAGGAAGAGGAGAATTACGCTGACATGGAGAAAAATCTTCAAATAGGAAATGCTATTAAAGTTCTCAAACTAAATTAATTCCTGATGTAGATCCTCTGAAACCAGTCAGTTTACAGTAGAGGAAAATGTCTTGATGTGAATGCAACATTATTCCAACTCGATGAGTTACGCCAAACAATTCAACATGAGACTATTGAGAATCTATTCAGTTGAGCCAGAGGAGTGAAGTATGTCTGTGCAATGTCAGTGTAGTCTGTTTTGTTAATCCCACAATGCAGAGTATTCTGCTATTGACATGCCATTTAAAATTGCATGTGTCATTTCTCAGTTAGAGCACTGAGGGGGGGAAGGAACTGGTGTAAGAGTCTGTGGTTTGAACAAACATTAACTTTTGAATGTGTCTGTATAGTAGGAATCCTTTTGAATAAGAAATTAGATGCTGCTTGCTGACAAGAACCTAGTGAAATCACATCTTTAAGAAAAATGCTTCATAGGCTGCTTCAAGAATCCACACTGGATTCCACTACAAATACGTGACAGAATAAATACAAAATAAATGAAGCATTTTCAGTAGCACAATCACTCAGGGGAAATAAGATCTTCCAAAGGCTCCTGCAAATAACAGTATAATATAAAGCTTTAAAAAAAAAAAAAAAAAAAAAAAAACCCAAAAACATTCGGATCAGGAATTAACTTCTATTGTGTCATTCTAAGTTTTTTGGTTGAACAGTAATGTTAGATACTACCTAATGATGTCACATGTGCTCAACCCATATCCAGCAGCAACCTCTGTGATAGCACAGCAGAGCTTGTGACATTATCTATAACAACACTGCCTGGTGCCATCGAAGTAGCCCTTAAAAAAGCACCTTTTTACAGCAGCTCCCAACTGAAAATGAACCACCACAGCCCCTCCCAGCTGCTTGGTTCATACACAAGCACTACTGACACTTCTCATCTCTTAGACATTTATCCTCGCCTTTATTGCTCCTGCCTCATCCTCTCTGAGCATTTATCTTCTCATCTTCCTCTCAATCATCAGCAGAAGGCAGTGCAGGGAGAATATCTAACACAAAGAAGCTTGGGCTGGTGGGCACTGACACTTGCAGAGTAGATGCCTGTAAGAACAAGGCATACAATGTGCAATGGATCTGCAAATTCTGCAGAAATGCTGTTGTTTTCCTTATATGTGTGTATATACACACATATATATTTATATACAATGTGTGTTCTGTCACTGTCATAACAATTTTTTTTCAGGAATAGAGTTGGCCCCATATTTTAGCTGGGCCGTGAACTTCAGTGAGTTGGGTAGAAAGCAAACAAAGTAATAAAAAAATTATAAATAATAAAAGAATAAAAAAATCTAATCCTCTAGTTCAAGGACATGAAGCAAGCAGGCTTTTGCTCCAACTTACCCTTTGGATTTGGATTCAGGAAATAACTCTGTGAAAGACCTGTCTGCATGTTTCTCCTTGGCAAGCAGAGTTCCTCTTAATTTCTCAAAAATATTGATTCATTTAAATGGCCATGAGTCTCAATTTTTAGTAGAGATAGCTCATCTCTGAAATGTCAAAACAACAAAATCTACAATGCACTAAAATATACCTGTGAAATGCTTGACTGCAAAGAGTAGAATGCATTTGAAGTAGAAACAGGCTCTTTCCTGAGTTCTCTAAACTCTTAGCTCTAGATGCTTAGCACCATTGCTAAGAAAGTGCCCTGTGTTTGATCTTGAATAAACACACATTTCTGGGCTGTTATCTTCTTTTCCTAATAATTCATCTTAGCAGGAAGAATTTACCTACAGAAGTGAAGCACCCTAAACACTGCATCTCTATTTCTCTTTGTACCATGCTATTAATATTCTTGCAGTGTAGTTTGTGGTGCATGCATTAAGTTTTAATTAGCATTCCCTGGAATTAGCATGCCTGAAAAAGGCATTTGTTTGTTTAGGAATCCAGGTTTCCATAATGTTTTGGTTTTCTTTCCTTCCCAGCCTTCACCTCAGAGCTTGACCAGCTGATTTAATTTGCCTAATTTTAAAAGATAATGTAACAACTGAAAGCAAATAAACTCAAGTTAAATTGAATCAGCCCGTTCAATAATACGCCTTAATATGATTTAATTTTATGCAGACTAATGAATACAAAATTATGTAGGGCTGCAGCAAAGCACTCCACAGGGCCTTCTGGAGCAGGGACTGCCACCTCCTGATCCCTGTGCCCTGCACCAAGCGCTGCTCCCTCACCCAGATTTGGGGCTGCCATGTATTTGTGCCCCCTCACTTCTCCCTCCACACCAGTTCCCAGGCTGGCACACGGCAGCAGTGACTCCTTTGGGTTCCTGCATGCAGCTGGGGCTGTGAATGTCAGCTGTGGAGCTGATCTCACTGACCATCTGAGCTGTGCAGCTGCCCAGAGAAGCTGTGGATGCCACATCCATGGAAGTGTTCCAAGGCCAAGCTGGATGAAGCATTGAGAAAAGTGGTCTGCTGGAAGGTGTCCCTGCCAATGGCAGTGGAACTGGGTGATCTTTAAGGTCCCTTCCAACCCAAACCACTCTGTGATTCTGTGACTACGCGGTGCTGTCTGCAGAGATATCAGATGGCAAAAACACATGAGATCGCTTTCAGGCATTGTTTTCTCAGTCTGCCACATGTCATTTATTTGCCATCATTTCCCTACTACTTCCTATTTAATCTTTGAAAGGTTTGGGTTGTTTTGGTTTTTTGTTTTGTTTTTTTTTTTTTTTTATCATTTAAAAACCATTTAGTGCTGCTACACCCTGTACAAAATTACCCAGGTCATTTTGCTGGGTAAATAATATGATGTAAGCACAGCCCCCCGAGCACATCTCCATGTCTTACAGCAGGAGAGGAGTAAAGGAAGTGTGACCTCTAGTGAACTCAAGTGCTTATACCACTTGTGCAAGAGGCAGAGCCTGAAGTTATCTGCACACGCTGCAAAAGTTTACCCACAGCTCTGAAATTAAGATAGGTTTTTATTACAGCGTAACCCAGAATGAAGGTGAAGGATAGGAAGAAGAAGGATAATTATAATCCAAATTACTGCAGAATTTTTAACTGACTGGAGAGATTAACATTACAGAAGTATCTGAATAAGGAAAAAAATGTGGTTTCTGATTATTCCCTTGTATTTCTGAAACTACTCTGCCTCCTTTTCATTTTTATTTAATACAATAATTTCATTATCTATACTTAACACAATCTGCAGAGAGATTTCTGAAGTATTTTGGGGTCTGCTTATGTCATAAACTTTTTGACTAGAAGTCATACATCCCTGCTGAATTCTTCAGTTTCTCCTAGATACCCATCAGACATTAGAATTGAGTTATAGTAAAAAAAGGGTGTCTATTGTCTTTAAAACTGACTTGAATAAAAGAAACATTACAAGTAAACATGAAAACTGAAAGGGACCTGTGCAATGAACAGCAGCACTGACCGGGATTGCCACAAGCAGTGTTTCAGTAATGGAACTGGATGCTGAACTCGAGGCATTTCTCTGCAAAGCTCCTGCTGGCAGCTAGGGAGTACAAATTCACAATTCCAGTCCTAGAGAGAGTAATCACAAACTAGTTCCTTGAGGAAAGCAGCCTAAAATAGTCTGAGCACTCAGACAGCAGGGCATACAGTCACAGCAAGTTCAGTTTTCAGAAGGCTGTACAAACCACAGAAACTTTTCAATTCACCTACAAGCAGTGATTTGTTTGTTTGGTTGGTTTTTTGTTTGGTTTTTTTAACTTTACAACAGATTAGGCTCAGAAATACAATCACTATATATCTCACAGATCCCAGACTGGCTGAGGTCAGAGGGCATCTTGTCCAACCCTCTGCTAGAGCAGGGCCACCTAAAGCCCCTGAAGCTCAGGACAATCCAGACAGCTTTTGAATATCTCCAAGGATGGAGATTCCACCACCTCCCTGGTTATTCTGTAAGTCATCTTCTACATGGAATTACTTGATAAGAACGATTTCAGTAAAATCCTCTATGTATTTTGGCTTTATGTGAGCCATTAATTACAATTCCTCTTGTCAGAAGTACAGCATCACATCCATGAAGCACATGAGCACAGGATGCTGAACTTTGCTGCCTTGTGATCACACTAAAACCAATCCATTATTGACAATGTGTTCATACAAAAAAATAAAACTCAGAGCAGAGCAGGCAAAGCAAACCAGATTAGTGCTTCCTTTAGCACAGTTCATCACTAATGCTGTGACTGGAAGAGGAAAATGTCTGTGAGCAGAGAAGGAGGGATGCTTAACTAGAATGCAGGCAGTAGAAGCACTTCATTTCACATATTCTACACTTATTTACCACCTTATCATTCATTCAGTGTGACCAAATCACTAGGATATGTCACACATTCTCTTTAATCCACATGATGATGCTTCAAGTAACTCTTTAGCTGAAACAGCAGAGATAAAATTACCTATCACTCTCCAACACTGATTTCTGGCATCAGGTGGTGTCCTGATTCAGCACAATACTTGAAACCTGCAAACATCCCACACAAGGATGATCACACAAGAGCCTTCAAGGTTAGGCATTAAAAGACCTGCTATTGACTTGCTACGGGTGCCTCTGGTTGCCATGTCAGGGCCATACAATTTTTAATCCTGGTGCTTTTATCTCTAGAAGGTACCTTAGCAGATAATGGAATCACCGTTTCTTATGCCCAGGGCTGCAGAGAGCAACTCAAGCAAAAGCAAAGGAAAACACACATACAAATACTACAAACAATTTAAATTGATGGCTGCAAACACCCTTGACAGCTCCACATAATTCCATAATCTCAAAAAGGCAAAGGCAGTACCGTGCTAAGGAGGATCACGAAAGAGGCACACAAGTTACTAAAAGAAAAATGATTTCAATAATGGTAGCAATGGTAGCAATTCTTTCAATCTCTGCTTTAAAATGTCTGATACTGTCAAAATGGGCAGCTTGTAAGGCTAAACTTGAGACCAGGAAATACCTCCCCCCGAACAAAGGTCATAAGAGATACCGTGGTGTTTGAATAGGGATAATGGCTTCTTGATTAGGGGATAAAGGTAATTTTCAAAACTCAGCATAAATGAAATAAATAATCAGGTGATAGCTTGAATGTAAAAGCCTGACTTTTTTTCTTCCAGTTTGATTTTTGAAACACGTTGAATGCGTTTTCTCCTCATTTAAGTTACTCAGATTCCATGCGCATTGCACGTAGTCATCCCTGGGAAAAAAAAAAAGAAAGATAAAACACACGTTATTTTTTTAGCATTTATAATTGTACTTGGTATTTAAAATTATAATTAGTATATATAATTGTAATTAGTATGTATAATTGTACTCGTTCTAAGTCTCACACCAGCTCTGGGTTACCAATACACAACAGTCACACCCTCCAGTGCATCGTTTACATAAAGAAGCCAATGCACAGCAATTGTATCAAAGCACAGACAAGGAAAAAGAGCAAATGACCACCCAAATCCCCCCTCCCTTTTTAAGGTGGGGCGTGTATGCCCTGCAAGACAATAACCCTTGGCTGCTACATGGCCGGTGATGCCAAGGAGTGAAGGTCACTCGGGGTCTTTTTTTTTTTTTTTTTTTTTTTTTTTTACTTGAGTTTACAAGCTTTCAGACTTCCCTTTCCGAAAACGACACAGTTGCATTAAAAGGTTTTGTCCCTGTGCAGTCCCAGCTCTGGTGTGAAGAACACCCGAGGCGAGGTGGGTTTGCATCCCAAACGCCTGCCTGCAGAGCAGGGGTGTTGTAACCCCCGTGATAAGGACAAGGGGGACCTTATCACTGTCTGCAAGTCCCTGAAAGGAGGTCGGAGCCAGGTGGGGGGTCGGGCTCTTCCAGGCAAGACAAGAGGACATAATCTTAGTCTGTGCCGGGGGAGGTCTTAGGTCGGACAGTAGGAGGAATTTATTTACAGAAAGGGTGATTAGATATGTTGGAACAGGCTGCCCAGGGAGGTGGTGGAGTCACGGTTCCTGGAGCTGTTAAAGGAAGGACTGGACGTGACACTCAGTGCCGTGGTCACAGGTTGGGCTCGGTGATCTCAGAGGTCTTTTCCAACCGGAATGAATGATCCTGTGGCAGGCGGCACCAGTTGGCTGGGGACCCTCACCCCGGGCACGCTAATGCCCCTCGCCCACAGCCGATCGCAAGCGCTCCCACCCACCGCGAGCCCCGCAGTCGCTCAGATATCCACAGGCATTCACATTTATCTCCCCTCTTTTTGCTGAGCGAGGAGCGCGGCCGTAGACAGGGCGGCCCAGCCGGGACCCCCCGGCCCCGTGGGCGGGCACCATCGGCCTTCGGTGTTTCCAGCACAGCGTGCGGGGCGTTCCGAGCGCGACGTGCGGGGTGTTTGTTCCGAGCGCGATGTGCGGGGCGTCCCGAACGCGATGTGCGGGGCGTTTGTTCCGAGCGCGATGTGCGGGGCGTTCCGAGCGCGATGTGCGGGGTGTTTGTTCCGAGCGCACCGTGTCAAACCGCGGCGTGTTCCGAGGGGCGCGGCGGCCCCGCGGGCGGCACCCCGTGAGGGGGCGCGCGAGGGGCGGCGCGCGGAGCCCGCGCGGGGCGCGCGGCCCCTGACGGGCGGGGACGGGGAGCGGGCGAGGCGGCGGCGGCGGCGGCGGCGGGTAAATTGGCTCCGCTAAACCGCCCGGCGCACCCCACCCCGGCCCGGGCCCGCTCGGCCCCGCGACCCCGCCGGCCGTTGGGGCGGGCGGGAGGCAGGGAACCCGCCAAAGCCCCGGCCCGAGCCCCGCCGGCGCTCGCCCGGCGGCGGGAGGCGGGAGGAGGAGGGAGGGAGGGAGCGGCCGCGGAGGCGCCGCGCTCCTATTGGCCGCTTGGGGAGCAGCGCCGCGCGCTGATTGGCTGCGCCTCCCGCCCCACCCGCCCGCGGCGGCTCCGCGCGGTGAATTCAAACCGGGCTGCGGGAGCGGCCCCGCGGCGCGGGCGGTCCCGGCGCGGGCGGCGGCGGCGGCGGCAGCGCCGCTCGTGGGGACCGCCGGCGCCGCCGGCCCGTGGGGTGCGCGGCGGGAGCGCGGGGCGGCGGGAGCGGCGCCTCCCGGGTACTCGGAGGGGCTCCCGGGCGGGGCCGATGGGCGGTGCTGGGCCGCGGCGGGCGGGGCGGGGCGGGGCCGGGCCGTTGGGCGGCGGGCGGGCGGGCGCGCGCGGGCCGGGCCGGGAGGCGGGAGGCGACGGGACGAGCCCGAGGGCAGCGGAAGCCGGCCCGGCACCGCCTGCCCCGCCAAGCAGCGCCTCCCTGCAGAGCCGGCGGGACCTGCGATGCGGAGCGGCGCGGCGGGACCGGCGGGTGTCGCCTGCTGAGGCGGCGGGAGGATGCGGCCGGCGGGCGGGGAGATGGGCGCCGGCGACAAGGTAATCCCCAAGTCCCGGGCGCCTTCCCGCGGCGGCGGTGACAGCCCCGGTGCCCGTGCTCGGACCCTCGGGAGGGGGTGAAGCCACCTCAGCCCGAGCGATCGCGCGTGGAAACCGCGGGACGGCAGAAAACCGGTCGCGTGTCACCTTCGCTTTAATCCCTGTCCGTAACGAAAGTTCCTAAAACTTCACCTCTGGCGACCTTTATCCACCGAGTCCCTAAGGAGCACCCATTCTTCCTGGCTCCCCTCTTCTTAATTTCTTTTTTTTTTTCCTTGATGAAGGCTGTGTGGAGGAGAAGGTACGATGTGCCCGTCTCCGGCGCTCGGCGGTGCTGTGACAGGGAGGGTCCAGCAGCGCTGGGCTGAGCACTCTTCCCATGCGGGTCCGGGCTTGCGAGCCCTCCTGGAGCCCCGGGAGCGGCTCCAGGAGCTCCAGAGATCCCCCGGGAACTCCGGAGACCCCCGACCCCGTCCCGGGAGGGCTCCGGAGCGCGGGCCGCGCATGCGCGAACGCGCGGCGCCAAAAAGTAAAGGGGTTCCAGCGGGGAAACCGCACGAGGAAGTGGATCGGTCCCTGATCCCGGGGATCCCTCGCTCTCCCTCTTCTCCGCCCGTATTCCCTCCTCTCGTGTTTCCTCTAAGCGAGCGCCGCAGTCATATTCCACCCCCTTACTCCGCACCGGTTCGGGAGCTTGTTAAAGCTCGCTGTTAAAAGTTCTTCGTAAAAGTTAAGAAGCCGACACTTCTGTGACTCTGCAGTGGGTTAAGGCGTCTGTATATTAAAGGATGAATTCCCTGACATGTACACTGGTGTCTGTTCAGCCTGACAAGAAATTTGTAAGGAACATCACACCTGCCCAAAGTGTGTTTCAGCCGTTCTTTTAGAGCTCTGCTATGCATTAACATTCGCTCGGAGTGCATTTGCCCCAGAGGGAAAGAAAAGGAAAATTACCTAAGGAATAAATGCCACAGGCCCTGAGCCTTAAGCTCCAGGCACAGAAATGGTTTTCAGGGACGGGGCTTGTTGGTTCAGAGCAGGACTGAAGCCATCAACTCGGAGCTACCCAAAAAATGCAGTGGATCTCTGTGCCCCCCTTTGGGTACTCTTGATAAATGGATCCGTGGTTTTTAATCTCACCATTGTTCTTTTTTCCGGTGTGTAGGAAAACGAGCCTTCTGAGCCACACAGAAATGTACTGAAAACCCCTTTGAAACAAGCAGCTACCTCGCAGGTGGTACTGACAGAGAGACAGCCTGACTGTCAGCCACTAACCACACCCCCAAAACCTAAGGACACCTCTCCAGCGGAGCCATGGACACCTACTTCCAACCTGAAAATGCTGATCAGTGCAGCCAGCCCTGAGATTAGGAGCAGAGAACAGAGAAAGCAACTGTCAAACAGCTCAACTGAGGTCCTACAGGCAAAACACTGTTTGCAGGTATGTTTTTTTTTTTTTCCAAGTTAGCTGAAGGCTGTTCATTCAGCATGAAAAGTTGTACACTGACATAATGAAACTGTTTTTTTCCAGTTTTGATTTTGGAGCGTTTACCAAATATAAGTAAGGATATTGACTAGTAACATACAACAGGTAATGTTCTGCTGGTTTTGTTTCACAGCTGCTGAGGACAAAGGGAGAACACTGGGCCTCTGACACTGCTCACAACGAAGCTGTTATCTATCTATGTTTACATATTGTCAAAAATCTCAAATTCTCTTTTTCTCCTTCCCACGTAGGAGCACTTACTGGGAGATGAATATGAAAAATCTCAGCCAAGTCGCAAAGAGAAAAGCCTGGGATTGCTGTGTCACAAATTCTTAGCTCGATATCCTGACTACCCCAGCCCTGCACAGAAAAGTTACATTTGCCTCGATGAAGTCACTGAAGAGCTGCGTAAGTTGCTGTACATGCTGCTAGAGATTCCTTCGTGCAAATGTGCCAATAACTCGCCGGTTGTGTTGGTTCATTTTTGCTCCATAAAATGTTGAATGCTTACTGTATTCTCTCAAATTTATCTAAATCCAGTTTTAAGCTCCTCGTTCTTAGAACAATTCTTTTAGCAATTCTTTTAAAATGCTAAAGTTTCTTCAATGAACCGAACAGAGAAACTCTGAATTCTGTTTCATATTAAACATCTAAATTATTGCTGATACCACGAATAACCAGTTGCATGCATCAGAGATGATGGCTAAGATTAGTGGCTGGGTTTTTGCAGCAGGAACTTGCATTTTTCAAACTGAATCCACAACTTCCTGTCCAACCACGACATCAAAGCAAGAAACTATTTTCTGCCTTTGATGATAATTTAGCTTTCTCATTTTATATCACTATTTTTGTATTGCATCAATGATCTTCAGAGAGTCTAAGTTGCCAGAATCAAGCTGAAGCTTTTGTAAGCCAAAAAGCTTTGCAGTTGCAGTGTTCTACAGATTATACGCTGGTAATAGTTATAAAAATTTTAAAGCACTGTGATTTACATTTTTTTGTACTTTGTACACAAGAACATCTCTTTTAGAAAATGCCTACTCAAACCTAAGAATTTAACAAAAAAAAAAAAAAAGGACAGTGTGTTGATCGAATAACATATAAAAAGAAGTTAAAAAGCAGTTACCTACTGTAAGTTTCCAAGGTTATTTAAGGGGACAATCTAAAACCGATGCAATGAATAATTAAAAATGCTCTGTTTTTTTTTAAAGCTGGATTGAAACCCATCTAATGGCTCTTCTGGCAACAGTAAGTTTAATTTCTTAAGGAATGCTGTAAGCCAAGTACAACTGTGGAACAGCAAGTCCTTCCATATCTGAAGCAAGAATTGTTTTCCTCGCTGGCAAGACCTACGAGGGCTATTTCCACAAACCTTTGTAACAAGGAATTGGCAAAAATTGTGCACAAGTGTGTTAAGAGAGGAGGAAGGATAGGGATCTGTTGCAGGTAAATGCATGACTAAACATATTTTGTGTAGTAAGAGATGTCACGTTCATCTCTTTCCTTCCCAGATGTTGAACGCAGGCGCATCTATGACATTGTGAACGTGCTGGAGAGCCTGCACATGGTGAGCCGCCTGGCCAGGAACAGATACGTTTGGCACGGCAGACATAACCTCCCCCAGACCCTGCAGGCTCTGAAAAAGGTTGGAGAAGAGAACAAATACATCCAGCAAATTCAGATGATCAAGAAAAGGGAGTACGAGCACGAATTTGATCCTGACGGCGAAAGAAGTGAGGAAACGGCAAGTTCTCTTGGCTCGAGTGAACAGTCAGAAATGTCTTTTGTCGAGCTCCCAGGAGTGGAATTTCGTGCTGGTAATAATTCTCTATAATGCTAAGAATAGTATGTGTAATGATAAATATCTGTGAACTCGGATAAAAAACATTTGTTGGCCTTTTTTTTTCAGAGATGATACTGCCCCCGAGGCACCACAACTGTTCATGGGGAGAAAAAGTGCCCTGCACTCTTTCGCTTGTTTTATTCACTCAATTCTTGCACGTGTAGTTTGTTTTTACAGGGCAAGAACAAGGGAGCATCAGGTGAAACTATCAAATATACCAACATACAATGCCCAAATACACAAAATACATCAAATATACTAAAATACAATCAATTATTGTTGAATTGTTTTAAAGCCAGAAGTTAACCATGGAATGTTATAGAAGCAAAAAGCATAAATTAATTTTTTAATTTAGGTTTGATTCATGGAAGAAATTTTAATTATTTAATTTTAATTAGAGTCAAGCATCTTTACTCTTAAAGATCACACTCTCTTCTGTGCAGTTAGAGACTTGATACCCACCCAGTTACCTGACTCTTGTCACGATTCTGGAGTTCACATTGGCTCTGTCTAGTCACTGTGTTGTTTGTTCTTGTAATTATTATTACTGACAAATTTTTTTCAGTGTTTCAGAAATGTTTGTAGCTGGTGTGTCACTTAATACTTTAATCTCTTCTCCTGTCTGCTGCAGCATCAGTAAATGGCAGGAAATACAAGTCTTTACGGGTGATGAGTCAGAAATTTGTGATGCTGTTTCTTGTTTCAACACCTCAAATAGTGAGCCTTGAAGTGGCTGCTAAAATCCTGATTGGAGAAGACCAGTTAGAAGACTTAGATAAAAGCAAGTTTAAAAGTAAGTAAATGTAAAGTGTTGCCATATTTGAGCCTCCAAAAACTCACTAAACACCTTGTGCTGTTTATAAGAGGGACCCACTTGTATAATCATTGATACAAAATGCCCACAAGAGGAAAAGCCCATTAAATCCTCTCTCCTGAAGTAACATCACAAGGCTCCTCATTGGTAACAATTTCTTTCTTCAAGAGGCCTCTCAGAAGTTTTCAGCATCATTTCACCAGAGATGCCCCCCAACTATTCAAATCTGTGTTCTGGTCATATAACTCACTTGGTGGAAATATAAAGAGATTCTGTAAAAGTCCTTAGTAGTAATTTAAATGTCAGAGGAAGTGAAACCAAAAGCTCTAACTGCCAGTTATTTCTACATTCTTTTACCCTGCTCTCAGTTCCCTACACACTTCCTCTCCATTCAAATGGAAAGGTACTTCTAGGTCTAGGTCTGTACATGTGTAATAGTCAAAACAATTAAAATTTGCCTGCTTTTGAGGGATCGAGGATTAATTGTGGATTTCACTGAAAATTAGACCCTTCCTTGATTATCAGGATTTTGTGGAATTGTATCGATGTAAAAACTGATTTGAGTAAAAACTGGTTTGAGTTCATCATTTCCTTTTCACTCCCTCATTGCAACACAGAGAGGGTGGATGGTTAGTCAGCAGGGGTTTTTGTTTGTTTTCATTCTTCCTCCATAAAGCCTGTCTCACAATAAAAGCATTTTCAGGGCATTTCAGCCATGTGCCTGTATTTCAGGTATCACATATTTTACCATGTTCTTGGTTACAAAGCACAGTCCCAAGTTCCATGACTTACTAGACGTTTAAATTTTCAGTAGCAGAAGCTTTGCCTTCTAGAAATCACTTGTAATTTGACTTGTGCCTACAACTTTTCCCTAATAGCTCAACCCAGAGACAGTGAAGAACATGCAGGATGATTATCCTGTTGCATTTTAGTCTCTCTGCCCTTCAGTTCCCACGTTTGCCACTGCATGTGTGTACCTGCATTTTAATCTACTTATTTTTACTAAAGAATTTGTATAGATTTGATCATTGCACAGGAAAATATTTTTGTTTTGTTTTGTTTTGTTTTCCCTGTATTTAGCATAATAAACTTAGCAGCATTCTCTTTTCTAGATCTGTATCTAGGTCATTCTATTTTACATGTAAACTTTGTATCACAGTATGTTATTTCATTGCATAAATACCTGTTCCACAAACAAAGAAAATGATAAAGCTTTTTCGTTTTAGCTGCCATTTTTCATCTTGTTCACTGGAATTGCCTCACTTTACATTTATTTATTTTTATTTCATTTCAGCCAAAATTAGGAGACTTTATGACATAGCAAATGTTCTCAGCAGCCTTAAGCTTATCAAGAAAGTTCATGTTACAGAGGAGAGAGGTAGAAAACCAGCATTCAAATGGACAGGACCTGAGGTCTTGCCAAACATTCAGGGTAGGTGTATGTGTAATTTCCTTTTGTTCTGCTGATGATTTTTGATTTTTATTTTGTTTTCTCTATTAGAATTTCTAGGTCAAAGGACAGAATAACTAAGCAGAAAGTCTTTTACTGGTCACATCTCTGTCCTTAGTCCTTGACAGCACAGCACACCAGTATCTATTTCCACACAGTAGATGTTCTCATACTGAGAGTCTTGAATTCCCTGTTTGCTGCTGCTGGTACTCCAGTAATTATAGCCCAGGCTCAAATAATTGCTTTTAACTACTGAATCTTCATTTTATATGTATTTTCTCCTTTCTTCCTGTGTTTTAGATACAAAACTTGAAGCAACTTCTACAACCTGTTCCCCACCTGTTTCAGAATCCGTCCCTTCCAAAGAGCAGTGCTCAAAAAACCTTTTTCCTTCAAAAGGAAAGCAAAACTTCACTCGGCATTCATCTCTAATAAAGTTAGTCAAGAGTATAGAAAACGACAGAAGAAAGATCCAATCTGCTCCAACCAGCCCAGTTAAAATGAGTACAAGTAGGTATCTTTTTTTTAAGTTTGTTTTTAAGTCAGATCCAGTCTTGCATTAAATATGTGGGCTTGCTTTGGGCTATACTCTCTAAACAGTTCTTCTAAATTCCAGAAAATTGGCAGGAAATTACCTATCAGTGTTGATGTTCTTGTTAAGGATCCTCTCTGGGGGCTTTAAAATTCATCCAGTTGATCAAATCAAGTCTGAGCTGCAGTTTGAGGATAATAGATAGGTATTAGTGCCTTGCCATTGAATGTGTTTGCTACCTGAAATAAACCAGTCTCCTCAAATTAAAGCTAAAATTTTAACTTCTACATTTGAGGTACTAACAGTTTTGATTTTGGTTTTCCTCCTCCCACCAGGTACTTATCAAAGCTTACCAGTTTTCCCGAGTACAATAACCCAGCTTCCAGCAATCGCTAAACCGCAGCTGGAAGGACAATCCAAGTAAGTTTGCACAAGTGCTGAGGTGAGAAGCTTTATGATGCCACTGGCCATTAAGTTAAAGTTATGCTCAGTTTGAGTGGGGCAATGGTCTGCAAAAGCAGCTAACCATTGGTACTGCAGGCTGTTTATTCACTTACTTTCTGTTCAGTGGATTGAGAAGTACAAGTTCACGTTAAGCCTTTGCGCTACAGAAAATAAATTTGTCAGGGCATTCGTTTCTGCCTGAAGGAATTAAAATATGTTTGGGCTTTTTTGTCTGTTTGTTTTGTTTAAGGACAGCAGAGGAGATGCAAATGAAATGTGCCCTGTCCTCACCTGAGGCAGTCCCCAAGCCTGAACCCCCTCAGCAGCCAACTCAGAGCCAGCCCCTGGGGGTCTGCCCTGCAAGCCACAGCTCAGTCTCACCAGTAATCCTACCTCATCCTCACTCTGGGGTGTCATATGCAATATATCTGCATCCTTCTCAAGCCCACACTGTGACAACCTACAGCCCAGGTTTCATGTTGCAGCCTCTGCCATGTGCTAATGTAACTGGAATTAAGAGTAATAATTCAAAAGTGTTAAATAAAATAACCACTGAGGAAGGGGACAATCAGATCGCTACGGCTGAGCCAACAAAGCCTTTGGCAGCTGAAGAAAGACCAGAGATGAAATCAGAAACTTCATCACAGAGGTGCCTTAAAAGATCACAAGCATTACAAGAGAATAATTTAATTAAAAGGCATAGAGGTGATGAAGAGAGCCTTGCTACTTCTTTGGTAAGTTAAATTAGTTTTAAAATGCCGTTTTAGACCTAAATGATGTTGCCACCTACTCATTTTCAAAGTGATTTAGGAGCCTGCCAATGTGTGTAGGTGTTTTTAATAACATTATGTTTGAAGAGATGATGTTCATTTGTTCTGCTTGCTGATGTTGGAGGGCTTGGTTTTGTCTCTAAGAACATGAGTCAAAGTGTACAGATTTTAGTCAAAACAACTCCCCAAACATGTCAAGACTTTACCTGTTTATATTTTACCCATTTATACCTATTTTTCTGATTAGGTCAGGTCAAGAGTGAGGTTGGAAGGTCTCTTCCAACTCAAACCATTCTAGTACTCTATGAACTTGCTGGCACATAAAAGTTACTGGACAGGGAATGTCCCAAAATCCTGATTCCTTCTAAATATTTCCATCCACTGTTGGGTTCCTGTAGGCACAATAAAGTAGCACATTAAGAGAATAAGAGGTTCAGAGTAACTTGATGCATATTGAGAAATTGGGGCTGGATTGATTCCTACTCCTTGGCTGCTGAAAGTCTTAGCACCTCTGTAAATTATAACCTTGCTGTAAATTGTGCTTCCAAAACAGTCATCGTATGTTGTCGCCAGGCTGTGGTGTCCAAACATCCACCAGCTGTGAAGGAGAAAGAAGGCAAAACATGGACCTGGTTGTCTTAGTGACCAGAAATTTTTATTGCACAAACTTGGGGTCAGGAGAAAGGAGAAAGCTTGCTCTCCAATTTTTAAAAACGTATAAATATCACTGTATGGCTGTAATTGAGAATGTTAAGCCTTACAATATCTGCTTTTCTTTCTGTGTGTACTTTTTTAAAGGGAGAATCCACTAAAAACGAAAAACCACCTTCTAATAGCTCACAAGTGAATCATGAATTGGATAATGTCCAGGAAGATAAACGGAAGGAAACAGAAACATCAGATCAAAACGTGGCAAGTTGTTGTGACCAATGTAAAAAGGAAAATATTCCAGAAGATGAGGATAAAATCAAAACTAAACAAGACATACCTGTAGCATTTGCCATCCCCACTCCTGAGGTAAGCTTTGCCAGGCACCACAGCAGGTCTTGCTGTTCCTGGGAAAACGCCGCTTGGAGTCTTTGCAAAAGAAACAAAACAATAACAAACCACACCTATATAGATTGTCTTTGGATGGATTCGTTTTAGAGTGCTTTTAAAACCTTATTTTGTAGGAATGTAGGACTTCTGTGTCTGCATTAGCACAGAAATGAGAGGACATAAAGTGGCTTTCAGGCTTCTGTTGGAATTAAGATCACCCTAAGACTGAGACTAAGGGCTGAGGGCAGTGATGGGATCCCTCACCTCCCCAGTCCTTTGTTTGCATAGACTTTGAAACAGAATCCCACAAAACTCTCTCCTCATCAGTAAAATCCAGTATTCTGAAGTTCAGACTTACCTGTGGAGGAGAACCTGAATAAAGAGCAGCTGACAAAAACAGAAGGTGTAAATGCAAAAGGTTTGTCTTCCAACATTTCTTGGATTGTGTTTTTCATAAAACAATGAGGTGACATGATGACGAATGAGTCCAGTAATTTCTTCTGGAAAAAAGGATTCAGTGTCAGGATTTCTCTTTCATCTTGTCTAATTGCACTGTGTTAATCCCGGGTGGATTTTCAGTTCATCACTGAGGATATCAGCTGGAAACGGAGCCAGCTGTGTGGTCTTTTAAGAGCATGTCCTTGAGTCAGCTGTGTCTCAGTTCAGACAGAAGGTAGTAGAGGCCTAGAATACAGAATCCTGGGGACATGGAGGATAAAGAATAAGAACAGGGCAAGGGAGATGCAGTTTTGGAAAACACATCTGGGTTTTGTTTATTACATGTTTGAGCTAAAGGTGTGTTGTCTTTTTCTTTCTCAGACGTTCTTCCCCTCTGGTTATCTCATTCCTCTCACTCACTGCACCCATGGCACAAAGGCAGATTGCTCCAACAAAGAGAAAGCTGGGATGTGTTCCTTACAGAACCCGACCTACAGCTCACCCATCACTGGTGAGTGCTCAGTAAAACAGGCAGAGACTTGTCTGGTTTAAGGGATTGAGGGCCAGATTAGTCCTACTGAGGTAATGAAGTTCACAGCACAACGTCCCGAGCCTCAGTTCTTGATCCTCTTCAACACTTGATGTTTCTGTTTCAGGTGTCATTCCAATGACAGCCTCAGAGCTGAAAACAGTTAACATTCCTGCTTTTCACATAACACCCTTGAACATAATGCTGTCACCAAATTCCATAGCTGCTGCACCTGTACTGGGCAACTCCTGTCTCAATTCCAGCAGTGCCAGCTCTGCCCAAAATCCCAGTTCTTCAGCTCTGAACTTTATGCTGCAGCACATAGGCCTGATACCTGCTGGTGTGCAAGTCCCTGCAAATCCTGTTCTGCAGCACGTGCCGGTCTCTTCCCAAGCAGAAAGCACCAGCCACAGCTCAGGAAACATGAACGTGCAAGAAGGGAAGGTAAGTGCAAAAACACTGCACCCTGGCCGTGGTGGGTTGGGTGGGAAGGTGGGAAGTACAGCAATTCCTTTACAGCAGGTACAGTTTTTAAATAAACATTTTTATTTTCTGATCTTTAGAAATCAGCAGTGCCCAAAAAGAGCTAGCAGTGAAGGCCAGCCTCAGTACAATAGAACTGAGAGGTTAGCAAGGAAGATAAGTCACTTCTTTGGTGTGGAAGTGGAGCCACCTGGAAGATGACAAGATGTGAAGAGACAGCTGTTTTAGAGGGAGGATTTTTGCGTAGATCTGAGATTATGCTTATTAACAAATTGTCCCTTTGTTAGTTTATCTTTCCTTCTTGTTACTTCCCTAATATATTCACAAGTTCTTGTGTTTAATATTAGCTTTTTTTTTTTTTTTTTTAAAAACAATTGGATAGGATTGTAGAAGACTTTAAAGAATACTTTTTTCTTTCAGGAAGTTTCCCTGTATATTTTGTTTAATATTGTATTGCCTAATATCTGTTTGTATTAAGAAAGGAGTTAGGAGGGGATTAGAAAAATCATAGTTTTATTTATTTTATTTATATATATTTATATCAAGGAGTACAGGTATATTCTTTTTACAAAGTTGTTAGAGTTTTTAAATGTCAGGGGGGGAAAAAAAGAGTTTGCTAACATCCTGCAGAAACCTAGAGCTAGAATTCACCTTTATTCCCCTTAAATGAAAGTAACTTTTCCCTCTTCTTTTCAGCCTTCTGCTCCAAAGGAACCTCAGGAGCCTCAGGCAGTTACAGAAAGCTTTTTCCGCACACCAGGAGGCCCAAATTCTGGATCTTCGCTATCTACAAACTCAGATGGTACCGAGAGAATCTCTCAAGGAACTCTTTATATTCCTCAACGAAAACTTGAAGTTTTGGAAGACTAATTTTGGGATATGGAATTGCTGAATGTGTTAACAGGTGTAATTACTGCTGACACACTGCACACGTCTGGCATTGTACGATGGACGTTTTGGACACGTACTGGCAAAACCTCAATGCTGGAATAGCCTTAATTAATGCTTTAGAAATAAAACTGACTCTTCATGAGAGTTAATACCTAATGAATTTTTCCAAAAAAGGCTTACCTAAGGTATTTTAACGACAAAGTTATGTATCTAGTGTTTTTTTTTGTTGTTGTTTTTTTTTGTATGTGCGTTTTGATTTTCTTCTATGCAAAGTAAGCTGAAATTGTCTTTGTACAGAAAGGTACAGTCTATCAGTCAGTACCTATTTTGCACCAAAAAAAAAAAAAAGTACTGTGAGCGTGTACATATTTTATGTCTTAACAAAAAGGCCATAGTTAAAATGTTTTGCTTCTATGTTTAATAATGCTCTTTTGTAAAGTTAGTAAAAACAAAAACAAAAATCCCCCCAAATCTTCTTAATCGATTTTTATATAAGTTAAGAATTATTTATACTGTATTTTTAAATCAATTTGTTCAGATTAAACTTACATAAAACCCTGCATTGACTTTTTCTGTTTGATCAAATTAGATTACCTGAGTTAAGTAATAGACTGTATATTCACTGGCAAATCTTCATTCTTTTTTTGCCAAACAAGAGCATCTCCGTGTTCTGAAGGAAGGGGAAAATGGAATTTCATCAGACAGGGAATTAGATAACTTGATGTAACTTCTGAACTCTTATCACTAGATATTATAGCTCCTAACAACAACAGTTAGAGGAAAACATAGTTATGAAGTAAGGGATTCTGAGTATCTTTATGGAAAGTGTGTCCAAATGTCAAAGAAATTTTGAACAAGTTAAGTTAGACCATTTAACTTCAATGATAAATTTAAATTTAAATACATACAGCATCTCTTCTACACTGAAGGAAGAAAGATGAAGACTTCTTACTCAGTTCACACTCAGATAACGAAGAATAACTAAAATAAATCAAAATACAGTGTATCTGCTTTTCCAGGTTCAAATGTACCTGGCAGACCAAATTAGGACAGGAGAAATGGTAGCAAAGCCCAAGGTTCAGGCTTGGACAGGGGTAAAAAACATAGTTAAAACAGTTAGCACAGCAAAACTATCTGGTCTGGTCTTTGATAATGCAAAATTATAATACAAAATACACCTGACAGGATAAGATCACTGTGGAAATACTAAATGAGGGGGAGATAAGAATAAAAGCTGAAAGACGTAGGAATTCTCACTGCAGCAGTGAGTAGATTTTTCTTCTCCAAAGGGATAACTGATTGATCTTCTTTACACCTGCTATTGATTTCATTCTAGAAATATAAAGGCAAAGGTTTTAAAAACAAACTACAAACCTTTTATTTTTGGACACCGCATTTGACAGACTTAAGAAACTACAGCAATTAGAGTTGGTGAAATGGTCTCACAAACGCAGGGCTGTATCCTGAAAAGCAAAATCCACCCAAGGACACGATCTGTAAGACATGAGTGAAGGTTACAGAAGGCTCAGCTCTCCTAATATGAATCATCAAGGGTGCAAAGGTTTTTAAAAGTTTCTCAGTGCTTGCTATGCACTCCAGTAGTGAGCTCAGTCCTGCCTCAGCCCTTCCTCACTGCTATATTACAAGAAACCTTCATCCCACACACACTGCACTGTCCCCTCTGCACCTGGAATTATTTACACCAAGGACCTGCCTCTGCATAATAAAATCCTTGCCAGACTCAAATGCAAATGGATTTATAGGCCCCTAAGAGTTTGCACAGCAGCCTCAGCACACAGACCCCTAAAATCCTAAAGTCTGATGTGGGGTTTGGTGTTTGATTTCCTTACACTCCCATGAAACTCCCCAAGTCGAGACTTTTGGCTTCAGAGCTCTGGTGTTTAACCCCTAGGCTGAAAGGGCTTGGCCCTTTCACAGGCTGCAAGGTCCATGATGCTGAACAAAGTTGCTAAATTCAGGCACCCCAACAAAAAAATGAGAATTTAGTGTCTAAAATTTTAAAGCCCGTAAAATGAAACCTTGTAAAAAGCAAGTAAGTGAATTTTAAGTGCTTCATGCTTTATTGCCCACCTCTCTAACACATCTGCAGCATCATCCATTTCCAAGGGACTCAGTCAGGCATGGCAAATACAACTGCAGTTATCAGACAGGCTTAATATTATACATATTAACAAACCATCTTAATGCCTAAAAACAGTAAAAAAAAGAAGAAAGATTACAGTGAAAAGCATAATTCTCTGTGTTCTAGAAGGCAAACCAGTCGTATCTATTAAATCACGAATTGCAGAATTAAATGCTATTTGGGTTACAAACGTTGTGTTCCAGGGGGTGCTACAAAGAGGTTTTGATTCATTATTATTTTTAACAATTTAATATTGGCAGTGTGACCATTAATAACTTAATCCTCACTTCAAGGGGCTGATATTTCATGATTCACATTTAAGCAATGCAGGAGAGTCACTATAAAACTTCAGTCTTTATTTCTGATCTGTTAGGCTGCAGCCAGGAATGTCCTTTAGGTGTAATCCAAGGGGCTGCATTGTTGTCCACCTACTCACAAGTGGACACAGGGGGGGCAGGGGGAACAAAATGCCAGGCTTTTGTCAGAGGTTATTTTCGGCTTGGTGATAGCAATGGCATTGCTCAGATCCCTGAAACTCTCATTCCCCTCCCCTCCCAGCTTATAGGGCTGACAGGGCATTTAAGGAGGGCAGGGACCCCTCCTGTTCCAACCCTTGGAGGCCCAAGGAGAGAGGGAGACACTTCAAGCAACTCCGGTGAGTTGAGTCCGGCGGGTTCTGCCAAGGCTGTCTGATACGAGGGTTTGGGCAATTTTTTTCTTAACAGGTGGTTTCTTAACAAAGAAAAACGTGCAGGGATAGTACAGAAACATGGTTCCTACAGAGCTGAGAGCAGTATTTTAGGTTTGGAGCAGCCAGCTGATAAGAGATTCTTCTGGGCTTCTCAGCCTGGGGAGCAGCTACTGGTGCTGCAAGAACTGAGTTGTGGGGATCCTCATTAGAGATGCTCATTTTGACTAGGAAAGGCTGGATAACTGAAGTTCCAGAGTGCTTAAAAATTGCTTAAAAATTGTGTTTTGAAAGCTACTGAATTATTTGTTCTAAAAACGATTTGGTTTTAAAAAGTATATGTACAAAGCATACAAATCTGGGTGCTTTCATGATTTCTCGGTTAATAGTAATGAAGTAAAAAAACCAAAACTGCCCCCCTCAACCTTCAAAATATTTAATTTTAGTGACCAATTGGCTTTATATCAAATAGGAATAGAACTTCTATGCAAACTTAGCAGAAAATGGCTAGACAACTGGATGCAGGATGACACATCCACCACTTAAGCATCACAAGAGAGTGGGATTGGTAAAGTCTTCAGAAAAGCCCCAGTAATTTAAATAAATAAATACATGTGTTTACTTTGAAATAATTTTATCCTTAGGTAGAAAGCTTTTCAAAGAATAAGCCTTGTATGTAGATAAAATAATTCTGTGTCTTAATCATCATGGTGCTATTTCAAAGCAGGTAATAGCTTTACTTGGCACTTAAAAGACTTCAGTGCACAGAAAAAGGATTTAGAGAGGGATCTCATGGAAGGAAAAGTGAAAGCTGATAGCCCAGGATTAGGTCTGGAAAAAGGAATGGGACATTTGTAGAGCAGGATGGAGCTCTCCACAGCCACATGGATCAAACTGAACTCTGAGCACGTATTTACAAATATGTGACTGTGGGGTGTCACTGGTTTTTAAGTCAGAATGAAGTACCTTGTCGTACTTGTAGGATGAATGAAGTGCCTTGTCAGGATACTGTATTTTTTGGAGATGCAAACTTAAATTTCTGCAAAAGTGTGCATCCAGGAAGTTTCAAAAGAAACGTGGCATCCCTATGCTAGAAAATAACTGATAACTTGGAAGGTATGACACTAACTAATAAACTCAAAATTCACCTGTATCCAAAGTCCACTGAATGAATGAGAAAAAATACGAGTACAAACAATAACAATATCATACCTTCATTAAATGAGCTCAGCCTTCAAACACAAACATTTCCTCTGCTGTGAATCTGTCCTGCTGACAGAGAGCTCAGCCTGCAAGGGGCTGGATTTCGACAGAAACACCTTCGGGCTGTTGGAGATGCAGTGGCAGGAATTGTGCCTTGCAGACCAGTCGAGATAAAACCTCCCCACGAGTGTTAGCTGCAGAGAAAGAGAGAAACTAGAGCAGCATTTTATTGCTACTGTATAAAGGAAGAGATATATCATTACCCCCACGGGGCTGGTGGGGCGAGTTCCAGCGAGGAGGGTCAAATGAGTCACTGGTGGTCACAGGACAGGGCACAGCAGAGCTGTGATTAGATACCAGAGTGAAGTCCTGGCTGCATTGGCATCTCCCACGGACTTCAGAGGGGAAGAGAATTTCAAATGCAGGCCTGATACTTGCATTTCAGTGCGGACAGGGATATTTGGGTTTGATACCATTACTGCTTATTCATCAGGTAAGATGCTGGTATTCTTTGAGTCCAGGCAAACCATGTAGCTGGGACTGAAATGAAGAGACACATGGGAGGCACACCCTACCCATCAGTCCCCATCCAGCAATTCTACCACCAAGTGCTCACAAAGACCAACATTTCCCATTCTGTTTATCCCCTTCAAAGCCATCCTGTAGCACATGTGGCACCCGAGATAATCCTCCCAGCCACACAACACACAACTTCTGCAGCCCATTCAGATAAGGCCTGAGCTCCAGACTGTCCAATCCACCAGCATGTAGAAAGGAAAGCCTTGTGTTTAGAACAAAACCACCAAAAAACTGCTTTCAACACCTTTTTTTCACCTGCAGCACAGTCTGGCACTATCACTGCCTTTTACTCCTCTACATAACTGCATCAAGCCAGCACTGCACCCACCAACCATTGAGCTCAGGGGATCTAAATATATTTTTGGGTTATACTCTTATCAATAGCACTTTGATTAGAGTAAGGCACTCCGTGACAGCGATGTGACACCCAGATTGGTACAGTATGACTAACAGCCCAAAAGAAGAGGGCTCACAATGTTTCCATGCCTGTGCAGAGCACACAAACACTTCAAAGGCTCCCTTGCTCCAAGCCTGGCCTATATAGTAGTGATATAAGCTCTAAATAACGGGAGGCATGCATCCCTGGCTGCACAATATAAAATCCACTCCCTATAGTAACTGCATGTTGAGGAATGATACAAGCTGCAGAATAGTAACAGAGCGAGTACAAGACCACTCCTCCAGCTTAACAGTACCATGAGCTGCAGTACTAACACTCAAAAGTTTATTTCATAATAAATAAACACATTTACTACGTTTAGGATGAGTCCGCCCTACTTCCCACTAGATCACCAGAATATAACAAGCACCATGTGGTGAGCAGACACTGCAAATTAACCAGCAACTAAGTTCAGGGAATTTCAAGGGGATTTAGATACTGACATCCAAAGAAATGATGTGAAATGAAGGTTTTTGGGGTATATTTTTTTTCTGATGGCAAGTGGGAGACCGAGTTCCATTTGCACGTTGTGAGGATGGAGATTTATCCACTGTTACAGTTTAGATGAGCAGAAAACTATGAATGCCATGTACCCTGTGGAATTTGTTTGCACAGGCAGCATCCACAGGGATGGCACTGCAGTTCAGTGTCCAGAGAGATGATCAGAGCAAAGGACAGGACCTGCCCTGGTACCTCTGCCAGCTGTTCCTCCAGCCAGAGCAGACATCGTGGCATACCCTGCTCTTCCTACCCCGGCATCCTTATGGGAACAGTTTTACTGTGATTTTATCCTTCCTCCTCCAGCTTCCCATCAGGTGATGCCAAGAAAACATGGAAAATGTGTATGCATGCCCAGTCATGTTACTATAATTATCCTCAGGGACAATGGTTCTTCTAAGAGCTCTAACCACGGCCCCTGACAGCACAAGGTTCACTATCACACATTATCAGACTTTTTCAGAGATTATTTTTCCCCCTTCAGCTAATGATGTAATTGGAGCTGCTTTCCAACAGCTATCCCGTTGCCAAAGACAGAGATGCTTGGTGTGCCTTTGAGGGGAACTAACACAGCATAAACAGCTTTACAGACACCAGAGGCACAAACCTCCCTGGCAGTGCTGCCTCAGCTGGGAAGGGATTCCTCTGGAAACCTGATTTGAAAGGGAACACCGTGAACACAAAAATCTCATTTTAATTTTCAAGGAAGTCTCACAAACCCGATTTTTACTCCCAGCCTCTCTTCCTTCTTTTAAAAATGTTTGAAGCATCACTTGAACTATTTTCATAAGGGAAAATAGCACCAATATGAAAGTACTCAAAAAATACAGAATGGTGGAATGAGAATAAGATTCCACCTACATGAAAGATTTCTCTCTGTGCCTTTGTCTCACATTTAAAAGAAATGAAAAAAGAATTTAGCAGTGCTGCTCAGTAAAGGCTTCACTGAGTGAGAGGGATCAAATCCAATATTTGTTTCTTGCATGCAGTTAGTTTTGTTTCTTACTCCAGCTACATCAGGTTTATGCTTCTTACTCGTTACACTACAGATAAACAGAATTAGAGGAAAGCTGAGTTTTCTTTGCCTTTTGGCATCATTACTGTTTTGGAACTGCCACAGCAGTTCATGAGCAGCCTCCCAAGAGAGCTGAGAGGGTCTGGAAGAGATTAATGATGGTGCTGCTGTGTGACAGCAAAGGACTGGGCTGACTGATCCGGGGAGGGTGTTCAGCTGAGCATAAATCAGCCTCACAAAGAGGAGGGGAGGTTGGATCCTGCATGAGGATGACAGGTGTGCTGTCTACCCACAGGTACCAGTCACAACAGAGACTATTTAATTACGCAGGGTTAAGGAGATACTAATCACTGCTGTGCTAAGGCAGAGAGGCTCGGATGTGCTGGTACCTGCACTGTTGTCAAACACTGACTGCAAAACCTGCTCACATTGCCATGTCTCCAGTGCTGTGGCTTCAGTGTGGGCACACACTCCCATGCCACCTTCCTTTAGCTGGACAGGTGTGTCTCTCATACCACTGTGGGATTTTTGGTGTATGCATGCCCAGAAAGAATTCCCTCCAGGTTGCAGAGCTGGCACGTAGACATTGTTCATTCCACTCTGAAATTCAGAAGATTACAGAACAGGAGTCACTAGGATGATGATAAGCAGGGGACATTAGTGTCCAGGGTGAATATATAGTAAAATATTAGTCTAAACTGCAAGTGATTGAAAATACTGGCTTATGTTACATCACTACTGTGATTCAGATCACTGTAAACTCCTCTCTATCTCTCACTTGACCTCAGCAGAAAATCCTCAGGTGGCAGCCCCAATTCAGCCTTCAAAACCTATTTCTTAGCTGGAAGTATCTTATGGTGAATTTAATCAAACACAAATAGCACAAGCAGGCTTCAAAATAACTATAATAAGAAGGTGAGTGGTTTTCCAAGAAGGAGAAGGAAGGCCTGTGCCAGGAGCTTGGAACAACCTGATAATGTGACGTGCAGGTGACAAGATGACGTCCCAGCCTTTCCAGAAACGATGACTCAAACAAGAAAACAGAAGGGCAGCCCGAGGGCTGGGCTTGTTTCTGATGTGTGATAGCACAATCATCAGGAAGGGCACTGAGCCACCAGGCCACCTGAGCTGGGCTCCTGCCCCTCACACTGCCCTCCCGTGACCTTGGCCAAGTCACTTCAACAGGCACTGCAACAGCAACCACTGCTCTTCTTTTCACTTATGTTTGGATTTCAAAAACAATTGACAAAGAAAGAAAAAAAACCTGCCTTAAGAACCTTAGGAACCTGACTATTATAACCTCACAATGGCTGAGCAGCACAGGGACCTTGCAGCTGTCTCGTGAGGAATTCAGGAAAGCAACAAACAGCTGTTGATGTGTCCTCTTTAAAGTGCCCTTGTTAAACTTCAAGGTGGAATTACCCAGGTATGAACTGTATAAAAAAAATATATCATACTGGCAAAAAAACATGTGACCAAGGCAGCTCATGGGGTAGTGGATGAAGCAGCACTTGCTTTGGAGAGGTATAAACAGTCTACCTGTTAACAGAGAGTCGAGGTAGGAAACTGTTCTGTAGAAAATTTAATGCCAAATACTGTCCACACTTTTGCTTCACTCCAGCAAAGCTTCAAAGGGTTTGCTAGCCTTCATTAAAATTTGCCTCAAAAACCAGATCAACCCACACTAAGCAAAAACTGAGGGGGAAAAGGCTACACTGGGGTACAGAGGAGGCCAGGACTGAAAGAAAATGGCTATTTGATGGAAAATACATTGCAAGTATGCAAGAGCAGTTGACCGGAGAGGGGGAAAAATATAATACTTTTTTTTTTTTTTTTTTTTTTTTTTTAATCGAGCTGTTCTGCTTAAAACAATCCACTTTGCAATTTGATTTTCCAGGTCACCTCTCAGAGACAGGGATGCCGAACTGGGGGGGCGGAGCCAAATGCGGTGCCTGTGAGAAGACCGTGTACCACGCTGAGGAGATCCAGTGCAATGGAAGGAGCTTCCACAAGTCCTGCTTCCTCTGCAGTAAGCTGGGCTGCCCTGGTTCAATTTCACAACATCCCCATAGCTCTGTATAAAGTCTTCCATCAGTTCTAGCACATTTGCTTTTGTATTACCCTGCAGGCAGTTTTTTAGCAAGCAACCTGCTTCTTGGGCTCCTGGCTTTTCTCTTTCCAAGCATTAGCTGGTTTTTGTTAGGGACACTCAAGTGCTGCGGGGTCATGGTATTAGGGCCCATCTCCAAAAAACCCTTCCCCTCTGTCCCACAACTTGGCATATTACAGGTTTCCTTCAAGTTAAAAAGTCCAGCAGAACTAAACAAACACTCACCAGACAGAAGGATGTGTTATTAGGCTGTTAGAGGAGATGATTACTTTGACAGTGAGCCCTCACATTAATCCATTTCACACAGAAACGCTGCAAGACATAATCCTGGTGGCACCAAAACCTCCTCCCAACACTCTGCACTTACCTTAGTCTCCTCCTCCCCATATTTCCCTCTCACTTGCTCTTTCCCTCCCACACTGCACTGTGATGTTTGGCAGGTGGCTTCCAGAAATCTCACTTTCTCTGCAGATGAGCTAGCACTTAAAGAAACAAAAAAATCAGCAAGAAGGTATCAGTTCAGCTCTGCTTGCCCTTAGTGGAGAGAGAGCAAACAATTTGCTAAGAAGTAAAAGTAGATGAAGAGTTTATTTTGCAGACAATGCCTGAGATGTAGTACCTTTGCAGTATAAATACCACTGAATCCAGTTTCTCACCCTCTTTTCCTGGATGGAAAGAAACTTCTTATTTGGAGGCATGAGGCTATTACACACTTTGCTGACATGGTGCAGTCAATGCAGAACAAGTTTCAAAGGACACACTGGAGGCTTTCTTCAAGTGCCCTGCAAGTGATGCCTAAAAGGCAGAATAAGAAAATTCCTTCAAAAGCTTTTCAGTTATCTGACAACCTTCAGCCAATTCTTACAGAATGGTAAAAGAAAAAAAAAATCTCAGTCTCAACTGGTGCCTTCTTATTGCTTCCATGTGCAGCTTATAATAATTAATACTAAAAATCAGAGAAACTAACAAAAATAAGAATCTGTCCTAATAGAATATAGTTAATAATATTTCTCATTTTTAAATTCCATTCTTAGTATAAGTGATTTTTTTTTTTAGTGATTCATGATAAACAATATACATACATCACGTTCTGACAACAGTTTGGTTTGTTTTGGTGGCCTTTTTGGTTGGTTAGATGGTTGGGTATTTTGTTGTGGATATTTTATTCTGCTTTATCTTTCCCTTGTGATTGTAAGTCTGAGCTAAATTACTGACAGGTTAGATACTAAAAAAAGTATTCCCATCAGAAATATGTTTAAGGTCAGAAAGTAAAGATGCATCTAAGCCCAGTTGGCATAGGAGAGGTATGTTAATTGGCTTTACTTTTACCATGATTCACACACACTGTTCAGCAGCTCTGGATGCCTCAGGATCATGTATCACACTCAAGGGCTTTTCTATGAACCAATTATAGGATTTCATTTCTTAACAGAAGAAAACCAATCCTCCCTAACATAATCTCAGGTATGGAAAGAGTTAACCTGTTTAGCTGAGCTTTTCTATATTTCAATATTAAAAATATTGCAAACATGTCACATATTTTACATAATATTTGACAAATCAGACAAAACAGAGCAGTAGTTTTCAACCAAAGAGTTCAATTTCAGCAACATTATAAACAGTGCAAAGCAGTCTGTTGACACAGGAAGAATCAGACAAGCTAAACTCTAAATCACACTCTCTTTGCTCCACAGCTTTTCCCTAAAAACATGATGAGAGAGAAACCTCTTTCCAGCAGTCCCTGCTTCCCGTGCTGCTGTTCACCTGCAGATTGTTGTTTCCCTGTCAGGTTTTGCTCAAGTTGCAGCTGTGAGGGACATTTGGCAGGATCTCACCCTGCCAACCCGAGCCTCCTCGGTGCCGGAGGGTGACCGGGATCTGTTGGCAGATGACAGGTCTCAAAGTTATTTCAACAATAGCACTTCAAGGGCTTCTGCTCCATCTGTTGTGGTGAATTGATACGCTATCCCCGAGGTGCCAGAAATAGAAACACTTTATCTGCTGCTAGAGTTTCCATCATCCCTTAACTCCCTCAGCAAACATAATTACCATCTCCGAGCAGAAGAGACTGGAGCACGAGGGGATCAGATTCACACATTTACAGAAGCCTTTCATTTTATCTCTGTTAACTTTAAAGGTCTTTGCAAAACATTTTCCCCTCTGTGCAGTACAGGGAGGAGGAAAGCCAAAGATAAGCAGAGGGCTGGGGACACATGAGTAGTATTTTATGCAGTCTGGTCTAGCAGAAGTTGTTCCTGTCCATGGCAGGGGGTTGGAACTGGATGATTTTTAAAGTGCCTTCCAACCCAAACCATTCCAGGATTGTATAATTAAAGCCGCAGAGATTCCAGTATTGGCTTAAATTACCTGAGGTGGATGAATTTGACTCACAGGAGGATATTTAAACTAAACAAAGGGGCAAGGGACTAATCAAACCCTCAGCTGGCTCCTCTAGAGCTTGCACTTCCAGCCACCGTCAATACTTCTGTATTTCACAGCTTTCTGGGGCACACATGAACTAAGAAACTCGATTTTCCAAGCCATCCACAGCTCATGCATGACTGGAACGCCCTCTGCAGGACATGAACTTGCTCAAAGCATAGATTCTCCCTCGCCAAGGTCCCCAAATAAGCAGCTGTTAGTAGAGTCTAATCCTTCCAAGCTGAGGCTTGGCTTAAAGCAGGGCTGCAGAGGACATAACTTGTATTCCCTGGTGAAAGCTGGGCATTCCTATGGCATCTTCTGTCCAAAAGTCTCCCAGACCTTTCCTAGTGAGCTAAGCCAAGCAATATTTCTCTGTCACAAACACCACTTGAAAGAGGTCTCTGTTTTGGGAACGGCTTTAGCCATACTCCTGTCATCCCAGAGGAAGTCTAATGGAGCTCAGATTTACTTGCTCTGCCTTGGTGCCACAGCTCAAACAAACGAATAATACTAAAAAACCAAAACCCCAACAACATAACCTACCTGACCCTGGACATGGTATGATGTTAAAGCCTCTTTTAAAAACAAACCTCATCAAAATAGCTGAGAAAGTCACCACAGACTCAGAGAGCATATTTTGAAAGGTCCAGATGCACAGTGGAATCAATGACCCTGCAACTTCCTTTCCACCACTTTTTTTAAGGAGTTTGGGATGGTTATCTCGAATCCATCTTAGCTTTACAGACCTAGACAAATTGCCTTGCCAAGCCCACAGTTTCCCTGGGGTTACACTACAACTTCAGAGAGGCAAAACAGGAGCCTGTTGTGTGCACACACCTATTTTAGCAGCAGCCCAGTCAAGTTTTACACCAACCAGCTCCTTGTCCCATATTTTTAAAGGTTAAAAACCACTACATGTTAAAAACCACTAAATGTAACTACTCTGAACCGGGTGAATTCAAATCTGAAAACACAGGTGCTGACAGATGCCTCTCTCTGCCCGTACCCAGTGGCCTGCAGGAAAGCTCTGGACAGCACCACGGTGGCAGCTCACGAATCCGAAATCTACTGCAAGACCTGCTACGGGAGGAAATACGGTCCCAAAGGCGTGGGCTTCGGCCAAGGGGCCGGATGCCTCAGCACCGACACCGGAGACCACCTGGGCCTGAACCTGCAACAGTGAGTTCAACCCCACCGACAGCACCTTTGGCTGGCCCTACTTTGCCTCTTAGCAGGGTGTTTTAGATATTTTGTTCTGTCTCCATAACAACACCCAGGGTAAGCAGCAGAGCAGGCTTTCCTACACCCTTTCCTTCCAGGGGCACGGTGATTTACCAGTTTTTAACGATGCTCAGTCTCTCTAAGGCTTCTTTACAAATTATTTTCTCCTTCAATAGGCAATTATTGTGCAGAAGCAGCCTTTATATGCCACCACAGCTGTAAATATCCACTGCAATTGTACGCTGCCATTTGTAGCACAGTGGTAAAGTCACATTCACTATAGAAAATGAGTATTTTTTTTTTAATTTTTTTTTTTTTTTTTTTGCTGTCAGAGGCTAAAATCCAGTTAGGTTTTACTCTTAAGAGAAATAATCACACTACCACATACTGCTAGCTCTCCTCTCAGTGGGGGAAATAACATTTCTAAATCCTCCCTGTGGCTTGAATAACACTTACAAACACACTGAGGATGTGTTTGAACAAAGGAATTCTAATGGGATACCATCTTCCAAAAGCACATAATTAGCTCTGATAGTACATTTTTACAGGATTTTTTTTTTTTTTTTTTAAACAATTCTCAAAGCTGCACATTTCCAAATCAGCAACGCTTCCTTCTGGTATAACTATGAGGAAACCAATTAACCAGTATGCTGTGTAGGGAATAAAGGCTTAAACAATGTATTCAAATGTGGCTCCTTGTGCGATATGAAGCCTTTGTGGGCAGAGTTCTGCATCAAAAACTGTCACATCCTGTAGATATAATGACCTGTTGCAGTCCAACAATCCAGTCATTTCAGAAATCGTTCTGTGAAAGGCTTTAAACACAAACCCATAATGCACAGTGGCCAGAAACACAAAGCAAAGCTACTCCTCTGATGTTGCTTTTGACCCTGGGCCAGGTAAAACCCCCAATTCCCTTGTCCAAATGTTTCACTGCCTAATGAAACATCTGCATGCAAAAAAATCTGTATTTTTATTTTCCACTCATTGAGCAACAGCAGACAGCCAGTTACAAAGGACAGAGTGGTTCTTCTGCTTGTATTTTCCTCCTTGCCTCTCCATAAAACAGCATTGTTTTTTTACTCCCACTTTTCATTAAATGCAATCGTTTCCGCATGTGGCTGCTGTCAGCTCCATGTACTCAGCCCAGAACAGGTAACATCAGAGCCTACAGTACCAGCTTTTCCATCACACAACACAGAATTCACTAGAATACTTGGATTTTCTCCCTTTCTATCCCCAGTTTGCACATCAGAAAACAGCAACTTAGCACTTTTCATCCCTTACCAAAAAACCCATTAAATACTTTTTCTAAGGAAGGTGACATTTGAAGCAGCATTTAAAAAGCACTGAAACCTTGTGTTTTAGGGGGTCACCAAAACCTGCTCGCCCTTCTACACCAACTAATGCTTCCAAGTTTGCCAAAAAGATGGTAGATGTGGATAAATGTCCCCGTTGTGGCAAGTCAGTGTATGCTGCAGAGAAGATCATGGGAGGAGGAAAAGTAAGTAGTTACTTCAGCACTAGAAACAAAACTCAGTTTTATAAGGGTGATAAACTGTAGCTAATAGGTCCTTGATCATTTAAATTTTAAAGAATTTTGAAATTTTGAAGAACACATTAAGTAGCAAATTGCTTGAGTGGGATGTACTTTCAGGTCTGAAATCATGTGCTTTTTGTAAACTTTACTCAACTTTTCCCTTCTTTTTGATGTCTGAAGAACAACCCCTGGCTGCTGTACAGCCTGGCTCCTCCTCCACCTCTGGGGGATATTTATAAACATTTATTTGCAGTGGCAATTACAGATACATGAAAGAGATCCTGTAACCAGAAAAGCAGAAGCCTTTCCCAAATGACATGCAAAGCTCTCTCCTCGAGGAACTCTTGCTAGAATGTGATCTCTGCACACTGAAGAAGTGGCCAAAAGGAGAGTATTATCTCCAGCTCCCTGCTTCTTACTAGACCTCCATTAACAATGAGCACCAATAACAAAGTCACTCGGTGACTCCTGACGTGGCGTAATAACATAACTGAAAAAAAGACTAACCTGGGGTGACTAAAAGCAGAAGCCACGAGATCAGCCAAAAGATTTTAACCTTTTCACACCACACAAAGCAGCAGTTCTTGGCTTCTTGCACCTGTGTCCTTTCTGTGATGCACAATGAACTGTTTTCATCTCCTCAGCCTTGGCACAAGACGTGTTTCCGCTGCGCGATTTGTGGCAAGAGTTTGGAATCCACGAATGTTACAGACAAAGATGGAGAGCTCTACTGTAAAGGTGAGAGCTGTAGAGCTAAAATTAGTCCTCTTTAGACCTAGGAAAGCCATCATGACTTACCTTGTTCCATGCTCAACAACTTCAGGAAATTTCATTTTTCCTTTTTTTTTAACAACTCTCTGAAAGCAAAGCAAAGAGCCGTGGTGACATTGCAATTGCAGCTTATGCTATCGACATTTAAAGTTAAAAGCTGTAATTTTTTCTACAAATATCCCTCAGATCTACCCTGAGATCTTCTAACAGAACGTTGGCCACATCTGCTGGGCAGGCTCTTGTTCACCTTGCACCATCTCACTCAGTAAAATAAAAAATCCACATAGATACAGATCTTCAGAGGTCATCTGGAATTCTTGCCAATTAAAGATACTCCCACCGTATTGGTAGCACAGAAGATAATGCATTGACACTAAATTATGTATCTAGATGTTTTCAAATCCAGAAAGTTCACAGACTTCACTTGACTCTCAGAAACAGCTTGAGGGGGAAAAATATGCCAAGGTTTTATACTTTATAGAGAGCCCTAAAGAAGAAGATTGAAGTTCTGTGACTTTGGGTACAATCTGTCAGCCACGAGTGAGCAAATCACCACATCTGGAGAAACATGCTGACCATTACTACTTCCTTAGCAGAGCTGTGACAAAAAACAATGCACAAACTTACCAACACACAGTTCAACTGGAACAGTTTAAATGCTCATCAATAGTTTCAGATTTATGCTCCTATTCTTTTACCTCCTGGAAAATCTCTGACTCCCTTACTCAGCCTGTATGACTCACCAGACCAAGTTTTACTGAGTATTTTCAGATAGGAAAGTAGCTTTCATGAAAATATTACTTAGATCTTAAATCTGTAGTTTCTTAATTTTTTTTGAGATCACCAGATGAGACTTTTGTGTAATTCAAACACGTGATTTCAGTTTCACTATTAAAATAGGCTATTTCAGATTTCCTTCCTTTTGTTGACTCAAATTTGGTAGTGATCTAAAAACTAAAACCAAAAGACATTTAACCCTACCTGAGAACATTCAGGATTCACAAACATTCATCTTCCTCTCCATCCCTCCTTCTTTTGCAGTTTGCTATGCAAAAAATTTTGGTCCCAAAGGAATCGGGTTTGGTGGCCTCACTCAAGTGGAAAAGAAAGAATGTGAATGAGAAGAAATGGATGCAATAATCTCAAACTGATGTTGATGCCACCAAGTGAGAGCTGTCAAATAAAACATTAAACATCACATATTGCTAAGAACATAGGGCATTTGGGGCAAGATTTTCCACCTCGCAGGAAGAATTTGTGAGCTTATATCTTAAGAAATTCTTAGATTAGGTTACAAAGGTACAGTGATAAAACAAGGTCCATGTCTGTTTTATAGTAAACAAAGGCAAAAAACCCTCGTGTAATATTATTGCTTCTTAAACTAGTATTTAGCACATTGGAGTTTTAGGCTCAGCTTAGTGTCCCATAGAGGTACCTTATGGAGTGCAGGGTCTGAGGGTTCCAGTTATTTTATTATTATTGTATTTTCCTGTGTTCACAATGTTACTCTATTCCTACCAATCTCCTAGGTGTGTTTTGAACCTGTTGGCATTTTGTGTTGTAGGTTAGAGGCAGAGGTTATTCACCTTGAGACAATTAAAAAGGGGAGGCATTTCCAAAGAAAACCAAAGCTTTCCTAGAATGCAGCATTGTAAGTTTTGTTACTGTCTGCTTTCAAGCTACAATAAAGTACTTACTGCTTCACATTATTGCTATTTGAACTTGCTTGTGCTTTTCCATTCTATAAAGTTGTAGATTTCAAGATGAACCAAATCCCCCATTTCTTAACAAGAAGAATTGCATTTCATTGCACTACTTGACTCTTATGTTGTCTAGATTGTATTTAACTTAAATTTTCTCACCTTGATCTCTTCCCCTGTGGGTTTTCATTGCTACCAACTTTGACTTACATTCACACCACAATGTCCCAGTGGCCCTCCCAGACTGACACTGTAGCCTTTTCTTGGCTGACATCAGCCATTAAAGATCTATGCATGCAGCTGGGAATAATTCTCTCTTTTTATATACAATGATATTTTTCCATCATGAACTTACCTATTTTCGTACACTCACAAGGCTCATGAATAAATAAAGTAAAAAAAGAAAAAAAAAATCAATTAATAAAATTAAACATCAGGCAGAGTCAGGCTTCCTCTTAAGGTTTTGTGCCTTCCTGTTCTTAAAAACCTCACTGGTCACATGTCCCTTGAATCCATTTCAGTCTGCAAAAATACACTTAGGAGTAAGAAAGCTCTATTTTATTACATGTAAACCTTTCAAATACAAAGACTCACTGGAGGTTTTCACAGCATAAGAAACAAGATTACAATGTAACCATAACATTAAGTTTTTAAATATGAACATTCACCTTAGTTTTCAAATGTAATTGTCTTTTACTATCTGCAAGGATAAAGCAGAGGGTACCAACGTGGTTTTGAAAGCACTTGGAGCCACTCTCAGTCTGTTTGTCCTGCCAGCTCCTGATCAGTGTCAGGGCCTCTGGGAGGGACTCCAAATCCAAAGAAACCCCAAATCCTACCGAGGGACTCGTCCAAAGGAAGAAAGCCATTTTTGCCATCAACAGCTTCAAAACCTGTTCAAAATTCTAGGACAGCAATACTGGGATTGTCAGGAATCTTCTTAGCGCTCTTGGTTCCATTTGAATGTATCTTTAGTCCTCAAGGAGCTGCTTGGAGAACTTACCCTGGGATTTAGAGGCCAAGCAAGGCTTGCTTTGGATTGCCTTGCCCCTCTGGCCCCAGCTGCTGCAAACACAACTTGGGCCAATGGGGTTAAACACACTTTCCTACCAAAACAATTGCTGTATCCCCTAGAAATTACCCCAAGTTTTCAGATAAAAACGTCACCTCTGTCCCCACTGAGTCACCCCAGGTTTTTCCAGTTGGGAGCTGCAAGGAGGCTGTACATTCAAAGCAAGAGGAGAAGATGCATCAGCAAAAGGCAGAAAGAAGGGGACAGGTTTCAGAAAAAATTTCTGCAATATCACTGAGAACTATTTCCAGTTTCCCAGTGAGAAGAACATGAATGCAATGCCACCAAGGCCTGACAGTCTCCTGCAGCCAGAGCTCAGCACACACCCAGAGAGGCAACTCCATCACCTGAAAGCAAGAAAAGAAGAGATCATTTATTTTTTTTTTAAGTCATTTCAAGCTCTTCCAAGCAAAGCAAGGCTTCCTCTGGTTTCAGTTGAGCGTACAGTGAGCGGTGGGCACAGGGCACGTCATTAATGCCCACGGGGATGGTGCTTTCTGGGGGAAGAGCAGCTGACTGATGGCCCGAGTCCAATTGCTGCCCCAGGACTGACTTGCACAGGACAAACCCTCTGGCAGGAAGGGGTTTTGTTCCCTGCAATGGTCTTTGCCCAGTGTGTCCCTGTGGGCAGTGCCAGGCCGGGGACAGGCACAGGCAGCTGCCAGCACTCTCTGCTCCACAGAAAATTCTGGGCTCCTGGGCAAACTGCCTCTGGAGGGTTCAGGGCTCTGGTGGCTTGTTTAGGGCTGATCCTGACCAGCCCAGGCCAACCCCAACCAGCCCCCCATCGCTGCTCCATCCCACACCCGGGGGAGGAATATTGCTATCATGTGGAAATACTCCCCTTCCTTTGCTACTCCGTCCTTCCTTACATATCCACAGAGCAGGTTTGCTCCACCCTTTGTTCCCAACAACAGCTCTGCAGCCTGAATCCCAGCTCCCAAAGACACAAACTAAACACACCTAAGGCAATGGTTCCATCAGCACCTGGAATTCCGAGCTGCCCGTTCCCTGGCACGCTCATGCCAACACTCCCTGCAATCTCACCTCACCTCTGTCCTCAGAGAGAAACACAGCCCGGTGGGACACAGCTCTGGCACCGCCTTTCCTCTCATCCCTGCTCTCCTGCAACCCCCCAGGGAAATCCAATCCCTCAGACCCTGCATCCCTGGGCACGAGGGCAACTGGAGTTTGAGCGGATCCCAGCGCCCTGGACGAGTGTGTTCCCACGAGCCCGTGGCTCCATCCAGCCCGTCCAGCCCCCCTTTCCCTGCGGGGAGTCCCAAACCCTCCCCCAGCTCCCCTGCGCCTGTGCCACGGCCCGGCCCAGCTGCAGCCCCGGCAGAGCTGCAAACACCCCCGGGCTCCCGAAGCCCCAAACCAATGCTCAGGCTCAGCCACGGGGACCCTCCCGCCCCTCTCAGCACAACCCCACAGCCCTGGGACCCCACCGGCAGCCGGCCCTTCGCCCCTGCCCCTCCACCCTTCCCAGCATACACGGCAAGGACCAGCCCGCAGTGGGGAAAAAAGAGCCCCAGCCCAGGGAGCAAATGCCAACAGGCAGGAGAAGGGAAACGTGTCCCTCTGACTCACCCCACCCCACGGGCGCCCCGCCAGGCCCCGCTCACGCCGGGGACGATCTCCCGGAGAGCCTGAAGTTGTGTCTGCCGCCGTGTGCGGCTCCCGGGGGAGATCCCGGCGGCGCAGCCCCGAGAGCATCTCCAGGGCACGGCGGGACCGAGCGGGGCGGGACGGGGCGTGGCGGGAGCGGAGCAGGAGCAGGAGCGGAGTCCCCGCCCGGGGCTGCCCGCGCCGGTCCTGCCACCGCCCACGAGCGGCCGAGCGCCCCGCCCCGTCCCCACGGCGGGAAACACCGCGGCCAGACGGGCTGCGAGTGCGGAGTGGGGGTCGGGGCGGAGAGGAGGGCGGACGGCAGGAGAGATGCCTCTCTGAGGCGGAGGGGAGGGTCTCGCGCCGCCATCTTTGCTGTGGCTTTTGAGAACTTCCGGTCAGGGCGGTGCCAGCTTGAGAGGCACCAGTCCGGGTTTTCCCCCATTCCGTACTCCGGCAGAAATCCAGTCCGGGTTTTCCCCCATTCCGTACTCCGGCAGAAATCCAGTCCGGGTTTTCCCCCATTCCGTACTCCGGCAGAAATCCAGTCCGGGTTTTCCCCCATTCCGTACTCCGGCAGAAATCCAGTCCGGGTTTTCCCCCATTCCGTACTCCGGCAGAAATCCAGTCCGGGTTTTCCCCCATTCCGTACTCCGGCAGAAATCCAGTCCGGGTTTTCCCCCATTCCGTACTCCGGCAGAAATCCAGTCCGGGTTTTCCCCCATTCCGTACTCCGGCAGAAATCCAGTCCGGGTTTTCCCCCATTCCGTACTCCGGGAGAAATCCAGTCCGGGTTTTCCCCCATTCCGTACTCCGGGAGAAATCCAGTCCGGGTTTTCCTCCATTCCGCACTCCGGGAGAAATCCAGTCCGGGTTTTCCCCCATTCCGCACTCCGGGAGAAATCCAGTCCGGGTTTTCCCCCATTCCGTACTCCGGGAGAAATCCAGTCCGGGTTTTCCCCCATTCCGTACTCCGGGAGAAATCCAGTCCGGGTTTTCCCCCATTCCGCACTCCGGGAGAAATCCAGTCCGGGTTTTCCCCCATTCCGTACTCCGGGAGAAATCCAGTCCGGGTTTTCCCCCCATTCCGTATTCCGGCCGAAATCCAGTCCGGGTTTTCCCTGCCCCCCCCCCTCCCTTCCCCCAATCCGCCCATCCATCCCGGTCTCTCCCGGTGTTCCCGGAGGACACGGCGGGACCGGCAGTCCCCGGAGCTGTGCGGGGTCCGGCGGGAGGGGCTGGGGGGCTGCGCTGGCGGTCGGGGCTCGGCTCGGCTCCCGGGGGTGGCGGGGCTCGCTGTGGAGCGCTCGGTGCCCGTTCCGTGCCCCGGGGGCTCGTGGGGAGCTCCCCCTTCCTCGGGGAATGACCCGTCCTGCGGCTTCTGGAAGGCTGAGCGGAGCTCGGCACAGGGCGGGGCGGCTGCGATGGCCAAAGGCAGCTCCTGCTGCTGCTAGAGCGCTTGGCAACCCAAAGAGGGAGGGAGGTTTTGTCCCCTGCTTACGGAGCACGATACTGGGGCTGAATCGTTCCCAGGGACGTGCCCGCTTGAACGAGGTGTTTCCCAGCGGCATTCCAAGGGTCCTAAATGCTGGGTTTTTGCAGCGATGGCTCGGGGGAAGCTCTTTGGGGAGAGGGGAGTCAGGCAGGTGTGCTGTCCCACACTCGGAGGGCAGGCGGCATCGCTTCCCCGTGCGCTCCCAGGGAGCCGCCACCTCTCCCCGGCTGGGAGAGGGGGAGCGGCGGGCGGAGGGAATCCTTTATCCCCCACCCTGGGGCTTCCGTGGAGAGCCGGTACCTGCTGCTGCCGGTGCCCGGGTGCCCGTGGCCGGTGTCCCGGCGCTGCCGGCTCCTGCCCGGCCGTTCCTTGTGGCGGAGCATCCGCGGCTCGGGGCGGCGCGGCCGCGGGGGGAGCTGGAAGGGCCGGCGGCCCCCACAGGGAAGTGCTCAGCTGTCCTTGAATCCCTGCGGCATCCCTGGGGAGCTGCAGCCCGGGCACGTGTGTTTTCCGAGGCTGCGGGCTCCTGGCATGGCTGGGGACAGGACAGGATTTGGGCAGGAGCTGCGTGGTGCCCTCAGCACGTGCCCTTGTGCAGTCCAAAGAAAGGGAGTTTTATTGCATTCCCAGCAACTGCTCCAACAGCTGCAGACTTCCCCCTGCCTTCTCAGGCTAACTGGTGGGATTGGAGGCCACTTGCTGCATTTTGGTCAGATGTGGAACCTGTGGAATGGGTGTGTTTCCTAGAAGAAAACATTCCGGAGTAGCAGACACAAGAATTGGTAAAAATTAACAAAATATCCAGTTTTATTTAGCTTTCAGCTCAACCATTTCAGAAATTCAGCAAAACTTTACACAGAATGAACATTTTTCTCCTTTGCCAGATGAAAAACATTGTATTGCTTGGTCCAGTCGATTATGTTGGGTTTGAACATACCAAAGCAACTGCACTGAAAGAAGTCTGCAAGATTCTGGAAGCATCCAAGACTGAAAAGGAGAAAAATATGCATTGATAAACCTAAAAAAAAAAAAAAAAAAAAAAAAAGAAGACTGCCAGAATCAAAACTGCACGTTCACCACATGACAGTACTTCAGATATAAACCTGTCAGTTTTAAAATTGTGGAGTTGGTTTTTTTTTTTAATTAAACAGTTCTCTATTGAGCATTATTCCTTTGCTGAACTTTTACAACCTGTTTTACATTAACATATCAGAGCAGATGAACTCAAATATTTAAACGTTAGTCCTTAGTAAGATCCCATCTGTTAACACATATAAGGAAACAAAGAAACAGGGAAACCTTGGTACCAATTTCTCTAAATACTGCAAGAGAAGTTGTAAAGGGGCCAGTTCATGCCTTAATTCTCTTTCTGATCCTACACAACAGAGAGACTGATGAACAAATTAAAGGACAGCTCACCCTCACCCCAAAATATTATCTACTGATTAGTGCTATGGACTGATTTTGGCACTGCTTTTTCCTGTGCACACAGCCATGCACAAAAACCCCCCCAGGTCTTGTGCTGGTTGCTGATTTCCTAGAGAAAAGGAAGTTCTCAGTAAGGAAAACAAGGTCCACTTCCTCCTCTTAGCACAACTCTTAACAGGCATGACTGGCACATTATATTTTTTTGCATTTATGAAGCAGCGAAGCAAATCACTCAAAAATACTCTGTTAATCAATACCCACTTGTATGGAGTTCTCCTGAGTGAAACAGGATGCTTAGATGATTTTCTCTGCATCAGGAGGTTCATTCTCTCATGAGAGGTCAGCCCCAAGAATGCAATCTTAGTGAAAGGAAAATGTAAGTAATGGTTACAACAGGAACAGCACAAACCAAAATCCTGGTGATACCAGTGAGAAGGGAGGTTGCCCATATCTAACAAATGAGTAACTACTGCTATAACTGATGACTGAGAAGTGTGTTTTTAGATGTCACCTGGGCTAAAACAGAGCCCAGCAAGCTGTAACATGAATGCTTCCACTGACAAGGCACGTTTAATTGGGCTGCCTGTAAAGACTGCACTTCCACACATTTGGAGAAGTCTAAGATCTATCACAGTTAAGCACCAATCTCCTCAGGGTTTGTCTACGTTCTACCACACAAAATGGTTGAAAAAGATCCCCTGAAAAAAAGGCCAAAATGCTTCAACAATAACTTTTCCCTTTTCTTGGCTCTGTGTTTTCTTTCGCTGAGTTTCAACAATGAACTTGGGTTTCTTTTCTGTGTTTTTCCTTACCAATTCCATTTTTAAAATTTTTTAATCAACGCAAATCTTATAAACCCTCATAAACGGCTGCAAGAGTCCTTCACTGAATAACACACTAAATATCACAAAGAAGTACATTTACAAGTCTCAGTGACTCGGTACTACATCAGTACACATTTACAGTTGTGGAGTTGTTTTGGTTTTTTCTTTTTTTTTTTTTTTTTATTAAACAAGATGTAAGACAAGTCTTTAGCTCAGTATGCTTAACAGGTATTTCAATGACATCTCTTCTGAAAGCTGCTAACGAGCTGTCTCCTAGATGTTTTAGGACAGCTTTTCTCAATTTTGTTTGCATAGACAAGCTCTGAGAAAAACATGAACAAGAAATTTGACGGTCCTCAACAAGATAAAATCCAGGTCATATATATTTTTATTGTTGCAATTGGAATTTAATACAGTCTAATGACACACTGCCCAGCTCTGCCACTGAATCTTAAACTCAGGACTAATTGTGCTATTGAGCTTTTGTGTCATTTTTGGGGCACTAATACTGGTTCTATCTGTCAAATACATTTCTTGTCTTTAAATACTTTCTAGAGGTTTGGAATTTTTTGATGAGTAGTGAACCCAGAACTCAGTTATAGGAATGATCTGCAGACTGTGATCCTGCTTTTAACAGGGTGCATTTCAGTGCTGCCCTGAGATTTAAGGGAAGCTCCTCACTGTGACAGAAGCCAGTCAAGGAAAGCAGACACAAGGTTTTCATGGGAGCAAATCATCCAGGGAAAAGTTTTAAGCATAAACTGGAGGGAAAGAGTACCTGATAAAGCTGAACAGCGAGCCACAAGGAGGCCCAAACAGTGTGGAAACAGGCTACTGCAGAGATGTAGGAAACCCAGGGGGAGCAGTACGTGACCTGTGTGAAGTATGTCCATGCTCCATCCTGCTGGTAACTTGTTGGGCAATGGTTGGACCAATCTGAGAAGACACACAACCAGTTAATTATGTTTTTAAGCCCTTAAAGAACTGAGCAAGGATTATTTGCATGAAATGACTATTACATAGCAACATGCTCTAGAAATACAGTGTTTAACATATTCCCTTCCCACTTTAAAGCACCCACGGAGATGCCTCACTGCTTGTTATTCTGGCTGCATCATCTTTACATTCTGGGTTCATAATCCACAGAAAGAACATCCAAGAATTTATCATTTCTCTTAAACACCATCATTGACAAAAGGAGACCTGATGGTGACAATTCCAAGACAGCAGTATTCCACCACTATCAAACAGATGTAAACTGGAATGTCCAATTCCTGCAAATTTCTTATGAGCTACTTAAAGTTTATCACACTCACATTTAATGTATTAAAAAGAAAAAAAAAACACAAACAAACCCAAACTACAAGGAAAGCAACGTTTTTTTTCTTCTCTGTATCAGTAGAGCAATAAAGAGGTTTTCCTCCCACATTCCTTCACATACAGAAAATGGAGAAAACTCTACGGTGAGTATTGCCTCATATCAATATAATGTGAAGCAATATGAAATAAAATTATTTCCCTCTGCTTTTTTATTTAAAAGGTTGGTGCTGTGGTAATTCACCTCCAGGAAATACATTATAATGGTTCTCTTCTCCCCTCTAAGAAATTTCCTAATTTTTAAAAGTTCAGATTTATTAATGAGATATATAGTTCTCTTCAAAGTTACCACTACATTAAAAACAGAAAAGAAATTCTTGCAGGTACTCAATATAGATATTTCCAAACAACAAGAATCAACAAAGCTTTTGTAATAACGTATTTACAAAACTTATTTTCTATTACAGTAAAGGGCATCCAGATTAGAACCTGTAACCTGACCTTCCTCCACATGGCTTCTCTATTTCATCTCTAACAAAAATTCTTCCTGCTGAATGGAGATCCCACTAGAGTTGTATCTTTTGTGTTGAGCAAGAACTATGGTATTTGAGTAAAGACCATGATGTATTGCCACTTATTTACACAATAATGCCACTGCTGCAACATGGCATCACTTGTGCAGGTATAATTACACTTGCTGGAAACAAAATGCTGAAAAAATTAAAGACCAGACATACACGTACCTGAAAGGCAAAGTAAAATAAATTCATGGATACATACACAGAAGAGTTCCATAAAGCAGCCAGACACCTGTCATAGTTAGGAAAGTCAGGAACAACAGGTAATAACAGTGGTTCCCAACACCTGAAATTGAGGCAAGGAAAAAAATAATAATAATAAAAAAAAGTTTGACAATTCAAAATTCAGCAGTATTTGCATTTCCCCTGAAGTTAACAGGAATAAAAAGCGAGTCAAAACCATTTCTTGTTATTACCTCAGCCATCCAGCAGAGAGCTTGACAAGGCTGATCTCCCTCTCAACTTTCTCCTGTAAGCCACCCCAATTTATAGAATAGAATTAGTTCTGATAAAGTCAACCAGGATTTGTGTCTTCTTCAGAGCATGCCTTCAGCTGTTTTAGCTGGATGAGGACTAATTATGCAACCACAGCTCTCCCCCATGCACAGTAAAACTGTCTCACATCGCTGCAAAGTCTAAGCTATTCAATTTGATTGTTTGACCTCGTGTGCTTCAGAATTGCAAAATACACAAAAACACCCCAGACCTCTGTCAGGGAAACTGTTCCATGAAGATATGAAAATTATCTTTATTTATATTACAATCATATTGCTCAGAGCTTCCAGACAACGCATCAGAAAGATGTCCTACCACCTTTGTAAATAGCAAACGCCCTAAAAGTACTTCCAAGGATTTAACATAACAAAAATATTTTAATATAACAAAAAAATTGGCAAAAAAAAAAAAGCTAAAAATATATTGTTACAGATGAAAAGGTCTAACCTTCCTATCTTGAGCATCACCAGTGATGAGCCAGGAGGGAAGAAAGAGGGTGAGAGGAAAGAACACAAGAGCACGAACAACGCCCTGCGGGGTTATCTCAGGGGTCCAGCTGCTCCTCTCACAACTGTCTCTAACAGTGAAGGAGCCAGTGGAAGGTTGGGAGGACACCCAAGCCTGGCCAGTTTCTGGAGTTCACTCTCCTCACCCACAGCCACTGCGTTAAAATGTCAGAGGGTGCACACTTGTCTAGTTCTTTTAGTATCTACTTTTGGACACGTTGTCCAAAAAAGTCTGTCTGACCCCCTTTCTGAGCCTTCTGACTCTGCCTGTATCTGCAAACCCTGACAGCAGCAAGCTCCAAAATTTCACTGCCTGCCATGTAAAGACAGGACCAATTTTAAATCCCTATTTCTAGCATGATGTGCTTGTTGAGGAACAGTTCTGCATTCACTTTAGCCACCATCTTCATATTTTTTTCCCTTTCTTTTTTAACCTCTCTGTCATATCCCCTGTTCCTTCTTCTCTCAAAATACAGAGTTCCAGACTTCGTGGTGTCTGCTCTTAGGGTGACCACTCTATCCCTTTAATAAATTTATTTGACTTTCTCTCTTCCACCTAACTGATTTCCCTTGAGTATCAGCTGCATATTCTCGTGTCATGTGGGCTCTCTCTCTCTCAGGAGATAAATGTTACTTCTGCAACCTTTAAAATACGTGGCATTTGCAAATTTGATAAAACACACACTCTCACCTATGCACTGTCCAGTCCAGAGAGAATGCTGATCATATCTGGCCACACATGCTTGGCAAGCAAGGCAATGCACAGATCTCAGAGGCTTCCTCACCTAGTTGAGGATGAAGGAAAAGAATTCACACACAGCAGAAGCATCTATTTTGCTCAAAGTTTAAAGCATCAGCTTACAGGTTGTGCACATTTTGCACAGTTACTGTGTAGCAGACCTCACGACAGAACACAGATGAGAGCCATACACCTTAATTTTACAAAAAGAAAAAAGGGATGGAAATAGTTTTTTTTTTAAAGATTAGAGTCCAAACATCTCAAATCATCTCTTGTCACTGTAAAATATTAAAAAATCCTAACAACATAGAAAAAACCCCTCATGTAACACTCAAATGACAAGCAGAGAGGAAAATATGTTTTTTTATAGCAGCATTAAGTAAAATGCAGGTTCACAAAGAAAACAAATACCAAAGGCCCACTTACCAGACACGATGTGCAGAATGTTCTGAAGTCCAAGCAACCTGCTTCTGCAAGAGCTATAATGTTCTGAAAGACAAAGTGTTTTGTGCTTGCATTTGGATCCCATTTTTATAGGTGCTGTGAGGATTTTTACATTATGAGTTTTGCAGTCTGTAAGTATTTTGAGTACCAAGCACTGACAGGAATAAGAACTTGCTCTTTGAAAAGGTCCACAAGAAAACACAAACCAGTAAAGACAAATGGAGCTTCACCCATACAAGATTACACAGGAAAGTATCTCTATGTTGCCAAAATTAATAAATAACGTGAATTAAATATTCTTTCAAGTGAGATGGTGTTTACATACAAGGCACCTCTCACAGTCAAGACAAACTTCAGACTAAAGTTCTCCTTACTCTTCTCTCTTTTTAGCCACAGGCAACTGGAGCAGAAACCACACAGAATTTCTATTTCTTAAGTGAAGTTCTAAGTGAATTTATATCACAGGTAACATTGGCAGCTCTGTAAGATGTTTGGCCAAGCTCACACTTCAGTGAAAAAGGATGGAGGCAAGGAAATCATGGCAGGATAATGAAGACAAGGAAACAAGCAGTAGGAGGAGAAATTCTCTCGCTGAAAACTCTTAAATGAAGATTATTTCACTGCTCTCAAGTTTCCCAAAGCTGCACATAATGACAAACAGATCAACCAGAAGTACATACATATTGCACCAGGTTACAGGCCTCCCATTTGCCTTGACAAAATCACCTACCTCTTTCCTTTCTTCCTCTGAAGTCTTTATATACCCAGGATCGGTACTCCAAGTTTTATAGAGATAATAAAGAAGAGCCATCATGCTGAACATGACAATGATTTCAAGAATTATATTTGTTACATGTAATTGTCAGGTTAAGGAATATATTCTTATGCCACGTATCGCCGCTGTTTGTCAAACAAACGAAATAGTCTAAAATTAGTTTATGTTGTTTTACAAGCAACACACACACACATACACAAAAATCATCTTCACCCTTAGAGCAGGATCTTCTCTGTCCTTCAGAGGCCTTTCTGTCCTTCTCTGTCCTTCATATGAACAGTCCCTGATGCCCCCAAGGAGCAGGCAGAGCCCAAGCCTGAACTGCATCTCCAGTGACCCCTCAGTCACTCTATAAAACTGCACTGCAAATAACCCTAAAAATGCAGTACTGCAGCCTCCAGGTTGCTTTGTCTTATCAACTAATGCCACTGCAAACAGTCCTGATTGAAATCAAGATGATAAACTATGAAATATTGGCACTGTATCCTACCAGCTGTGTTTGTTACCGTCCAATTGCAGGGTGCAGTTGCAGGACTCAAATGATGGTGCATTTCTTGTGGGTACTGCTGGTCTATTTGAGTTAATATTGGTTGTTTGGAGCTAATTGAAATTCTTAATTAGAACAGCTGGATTTTCATTCGGTCCAGAGGAACAGTTTGACAGACAAATAAAGGTAAATAAAATCCTGAAAACTTTTATAACGCTCAGACCTGTGACCAGTTCCAGAAGGAATACACATTATTGAGAAAAAGGGTTAGATAGTGAAATGGGAAACTATCCACTGACCCACCTCACCAAGCTATGGTTAGACCTTCAAGGACATTGCCATGCTCAATCTTCAGCAAAGTGCCTGACTCAAATCCCTGTCACTGGAACTATTTTTTTTTTCCCCTTATGATGACACCAAGAAAACCTTAAAGCTTCACAACACAGCACTAAATAACACAATTTTCATTTAGACAACCGTGTGTGTGTATCCCCAGCAGGAATATACTTGATCAGTTCATCAAAGTTAATCCTGGTAATTCTATTATGGACATCTTAATTGGGAACAGCACAGAAGAAAAGGCCAAATTAAAAATTAATTTAAACCGTGTAGCAATATATTAGAGCTGGTTTAGTACAAAATTATTTACAGTTCTAAGTATCTTCCTAAGTGCCTTCCCACAAAACTTTGCCAATAAGTACATGCCCCCTGTGAAACAAAAGAGCAAGGCACTGAAAAGAGTGCAAACCACTAAAATGGTTTTGTACTCAACAGTGAAAAGCCTCTTCAAAGAAAGCAAGTGAGACCTAGAAATTAATCCACTATATATTAAGGATTCAGAGTGAATAAAGACAAACAGGAGACTGGACAATCTATTTTGCAGGAACACAAAGAAATTTGTTCCTTTTTTGGGGGGTGTTTGTGGAGGGTGTTGTTTTTAAAGGCAGAAGCAGGAACACCACTAACTGCCAAATCCTTGTCATTTTAGAAAGAAGAGATGCTTTTAAAATTATTATTAATGCATTTGTTATCCAGTTATATCACATGCCAAAATACATTACTGCATGAGAGACTCCATGAGGAAGATTAAGAAGTCACAAGGAGATGCTAACAGAAACAACTGGATTTGTAACTGAAATCTTCATTTTGATATTCCAGTAAGATATGAAACAGTTCAGATTATAAAGAAGACAAAAATCTGCTAAAGACAAAAGAAGGTACATATTCTTAGTCTGTATATAACTTTAAAGTATAATTTCTGAGTATAAAGGATATCGGGCAGGAACCAGAAAAACCAGGTCATGGACATCCAAAACACTGAACTTAGCAGAAATGCTGTGGGAAGGTACCTTAGATTCTTGAGCCCCACAAGTTGCCTGAAAGAATATTAAAAGAAAAAAAGAATAATATTTTTCAAAATATATTTAAAACACAAGTTTTAATAATAAATAATCTGGTTTGTTATTGTAGAAACTTCATATTTCAAGCCTCTCAACGCAATCAAGAACTGTCATTTAAAGGATTCTTTATCCAGATGGGCAGGGGGTTAACAATGCTAAAATAAACCTGAAGAGTGCTCTGTTCCAGCCTAATATTGTATATGAGAAGTGCTGTAGCACTGGGTGAGAAGTACAGCCTCTATTTATACACAGATAGCTTTGCCACATTAATGAATAGTGACTGTTGGAGAAAGCAGGAAAAGTACAAAACAGCCCAGGATAACACTGGGAGCTCTGGGGAGGCAGAAGGAGAGGGAATGGCTCACTAAAACCTGTTCTCTGTCAAAATACAGCAGGAAAAAGTTGTGATAAAACACGTTTGTGAGCACTGTGAATGGATCTCTCAGTGCCTACCAGATGCAAACCATCAATAACACTCTTTAACATTAAAATTAGCTAACAGACTGGTTTGCTTGTTTTTTTTTTTTTTTAAATCTTTCAGTGACAAGAAACTGTTATTGTGTACACCTAAAGACATTCAATTTCTATAGTCATTCATTCTAAAAAGCACATACATTTAAATTCTTCACACACTCTGCAATCATTTCTCAGGAGGTATTATTTAAACTATGTGGAACTAAACATTGAAAATATATCACGTCTCTGACAATTAAATACACACACAGAGAGAAAAAGCCACGAACCTGACAAACAGAGCCATCCCAAACAGCAGGCAGAGAAGCAAACCTCCTTTCAAAAGCCAAGAATCAGAACTTAAGTTCATGACGTATCCTATGGCCCACATGAACGTCAAGGAGGATGCCACCATCAGGAAGAGCTGTTAAAATTATTATTGTGAAAATTTTCAAGTTATTGCTTTATTGTTATTGTATTATTGTTAAAGTATTCAAGCAGGAATGTAATAACAGATGCTGAACGACTCAAGATAGGGAAGATATCAACACATCAAAGCAGGGGAGGAGGAATGACACAAAAAATCCACTCAAAACACTGCTGTATGCTTTTAAAGAAAATTTTTTGTGCACCCGATTTCAGTCATCTCAGAAGCTGCTTATAAGAATAGAGTTAATTTGCATATCACTCTAAACACAGCATGTTGTAGTTTTATTTCCATTAGTTATCACTCAGGAAATTACCTCATATTTCTCTACTATTTTCAGCAACCTGTTATTTTTCCTACTTCTCATTCTTTCTTCTTCTCTCATCATATAAACCATGAAGTGATTCTGACTTTGATAAGCAAGGTCAAGCGGTGTCTCTCCCTTTAACAACAGAAAAAGTGATTTATTTATGCACTTAACACATAAATACTTTCGTTTTTAACAGAAGCAAGAAATGAATATAGTTAAAACAAGAATAACTGGGCAGTTACTTCTCAGCTCCCCCTTCCCCCCCCTCTATATTTTTTAAGGCAAAGTAAGCTAAATTCAGAGTTTTAACATGCTTTGTAATTCTGAAAACTGACACTTGCAAACAGATTGCATCCATTTGAGTTATCTGCTGGGCTGCCTCCAGTAACATATCTACACAGTCATGGGAATCGATACTTCCAACGTTTATAGTTCTCACTAATCAGTTTTTACAAATATTAACAAGAAGACTTTCACATGTGACCAACCCAGGCACTGCCAAACACCAGCTTTCACATGTATTTTGAAGTCTTGGTGAGTCTGACTGGACACGAAGGAACTGTCACTTTTTAAAATCTGCCCCAGGCTATTAGTCCTCATTTTGAAGTAGAAAGCGGCCAAATCAAGAAATGAAGAAGTGAAACAACCCCCCAAGAAAATGAAACAATGTTGAGGGAACACAAGGCTTGGCTATTCATTAAATGAACGTTGTAAAGAACCTCTGCATTCATACTTTGAGCCACACCTCAAGGAAGGTGCTAAGTCCTTTTGGGGCAATCTAAGAACTTCTGCTCTTAAGTCAGCCCCTGTTCCAATTGACACCAAAGGTGGAGAGGGCTCGGATTTTTCTTTACATTTCTTTTACACATTTATGCCACGTGGGATGAGATATCATGAAAGAAATCGCACCTTGACATTTTTTACGTCCAGGCTGGCACCAGCTTCCAGCAACAGATCCACTGCACTGATATTTCCTGATGCTATTGCCCAGTGCAGTGCAGTATTCTTTTGAACATTGTCTACAGCATTGAGAGAGGGGTTAAACTTTAAGAGAAACCTCGTGGGTTCTGGTCTAGATGAAAATAAAGTATAACAGTTAACGAGCAGAAGAGAATCTAGGCTGGAAATGAAACTTTTGAACGCCTTATAAACAAAAATAAATCAGTGAAACAACAGGAGATATGCAACACCCTGTCTCAGAACAAGCTCATCAACAAGAGATCCAAGTTCAGAATTCAAGACTCGCCCTGAAGGCTTTTCTCCAGATCATGTAATCTTATCATTTTAACAAATATGAGGTCTATAACACAGATTGTATCTTCTACAACACCAAGTGTAAGCTTCTATCTCCACATTTTATTTGTTCTAAATGCCTTTCACTGTGTCTGCTTCCATTTCTTTTCATTTTGGGGAAAGCACAATAAGGCCGCAGATGATTCAGCCACAAATCTAAACTTCTTTTAGAAATTCTTTCTTTGCTATATCCAGAGAGCTACTTCCTAACTCCTGATCTCTGAAACACTGCATGTTTTAGTATAAATGAAAGTGAAAGGAATGTCAGTTAAAAAAGAAAAAAAAAAGTAAGAAAAAATTCACCTCACTGCTTCTTGGGTACAATAAAATAGACCCTACTCAGTTATTCACTACTTACCCCATGGCTTTTTGTGCTGTTAACATTAAAGGTGTTTGTCCATTGAGGTCTGTTGTGTCTATGTTCTAAGAATAAGGAAAAAAAAACCAAGCAAGTGGTTACCAGTGATTTCAGGAAACAGGTGGTCAGATTTGGAGCTACACAACTGGCTTAGACTCACAAATGAAAAGAAAAATGGAAAGAAATCAAATTACACCGGCCAAGAAGCCAACACTCATTTAAACATTTTTCCTCCCCCTACGAGTCTTGCATGTCATTCCTTCCAGAATATTCTGAGTTTTCACTAAGGACACTTCTAAGGGAGAGTCTCCACTGAGGATATTTTCAAGCGAATCACATTAACCGTCCTTCTTGTGTAAACAGAATGCATAACAGAATGTCCAGGTACATCAAACAGGTTTATTAAAACAACAAAGGATTGGTTGATTGCATATCTCAAAACATAAACACTTCACTTGTATTACCTAATTTTCTGCCTTCTTAACCATGAAGGTTTCCTTGCTCCCTGCTCCCACCTATCATTACATTAGAACAGGTTTACTTAAAAGAAATGATTAAACACTTGGATTTTTTCAGCAGAACATAGGTGAGCTAACAGCTTTATTAAGTCTGTGATATACATCACTATAGCTACATCCTAGAAGTCAGTTATTCTACCAAAGAGAACTCTATGAGAAAGAAAATAAACTTAAGAAAATTTTTAAATCTTAACACTCAACGTTTCTAAGAAACAGTCTTGATTATATAAAAACTCTTCTCTCATTTTTATTAGAAAACTGTTATGCTTGTCATTAATTCTGCTTATTTCAGATGTAAGCTAGGAGATATCAACTACCATAGATACAAAACAAAGAAAACATAGAAATTAATAAAAATTCAGACCTAGTCTGTTGATCTATTCTGATCACACTTCAATTGATGGACAATTCCATGGATGACTAGTTACAAAACTGTAATCAAATCATAAGGGATGAATATCCATCACATACTTTTTGTTCTCAGGTTTAAATACCAGTTGTCATTTACACAGCACCACAAATCTGCACAGCCTTAGCAATGCTCCTTAAATACTCTGAAATGTAGGTGAATCTGGACATGTGGGGATGACAGGAACAGAGGGAAGTATTAAAAAAAATAATTAAAAAATATATTAAAAAAAAGTAGATTTATCTGAACTTATAACACAGAAAAATAGTTATAAAACACCAGCCTTTCGCCTAGAAAACAAACCAGCAAATTCTGAAATGCATCCTACACACAGGCAGCTACTCACACGTGGAACACAACACCTGGGAACGTCACCAACATACCTGGCCTTTTGCTATGAGGTAAGCTACGATGGGCATGTGTTGGAAGAGCACTGCTAAATGAATGCTACTGAATCCTTCCCCATCAATAAGACTGGCATCCGCTCCACACTTCAACAATAATATGACCATGGGTAGGTGTCCTTGTCTATAACGATACATGAAATGAAACTATAGAGATGGTAAAAAAAAATGGGTATTTTAATGAAAGCATCGCCCTAATAATTCTCAGAGAGACTCCACAAAAAAAAAAAAACCAGTTCTCTTTCAGATTCTCATGCTTTTATTCAGGAAAATACTTTTAAGCTACAAGTGTGTATCAGGAAATTTATATTAAATATATACCTTAATAAATCAGCCTAGGGCAAACTGTTAATTTAAGATAAAGTGGTTTTTCTACAGTAATCTCTCCTGTAAGCAGTCATCCAAGTATCCAACTCTGGCAGAAGGCTGATAGTCTAGAAGAAAGCACTGATCTTCCAGTGTGAGAGTTGGCACTCGGAGAAGTTATCCCAGAATAATTATTTAAGGTTATGTTTTCTCCAGACGAGCAGTGCTTTGTTCTTTGGACCCCACAGAATGCTACTATAGCTTTTAATATTAACAGATTTACACTTGCAACATACCTAATGGCCCAGTGAAGGGGAGTAGAATTCAGATCTCCACCCAGCTGATCCACTATTGCACCTTTGGAAATGTAATATCTGTGTAATAACAACACAATAAGATTAAGAACATAATAAGACATAATAAATACATACTAATGATAACATAGCTCTAGTAGTGTGGCAATGGCTCACAATAAAAAAACCCCAAACACTAGAGAAGCAAATCAAAAAAAGTTTTTGCAGTGAAGAACACTTTTCTAGAAAACATTTGATAAAAAAATACAGTCATTAGCAAGGTACTTATAAAATCAGCTGTCATGTTTGTTAAACAAACCAAACCCAGGAAAATGATTTCATGTACTACATGATTTCACATAAAAAGAAACCATGCTATCTCCACATTGCAGTGACATTTCCACAGAGGTAATTGGGTTAAAATTTGAATTTCATGCTTTACTCCTCAAGCAGCATGCTCCTTTGTTTTCAAGTACAAAAGCAACAAAGAGATTATAAGTAACGGTGGCAGAATACTTGTGTTACTTTCACAGGGGCTCCTGAACTTACTTAACCAGCTCCTGTCTGTTGTTTATTGCTGCCCAGTGAAGAAGAGTCACATTTTCTTTGTCTGGCTGTCGAACATCATATCCTGCTTCTACCAGTTCTCTGCACCGCTCCAGCATTCCATACCTTGAATGAGGGGGAAAAAAAAAAATCAATTTATTTATCATTTGTTAAACATCCTCCAGTTTGGAGACAGCCACATACTAAAAAAAGAATAAATCTCTGTGAGCATCACCCAGCAGTTCCTACTTGAGCAAATTCCGCACTGCATTCAATGGAAGTCTTGCAAAAAGAGCTGGGCTCTTAACAGACCTTCTACTTAACATACCTGCTTGGAATGAAATAGCTTTGTTTATGATAAAAATATTTACAACAGTAGCTGTAAATGATCTTTCTTCACAGAAGCACAGAATGTGCTGAGTTGGAAAGGACCCATAAGGATCATTAAGTCCAACTCTTAGCCCTGCACAAGGACCATCCCCAAGAGCCACACCATGTGCCCCACAGTATAGTACAAACTTCTTCCACTGCAGGGGAAAAAACGAAACTGAAAATGTTTCCTTTGTAAGAATATCCAGCCTGGCTCACGTTTGAGGACACTCCCATCTATTTCACCACTTGGCACACTCAGAACGTGTACTTACTGTGTGGCCTTGACGATATCGCAGGTGCTGGGGTCTTCAACAATGGGATAGGGTCCCGGCAGACCTTTATCCCCGTGGGCGCTGTGACTGTTGTGCATGTGAGGTCGGTGAGGCCCGTGGCAATGGCCTTTACACTGCCAGTTAACAAAGCATTCATCAGCCATTATTAATTATGCGTTGTACACCGCAAACACCTCCCTCCTTCCCACGGCGTGTGTCAAGTTCCGTTGATGCAAACGAGGCCGTCAATTTCAGGCACAGTTAAACACACCCCACAAGAGACTAGTCCTTTTTAATTCGCGGAGCACAGCAGGGATGTGCTTAAGGTGCACCAGACTTCAGAGGCGATCAGCACCCTGCAGGGCTGGCCCCTTGGCACAACGCCTTCACCCACAGCAGCCACACCAGAAATCACGGCCCCGGGAAAGGCTTTAAACGCGCTCGGGAGCCGCAGTGCCACCCACGCAGCCGGGTGGGAACCCCTGGTGGGAACCCCTGGTGGGAACCCCTCAGGCAGCACCGCGGGGACCGCCCGGCCGCGGCCCTCGGCGCTCCCTCGGCACCCCCCGCCCGGGCAGCGCCGGCCCCTCCACCCCGCTCCCGACCCTGTCCCTGTCTCCAGGCTCCCCGCTCACCGCCGGGCCGCTGCCCGCCATCCCTGCGCCTTCCAGCTTCCTGCTCCCGCTTCCTGGGAACGGCGGCGGGGCGGGGCACACACGGCCCGGGCGGGGCGGGACCGCGGCGCGGGGCGGGACCGGCGCCGTGAGGGGGCAGGCCGGGAGAATCGAGCCTGGCCTCCCGGGGCCGTGCGGGGAATCCGTTCCTGACCTCCCCGGGGCCGTGCGGGGGATCCATCTCTGACCTCCCGGGACCGTGCGGGGGATCCGTCCCTGATCTCCCCCGGCCGTGTGGGGGATCCATCCCTGATCTCCCTGGGCCGTGTGGGCGATCCATCCCTGACCTCCCCGGGCCGTGCGGGGGATCCGTCCCTGACCGTTCCCGGCCGCGCAGGGCGGATCAGCGGCTTCCCAGCTCTTTTCGGTTGCGCCTGAAAAATGGTTCCTTTCCCCCCTTTTCGCAGGGCAGCCAGCCGCACGGAAAAAAAAAAAAAAAAAAAAAAAAAAAAAAAGACACAACAACTCTTTCGGTTTCGCACAGTATATTTTTCCACACACACACACACACACACAAGGTCGGGGACAAGAAGCGTTTTCTGCTGGCGACACTTCGCCGCTGGAAGGGATCCCCCCGGGGAAGGGTCTGGATGGCGAGCCTGGTGAGGAGCGGCTGAGGGAGCTGCAGAGGGCTCAGCCTGGAGGAAAGGAGGCTCAGGGGGGGATCTTCTCGCTCTCTACAGCTCCTTGAGAGGAATAATTGCCACCACTTTGCTGGCGTGGTTCCCTCGAGAATTCAGGGCCTTTTGGAAGTCGTACCTCCAGCCCCCAGCCAAGCCCCCAAGTCTCCTCATTATGACAACCAGGACCAGAGAGGAGCTGCAATTATGGGAGAAGCCGTGAGCGGGAGCGGTCACCCCCTAAATAAACGGGGTCTTCTGGTGGTCCCTTGGGGGTCTCTGCTGGTTGTTTGGAGCTCGAACTTGATCTTGTCCACCGAGCAGTGTATTCGCAGTGTCTTTGCTCATCATCTCTTATCAAAAACTTAGTTGTGTGACAACTAATCTCACTCAAAGCATTCAGAAACTTGCTTATTTTGCAACTGCCCGAACAGAAACTTCTTTTGTAAAGGCTGGGGGAAAAATTACTGAGCAATGGAGAATTATTGCTTGCAAGTGGGAGTACTCAGCAGCTCAGATAAATCTGCAGAGCCTCTGCTTTAAATAGGTTTTTCCCAAAGAGCTGTCCAACAGAAACCTCTTCCTGGTCCTCAGCAACCACTTTGGGAGAGCTCCCCGGAGATGTGGGAATTCCAGCTCCCTTGGTTGCTGGAGGAACGTGTCCAGCACAGAGGGGAGGGTGATGTCAGTTGACACCTCTGCAGTGTCCTGGGAGCTCTGGGCTGAATGCTGGTGGCTCCAGGACTTTTCCTGCTGTGCTGCTTGCTCCTGGGAACGCTTCACCGGAGCCAGCTGGGCTCCCATTTTTACTCCCAGGCCTTTCCCGGCCATGTGCATCTTCAAGGATGAGCAAGTTCTACTACTGGTACCTGCAGCTCCAAGGGAGCAGGGAGACCTGTCCAAAGGGTCTTGTTTGTCTTGAGTCCAGCAGGTCTCACTGAGGCTTCCAGAGAGACAGATGCTTATGGAAGAACACGCTCAGAGGAATGTAGGGTTTTGGAAGGATGGAGGCTTTTGGAGGGAAAGGAAGCTCTCGGAAGGAAGGAGGATTCTGGGTGGATGTAGGATCTCTGATGGAAGGGCAGAGGCTCTCCAAGGGGTGGGGACTCTTGGTGGAGGAGTGGAGGCTCCCAGAGGAGCTGGAGGAACTGGACAAGCCACAGGAGGGCAGGTGGCCTTGCTTCACCAGCTCCTGCAGTTCCACCCACAATGGGTTCCACCTGTGGGTGGGAACACCTGTGTGATGTCAGAAACCCCATCCTGGTCCTCACGGCAGCACAAATGGAGGTGTTGGCTACTGCAAAATCTGAGGGTGGAATGGTGAGATCTTTGCAAGGTTTAGTGAAGGCTTTGTAGGAACAACCAGAAAAGGAATGCTCACAGGGACCTGTTGGATGGGAAGCAGTTTGGAGGTAGAGGGCAATGAATGCATTGCTGCCATTGGCCCTTCAGGAGGTGATGGAGAAAGATGAATCTCTGGGAAAGCAGCTCGAAAGAAAAAATCCCACTGCCATAAGGCCACCCTTGGTCATGTGTTATGGGAAGGCAGTGCATGCTCTTTTTTGGGATTTTAGTTGGAGTTTCAATCACGTCCCTCACAGAATCCTTTTGGAGAAGGTGTCCAGCTTTGAGATGAGCAGGTACAGGGTGTGCTGGGTGAAGAACTGAGTGCTGTACTGCTTGTTGCTGATAATTAAGAGTTCCTTTCTTCATAGCAGCTGGCACAGCACTGGGTTTGGATTCAGGATGGGATAACAGTTGGATGGTTGGGTTGTTGCTAAGCAGGGCTTGCCCTCCTCAAGGACTCTTTGGTGTCCCATGGGTCAAGCCACGTCCCATGCTCTGCCAGCGAGGGAGGTGACAACATCCTCCTTCTCCTCCCCATGACTGTCCTACTTGGCTGAGAATGTTCCATCCGCTCTGCTCCACAGGGAGTCCCTTTCTCCCCCACGAAGCCCAGGTGAGGCAGGGCCATGACATGACACAGGTGTCCTCTCCCACAGGACTGACATCACCACACAAGAGGTGCCACCACCCCTCCCCGGCTCCCAGCACAGTCACGATGGGCCATGTCGGAGCCATGAGCGATGGCAACATCCTCCTCTCCTTGTTTGTCCTGCTGCTGGCCACTGCAGTTTTCTGGCTGACCATCGGCCACCAGCAGCAACGAGGGCTGGGGACACCGAAGAACACAGGGAGCCTGGCCAGGGTCTCTCCGAGCAGCCAAGTAGCTCCAGAGGAGGCTCCCAGTTCCTCCACAGCTCAGGCAAACGCTCCCCAGCATCCAGATGCTCCTGTGAGCCCCGAGTACATCCCCTGTCCCTGCGGCCCCAGCTGCACCCCCTGCGTGGCAGTGGCCCAGGAGCTGCAGGATTTGGTGATGCTGGTGTGGGTTGGGAATGGGATGTCTTTCCCACTGGATCCTGAGACGTGGCAGGTGCTGTGGGAGAAGCTGGAGGAGCTGGTGGAGCGAGGCCACCTGCCCTGCTGCAGCTCGTCTGGCTCCACCAAGAGCCCCCCTTCCTCCAAGAGCCAGAGCCCACGGAGAAACTCTGTCCTTCCAAGAGCCCTCATCCGTCGGCAAGCCTCCGTCTTTTCCATATCCTCATTCCTGCCAAGAACCCGATTCTGTAAGAGACGCTCCATCCTTACAAGACGACCGTGCCATGGGAGAGCCTTCATCTCTCCGAAAGCCTCCATTCCCTCCAAGAGCCTCCATTCCTCTGAGAGCCTCCACCTCCCAAGAGCCTGCATTCCTTCCACAGGCCTCCACTCCTCCGAGAGCATGCGCCTTTCGGGAGCTTCCATCAGTTCCACAAGCCTCCAGTCCTCTGAGAGCCTCATTTCTTCCCAGAGCCTTCATCCCTCCAAGAGCTTCAATGAGAACTGCCAGACTCCAGATGGAGCAGCCCCCGTAGACCAGCCTCCCTGCTCCCTCGAAGCCGCAGATGTCAGCAGAACTCACTCATCCCTGAAGATGCACATGGACGAGGAAAGCCTGGAAGTAAAAATGGGAGCCCAGCCCATTCTGGTGATGCGTTCTCAGGAGGAGGCAGCACAGCAGGAAGAGTCCTGCAGCCACCAGCATCCACCCCTTGACTCCTGGGACGCTGTGGCAGTGCCAGCTGGGAACACCCCCTGTGTTGGAGAAGCACAGACGAGCACCCTCGGTGCAGGAGAAGACCCTCCAGTGGCATAGGAAGCTGGAGATCCCCCATCTCCAGGGAGCTCTCCCCAGCCAGATGATGAGGACCAGGATGAGGTCTCTGTTTGCAGCTTGGATGCTTCTGCAGAGCATCTGTGCTAAATAAATCAGCTTCTTCCTGGAGAGCTGTGAGTGCTTCCACTGGTCTGGTTTTGACTGGCACAGGGGACATGTTCCAGACCTGGCTCCTGCGTCTCCTGACGCTGGCCAGAGTGCAGGAATGGAGAGGGAACATGGCACAGTGGAGCCTGAGCAGGAGACAAGGCAGCATCCATGGGGACATTCCCTGTGCCGTGGGGCATCCATCAGCCTGTGGGACAGAAGCGAGGGCACTCCCACCCCTTGGGGGGGCTGCCCTCCCTTCATTTTTCCCCCTTTTCAGAGGGGATGTCCACAGGTAAATGGCTTTATGGATGCACTGAGCTGCTGGACAGGGCAGTTGTTTTGTGCCTTCTGTGGGGGTGAGTAAATGTCACTGGGAGAGCAATGAGGTGAGTGGGGGATGAGGGAGGGTCATGAGGGGTCCCCCCAAAAAAACAAGGTTACAGCCCCGAAGTGCCTGAAAATTCATAAAGGATGTCTGTGTGAAATACTGAAAACTTTAAAGTTTCTCATTTTTATATATAATGGAAAAAAATTAATTTATTAAAAATAGATTTCAAAATAAAACCCCGTACCTGTTGTATTACATGCAGGATTTTAGATTATAAGGAATTCTGAACAGGGATCTGTAGGGTTTGAAAACACAAATATTATGTCTATGTATATATATAAATGAAAAAATAAACAGCTTGAAAACAGGAGAAAATATCTGTTTGAGGGAAATTGGTTACACAGAGCTGTTTCTGAGTTTTTTTTCCTCTCTCCCCTCTCCGAAACATCCCAAAACAGGGATCTGGAGTAGGACTTTAATTGGGGCTCATTAACTCGGAGCGCCACGGCTGCCTCAACAAGCTGTGTGTGCTTTTCCAATCAGCGCTGCCTCCCCGTGGGGAGCACTGCTTCTTCCCGGGAGCGATGGAGGTGTGGAGAGATTCCCTGTCCTGCTCCTCCCCAGCCTGCCTGCAGGGTCGTCTCCCGTGGCACTGCTGCAGCTTCGCGGGAGCCGTGGATTGAGCACCGATATCTGGAGGACAGTAACTTTGTGCCATCTGCTGCTGGGAATGCCTCACTGCAAAAGCACTTCCCGGCTTTCCCTGGCCATGGGCGGTCGTGAAAGGTAAGCGGGGTCTGTTTGATACCCGTGGCTCCCATGGAGTGTTTATTATTAATATACGATAATAATATGAATAATACATTAATGCCAGTCCCTTCCCTCTCACCAAAAAGGAGACATAGCAGTTGTTTTCCTCCGGAATGGTTAATGGCATCATTGTGTTTTCAGGCAAGGAGTGCACACTTTCAGGCAACATTTTGGGTCGCTTTTGGTACTAAAAAAAAGAAGGTAAATTTTGCCCCCAAGCCAAGACCATATGAACTATCATCAGGAGAGCAAAACAAGACTTAAGCATTTTGTTTCTTCCCAGGCAACTGGTCAGTTAACCGAGGGGCTTAGGCCTTTTTAATTCTGGAATAATGCATCTGTGATTTGTCTTGTTGTACCACTTCTACAGTAAAATGGGAACCTCTGTCTGATGACATTCCCAAAGCCATCCAGAACCTGGGTATTCTTGGATTCAACAGTGTTCCAGTCACTTTCCCAGCGGGTTTGGCATGTTTGTTGTTCTGTTTCTGTGTAAAACAAAGCCATCGCTGTATGAAGTGTGTACACAACATAACAAAACAAAGGCCCTCTAGAAAAACAAAATCAAGTGATTTGTGAGTAACAGCTCAGTTTTTAAAAACTTTTCAAAATACCTGAGTCAGCCTTGATTTCGGCTGTCAAAATCATTGGCACCATGAGATATTGATGATTATATTTATTATTCATTTGCTCTATTTTCTCTGGTCATTTAATTTGTTTCATCCCTTCTTTGGCTTTTGTTACATTTTATCTCTTTTGTTGCTTCTTTTCTGTCATCTCCTGGCTGCGGGAAATGTGTAACTTGGAGATATAAAGAATTATGAATTTGCTGAAAAGTTAAGTATCAGCCATGTGAATGTTATGTTTTATTGCAGCCAGAGAGGCACTCAGTTTTATGGGGCTCCCAGAGAGATTGATTAATATTTCTTTAATTATTAAAAACAAAAACAGCGTGAAAGGGTACTGAAGAGTTTCTAAAAGAGCAATGATAGTCCAGGAAATGGTCTATGCATTTATTTCCTCTTAAGAACACTGAAATCTTGTGCAGTTTGACTTCCAGAGACTCATGCAGGAAAACTACTGAACTAGGTTATTTATGAGCAGTAACCCAAGTTTGAACTGAGGAAACACCAAAATTACATTGAAAGCCACCCTTTATTTTTCTTGGTAAGATCTTTGAGTAAATATTTTTCCAGTTCTGAACACTCCAGTTCTTTATTGTAGAAGGAGTTTGTTGGAGGACAAAGGGTAGGTGTAGACTCTTCTGCTCACTGTGTGGCAGAGCTAGCTATAGTTGCAAAATGACAATGTATGGCACCATCTTTTGCCAGTAAACTGTTTGGGAAAAAAAAAATTATCAGGAAATATTATCCATCAGGTAAATATATTGCAGCTGCTGGTCTGGTAATTAGTCAAAAACAAGCTGGTGTTTTAGGCCGTTAAGCTTTTTTAGCTGCCCAGCATTTCATGGTATGAAACAACAAGCTGAGGGAATTGCCTCAAGCATGGTAATAATTAATATTATCTACAGTTGCCTTTAATCCAAAATGAAGTCAATGTTATGTATAAAACCCATTTAAAAGGGCAGACATAGGTGTTGAATAACTAAAAGCTTGCTGCTGGCCTCCTGTGTCTAGAGGAACTGCAGCACTGGCAGCAATCAAAAGAGATGGTTCACATATGGCAGTAAATCAAGAGTGATCCAGTCAAGAACCTTTTGAGAGAACATTATGGGGCAAAAATATATGCTTTAAGTAAATAGCATCACACGAATATCCACTATCCATGGATTACACGGATTTACCAGCTGGTACTTGGATGGCTGCAGCTTAATTTAATCTGACCCGTGGACAATAGATTCTGTTCTTTTGGTGAACTGGACAATAATATAATGGCAAAAATCTCCTTTAACAGTAAGCATACATTCAGAGTCATCCATGTAAAAAGTATTGTATGCACCTGGAAAACATTAAATTGGAAGCACTCCGAAAGTATATGGTTGTCAAAGAGCTAATCTGAAATGTGAACTTCCAGAAACTTTTCCTTTAAATACTGAGATTTTTTTTTTTCCCTCTTTTGTTCTTCTTCTGGTGACTTTTGGTGCTGTCTTTGTTGGCTTCCAGTGCCATCTAGTGGAATGTCGTTTTATTTCTCTAAGAGGTGATCCAGTACAGACATTTCGAGCCTGTGCACATGCAGGTGTTGATTTCTTTCTGTTCACTGGTGTGTCCTTTAGGAATGATCCGTTTACAGATGTCTGTCCTCATTTCTGATGTCTAAGGCACATATAAACTAGAATTCAAAACACGTTGTAGAAAGTATAGAACTATATGTTTGCAAGTGGATTGATTCACAAATATTTCGCTTTTCCTTTAATCGCAGAATCACAGAACATGCTGAGTTGGAAGGGACCCACAAAGATCATGGAGTCCAACCTCTGGCCCTGCACAGGAGCATCCCCCAGAGTCTCACCATGTGCCTGAGAGTGTTGTCCAAACACTCCTTGAACTCTGTCAGGCTTGGTGCTGTGCCCACTGCCCTGGGGAACCTGTTCAGTGCCCAACCACCCTCTGGGGGAAGAACCTTTTTCTAATATCCACCCTAAACTTCCCCTGACACAACTTCAGGCCGTTCCCTTGGTCCTGTCACTGGTGACCACAGAGAACAGATCAGTGCCTGCCCCTCCTCTTCCCCTCATGGCTTCTGAGAGAGCATGTAAATGTTTTAACCATTCCAAATAGTTCAGCTGCTTGTTTGCACTTGGAAGTGCTATTCCTATACTTGTCTGTCTTGTTCTCTGTGTGTCTTTTTATGTGTGGTATAAAAATTCTATTCTGCCATTCATAAAACTTTATGCACTTTGAATTCATGATGTAGTTATAATCTAATCCCTTCTTTTCTTTCCTTATATATTACAATCTAACCTCCTCCTTTTCTTTTCCAGACACTGCTTTGTTTCCCTGACTGCTGAAATGGGCTTAAAGATACTGTAAGTCAAAAACTTCTTTTTTTTTCTCTTTTAAATTCTGATATATGTTGATAAAGTAGTGTGTGATACCTTGAGGTTTATGGGTAAAGTGTGGGATCTGTTATTTATGTTTTTTTCAGCTGTTGTCCCAACTCCTTTAGCTTACTGTTCATGTTGATAAAACAGAAGTATAAATCCTAGCCATAGCCTCACTAGTCCTATCTGGGAAGGTTACTTAAGGAGACTTAGCCACTGGCTACTCCTATATTTTGTGCTTGCTTTACCTCCTCAGGAGCTGGATGATGCTTTTCAGACCCCTTGTTCTGCTGTCCTGAGCTGTTCAGGGGCAGGGATAAGCCACTGGCTCTCTGCAAGTGATGCTCAGTGCAGTTTAGATAAAGCTGTTTTGGTAGGTGCTGTACTGCTTTGGGGGTTCTTTCTGCATTTGGGCCTTGGGTGGGTGAGTGTTTAAGGCTCTTGGTGACTGAAGGTCTGAATGGTGAGGACCAAGAGTGGGACTGTTGATCATGTCCAGGGATTCACACCGTTGTGTTTAAAGCCAGAACTTCTGATTTGCCCTGGAAGGCAGATGTTGCACTCTGCCTGCAGCCCTTCCCTCTCAGGCATTGCCTCCTGGAGTGTCCAAGGCTCTTGAACTGGCGCTGTCGTGACCGTGGTGGTTGGGATGGCCTTGGGGCTGAGCCCATGAGATGCACTAAGGACGCATCTGGCACGATGGAGGGGGCATGCAGAGTTTTTTGGCCTTTCAAGAGCACCAGGCACTTCCCAAATGTTGCCATACACTCCTGAGAGAGCCCCTCGGAGACATCAGCCTGAGCTGCCCTTGGGCAGGTGCTGGCAATGCCACTGCTGGTTCAAACAGCACAGTTTGGTGAGAAATGCTTGTTGTGTTTGGAAACAACCTTTTTGGTCTTTCTTTGAAGTGTGTATCAAATGTATATTTTAAAAGACCCGTTTCAAAATACCCTGCCATGAAAAGGAAGCAAACTCTGAGTCAGGAGAGGCTTCATTTCTCCTACTTGTGCAAATGTGGTACGTAAACAGAAAGGGAATGCTTTCCTGCCTCAGTGTGTGCAAGTTTATTACTGATGGCAAAGTAACTGATGTTCATGAGGACTTCTGAAAAGAAGGTGATAATGCAGAGCTCCAAGCTTTAGCATTTTAGATGCATTAGGCTATCTAGACCACAAGTGAAAAATGTCATTGTCTACCGAGCAGCTAATGTGCCCATCAGTTATGGCACAAATTGTTCTGTCTTTTGGAAACCAGAGGAGGCAAAACTCAATATCGTTCAGGTAGCCTATAACTGCTTTGTTTTGCAGAATGCTACGTGAAGTGACTAAGTCCCAAAATTGAAAGCGTTGCAATAAAGATCTTAAATGGGTTTTCATGTGCAGCAGAGATCACTAAGTGCCTTAAACTTGGTAGCAAGAGATTTTTTTAGCATATTTCAATTTACTGGTAAAGGTTCCCCCTGCCTCCAATAGTTAGTATGCTGCTTCCTAAGTGGAAAAAAAAAAAACAAAAACAAACAAACAAACCAAACCATGAAGAAATTGTGTCAGCATGTGCACACTGTGTACCACATATGTGTGTATGTATTTACACAGAGGTGTACACACACACACACACACACATTGTAACTTGCTTTACAGACTAAGATCCATGTGACAAGATGCTGTGGCATCAATAGCTACATTAGAAATGGAAATGATAGCCTGCAATGATTGGGTTCAGATTTTAGCTTAGAGCTGTGCATAATTTCAGGGGTTTGGCTGTTTGTTTGGTTTTTTTTTGTCCCATCCCAAAAACTCAGTTTCTGTGGCCCTGATACAGTCAGCTCTCTCTAGAAAGGGAGTGAATTGATTTACTGATATTACAAATCCCAGCTGAGGACCTGCTCCACCCACCATCTTTCTGCCATGCTGGCTGTGGTTTAGGTGTGTTTGGCACACCCTAAGTGAGGTCAGGCGGGTGCAAGATGTTACATACAGTTGGATTTCTAGAGTAGCAGCATTGCAGAGTGGCTCCCCTCATCTCTGTGCTTTCTGTGTAATTATCAGTGACACACTTACACTTGCAGTGTCCCAAAATAGTTTTCTAGACTTTTTGGAAGTTCATTTTTAGCAGTTTTTCCTTTCACGTATCACCAGGCTTTAAAATGTTTTGTTTTTAAATAGTTTCTCTTTTATTAAAAATCAACAACAGCAACAAACCCCCCATGAGAGTATAACACAGTGATTTATGTAATGTTCTTGAGTTACCCTTTGACTTCTAGAGAACAACAAACCACTTGACAAAGACCTTGATGCAGACAATTTCAGAGTAGAAAGAATGACTGGTTCTGGTAAAATCCCCTCACTCCCAATATTCCATTACCTTGAACAGGAGTAAAATGTAAATAGGAACATGACTTGGCTCCTCATATTAATAAGTGGTTTTTGGTGTATGTGATCAGTTGAACAGAACCTCATACAAGTGTAAAATTCATAATAAAGATGTCTTTATTCCAAAATAATAATAATAATAATAACAATAATAATAATAATAATGTATTAGCCAGACACCTACAAAACATCTACACAAGACTTTGGTAAGAAACGTCCATGGTAGCTTTTTCATAATTCCACAGCAAACAAAAACAAAGAAGGAAATCAAAAAATGCAATTAAACAAAACTTTGTTTAACTTGGTATGCCACACACACAGAGTCCTACTGTACATTTGATAAGCCCCTAACTTCTCTTTTTTGTTATGTGTAAAGCTTCTACAGTTTGTATATTAGAAAAAAAACCCCAAAACATACGCACAATGCTAAGATCTGACAGTCGAGGTCTACAAAACTGGAGTGACATCTGTGCTTTCAGTTCAGCAGGATTATTCAGGACATAAGAACAATAACAGTTCTTATTTTTATTGACTGATAATCAGTGGCTATTACACTACTAGAAAGTTTACAGTAACAATGCAAGACTTCTACATATTGTATATCAGAGCTTTTTCTCTTTTTTTTTTGTTTTCTGATTAGAAAATCAACCTCTTATTTTTTCTTTTGTTTTTGTCTGTTTCTTTTTTTTTTTTTTTTTTTACAAAATGTAACAAGCTTAAATATTTCTCTTGTATCAAGTTAGAAGAAAGACAAGTGATTTGTAAAATGTTTCAACAGAAAAACAGTGTGAAAAACTGAACCTACACAGGAATGATCACACATTTTTGACCCGGTGCAATCTACCTTGTCAATTCATGTATTAATAAGGTGGGGGAAAAAATAATTTCTAATTTTCGTAACTTACATGAGCCTAAGAGAAATGACTGGAAATCACAATGAACAGCCTTCTAAGAGTTAAAAAAAAAAAGTATATGGAGAACCAAGTTTGTGAGAACTACAGAGAAAGGAATGCCAGGTTGTTTCAATGGGCAGTTTTGTGGGCACGTTCAGAAAGATCCTGAATATTTCCTATATGCCTAAAGATGTATTTGGACTATGTAGCCTTTGTCAAAGGGATTATTTAATGGGCAAAACAGCTTGATGAACTGGAACAAACGTGAAAATGGAAATACAACGTTGGTTTTAATTGATTGTTTGCCGAAACAGGCGTGGTTTTGCAAGAACAGCTTTACCAGTGATAAGGGTTGATGAGATAAAATATGGTTCATGAACTCATAGCGCTCTTTTTCCATTCCGGAGAAACTTTCTTCTTCTGCTCCCCCTGTCCCAGGCTCTCGCAGATCCAAGCCTCCAAACCCACACATTTTATGCTCAGAGATTATTTCTCTGAATGAATATTCTCAGCTGGGACAGCCTCTGTCAGCTCAGCCAGAGTTGGGTAGGTGGGGGTGAGTAGATGTAGCTCTGCCCTGGCACTGATCACTGTAGCCCTTCTCTTGCAGCTATTTCTTTCTTCACCCAAAATATGCTCAGCTGGTCAGTCCTTCAGCTTCTGTATCATCCCACTGGTTTTTTTGTTGGGTGTTTGTTTTGGTCACAAAAGGGTGATGTGCAAGGTAAGGTCATAAAGCATTAGTGAGGGACCAACTTGCTGCTCTGCCGTAATGGCAGCGCCACAGAGACATAAACTGCAGGGTTTTTGAAGAGGCCCAAGAGGGCAAACCATCTGAATTAATATTATCAAGTGAGCCAAGCTGTGCAAAATGTAAAATGTTTGGGTTTAGCATTAAACCTCGTTGTGTTCTTTTTTTTTTCTCTCCTCGTTCGGTTGACCGCAGGCTTGCACCCATTTCATGTAGCAGCAGCAGCAGGAGAGGCTTATTCCTGTGGTTGGTTCCATGATTTTCCTGGCCCTTCCTTCATTCCAAATAAGCAAAAAGCAGTACAATACCTTTCAGGGGGTGGGATGCAGCAGCTGTGGAGGTGCTGAGCAGCCCCTGCAGTGTTCAGTGGAGAAATAATTATAAAAAGCCCTACGATGTAATGCAACCAGCCCGTCTGGCTGCACCCTGTTCAGGTACAGAGGGGTAATGAGAGGATCTCCAGGGTGGTGATGGTGAAGCTGAACATCCTCAGTGGGTTGTGGTGCACACACTTTAAGGGTGGAAACACTTAAAACCCAGGTGTCAGGGTTTTGACCGAGTGTTAAGGAAGTGAGTAAATTCAAATTACTTGAGGCTGCTTTAAAGACACCCCAAAATTAATTTTTCTCCATTCATTTCTCTCAAGCTTGTTTTAGGAGTCAGCATCAACAGTCTTTATTTTCAGTGCATTGTTATTACATCTGTAGAGACATAGGTGTATGCTGCCTTTCCTGGGCCAAAAGACAACAACCTGCTTAAATCTACAGGACAATATTGTATTCCAATAATAAGTGAAGCCCAAGGGTCTTGCTGATTACGCCTGATTACACATAGGGATGAGGGTTAAGTTCTGCAGGAAAGGGTATAAAATGGCAATTAGAAAAGTGAGGAGCTATTTTCTAATCTCAGGCAGTTTGTTGATCACTCAAGTGGTCAGGGAGGGAATTTAACCTGGCTAGTGTATCTACAAATGGCTAACCTTCACAAATTTAGTAATTTTTAGATTATTCTATACTCTGAGTAAAAAACCCATAAATGACAGTGCTGTAAATGTATTCTTGTGTCAATCTGTAATTACCTTTTTAAGAGACTGTCATTGTTTCATTTCAGAGGCTCCCTTCCCTCTGTTCATTATAAGGGATACATGAGAACCTGGCTCACCTTTTCTCTACCAGTTTTGGTAAATTATAAACCCATTTCCCTCTTCACCTGTGATTAACATTCTCATGAAACTGAATCTAATCTTTTAGTGTCTCTCATGTGGGAAACTTTCTGTGACACGGCTGTTGCAACTCTCTGGACCAATTTCTGTTGGTTTTGTATCTACTTTGAGAGGCAGTGGAGAGATCCAAAATAGGTGTGTGGAATCTAAATATATTATGACATTCACATGTTTTCTTTGTGTGCTGTTTTGACTTGAGTGTGTAGTGGTCAGACATCACTAGCGAGCTGCACAAATTATTTTCTTCTTAAGTTTTAATGAAACAAAGATCATTTTGCATGGACCACAGCATCCATGTGAAGAAAAGTATTTAGGATTATTATTGTTAATATTATGACTATCAGCTTAACCCAATGGTGTAAAAAGATAAACATGCACCTTTGATATTATTGAACCAGCATTACTGAAATTACTCCTTGGCATAGTTGTGTAATTATGTAGGCACTGCTTTGGATTTTTAAAATCAAATCAAGAGAGAAATCCTCCCTCATATGAAACACGTCACTTATTTTAATATGCATGCATCCCATGTCTTTACAAGTAGTATTTCTATATGGCTATTCCATGTCCACAGATATGTCTGTATTTTAGTTAAATAACTCATGATGACTTACTATTTTTATGCATTAAGGGCTGGCTGGAGTACCAAAGATTTACTCTCAGCATAAATCTGTGAGGAAACATTTATAAAATATTTTTCTTGCACCAGCAAGACTAAAAAGCAAACCACACTGCAAAAATGAAAACTGATATACACTTTATATTTTTCGTTGTTGTTCTTTTTTTTTTTTAAAAAACAAACCAAGGTTGACTTTCCATTTAGGTCAGAGTGCATCACTTGGAACCTTGTGTTTTGTTAACAAGGATGGACATTACACGCTCTTAGCTCCTTTTTGTCTTTGCAACTAGTAAACTGAGTACTTTTGGACCTCTTCTTCACCATCATGTAGCGTTCCTGAATTCCACCTCCACAGAGTGTAGAACATTCTGTCCAAGCAGTCCATGGTTTCAGCCTACAAACTGAAAAAATAAGTGATTTGGTTAATTTTTTTTAGGAGTAGAACTGCCTGTTAAGTATAATCAAGGTGCATTTGTCAAACACTGAAAAAAAAGATATTAAAAAAGAAATTTACTGTCTACATTATCTATATTATAAAAGACAAACTAACAAATTGTTAAATGTCAGACAGGCAAGAACCACAGCTTAGCAGTAATTCCTGTCCACATAATGTAAACTATAGCTCAGGGTATTATGTTTTGTTGATTTGAGGAATCAGTACTTGATAATATTGTCCCCTAATGAAAAAAGCAGCACTAACAGATCTCTCAGAGAAGACCGAATCTGAATCAGATTATTGAGATGGAAATTATTTCAGTTTTAAAATTCAGCACTGGATCCAGGAACAAATATTTCAGAAGTTCAAAGGCACCTGGATCATAGAGATTATCACCCAGATCTGCAGAAACTGCAATCAGTCCTTTGCCAGGTCTAAATTTCAGATTTTTTCACATTCCATACTTTGGTGTGGAGTAGCTAAAACACTTCCAGTGGTGGGATGTGGACAGAAGAGAGCCTTTCCCAGACTCAGGGCACACCTTAATATAACTGCACATGTTTTTGGTGACGGGCAAACACCGGCAGGGGCTGTGCTTTATTTTATTGCTAAAACCTTCCCTAGGCTGAAATGCTGGAGTTGTTCTTGCAGCACTGGAACTCCTGTCCTGCAGAAAAGACAACCAGCCTTGAGCATCCCAGAAATGGCTTCACACTCACCTGGATATTGTTCACTGTCTATGTTCTTCTTGGCTTGTTCGCTTCTCCTCTTCTCCCGGGCCTCTTTCCAGCGCCTTTTTTCCATGCCCGGGCCTCGCAGGCATTTCCTTACTCGACACTTTGAGCGCTGGACGGTTTCTGGGCACGCTGTTCCTCCAAACTGGGGCTCTATTTTAATCATCCTCGTCCTGATCATGTGGCCCTTTCCACACGAGGTGTTGCACTCGGACCACTGGGACCACTCGGTTAGTTCGCAGTCGATGGCTGCGGAGAAACAAGAAACGTGACACAAAATCCATGAAATCTGAACGTAAGGTCAAGAAGCAAGATGTGCCTGATGAGTTTTTAAGCCCTGAACACGTGAACACAACTTAAGACTCCAGGCTTCTCAGATTTCCTGAGTCCATTCCTAGCAGAAGTGTCGTGTGACATTTTCCTCAATTTCTTCTTCGAGAGCGGTGCTGGCAGATCACTAAAATTACAATGAGCACATAAATAATTCTCCTGCATCTTCTTCAATTTTCCCACCCATGTGTCTGTTTTGTAATGAAAAGCTGTTGAAAATCGAGTTATATTTAAAAAGAATTTGCTGCCTCTGAGATCTAAGCCTTGCTTTCTGGCAGTGTTATGCAATAAGCCATATTCACTAATACCATTAAAGTTTTCATCTTTCAGCACTGCTTAACACTTACAGCCCCAGTGAATAATAATCAAAATGACTTTTCACATCATTTAAGAAAAGCTGAATGAGCAATTACAGTGTAAAAGCCTTTTTTAACCAACACTTTCTGTGGAAAATTATGTAATTTGTGATAAAACCTCATAAACCAGCTGGCAACAGGACGCTAAAAGCAATCATATCTCGTTCATTCAGCGGCACCTTAGGCTATCACCCTTCACAAAGACTGAAAAGCAACTAGAAACTTGCACTGCCCAACAAGTGGGGGATTTTAATGGAGTAAGGTAAAATAATCATTGCAGCTGTCTCCACACCATCCACTGGCTTGTATGATATTGCAGGTTGCAAACTGTATCAAAGTTCATAGATGTATCAAAGATGGAGAAAGTCTCTTTTGTGCTCTTGGTGTAAGCTAAAAGAATCAATCCCACAGGTGATTTTAACTCTTCTTTCCTTCCTTCCAAGCAAACCTTCTGCCTTTGAGCAAAAAAAAAAAAAAAAGGTTTTATAATTTTGGTCTATTTACTATTGGAACACTCACAAACAGTGGCCTGAAGTGTGTTAAAGAAGCAGAACTGTACTCCAGTTCTGGAATGCTGTGTCCATTTCTTGGCTCCCCAGCAGAAAAGAGACATGGACATACCAGAGGATGAAAAAAAAAACAACACAGGCTGAAGCACATGAGGTGGAAAAAACTGAGGAGGATCTTATTGCTGTCTCCTACTACATAGGGGGAGGGTACAGGTGAAACCAAGACAGATCCTCCTCAGAGATACACAATAGAAGGACGAGAGGCAATGGGCATAGAACACGGGAAATTTTGGATAAGTGCAAGAAAAATATTTTTCTCTGTGAGAGTGGTTAGACACTGCAAGAGAGGCCCAGAGAGGCAATGGTGTTGCTATATCTGGAGATAATAAAACTTCACTGAGCATGGCCTTGAGCAACTCTGACCAGATCTAATCCGAACAGGTTTTCTAGTCTGAAAATCTTGGGTGTCTTGGCAGGGCACACTGAGATCCAGCTGAGCTTTAAGCATTCTCTGCCTCATCCTCTTCCCCTTTTTACAGGCAGAAGAGCTGCAGGCTGACCAGGGGGACCAGTTTGAATATATGCAGGTCTCAGGGGTATCATCTAAACAGTAAGGAAAGGCATTGAATGTTAAAAATAGTCTTCAATTTTCTCCCCTTTACTTGGCTGATGATTACTTTGGATTCTAAGAGGATTTGTTCTTTCCCCCTGCACTCTGTATTGACCAATATTGATCACCAGCACAGGGTTAAGACAAGCTGAATTTAAGACAGGATCATGTTCCAGCTCTCAATTGCTAAAGGTGCCTATTAACAGTAATAATTATTTTTTAAACAATGCACAGTTGACATCCCTCCACCTAAGAAGTGGTGTTTAAATGGTGATAGAGTTTTGCCCCACAGACTGTTACACTTGGAATTATTCTCCTCTGTGCAGGGGATTGCCCAGACTCACGGCATTCAGGCAGCATGCATTTCTCTGCTTGTTCCAGCTCCTCGTTGCAGTCTCCAAGCTCAGCAGCAGATTTCAGCATCCTTTGCCGGGTTCTCATTCCCTTCCCACACGTTACACTGCAGTCACTCCACTCAGACCAGGGAGAGAGTAGACAGGGGATGGTATCTGACATGAAAATAAAAAGGGAATGAATTCTTGTCATAAATCAATTACGAAGGTGTGAGTTTTGAAAATAATACAGGTGGAAAATGTCCTGTGTTTTATCTGTCATCAGCCAATTATACTTTCTTGTCACAAGCTAAATGATGTTGCTGAAGAAGCTCAGAAAACAGTCTATTAAATTGAAAGGTTTGCTTGATTTTAATATCTTTTCTTTGCTATCTTTTTCTGTAGCTTATTCCTATCTGCAGAGCCCCAGTGCATCTGAGGAATAAATACTTCAGGAAGCTATGTTTCAATCATATCTCCTGTAAAAAAACCCTGGATTGTTACAGTGGAGAGAACTGGAAGTCAAATTAACTTAGCCTAAAATGTGAAACTTCCGTATTTTATCCACCAAAAACATTTTTAAACTTATCTTTGCTTTTGATGAAAATCTTAATGTTTCTTAAGAAATTAAAAATTATATTAATAGGAAGGGTGAGGCTAGCTGAATGCACAAAAGGAGCACCTGGATTTCTGAATGGTCCGTGGGCTTAAAGGAGAGGGCACGGTTTTATTTGTTTTATGACTAAATATGCCTCATATTCCATAACTTCAGAGTTGTTTAGGTATGGCTTGCTGATACACCATGTGGGTCATACACTAATAGGACACCAGTGAACATTTTTTATTTTTACTGATGCTCTCATCCTGATGGTGAATGTGGTGCTTAATGCACGTTCCCTAAGAAACCTAATTTTAAGGAGAATAAGTAAAAGCAACATTGCTTCTAGTTTAGCTGTGTTCTTTGTGTGCTGGGACAACGTGTCAGGCGATGCCTCCCTGTAGCAGAGGAGATGAATTCCCGGACACTTACGGCATTCAGGCATCATGCATTTCTCTGCCTCTGTAGTTTCTGCCTTGCACATGGATCCATCAGCAGGAGTCATCTTGATCATCCTGTGCCGTCTCTTCATCCCTGTGCCACAGCTGGCACTGCATTCATCCCACTCACCCCATTCAGTGACAAGGCAGCTGCTGGGAGCTGTTCGAAGTGGACAGAGGGAATTGTTCATAAGTAGGGCTCATATAAAGAAATGGTTTGGGCAGTGCTCGTATTACAAGCTGGATTTTATCAAGTTAAATCGAACACTTACAGCACTCCTCATTTACAATACACTTCTCGGTCTCTTCAGTAGGCACTTTGCACATGGAGCCATCCTCAGGGAACTGCTTTACATATCTCTCCCTAGACCTCGTTCCCATTCCACAGGAAACACTACAGGGGGACCATGTAATCCAGTCAGACATCATGCAAGTGGAACCATCTAAAATACAGAGAACCATTTCAATTGCAAGTATTGGCAGAACTGATGACAAACCTGTAGCTGCCCATTTCTGAGCAGCATTCACTTTGATGCTGTTTTTCACATTATTCTTTCCCCTATTGCTTCCTTTCCTCCTTTCCTTTATACTTTTGTGTTCTTCATGCCCTGACTCAGCTGAAGTGCAGAATTAACCCCAGACAGCCTCAGCTTGTGTTCTTCAGCAGCTGTCCCTCTGTTTGCCATAACTGAAGCCATACCACAGGAACCAACAGCCTTAAGAAATTTAAAGGAAGAGAAAACCCTACAAGGTGTTCTTCTCCTCCACATTTCACTCCTGGTTACCTTCATCACTGCAGCCTGGACCCATGCATGGCTGAAAATCTTGGGTATCTGGGCAGGGCACACTGAGGTCCAGCTGAGCTTTAAGCATTCTCTGCCTCATCCTCTTCCCCTTTTCACAGGTAGAAGAGCTGCAGGCTGACCATGGGGACCAGTTTGAATATATGCAGGTCTCAGGGGTATCATCTAAAAAGTAAGGAAAGACACTGAATGTTAAAAATAGTCTTCAATTTTCTCCCCTTTACTTGGCTGATGATTACTTTGGATTCTGAGAGGATACATTCTTTCCTTCAGCATTCCATCTTCTCCATTTTAGCCCAGAAGAAACAAGAATTACCAATTGCCAGCTTTCATTTTAAAAAAATAATTTTTATCTGAATCCCAAAAGGCTTCTCTCTTTTATCACCTGCATTGTTATTGCCATCTTCTAGGTATATATGCAATTTCTTTGCTCTATAAGGGAGGGCTAATAGTAGATAGATGAGATGAAAACCTAAATCACCGTTTGACACCGAGTGGAATTTTTGCTCCTGAGTCAGTTTTGTTCCTTATCTACAAACGATAGGGGAGAATGAAACAAAATATAAATTAGTACTGCATGAACTAATTTAAAATGTACCTTCTTCTTTTTCCTCCGGTGCCAGATCTGCCACAATATCATCTATGTTATCGGGAACGATATTGCACTGCTCCCCCTGCAAAAACACCATTGTGAGACTGAATACAGGAAACTCATATATGAATGCACAGAGAGGGGCTAAAACAGTATAGTGGGAGGCATTACTGCATCTGCAGCACCTTTTTCCCTTTGAATTCCTAGGCATGTTTAAAGAAAATCCCCAATTAAGCAGATGCAATAATTACCAGAAGTAGAACTAATACTGTAAGATAGTTGTAGATTTTTTCTGCCATTAGCTTTGTTGTGAGTAGGGTAAAGAGTGTAGAGTTGGGTGGAGGGGGAGGAAAGATTAATTTTCTGGTTTATGGAGTGGTTTTTTTTTGCACTCACTTGAGAATTTTACATGTCTGTTATACCTTGCGTGCAATTCTCTCGATGACAACTCTGGCTACCAGCTTGATAGATCCTCCTTCTGGATCATAAAATGGGCTTTGGGGATGATCTAAGCTTGTGAGTGGCCTGATCTTCTCTTGAGGCACTGTAGGTTTGTTAGGAGACTGCAATCAAAAAGAAAAAAAAATGTTAAAAAAGAAATTAATAATTAATAATACAATTAATCTGCAGAAATAAAAATTTCTCTGAGATGCTAAATTGCAAAATTCCTGTGTAAGATGAACTTGGCACATTCGTACTTAATGGTCAGGCTTTTTAGTGGTTTTGTGTGTGTGTGTGTGTTTTGTTTCTTTGTTTGTTTTTGGTTTTGTTTGTTTGTGGTTTTGGTTTGGTTTTGTTGTTTTTTGTTTTACTTTGACAAGAAGTACTTCTCTAATAGTTCAGGATTCAGGTCTGAAGCTGGGTTAACAATAATGTGCATGCTTTGTTGTCTGATTAAATAAGTTAAACAAAATAAATTATTCAATATGCTCCCAGAGCTGTATTATAACTGGAGAAATTCCTCAGGTTTTAAAGAGGCCGGGTCTGAAAGACAAAAATCAACCACATCTTGTCATCTGACATGGGAATGTGTGTCCTATTTCAGGATGGGACTAGTCTAATGACTAGACTAGTCTAGTCTCACTTCAGCTGTCTGTGCTGTGAGGGTATTCAGTTCACTTGACATAACTAATTTGGTCAAAACCTGGACTTTAGCTGAGGATGCTCTGCCCAGGGAGAGGTGGAGTCTCCCTCACTGAAGATATTCAAGAACCACAGACAGTGCTGTGCAACGTGCTTTGGGATGACCCTGCTTAAAATAGGGAGGTGGGACCGGATGACTCGTGGTGGTTCCTTCCAGCCTTACCCATTTGTGATTCTGTGGTAATAACATCCCAGGTGAAAGTGATATTATCCCGTTAATAACAATGCTTAAGGACTTCAGACAAAATGACCAACAGTATCTGTAGCTAACATCTGTTTAAATTACTTCTAATTCATTGTAAGAAAAATTTTTGCTGGAGCAGTACAAATTCACATAGGACATTACCGAGGATCAAATAGCTTTCATTCTTCAACACTTTAAGGTAATATATTTGAACACATTACAAATAGTCCCTATACCTCATAGGTAACGCCACTGTCCGTGCCAGCATCCCAGGGGATTAAATCCTGAACGACTTTCTGCACCCAGCCACAGTCCTTGGTGCAGAGATCCTCAGCAGAGAGCCCCACATTCCAGTCGGGGCTGGGGCCCAGCATGGTGAGGAAGGACATCAGGTGCCGGTGGCGATCGACAGAGAACTCAGCAGAGGGAGCAGCTCTCCTGTAAATCCAGAGGAAGAGTATCAAAAACTGCATCCAGCTTCGCTGCTACAGGGAATTCGAACTGAGAAATACCAGCACGGTTCATGGGGATGGAGGAGCAGGACAGGGAGAGGGGCTCAGCACTCCTGAGTCTCGGTCTCTGTAAGGCTTTGTGGCATCATTCCAGGTTTGCAGTTTAAGGGCTGAGAGAGATGTAGCAACTCAGAGCTGCAGCAGCATGCTCGTGTCTTAGTGGTATAGCAATAAAAGATCCGTCATTACACTTAAAAAAATTAGGACCAAAATATCAGAGGAATAACCTGAGGCCTTGACTGATGGGATATTTTTTACCCCTTGTAAAAGATCACCTGAGTTCTGATGCTGAAAGTTCTTGGAAGTGCTACTGTGTGTGAAAAACACTCATTAATGGAGTTTTAGTGCTCATGTAAGTGAGAGATTAATGGCCATTGCCAGCCCTAGAGAGTTCAGCCAAGGCTTCTGCAGCTTTTCTGCCAGTGGGTGTGAAAATGCCTCTATTCATCCAGCCTTTGTCAGCCCTTCCCTCGGGAAGAAATCTGCTGAATCACGGAGTGCTCTGCCACGCTGAGGAGCAACTGCCACATCCCTGTGCACATGGAAATAAAATCAGGCCTGACTGGAGGCCTCTGTTCAGAGAAGCTGGGCTTCTTGGGGGCATTTTTCTCACGAGCAACGACAAATGCAGAATTATTTGAAATTTTATTTTGGTAATTCTGCTCTAATAAATACTGGTCTGATGTCAACCCAAGTTTTCTTCAGCTACAGAACTTCAGTAAATACAGGTCAAGGTAGTGTTTGTTTTATTTTTTTCCTAATTTTCTGCCAAAACCCACTGTTTTAGAGCATCTAAAGATCACATTCATTTTAAATGTAGGGGGGTTTTACAGTATTATTTATCTTTCCTTTTTTTGGTTCGGTACCTTATAATAATGCACACACATGCCTAATAGTGTACATGCACTGTTCTACTGGAGTCATGAGGAGTTTATTCTTCCTATAAATTCTTGTATATCTGTAAAAATGCAGTATTTCGTTTGTGTATTTTTTTCTCAGCACATTAGAAAAAAATAGAACAGCCCAAAGACAATGATTTTGAGTAGTTAACACACAGTTTCTAATGTCAGATATCTAAAAGTTAGCATGTCTAGTTCCCCTTCAAGAGGTAAATTTCAGAAGTAGGCATTTGCTAATGGATAGAATAGGCCACTTCTGTTCCAGAGTCTTTAGAAGTCGTTTCTTACTGTGTAAATTATCTTACATAGAATTAAAGACTCTAAAGACTCTGAGCAGAAGAGTAGCTAAGTGTTTGATGTCATTAATCCTGCCTTTCCCAGAAAGTAATGCAAATTACTTTTTTTTTTTATCCCCCCATGAGACACAGAAGTCTGGTTTCAGTGTGTCTTTGTAAAGTAATAAAACAATGAATGATGATATCAACTTCACTCTGTGAACACAGTATCCTGTATATATTTGTCAAGTGCATAACAGTGAGTGGCCTTAAAAAGCCTGTCAACTGACTTCAAGCAACTAAAGGATTTACTGCATTATTGAGGGTTTTTAGGAATTCCCTGTAGGAATTTCGTATTTCAAACAGTACACAGCAACAGTCTAAGCAGTGCACTGTAAAAATAACACAGAGATGGGTGTTTGTACACCTGACCTTTAGGTGGAGAAGGTGTCTAATGTGAATCTTGCAGAGCAGAGGTGCAGGTTCAGCAAGGGCAGTGCAAAGAGAGGAAGACACAATACAACCATTTAAAGGCAGAGGATTGGGAATCTGCTTTAGACATAGTGATGGAAAACTCCTGTCACCTGTTAGGCTGGTGATAGGCACATACAATTAAGGCTTTGAATGCTTTTTTAGGAGAATTAATATTATTCATCGTATCAATAGAAATGATTTGGGTATTTAAATTATAAGAGTATTCAAATTATAATTGTATCAGTGTTGAAACTGTGTGAAGGAACACTTTGGAGGGAGATACTCTTTGCCTACAAACTCTTGGATGTGTTAAATGACATCAGTAAACTTCAGCCTCCCACATTTTTTCCAATTTCAGAGCACATTGCAAAAAATCACCTATCTTAGACAGATAGGTAGTGTTATGGACATTTATTGTACTTTATCACATCACAGTTTAACAGAGAAATGGGAAGATCAGTGGAGGAGAAATGGGGACATGTTCTCTTCTCTTGATTCCTCCACTCCAGTGCAGACAGGTACCCAATGCACACACACTTTGGCTGCAGTGCAGCACAAAGTGCTAGGCTGGGCATTGTAAAAATCTTTAAATGCAGTTTGAGAATGAAGTATTTAAAATATTATATTTCATATATATAAATGTATACATGCAAACACAAACCGGCGTTGTTGCACTTGTTACTTTTTTCTCTTAATTAATTTCTGTGTGGATACTTCTAAGCACTATGAATAAAAATTTGATCAACTGTTCCATAGTGTTGCCCAACATTCAACATTCTGAATCCTTCTTGAGTTACTGTAATTAAGGAGAAATAGGCTGATCTAAGGCACCATCTACATCTACTCCTCTGGTGCAGGGATTGGCACTGAGTGGGCTTAGACAACAGAGACCTCTGATGGCTTTTGTTTGGGTTGTTTTTTAATAATCTGACAAATTTCGATTATTTCCAGTGTCATCCACGTGAATGATGGATTTCTGAAGTTGGCAGGAGTCTAAATTCTCCATGTGTACCTCAGCAACACGTGTGGCCCAAGCATCCTAAGACTGCACTATGGAATTCCCCGAAGGAAACCAGTGTTAAAATGTGCTCAGTACACCCTAAACCCAACTTTTTTTTTTTTTTTTTTCATTGCTGTATTGTCAACTTACTGGACAAAATAGGAATGTGGATCATCTTCTCTCTCTCTTTAAGGGCCTTCAGATGTCAAGGAAGAGTTCCAGGACAGGTTAAGCCTGGCTGGTGAAGCCCACAGGAAACCCTGAGGTTTGTAACGGAGCGATGTGAATTTGCACTGAGAAAAACAGTTCCCTTTTCCTTCCCCTGCACATCTACATGCTACAAACCAAGCAGGAGTTGCAAAGCAAATCCTAAACATCAGGTAAGCGCCAGATGACAACCCTGAGAGCCCCACAGGTCAGGGGAATCCTGCTTTCGTTGGCTGAAGCAAACAGTACTTTTCCACTGTGAGCCTGAGCAGCCTGTTGGCAATTCCTGCCACAGAGTACAGAGTGAGGCAAAGTGCTAGGCAGTGTCCTGCATCCTAATGTTTTCCATTCCCTTTATTTCTAGTCTATTTTATTTTTTCTTAGCACAATTAGGATCTCCAGGTATAAGGATGTTGTATACCAAGCAGTGTAAGAAAATGGTCTTTTTTTTCCTCCTCTGTTTTTGTGCGTGTGTGTGTGTTTTGTGGTGTTTTGGATTGTGGGGTTTTGTTTAGGTTGTTTGGGTTGGGTTTTTTTCCCCTTTTTTAAGGCTAAAAGAGCACAAGCATGATTCTGCTTTGCAAGTTTTCTCCCTAAGTGACAATCTAGTTGCTATCACTACTGGGGGTGGGGGTTAAAAAAGCCTTTGACAAACCAACAGAAAGCTCAGCTTGCTGCAAAACACGTTTTTGAGTGTTGATTCAACACTGCTGTGCTCTGATGAGGTCCCTGAAAAAGGTAACAGAGCACACACAAGGAAGGTGCTTGTGTAGAGTTCTGGGACGGAAATAGCAAAAATTATGTTTTGTGGAATAAAACTTTGTGGTTACTTTTGGTTTAATATTTGGTTGACACACAAGTAAAACAAGAAGGAAAAGGCAGCCTGAGCATAAACTAGTTTTTTTTTTCTAGGATACTAACTAGCTTAACAAATGAGACCATTTGTAGGGTTGAGCTTGTACCACTGTGCATTTTGCTGCAGGATGCCACGTGTACAATATTCATATAAGCAGATGATTTGCCTCACCCATGAATAAAGAATTTTCCAGCAACACAAAAGCTGATTATGTAAGGACAAATTTGAACATGAAGAGCATCAGTATTTCCACTGCAAAAGTCTGCAGAGACTCTCTTGCTTGGTCCCCAGGCTGGCTACTTGAGATGATTTTAGCTGTGGCAGCACAAATGCAAATAATTTTTTGAAATAAAATAAACCAGTGTATTAGATGCTTGTTTTGCAGCAGTGGAGGAAAAGCCAACAGTTCAAAACATCTTCAGAAACACTAAATATGTGCAGTGCTTCATCACTATCCAAGTTCTGACTTTGGTCATGGGAAAAAAAAAATAATGTGATTAAGTGGGCAATTAGAGAGAGAACAGGGGAGTGTAAAATACTAATTTTTATGGTAGCCTTTTGAAATTAAATTTTAATTCAAGTAGTCTTACATAGTTTATGCAGGGGGGAAAAAAAAAATCTGATATATACCATGGAGAGAATAACTATAGGGAGCATAAAGTAGTTTGAAATAGCTCTCCAGATTTTTTCACAGAGCTGTATTAAGGTATAATCATCCTAAACCCACTGTTAGAGTCTGGATACTAGATTCATTTGAGTATACCAGGCTCTGAGGATAAAATAGTATCCTTTTCAGATAAGAAGAAAAATGTAGGAACAGCAGAGAAACCAAAGACTGATGATTGTTAGAGGTGGGAGGTATTTGAATGCCACGTGGACCCCATTGCCTAAACTCACTGGTTTAGTATCAGTTCTAAGTGGTGCTGCTGATGGGGAAACACCATATTTATTTTTAAGTTAAGAGTTCAGCTGGTTATATGACCATGAAAACTGAATCTTTTTGGAAATACTAAATGAATTAGTCCATTTTACCCCTGGTAAGCAAAAGCAGCGTCCTCCTTTTTTAGAGGCTTAGACAGCTTACCAGGACAAATATTCTTATTTACTCATCTTTAGAACTTTTTGATATTGATACAAATAACTTTATGAGCGTGGAAACTCACTTCACACCCTTGAACTTCCAACTCTGCACCACCTACCTACCAGCAGCACCTACACAACATCTGTTTTGCTGAATAAACTTTAAAGTCATAACATCCTGAAAAGCAAATAAGCTTCAAAGAAGAGAAAGGAGGAAAGTGAAGATCTAAAATTGAATGGAAAATACTCTTTCAGAAGCCTGAAACCAACAGAACAAATTAGGTAGCATATTTAGATGATGTATTATTAAGAAAACCACATAATTATTGATGGAAAAGAGTGAATGCTACTACATGGACAGTTTTATGCAAAGGTATCAACACCTGAAAGTAAACACAGAACCACAGAGTTGCACAGAAAGAATCCCTCTTAAATTCTGCTTAAATGCAGGGCAGGTAAGCACTTCAGCTAATGAATAATTTAAACATGTACACGCCCCAAAAGGGCCAGGGAAAGGAAAGCTACAATAACATGAACAGTGAATCAGTGAAATTTAAGTGACATCCATATAGAAAGTTGAAAAGCACTTTAATGCCAAGCTGTTTGTGTCTCAGAGCCCCAAATCAGGGGAGGGGACAGCAAGAGATTGGATGTTTTATTTCATAACGAAAGAATGAAGAAAACTACAAAACTTCTTATACATTTAGCTTTTGGACTACAAAAAGGCCTACATAACAATCTCTTACCTTGCTGTATGTAAGTGCTTAAAATGAGAGTGTTGCCTAAGACCAGCTAAAAAGGGGTGGCTATGTTATTACCTATGGAATTAGGGGATTATGTGGTTGCCACTGTATTTAAACCAATCATCAGAGCAAATGTTGCTCTAAAATATCATTAACCTGAGGCTTTTTTTAAAGCATTACAAAAGGAAGGGACTTCATGCAGCGCATCTTTCAGACATTCTCATGTTGTCATCTAAGCATACCTGGACTGCTAGTGTAGATAATGATATATTATTCATTAAAATACCAGCTATTTGATTTAATCCCTTCATTCATCAGTGGGTATGCCTTTTTTATAGGATTAACAAATGTGAACAGGCTCTCTACACACACACACACACACAAAATCTCAGATATCTCAAGTTAGGGCTGCAGTTTCTGAAACTGCTTATTTTTGTGTATGTTTTTTTGCAGGTTGTCACAAACCACTTAGGTGTGGTTATCCCACACGGTGCTGGCAACTTTTGCTCCTGCTTAGAATAACTTTGTGTCACTTATTCACTGGAATATCTAAAAAAAAAAAAAATGTAGATACTCTTTCAAAATCCTTTCAAAAAGTTAAACACCATAGCATTGTCTTGCTTTTCAAAACCATTTAATTTGCAAATGCTGTAAGATTGGAATTGCATTTTATGTTTCCCCAGTCCCAGGGTAATCTCTGAGGACTTCCAACACCTTCATTAATAAGAGGCACATTCCAGTTCATTGAGCACCTCTATCCATCCGACATGCACGTGCCTTTTGGTATCCAGAGGTGTGAATTAGAGAGAAAAATGTTTAATTATCATTGCATTAATAAAAACGCAAAGGGCTGACAATGGGAAATGTGAAACCTGGCAAACAGATTTCTCTTCACCAGAAATTTAAATGGCAAATTGTTGCAGTTACTCGGTGAGTATTTACACAAGAATGAGGAGTCAGGATTAGTTAAGTAGACATATTATTGCATGAAAATAATGCTTACTTGATTAATCACAGAATTATAAAGGGAAATTATTTTGGCTGGAGGAAAGACAACAGATGGTTGGGAAATAATCATAAAACAGTAACTACCAATGGGAGGAACATGTCCAGAAAACAAAAGCAAGGACAGAATGGGATGGGTAAGTTTGATTTAACTGGATGGCCATTAAGTTCCAATAACAACTAGCATAAAGTTCTTACAGTGATTATTCTCAGTTAAATCTTTTCTGTGTTTTAATACTCAACTTTTTCCTTGCCTTGTGACATTTGAATTTTAAGTGGAAGGTAAACGGTGACAGAAAATGGAACTGCCATATGTGCTTGCTCTGACAAAAAATGATCCATATTTTTTTTTTTTCTTTTCCAACAAACACATATGTTCTTACTTAGGGGTTTGGTTGCCTTCTTTTTTTTTTTTTTTTTTTTTTTTTGAGACTGAATTATGAATGTCTTAACGTGGGTGTCAGACCATCTGTCAGACAATGAAGTTTCCCCAGGTCTCAGTAATACACATAACACTTAAGACAATTTTTTTGGTAAGAATAATAGAGTTTTGTGATTAGGGCTTTTTTTAGTCAACACTTAATAAATGTATTCAGCTATAAATGATACTCAGGTAACGTGGTACTTTGCTGTGAAAAAATAGGAGACTGTGTTATCTTCTCATTTAAATGGAGCTCTGTAGAGACATAAAAATAGAGTGAAATAACCATGTTGTAAGGGCAGCACATGCTACTACGTTTATTCACTCTTCTTTAGTTCTTAAAATATTAATAAGTATTAAAAAATTGTAATTATTATGATTGAAGCTTTTATCTTATATTAATTATTCAAATACATACATGCATACACACAACCTCAAATTTAGATGAATAATAAAAACCTGTAAAAATGTCGATTATTTTACATGAATTTTTTAAAAATACTTGAAGTAGAATTTTTGGGTTTGATGAAACAAATATTTCTACTTCTTGGATAAAATCTAGAACTCATTTTTAAAGAAGGCCTAAAAAAATGAGAAACAATAAATTTACTGTTCAGACCCCAGCCTTACATGAACGCTTTCATCTTGAAGCCAAAGCCTTGCAACAGAAGTGTTTTGATTAGGTCTGCTGATGGATAAACTGCTCATTCAACACGAATTTCTCCTGCATCCATTTACTGACACGTCTGTGAACCTTCCACAGTCACACAGGTGGGGATCACCTGCTGGATTAGGGGCCATGAGACAGGACATCAACCACGTGGAGGAATGACACCTGGCAGGAAGGAAGGATTTACCACAGGAAATTTCCTGACATGAAATACAGTTTAACCATCAGCCAAGTGAAGAGCTGGAGCACACAGAATTATTTCACGGCTCCCAAGAAATGTCTGCATTTTTCTTCACGCTGTTAAAAGTCACAGCCAACTTTTTCCCTCTGTTTTGTTTTTATGCATGACAATGTCTGATTAGACTGGGGGTTAGAATTCTGGTTTTGCCAATATTAAACCTCACTGGATGAATCCCTCCTACCTATAAAATCATAAAAGGAGAAAATAGCTGAGCTAGACACATCATTGTGTTGCCATAGAAACAAGAGCCTCTGGTCTGCTCATTCCTGTCATTTTGTACACAAAATCTCCAAACTTTCAAAATGTTTTCTAGTACTATGCTGTCATTTTGTGGAAGGAAACTTCATTTACATCCAGACTGACAGATATTGGCTTTTACCCCATTTTTTTTGGGATAGACAGCACAATGTGACAGTGGGAGATAACAAGAGAGATAAGGATTCATGAGGGGAAAAAAAAAACCTCCAGAGATTTACAGAAATAAAAAGTAAAGGCATATGCTATAGTGGCACTGTGGAAATAAAATGCTCAAGAATCAAAAAAAGCTGCTTTATAGAACACCATATTTGGGGGTGGGGGGAAACAGCAGAAATCTTTGCAGGCTATCATCATTTCCCATTCCTGGCATGCATGTCATCAAACAAGTTAATATAACTTTTAACTATAAAGCTCAAAATAGTACATCCCCATTCAGTAAACAGTACAGATCTACCAAAATGGTGTATTTTCATTTTTTATTGATGTACCTCTTTGCAGTGGTAGGGACCATAGAATGCCTAGAAAGTTCTGCAAGAATTAATTGTTACTTCCCCAGCTTATGACTCACTAGATCTTTTGAAAGTCTAGCCTCAGAAATATTATTTATTAAAAATTACACTCCTGTTCCCTTTGGAGCAGCTGACTGTGAAACCTGAGATTTTTACGAAGCCTTTTCATCATCTTCACATAACACTCTGTGAGGAAGTATTTTTGTCACAAAGCTATGACAAGAGATCTCATCCAAAAAATTGAGTCCATCAATCTGAGCAAGATATTTACTTTAATTGAAGTGCTTTCCTTTCTCCTACAGGTAATGCATTTTGTCCTCTGAGAGCTGGCTTCTTTTTGCCTTTGCTATATTTCCTGAGAATGCTTTTATTACGAAGACGTTAATTTCTGAGAAAATCAGTTTGGATTCGAACATTCCTTAGTTTTAGGAATTCAAGGTAATTTTTTTTTTTTTTTTACTTGTAATTCATGTGAGGAAAATACCATATATTGTTGAATCCCTAAAGAATGAGCATTTCACATCTACATGCCTGTGTGTTATATAAATTCAGGTCCTGATTATATCTTGCAAGAATAATACTGCCAGCCATGGCATAGTATGCAAATGCCAATTCACATGTGCTGCTTTCCTCCCTTTCTTCCTGTGGTTTCACCAAAATAGCTCATTTTTACTATCAGAAATGGTTTTGCATTTTCCAAAAAGCTTCAGTCCAAAAGCGTTTCTGAGATCTCTTTACATTCACTGAACTTGGTCAGATGTGGACGAGTTTTTCAACTCATTGATTGCCGAGTCATTTTTCCAAAGGAGGGCAACACAAGACCTTAATCAATAAGCAGCTATTATAACGCTCTAAACATAAGTAAAACGTTGTATTCTCCTCCAACCTGGCATGAAAAATTGAAATTTCCGTGCTCAGCATGCAGAGAAATTAAACCAATTGAAAACAAGTTATTGTAATCAGTATCCTACAAAGTGCTACACAACACTTCCCACATTCTGCACTTGTTAGATAAATGAGTCCATTGGTCAAATTCACTCAGACAAGAAAATGATTGAACGTGCTATTTCTCTCTGTTCATGCAATCCTGAAATCACTTTCTGCTGTTCTGTGCCAGCAATGAACTGTAAGATGCAATGACACTGCCCAGCATGCTGTGTGAGTGCAGAGGGACCAGCATCTCTGGGTGTTTCAGGTGAGATGCCCTTCTGAGGTGAATTTGTGCCCTGCTTCACATCCTGGAGCAATCTCGGAGTGCAGACCTGATTTCTTTCTGACTGATCTACCCTGGAGCTTTTCCTCTGCCTTCCCGCTGCCACATTCCATGTGACCTGAGTGGTGGCTGCCCAAAGCAACCTCCCAGCCCCCAAATTTGTCACTGTTTCACACTCCAGATCTGCTCCTGCTGCAGTGTGTTTCTTACAGGTGCAGATAGTTTAGGTAGCTGTTCATTATAGACATTGCTCATGGCTATAAATACTTACACTACAGAGATTGTAATGCTTTCACCATAGAACTAAAGCAGGTTTTTTAAGTTTAGACAAGACATGCCTCACACAAAACCTTTGGAAAGTATTCCCAGAGCACCTATTTAAGGGAAAATATGGGCCATACAATACAACATTGCAGCTTTTATTCTTGTAAAAGCGTGGATGTACTTGCAGAGAGTCACTCAGGGAATTTAAAAAATATTTTCAAGCATCTCAAAATTTAAATCAACAATCATCTGTCAAGAGAAAAGCACATCATAATTCTTAAGGAAAAAAAAATAGTATTTTCTTTTTGGATAACATAAATCCAGTGAGATGTCAAATATAACCACATTTCACTCATCCCACTTCATTATAATGGCAAGTCACTGAGAATGAATTTGTAACTCAGGCAGTTCATCAGCCTATCCCTCGTCTCAATTTTTCATGCTTTAGCTGCCAGCAATTTCATATCCTTTTATTTTCAGTCCTTCGTGATGACTTGTTATCAATGAGATGGGCTTGTACAAATTTAATTATTTCTTTGCTGGAAGTTTTATTTTCCTGGGTGCAGCTGCTGCTGATTGAAAGGATGCTGTTGTGAATTCTGCCTGCTTCAGGCATGGCAAAGCTGCTGTTGCAGTGGCAGTGGCTGGTTTGGCTTTTATGGCTGATTTCCCAACCACGTGCTAGCCAAGCAATGCTCACACCTCTGAGGTCAGAGATCTGTTGCTATGGCAAGCTGTTAGCTGCAAACATCAACAACATCAGTGATTTTTGCCCCCAAGAATCCCTACAAGGGTCATTAAAATTTGCTTCAGGCAAATTCAGGCAAGTTCAGGGCAGCTGGGCACTATCTCAGCGTTGTGGCTACATTTGAGTTTAGTTTTAAATCAGCTGTTCTTTTTGAACTGTTCATTCTGTCCACTTATTGTAGGGAGAGAGGCTGCTGCTTTTATAGCAAGAGTTAACTCCACTCACTTCTCTTTGTTAAAAGAAAAGCTAATTCAACCACAGGCACATCAGAAGGTGTTCAAAGGGTTAAATCCAGCTATGGGAGGATCTATCAACTTGAAAGGTAAGAAAATGCACAAACTTTGCTATTTTAAAAGTACAGAGGAAACTGGAAGATGGATGAAGGCAGCACTCAATTAGGAGAAAATGTCTAACAAGTAGGCAAGAGAAATGAGCATTATATTCCATATGAGACATAGAAATAAATAATAAGCTTCCTTATTTCTATATAACCTCCTGCTGACACTGAGTCACACAAGGAAAAAATATACAAGCATGATTTATTTTTCAAGTCATTAGGTGGAACAGTGTTTGTAAGCAATTTGTGTAACCAAATATTCATGATATCCAGTGCACAGATGATTAAAGGACTATGATCCGAGCTTTTCTTGCCACTCTGGAGAAAATAACAAATAAAATTTATACGATGGCCATTACAGCTGGTTAATTGCAGTTCACTCTGCATTCTGAATGCCATTTAAACCCAAACATAAGTATGAGTGTTCAAATGTGTTTTGTTTTTTTTGTTTTTTTTTTTTTTTAAGTTCCCAGGACTTGATTAATTGAGCAACTGAATAATTTACTCATTTCTAATGTACATTTTTATAAACTACATTCTGATGCCAATACCAGCTGCTTATGGGTAGCTATTTATTTATTGCATGGCATCCAGGAAATAATTTCAGCACTCTTAATGGGACAGCACAACAGTTACATCAACTAAAAATGAGCATCCAATCTCAGAATTTCCTCACCTAGACATCATGCAAAACTAAATGTCTGTGGCTTCATAACATTTTAAAAGAAATTATGGTACAATTTCATTTGATATCCAATATTTCAAGTGGAAGTGAAATGATTAAAGTAAATTAGTAGGTATTTTTCAATGAATTTTAGTTTGCAAGCTACGAGGAATGCGGTGTGGTACTTGTGAATAATTCTGTCAGTCCTCAATAAGATGCTCTAGGAAAGCTAATTCACACAATTCATGCACAGACATGGTCAGGTCTCCAGTCTCCAGGGCTCTGGGTATTTAATTTTTTTTTTTTAATCTCTGTTATAAAATCTGAAAGGTCCACTGATTTGAATATTCAGCTCTCAGTGCTGATTAAAATTTAGTAGAGAACAGCATTTGGCACTGACACAGCAAACATCTGCCTCCAGAGGGAAACAGAAGGAGGATTTCTGTTTGGGTTTGGTGTGTTGGTGTGTTCCTACCGAGCCAGCAAGTTAGTGAGACACTCCAAACGTAGGTAGCACAACAAAGTACCTACCTGATTCTTAATATAGCCTATAAATATATTTCAATATAGGTCTTATTAAAAGAAAAGTGCCAGCTTTAGTTGTGGCTCGTGTGCATGTGCATTTTATCTACATATGCAATTCAGAAAGAAACAGATTGTTCACATAGATGAATAGGTAAATTATTTTCTCAAATCCTGCAGAAAGGCAGGTATACAGATTAATTACATAAATCCTAAAAAAAAACCAAAAAGTTACTGCTAGCAGATTTTCAGAAAATCTTAAAAAGATTCTTCAAATAACATATTTATTTTATAGGACAACATAAAAAGAAATGTCTACAGTAATTCTTTAATTCTAAAGAATTACTCCATCTATTAGGCAAATGTTGTAATTTTGCCCTATTTCCAGCACGGAGAAATAAGGTAAGTATTGGAAAGTCAATTTCAACTAGATAAGTAAATTGTACTTTAATTTAAAAGTGCATCTGTGAACAGAAACTTTGGGGTTTTGAAGTTGAATTCAGTAACTAAGTCAAAAAAAGGGAGTCAAATCCAAGTGTTTTCTTTTCAAAGTTACTAATCCCTTCATTCCATTTTAAGCAATGTGAAGGTTGTTTAAAAAAAAAAAAAATGGCCAAAAACCTGGAAAGGGAACAAAATATTTTTGTTCTCCAGGAACAGACTCCCCTCCCAGGCAGCCAAGGAACTGAAAAGGTCATCGATTGTCGTTTCAGAAGTGCACAAAATAAAGACGGAGGGATGGCTAATTAATGAGAACATGCAGCTGATTTGTACTCATTCCACACATGCCCTCTCCCCGCCTTACAAAGGGGTTGTTAACTCACTGTTTGCCAAACATTTCGGAGAATCATCTCCTTCAGAAAACTTCTGTCTCTCCTCCCTCTTCTTAAGGGGAAAATCCTGGTGATTGCTGTCTTTCCATAGCTAATAAATATTCAATTATTCATGCAAAACAGCAAGGCTTGAGCTAGAAGAAGGTGCTATGTGATGGTGGGTGCTGGCTGGAGTTTTACTTTCAGAGGTAAAGGAGGGAACAGGGGAAAGGAGAATCAAACCCAGACAGTTCAAGTCCATGGGGTGATAACCTTTATTTTGCTGCTTAGATGGATGTGTGGCTGACTTGAAGATAATTGAAGATCAGGCCCTTACTGATGGAACAGGCAGGGCAACTGCTAAATTATGGAAGTTGATGGGGTTTAGTTGCAATCTGTTGCCTAATAGAGGTCCCCTCCCCTTCGTGAAAATGTAGTGAGCTTTGGGAACGCTGAAAGTTGGTTCTATTTTTTATGCATTTGGTAATGTTACTAATAGCTATATAACTGTGTAAACACTTCAGGAAATGACAGTTTGTGAATTAGATGTTTATAGCAAACGGTCTAAATGCCCTCCTAAATGTTCTTCTGTAAATTAGCCTCCCTCTGAAGCTCAGAAAAGTTGCAACATGGGAGGTCAACAGAGGGGTTCAGTGACACATCATGTTTACATGGAAAATGTTTGTGTTTAGCTCTCTGCCATCTGATGGAACTGGTTAGGTAATATCAGTGATATCAACATAGGCACAAATTGTTATTAAAGCTCTTTTCACCACTGAACTTCTTTTAAGCATGCAGCTGCCCACATAATCTTGGGCAGTTTTACACAGGGTTGTTTATCAGTGAGATAACACCACATTAAGGCTGCGTGAGTTGTAAAGAGTAGAGAATCAGACACAATAAACTGAGATGTTTAACAGTGAAGAATAAGATGAGGAAAAGGAGTTATTTAATTGCATTTCAGAAGACAGGGAAGAGTTCTGACTTCGGAGGTTCTCCACCTAACAGCATCTAAGCAATTGTTCACTGGTCTAATGTGGAGGCCACTTTAAGGAATAGAAGTTCTTTGGACACAAGAATAGCAGCAAAGTAAAAAAAAAAAAAAAACCAACCCAAAACCAAAACAACCAACCCCAAAACTCAAAAGTTAAAAACATAAGTAAAATAAAAATAAAACAAGAAAAAAACCTAAACACCGAAGCCCCAGATGGGGCTTGGCTTTCAATTCCCAAACGCTGTAATGAAAACTTATCGATCGTAGCAAATTCGCTGCAGGATCAAAACATAGAACAAACATTCTTTTGCCCCAGTTGTGACAGAAGAATCCTGGAAGATTGAAGGAGCTTTCTTTCAAGAATAAAGGAAGGAAAAATGCAGCAAAGTGTGTCAGCATTTTTCCCTCCAGCTAGTGTGATCTGTCAACTCAAACTTATTTTGGATCAGAACAGTTCTGCGTTCCTCGTCACCTCTCCATGGAATACTCTGTGTTTGATTTCTGGAACAGTGTGCTTTGTTGCCCCGTTTAGTCACATTTTCTATCTCAGTCCTAAAACCCCTTATTTGGGAATATGTTGGTATTTTCTGATATCCTCCTTGCAAGCCAGGGAAAAACAGCCCTAAGATCTTTCAGGTCAGAGAAAAGATCCACAAAACTTGAAATGGAAAGAAGTTGCTGGGATAAATTTAGGAGATAATGAGATAAGCATACTAACTCCTAAACTTTGGACTAAATCCTTTTATCCATCTGAGTTATACTCCTTTTCTGCTACACTTCACATTCCAGTGCTTACTGGAGTGTTTTCAGGTAATCTACAAGTAAATGGAAAAGAGCTGCTTAAATGGATGAGAAAAAGAGTAAAACCAGAGGACCACGACTACTGACACAAACAACACAGAGAGATAAAATGGAAACAGGAGAGACAATAAGGAAGGAAAAGATAAGTTTTCCAACCTTCCAATAGTTCAGAATTACAATGAAGAAAAATGCCTTTCACTTCAATGTACATTGGTTGTAAATAGGAAAGGACTCAGGTGGTAAAAAGGTTGGAAAGCAGTGGGGTTTTTCCATTTAAAAAAAAGTAAAATGAGAGAGGAGTAAGGAAACTCTTCAGAATATTTCAGAAAAACCTAACCTTTTAATGTCAAGTGCTCTCACTATGCCCTTTACCTAGAAAAAATTGAAATATTTTGTCTATAGGTTGATCCACTAAATTTAAAATTATTAAAAAAAAACCTCCAAAAATTAATAATTAAAAAACACATTATGTGCTTAGTAATAATTACAGTCATACTGCTGGAAAGCCCTATCCAAACATATTTGTTCTTCTAGCTAGGACCGCAGACTGAAACTCTGGCAGGATAGAAATGGGAAACAGGCATCTTCTTCGTGCAGAGAGGTGAGGTCTTGCCATTTTTTTAGCATCTGAAAGGTTTAAAAGAAAGTTAAAGCTACTTTGTTTTGGGTTTTGTTGGGTTTTTTTGTTTCCAAATGAATATCGTCTTTTTATGTACCAGGAAAAGACAGAATAAGCAGATAAAAATACTGGGAAATTCACAGTATCTCTACTGGTATTTAATAATTTATAAGGTCTGAGCACTTAATAATGGGATATGTGACATACTGGAAAATGATTTCCATCCTGTATCTGATCCTTGTTTGTATTTATCAGTGTTATGCCACACATGTCCATGGAAGTCTGTATTCCACAGTGTGCATGGGGATGCCTGCTTCCCTGCTTTACAGGGACAAAAAATAGGGATTACACACAAGAATTGGGATTCAAATACTTCTCCCTTTGAAATAAAAAGAAGGAATGAATAGAGCCAAAATTGGGGAATAAAAAACATAAAATTAAAGAAAAGGGAATTGAAGGAAGATTTTTAAAAAGTATTAGCTCCTGGCTAATTTGTTGCAAGCTAAATTTAAAAGTCTTGCCTTCTTAATTCCAAATTCTTCTCTCATGGCTTGATTATTTTACAGGTGCCAGATATGCAGATTTGCATAGCAGTGGTATTATCTGGTTTTGATGTGTTTTACCCTCCATACTGCCAAAGGCCACTGATTTGCAGCTGAGGCTGAACATAAAATTTGATTCTGCCTGAAACACGGCTGTGAGGAAGGGAGCAATGAGGTGTGCTCTTGTTTATACAAGCAAGATAAGAAAAACTGCTTTGATTTGACAGCTGTGCTGGATACTGATACCAGTGTGCTCAAGGAAGAATGCACTCCCTGCGAGCACTTTAAAGTCAGAATTTCAGACACACAACTTGGTAATACAAATATGAGCCAGAGCAGAATGTTTTATTACTTGGTCTGGCACTCCTCTTTCTCATGCTACCAATATTCTCCCTCAGCTGGGCAAGCATAAAACTAGTTCACAAAGATCACCCAAATCTGCCTCCTCCTGCATGTGAGAACTCAGGAGGGTTTTTTTGCATCCTGGAGCCCTGGATGAGAAACAGAATGAAGGATAATGAAAATGAGTGGTAATAATAATAATAATAATGGAAAACAGTGACAAAGAACACATATAGGGACAGAGGAGAGGAATGACAAAAGCAGACAGTGAAATATGGCAGGATACAGTTTCCACAGCAATAATCCTACTATGACAATATGACAATATTAGCCTTAATTGTAACCAACAGAAAGCATTTCAGAAAAATTACTTACTGTCGTTGTTTCCTTCCCTGCTGAGGGCTGGCAACTTGTTTTGGCCCCTACTGTAATTTCTTTTATCTGACTCATATCTGAAGCTCAGGAACTCTCCCTGGGGAGGCACTTTGTGCCCACTGCACCTCCACTTCTTCTCCATCAGCAGAAGAAAAGCTCCCAGTTATATTTCCCTCCTTACCTCTGGTGTCAAGACTTTTGACATGGTCAGATTTAGACACACACTTACACACTTCACACCCTCAATCTATAATAAGGGCTTGAAAATTTACTAAATGAGGTGTGACTGCCCTCAGGAGTCACAACCTTAATGACCAGCATCCACCAGGGAGAAGAAAAGCCATTTAAGGCCACGATGAATCCGTGAGAGGCGCCCAGGCAAGATCATTCATGTTTACTGAAAGGTAAGAATTGTCACATAGGAAAGGTACGAATTGACTGGAAAAAACATCTGGAGGATGTTGCAACAGCATTTGCAGGCATGTCTGTAAAGAATATGCCTTAGAAAGTATTTGAAGTTGTTCACAGTCAACTTTTTTGTGAAGTTTCTCAGGGCCATATTACACTCAGTGCTATGATCAGGGGAAACATCCTTTAATTAGCTTTGATTTTTGTGATGTAATGTGTTCAAGATAATGGATTCAGAGTCTGGAGCAGGAGATCCTCTCTTCATCTTCTCTAAGAAAAATACAAACCTGCTCTCCTGTCAATGCCAAATCCATCCAAGCACCCACAGCAGTCAGTTCCTAGTAGTATTGCTCACTTTAATGCAGAAACATCATATATAAATGTTGCTTTGTAAAAGTAACTGAAATTTGAAGGAAAAAATATCTGGCTTGTTTCAGTCTGAGAAGTCACCAGAGCAGAACAGAGAAGAGGACAAAAGTTTCCATTAAAAAAAAAAAAAAAACAAAAAAACCACCACCAAAAACATTAGCAAATCCAAACCCTGAAAATTTCAGTGGGATAAGACCATGAACATAGAGATTGCCATTGCTGTCACCTCAACTGACCACTTGCACTACACCTGTCAAAAAAAGCCTAACCTGCAGTTCCTGTGCAGAGCCTACAACTCTGTCTCAGGGTTAAAATATATTCAAGTGGTGGAAAATCCATCTCATGCTCAGGTAAGCTGCTCTGGGGGTCAGTCACAGTGGTGAAGTCTTTTCCCATACCTTTAGAGAGAGACTCCTTGTCACAAATTTCCTTAGCTTCCATGCTAGGAGGGATTTCATACTTTGGTCTTATTTGTTTGGTTTAGTTGTTTGATTTGTCGTTTGTGTTTTTTTTTTTCTCCCCCTAGATCAAAAAGGGATCATCTATCAGAAATCTTTTCGCTGTTTAAGCTGTGCTCACTTGCTAACCTCAATTTTTTGTTTTCTTTTTTTTTTTTTTTTCTTCCAGAGAGGGAGGTGATAAAGTGAATAGCTTAAGCCCTAAGCTGCTTAAGTGTTTCTAAACCCCTTAGGGTGGGGAATGTTTTCTGAAAACTGAACTCTCTTGCAGTTTTTTTCTGACTACCCTCCAAATTTTCACACACTTCCTGAAATACCGATGACAAAGGCAGGCACAGCGTTTCATTTACTGCTTCCCTTACGCTTTTTACAGAGGAAACAGGACTACCTGGTCTGTACAATCTTGCAGTAAACTAATTAACCTGCTTCTCAAAGGATTTAATGTGACTGTCAGCTAATCAGGTGACCCCTTCTACCGAGTTTTCATCTTTAGTCACTTCTTGTAGCTCTCACTCATTTGGGCTTGGATAATTAGTGTGAACTTGGGGCCAAGTACAGATAAGTTATTCAAGAAACATCCCCCAACCCAAACCCCACCTCCCTTGAAAGGCAACCTGTAAATTCAAGAATATCCTGAAAGAAGAGTTTTATCCTCTATTCTGCCGAGTGCCAGAGAGCCCAGAGTTAGGACCCTGGGAAGGCAGTTTGCTGTCTCAGTTCGTGGAAAAAAACCCATGATTATAGGACCATCAGGATCATGAGGCCACCATGGAATGTTTCAGAAAGGCATTTTGAAGAATTAGTCCTTTAAGAGTCGCTGGATGAGGATTTGCTGTGTTGATACAAAGCATTGTCACAGTGTTTGAGACAGGATGCTAAAAGAACCACTGCTCCTACGTGTAGAATAGTATGACATATTTTTGAGCAAGCACTGAATAAACATCATCACTTATTTGTAGAAGGCACAAACTCCACAGGATAGAACTGCTGCAACAGTGAGGGAACAAAAGCATGTAAAAAATGAAGACGTGCTAAAGAGGAAAGAAAGTGAGAAGCAGTTGCTGGGAAAAAAACAAACAAACAAACAAAACCAAACTAAAAACCAAAACAAACCCTCTCCATAACCACCTCCCTCCAAAAATAAAAAACAAACCAACAAACCCAAACCAACCAAATCATTTATCAAAATATTTTTGGGTGATTTCTTTACCAGAGTGAATGATCATGTGGGACAGTTATAGCAGCCCATTAGCCCACACTCCACCCCAGGCTGTTGAGACACACAGTTCCCCACTCACTTACACGTTCAGAGGTTGCCAGGCCGGCCACTGTGCTTTGGCTTTGATGACGGTCAAAACCTCATCGCTCTGTTAAAAGAGGCAAAACAAATACACGGTGATTGGGACGATTTCACAACGGGAGTGAGGTGTCCTACAGAAAAAAAAAAAAACAAAGCAAAAAAACCAACAAAACCAACTATGAGGCACTATGTCAAACTGTGCCTCCTAATTCTGACTATGAGAAATATGCTTTGTCCTTTCTGTTATCTGGCCACCTTGTGCCCTCAGCTGCACAGGATCCATCAAGAAGCCTCGATGAATGCAGGAAGCAAGAGCAGCAAGCAAGGGCAGTCAGACCTTGGGCAGGACCTGGAGTGAGCTTAAAACACCTACATCAGTTTGCAGGCAATGCTATTTTTGCATCACGAGCCAAGAGAAAGCTCTCACCAGGAATTCACCAGGTTTAAAAAAAAAAAAAAAAAAAAAAAAAAAAAAAAAAAAGCAAGGACAGGAAAATTGCTCTTAATACATTACAGATCTACAGACCAAAGTTAGAGGCAGCTCCTCTAGGCAATCTAACACACCCTGTGATGTATATAACACACCCTGTGATGTATATAACACACCCTGTGATGTATATAACACACCCTGTGATGTATGATATGTTATTTATTATTCTTGTACACGTCAGGATGTAAAGAGTCCAAGGTGGATGTGCTGCAAACTCCTCCATTGACAGCTTTTTCTCTTTGCTCTCCATTTATGCACATGAAAATTGTAGGGTGAAATACAGCAGCCATCTGTGGAAGCTCACAGTGTGGCAAAGCACTGGGGCAGAGATTATTTCCTGAAGTCTGTTTTAATTCCTGCATCAGCAGTTTTAAACTTTATGTTGGCACAGTAAACCCAGGACAAAGGCAGGAGACTGTTAACAAGGCTCTGGTGCCCAAAAGACATCTATCTTACTTTTTTAGGAGCATTTTCCCCATCTCCCCTAGGAATCTACCCAGAGGAACACAAAGTTCACAACTCACTCACATGATTTCTGCTGTCTTTTAAAAATATTTCCCAATTAGACCAAGAAACCCACTTCATAGGTTACCAGTAATTGGCACTTCCAACAGAGCTGACCTTTCAGTTTGGTGATAACGGGGCCATTTCTTGCTTGATAGCAACAGTTCTGACATCCCAGGCTAGTTCTAGGCCACACACACCCCTCTTCAAAGGAAACAAATTTCTCTGGTTGTTTCCACCACTGCCACTATTTCCAGATTCCCTCTTTTCACCAAAGCAAGGGCATTGCAGCGCTGATGGGCCCTCTCTGGGACACACAAAGTTTTCAGTCTCAGGAATACACACGTGCTGTGACCTCTCCCTTCAGCTGAGTGGATGGATAAGATGGATGCTCCAAGATGGATTTCTTGGAAATCATTTATGTATGTACAGATGCTTGGCCAAAGCCCAGACTACACGAAGTGTGCTGAGCTAAGAGAGCTGAAAGTGCGACCCCGCAAAGGCGAGTAGGTATAAAAATACTTTCTCCAAACTCCCAGAACTAGTGATCCAGTTGGAACAAAGAGAATTTTGAGCTGAGAGGGAGCAGTCAAACAGCAGGCAGGAGGGCTGTGCCAGCAGGCAGATCCACCGGGGCAGGCAGGCCCTGGGGAGGCTGAGCCACCAGCACAACCCTCTCTGCCAGCCTGCCTGCTGGGCTGGGTGGAACCAAACAGAGACTGAGATCCATGCAGGAAGGATGCAGCACATCCAGGTTCATCTATAGTAACCTTTACATCCCTGCCTTCAAAAATGGAAGGGAGTTTTGCACTCAAAGGGGTTTAAAAAGAAACTGATTCAATGAATGAAGTTAAAAGTCTGAGGTTAGAAGGCATTGCTCCTCTTTCACTGACAATGGAATTTGCCTCAATTTTTAATTTTCCTTGTTTCAACACACTGAAACTTTTCAGCTAGGCATATCTTCATTTACTTGCCCAGAGAACACATTTGCATTCAAAATTATTAACCGTGTATTTTACCTCCCAACAGAAGTCTGTTATGAGCATAGATGATTACATTTATTAAAGTAATACACTGCTTATCTAATAGAAGGCAGCAATTATGTCACTAGCATCCAAACCACTCACGTCTGAAAGCACTTCAACACATGCTATTCAAATTAAAAATGCATACCAAGAGTAGATGAACAATGACTAATAGATCAGTAGTAAGTGCAGAGGGAAGGAAATAAGGAACAGAGCATGGTGCATTCAGACATCCCTGAACTTTAGGGAAGGTGAAAATTCAGATGCAAGCGCTGAATTCATGGATACCTCCCAAACCAAAATGAAAAAAACTCAGAATCCAGTGTTCTGTTGAGCTTGGAATGGAAATACAAGTTCTTTTGTACCTAGAGGTCCTTGACAGTTATGCAGGATTAAGATACAACTTGAATTAAATCATCGCTGTTCCAGACTGATATTCTAATTGTGCAGTTGTCTCTATCACGCAGATTGGCAGTATTTATATATATATTTTTTAAAGTGTAACTCCTACACTGCTAGCAGTGCCAGTGTCTATTTACTTGCACTGGCAGACAGACAGATACATGATCAGAAACTTCGTACAGTAAAGAGCTTTCCTTGGGCAAGTGTTTACATCAAGAGGATGAAATCCCGGAAAAAAAACACAGGCCCACCCTTGGGCCTGCAAGGCTGTTGGTCCAGGATCCCAGCTCCACCTGCCACACGTGCTGTCACCAGCCTGCACCTCCCCAGCCTCCTGCAGGGACCATCAGGGAGTCCCCCTGGAAAGCAGTGACCTCTCTCTGCCTCCAAACTCCCCAGCTGACTTCCCTGGTTTTGGGGGAACATGATAAACTGAAACAGCCCAGACAAACTGGTGTTATCCACCTGTTCAGAGCCTCATGAACAACCCATAGACAAAGAGCAATCTAAGGAAAAGATCCAGTGCTTGGATTTCTGGCCAGTCTCTTTAACTATAGCTATTGGCAGATGGTAGAAACTGAGAGGATATGAAATGCCTGCAGAGAAACCCACAAATTAATATTATGTATCATTACATTTTACATTAGCTGATGTAACCCAGCAGCCTTGAATAACCCAAATGCACAGACTTTACAGTAGAGGCATAGAACACCAGATATTTTTTTATGAATTTTATTAACATTTCCTCAGTGCTTGCTGTACCCATTTTTCTCTTCTTGTCATATGCCCGATGTTTTGCTTTGATTTCTGAAGTAAACAAACTCTCAAATTCACGTCAAAATATGGGAAAAGGAACGAGGATGTTTCACTGTGGTATGCTGCAAGTTGTCTTGGGAGCAATGATTCACAATTAATAACAGTGTTACATTTTGAAAAAAAAAACTGTTTAGGAAATGATGGAGTGTCAAAATGTTACAACATCAGAACAAGGTGAAGAGAAGGGCACCGATGCTCTTGCTTAGAGCTGATGAAAATCCTTTAGGTCGAGTCTGATACACAACATATCCAACAATAAAAATGCATCTCACCTGCACTGGTGAGTCCGTGGATGGATGCAGCACCTCTGCTACCCCTAGTTATTAAATTAGCACATCTCTGGAGCCATCATGGCAAATCCCTCTGAAACGTGTGGTTAGACATCATCACTTGCAAAACTTGACTTTGTAGAGCCTACTGAAGCTTCTTTTCCAGTTTCAGTTATCAGTACAATTATGTGATTCCAGTTTCCAACTGAAATAGAATTGCTCCTTCTCTACACACTTAAAACTTGCCCAGAAAAAGTCCAGTGGGGCCAAAGTAGCTTCTAGATTGACTTCAATATAATTTGGATTTTGGCCTAAATTAAAACATGCAAAAATATCAAACAATCATCCTTTTCTCCAGATCCACTTTCTACATTGGTGTTCAAGCTCGAGGTGGGTGGTTGACTCACCCTATGAAAGCGCTGTCCTCCAAAAAGTCCTAATAGCATGATTTTAAAAGGATGATAATGCCATTCTAATACCTACAGACTTACTAACATGCTGAAGTTGATAAAAATTAATCATTTGCTTTACGTCCATTTGTTCCTGCAATGTACAAATGAATGCTCGTGAAGAATAAAGTAATTAAATGGCAACACATAGTGGTATAAAACCCCTGCTGAGTTAGGTTGTTCAACTGTGCACCTACAAAAGACTAAAAACATTTCCTCATCTTCAACTGAAAAGTGGGACGTAGCTCAAAAAAAAAGCATTAAAGATAAAATTTGATTTGAAGCCTTTCTCAACCAAGGGGATTTAAAAGAACAATTTTAAAGGGTAATATCCATTAAAAAGTAATGAAAGCTCTTAGCGAAAGTTTTAAGCATCATCTGAATACCTTTAGAATGAAAATGAGATTAGTAGGGTCTGGAAAGCCACATAAACCATTCCATGTGCTCCTGCTGCTTCTCTGGTAAATGACACAATTAGTATCTTTTCTGCACTGGAAGTTATTTTTACAAGTTTTATTACTGTTTTTTTTATTTTATATGTGCCAAACATTAGAAAACATCACCATGCAGATCACTTAGCACCTCGTAATAAGGAAATGATTCGGTTCAGCTGAACAAATGACAGAGTGTGTTATCTGACATCCAAATCACAATCAGATCGAGTGAACCACGGCAATGAAAAACACCTGGTTTGGGCCAGAGCTTCATTTCACTCATTTCATACTGCTGCTGCTGCTTGGCATTCATTCCACTGTTTCAGAGCAGAGAACATTTAATTCCTTCCACAACACTCCTCATACTATCTGAATGCCTTTCTATCCACAGTGGACTCGTTTTCACAAGTTTCTTGGAAAACAGTAAAAGCAGCGTTATCCTCAGCTCACAGATGATGAATTGGATGTCTTCTGGAAACAAACCTACATATCTCAGTTTTAAGATAGCATCTCCCCTGCAGGATCATCCTTTCCCTCAAAAATAATTTATTGAGGGAGACAAAGTGAGAATGAAAAAGTATAATGCACAGTATGTCTTCTGTGGGGAACAAAAGGCTATAAAAATTAGAATGGTACAGTGCTTTGGAGGGATAGTTGGGTGCTCTTAAAATCTGATTAGTCTTCTATGATTAGTATAAATAGACCTTATTCCCACCCCACTGTGGGCAGACACACAGAAATCACTTTAGGATGAGAAAATGAGTATTTTCAGTACCCCAAAGACTTCTTCAGTTCAGAGGGAACATTTAAGAGCATACAAACACCTGTTTGCATGCTCTGAGCAGCCAGGTGGTCTACAAGGACACCTGAAGTCCCAGCACCACAGGCAAGAGGATGGTACAAAATACATGGCTAATTAATGGTCAGCACATTATGGACTTCCATGATGTATTACTCAAAATACAGCATGTTTTCTCCAGGTTGATAAAATCTGTGGACATCTTGCCCACCCCAGTTTTACAGATGTATTTGAATGAAAAAGGGACACATTGCTGAAATTTGGAAAAACTTCAAAAGAAGAGGGAAGTAGCTGTCTTTTCTGTGATAATAAAATATTTCTGTGATGATAAAATGTTTCTGTGATAAAAGCAGTTACATACAGCTTTCTTTGCTCTGGAGTTCAGCTTCATGTAAATATACACGTTTGCTTTCAAGTAACTGCGAATGTTTGGTTAACTCCATTATCAATCAACCTGCTTTGAGTCTGCCCAGGTTTCTGAGGATTTCTTGTTTATGTAGAGCATGGCAGAAGTTTCCTGTAGCTATCAGCATGCTCATTAGCAAGACTTATTTTCAAGGCTACTCTCATGAGGTGGCAGTACATCCATTTTTCTGTGGGTGTAGCCAAGAGGGCTGCTGAAGTTGTCCCAAGGCTGAGATGCAGTTCAGCATGAAGAGATTTCTTAATGAAAGCATGTGCAAAAGCTGTTTTTAACTAGTTCATAAAAAAAAAGGAGCATTTTTGGAAAGGTTAAGCTTTTAGTCAGCAACTGCTTCATTTGGGAGTGAAAAAAAGCCCATAATTAAAGACAAAGACTTATTTTTACCACGTGACAACAACTAAATTCTCTTTAAATCTATGACTGACTTAGATTCAGGCAGATTATCCTAAAGCAAATAGCTCAAATTTGGAGTTATCATAAGCAACAGCAAAAATGCATTTCAGTCTGTGGAATTATACCAGGATCATGTTTGTCTATTTTACTTTGACTTCTCTATGTTTATGACAGCAATTTTGTGGCAGCTGAGAAAATCACCCATATTATAAGATATATAAACATGCCTGAGTAGAATTCATTATTTGTCCATAGTATGTACAAATTCAGTATTTCCCAGTACAAACAGCCATTTCTTTATTAAAAAATCTTATTTATGTCCTTAAAAAATGGGTAATGACATTTCAGAGAATTTAAAATCTGTGCTTTTCAGTTCACCAAATACAAAAATCTGGGGGAATTTCCAGGCTTTTAATAGTAGCCAGTCAATCTGGGGCTTGAGATGGATAAAGAAATACTGCTGGGGTGCAACTGAATAAAAATGGAAGGAAAGCTGAACATTTAAATTCAGTCCTGAATTGTTTCTGTCAGAAAACACCCCTGCTTAAGGAGAGCAAGTAGCCCAGCACTTTAGACAGTCCCAGCTTAACTGATGGGCTGTACAGAAAAGCTTTCCTGAACTGGACACTTAGAAATTTTGTATTCACTTCTACAAAGAAAATTCTTTCTCTTAGACAACAAGGCTGAGAATTTTTCCCAAATGAAAATGCATATTTAAAAAAAAAAAAAAAAAAAGCTTTCAAAAGGAATCATGGGAACTCCTGATTCTGTTCAAAATCATTTGGATGGGATGTAAAAAGATGTTGATTGTTACTCTTAGTCTATCCCCAAAAAGCACTGACTCACTTTGCATGAACAACCTTCTGCATTACCTGTCCCACGGGGTTTTTCTTTCAATGAAGTGTTTGTTTCAGGAGGTGAATGTAGGCTGAAATTAATAACAGAGCTGTTGCTAATGGCAACCCTGAAAACTGAACACGTTATTTTATTTCCATTAAGTTGCAGTTACATAATCCAGCGTGGTCCCAATAAAGCAATAATTTATTTCTGCGTAGCATAAAGCTTAGCAGTGTGTGTAAATGAGCCCTAGGTGTGCTCTGAGTATCTGGGCTGTCATTTTCCGTGGCTGAGCAGAATCTTTAGGAAAAGGGTCTCCCTTGGGAATCCAGTTCTTGATTGCATGTTGATTTTCAACTGCACATTTTGCTTCATTCTCCATAGAATGCGTTGCTGTCTCTAGGACTGCTGAAATATTTTGGGATCCTAAATTACTTTGCCAAAACCAAGGGCAAATCTTTTTACTGCCTCTCAGAATGGCTAGTTTTTAAAGTAGGGGATAAATCTAGATTTTGAAGCTGATAGTAAGTGATGTAACTCCCACCCTGTGGGAGTTAATAGGTTTATCCAACACACACCCTTCTGTCCTCCTTCTATCTTAACTTTCCCAATTCCATCGATCCTTTAGACTAAACCAGCTTTTAGATCCATGTGCTATAAAACTACTATTAAATTCTCAAATGTTTGGAAATGGTGAGCACAGCAGAAAAACACAGGAAAAAAAAAACAACAAACAACAAAAAACAAACCAAGGCACCCAGGCATTCTGTGTGCAATAAAGCAGCTGTATGCAACTGAGTGGCAACCTGCGAACAGCAAAAGAAAAAACTGCATTCTCTGAAGATAATGATAGAAGTGTTTTTAAGCACTAGGTTCACTCATCACATTCATACTCAGGTAACTACAGCAGTTTTTTTTCACTCAGGCTCCTTGAAATAGTTTCAAAACAGTCAGGGATGAAAGCATCAGACAGGCTCTTGGGCATGTGATGAATAAGTGAGTTTCAACTGCTTAAATATCAGCAGGAAACCTCGGGAGAAGGCTGGGGCTGCTCTGAGAAACAGCCCAGGGAAATGGGACAGAGAACAATTCTGTCATCTGGTAAATTCTGGCAGGGAGACTCCAGGTGTCACTATTTTTCATTCTTCTGCTTTGCTCACACATTAGCCAAATGTAGTAGCTTGAACAAAGGAGAAAGAATTATTTGGATGATAGCAAGTGATTTTAAATAAGACCAGCAAATTAGCTTGGGAGGTGAGCTCTCCTGACCCTTCATAGCTCTTTGACAAATCAATGTAGGCTTATTTTTTTTTCCCCATTCAGAATGTACAACTTAAATATACTAAATGTGCTTTAGCTGTCTCACAGAGGCAATCACAACAGCTTAATTTTCCTTCTGTAAAGATGCTGCGTCTAAGCCACCCTTCGCTGCTCCTTCCAAAAAGGCCCAAACCAAAACCACCAAAAAAAAAACCCCTCAACTAGAATTATAGCCTTTAAACAAATTAAGGAATTGAGGATCCTACCATGAATTACATTTTCTGGAATACTCTGGAAAGGAGTATTCTTTTGGAGACATCAGTTACACATCCTTTCCTCCCCACACACGTGTTCAGCACTGCCCTGACAAACAGGTTGCTGCCATGGGGGCCATTCCTCACTCCAGTGAGACTCAGGTTTATGCTTTGACATTAACCTGTCTCAGAGTTTAATGATCAAAACACCTGCATCTCGGATTTTTAATAAAGTCAGCTCAATCTCTGACAGGACTTTGGGGAGCGGGGTTTTAGGAAGAATGTCAGAGGTTTCTCCAAGCAGTGGAGATGCTGCCACTTTTCCCATCAGGGCCTGCCTTTACCAGCTCCTTTCCTTGCAACTGCCTCTCCTTGGAAAAACAGCTCAGTCTGCACTGTGTGACTCAAGACTACCCACTTAGTCCTCCACAGAGAGCAGCTCCAGTCTGATATCCCTGATTCTGCCTGTCTACTTGAATTTTTCACACCTTCGCTTCTGCCCTCCTGTAAGTCAGGACAGATGAACAGACAAGGGGATGGACTGCACTGCCCATGCTGTGGGCAGGATTGGCTTTTTGGGGGTGGGTGGATGGATAGCTTTTGTTTTTCTCTGACAAGGAACTCTCCTTCCCTGCTTCCTAGTGGGGATTAGTATGCAAGAAAGGTCTTTTTTAGGTAGATGCTACGTGGTGGTGTCCTCCCAACCTACCACCTTCTGTGCTTAAGCAGTGCCACCAGTGTCAGTCATGCTGGCTGTGTCCAGCTCAAGCTGGGCACTGGGGAGACAGATAACAACACCCTAGTTAAAGGCTGTAAATACTGCTCAACAGCTATCTGTGCACGTGCCAACCAAAATACGGCTGGTGTGCAAATGTGACTGTAAATCCATCGCCTCGGTCCGTAAATGGTGGGCAGCCCAAAGACTGCTGGGCCGAAAAGGTTGCACACCAGGACTTCCCCATGAGCAGGGTTGCCTCTCAAGGTTACTCCTCGGGGTTCAGGGTGTCCTCATCACGTCAGATACCTGGGAAGTGAGTTGGGAATAAGAGCTCTGAAGCTTTGAAGTGTGAGCTGTGTGTTACGAGGGAGAGATTGCGCACGTGCAGTCCTTTAGACATAAACACAGACGTGACCAAGTCTGTGACTGAGTCTGCATTCATCTGCACCTGAACTCCCCTCTGAGAAGGAGTTTAGAACACAAAGGGGTCTTTTCTGAACCTCATGACTCAGTGGGACAGTTTTGTCTGATCCCATCCTTTACACAGCAAATTCTCAAGTGGACCTTGCCATCAAACCTTGTTAAACCACTGTCACATTGACCACTAAATTATTTTAACTCACTGTCCTCTAAAAATCAAATATATTGTTGCTTCTCTCTTGTAAGAAGTGCATCTCCCCACCCACAACAACAGAGGCAAACCCAGAAACCGAGAGTGACCCTGAGAAGTTTCCTTGCTACTTTTTTAGAAATGTATGGGATCTGAGCCTAGGTAATGTTCTCATTCATCTCTGAGGGCTTGCTCTTGTGCTCCAGCAGTTAGACAGCAGGGAAATAGTTCTTTGTTGTTGCTTGGTGTTTTTTGTTCTTGTTTTTTGTTTGTTTGTTTGTTTGTTTGTTTATGTGTTTGTTTTTTTGCTTTTTCCAAGCTATCCAGCAGTAACTGTTCCCTCAGATGAACTAACTGTTCTCAGGTCAGATGATGGTTATCTCCCTGCCTGGTACCCACAGCACTTGTTCCTTAAAGAGCTTCAAGTATCTCTAGATCAGGTAACATGGCTATATTTTACATGTGCCACCGAGTAGAATGAATGTTAAAAGAGGAATCACATAATAATTACAGCTTTAAAATCAGTAGGAGCTGCTATTAGAGTGACATCTGCACTTGATATAATTAACATAGTAGGCAAGAGCTATTAATTCCACTGTGGAAAGCACTGTTTGGGTTTCTGTTTGCTTACTTAGAGAAGCAAAAATAGAAGGGAAAACCAAGAATTAAACCCTGTAGCCACAATGCTGCTTGTCATCAGAGATAAATGGGTGATGTTGTCTCTGTAATAAGGCCCCTATGAAAAGATGTGTTTGTCTTAAGGAACGTCTCCAAAGTACCCTGGAAAAGTCATAGGACATACAAATTGCTGAGTGCAGCATTCATGTAGTTATTTTATTATCAGGATATTTCTAAATTAAAGAACATAAACAGAGGCTTGCACTCTAAAAGAAGGTGTTCACCATATTGCACTGTCACATGCCACAATATTAATTCTAAAAATAAGCAAATAGTGAGAAACAATCAGTGCAGTGATGTCAGGAGGAATTTAAGGAATTTGATTTTAGCTGTAAGATAACGCTGACTGGTAGGGACCCACCTATAGGCTGTGTACCTCAGTGTACTGCTAAAAATGCTTGTGGTGATGTTCATCCTTTGCTATTCACACAGCTGTTCTCAAATTACATGCACACTGGCCTAGTTATGTGCTTATCTCTAAAGCTTATGTTCTGAACTTAGGTTTAAATGCTAGAATTTGGCTGTTAGTCATGTTATCATGAAATGACACAGAGCATTATTATGCCATGAAACAGGCATTTTGATTATTCCATGACATGTTGGGTGCCAAAAAAAGCACGTTTCTCATTCCAGTAGTAAAACACACATTTCTGTTCTGATAATTTCATTTATATTCCTTTATGCCTCTAATAAACTCTCCTTCAGTAACTGTGATCAGGATTGTGCAGTATTAGAATTGACCTCAGTTCTTTTAAACCAGGGATACCATGTACAGATATTTATTTTCCTTCATCCTTTATTTTTTCTCCCTCAAGTCCTGTCTCATACCAGGCTCCTGCTGGGGCATTTCCAGAAGAACACTGAGCACAAACATCATTCTCCTCTTTATTTTTTACAAAAGTAGCAGGCCCACTCAAGTCCTAAATCCAGGTGTTGGGCCACTTTATTAAAATGCTTTGCTATTCCATAAAATAAAACCAGGTTGTTTCCTTTTTATTGATCTCTAAAGAGATTAGAACTGCCTTGTTATTGCAGAGCAAACTTCCAAAGTGGTTAATAACTGGAGCAGCAAAGCACGGTAAATGCCACGTCTCATTACCAAGCCAGTGCTTGGGCTCTATTCACTGGAGTAACTTTAAAGACACTCCATCCTCTGGCTAATCAGAATGGATGTTTTTTAGCATTCATGCTTCTAATGCAAAAGCATGCAAAATTCGCTGGGTTGCTCCACCTTGTCTCCCCCTGACACTGCAATTGTACACTGAAATAAACTGGATGGAAATGTTCTCTTACAACAGAATTGCTGAGCTGTTGCACCACAGTAACTACTGAGAGTCTATTAAATATGCAATTACTGTGGCATTCTCTAAAGTCTGACGAGCCAATTAATAGCACTTTGTATTTTCGTGGCACCTTGCCTCAAAGAGCTTTAAAATGCCTTTAAATAAGAAAGTTCCAGAGCTCTCCTGTAAATCATTTGCACCATCACACCCAGAAAAGTTAGCAGACCAACCAAACCACTCACAGCTTTTTTTTCCAAGCACCCTGACAAAGTGTGGTGTGTCTGACTGACAGGACTCCAACACTGACCTCAGCACTATGATGATGCAACAAAATGCCTTATGAAAATAAGCCTGACAATCCATTGTCACTGGGCTTATCTGCAGCTCCAAAGAAGTGACACCAGGTAACCCATAAGTAAAGGTGGGAACACTAAGCTTTGTCTACTGCCCTGAATGACTTGTTGGGCACCTTTCTGGAAGCCAAAGTAGCTACACACAAACACGGCACCCTCTGCAATCTGGACTGTCAATTTGAATTTGAGGTCAAAACGTTAATTAAATCGATCCAGCAAGCACAATCAAGTTCTCTGTGAAACACACTGGCTACATTATTTTGTTATAAAATAACAAACAGATAATCTGTGGCTCAAACCACATCTTTCACAAAACCAGAGCCCATGTAAAAGCCACCTAAAAGGCTGGCTATAAGCCAGACAGTGAGCAGGCACGCTGTCAGCTTCGAAGAGCAAATGTATCTCTTTGGATATGCACCCGGCTATAATGGGCTTATTAATGAGGAAACTTGTCTAGGGAAGAAAGATGAAAATGTTGAACAATTCCTTTCCCCCAGTAACATCCACAAAGCTGGAGGCTTGCTATATCTCATCCTGTTCTGGAATCACTGCGTTATGATCTATGCTCGGAAAAAAAAAAAAAAAATCAGCCATGAGAGAAAATTCTTTCCCACTACAAATTCACCCTCATTCATCTTTGCCTCAGTCAGAAATGAAGTGACCTTTTGCCATGCCATCCAGTACTGACAACTGAAACATCAGAACTAAGTTTTGGACACGAACAGAACTTTGTACTGCGTTATGTGCTGTGCCAAAAATCCAAACAGAAGTCGTAACATTTCACAGGAGCTATGCAAATGAAACTAAAGAGAAAAGATAACATGATCTAGAAAGAAATCACCCAGCCAAGAAAAATGGAAATCCAGTCTCCAGTAAGATCTATTCTGATGATTAGGAAAACCTACAAAAATCTTTTCAAAGCCTGGGAACTTAGATCCAGATGTCTCTGCTGATGAACCATTCCTGCTGTCTTACATGGTCTTTCTCCTCCCCACCACCCAGTTGGCTAATTAATTAAACATAGTCAACGTTCAAACTTTAGAATTACTTGAAATTTTAAGCCCTCTCTCTTCTGGTAAACTCTTCTCCCAACAGACAGACATTTGTGAAAACTCTGGGAACAAAACCCAATTCTCCTGAGCCAAGATTTAGAGCTCTGAACCACCCAGCTTCAATTTCTCCAAAATGTTCTGCTCATTTTAGAGATGAAAGCAAACTTCTTTCTCACTCAGAGATCTGAAAAGATCCCGATGGCTAACAGGCTTACACCTTATCAATTATTCATTTCCTGAGTCAGAGTTGCTCTATACAACAGGCAAGAACATTTGGAAGGGCAGATATTATTCGGGAATTAGTTTAGTTCTGAAAGAACCGAATTACACAAAAGTTACGACTCTTTTTGAAGGAGGTGCTACTTGCAATAAGCACAGCCAGGTGAATCTGAATTTAACAATTACTGGAGTAATGAGGAAGTTTTTTCTTTCCACCTGTTTTACACGTTTTCCAGGTACAGGTATCTCTAAACTGCTCTGAATTCCTCTCTTCCTGATCAGGGATACAGTTCCAATTGCATCACCCCATCTCAAAGACTGTTCTCTTAATCACTACTTCCTACATCTCCACAGGAACTTACAAAAAGCCTTGAACCATTTACAGTTTCTTTTTTTAACGCTTTCAGGTCCACATTTCTCCTGATTTGTTCTGCACAATTCTTCTGCAGTAAATCATCCAGCATTACTGGTCCCACGTGGCTGCATGCCTTTCATTTTCATGAACTAACATCCAACCATCTTATTGACTGCACATTTTAAATACACTGTGGTGTCAGCAGTGATTTACTTTTTAATTATATTATTTTATTTTAGAGGAGTGGTCCTATTGTTTTCTTAACAGCTCCTTTAAAGGCAGCACTCAAATAAATGAAACCTCAGCCTCTGAGCCAGGAAAACAACTTAATTCACAATTCCTTAACAAAAGAATTCCCTACAATAACATTCTTGATGAAAATATCACCACGCTTCCCAAATCTTTTACATTTTAATGTGATGATAAAAGGGGTCATTTCCTTGAAGTTCGTTCTAGCTGAGCATTCTTGGAAGATTCTTTTGCTAAAAAGACCAGCGGGGACAGCACAAAGATAAGATTATTTCTGTCTCTCTTCCAAAAGCCTGGGAGACTGTTTTACCAGTTTTCTATTTCAGCTGCAAAGACAAGCTGTGAATCAAACGCTCACCAAAATTAAAGGCTGGGGATTTGATCTCAGGAGAAGGTCCATTTTTGTCCTCTGATATGTGTATGTCATCTGCCTGCAGGAGCACAGTTATGCTGTGTCTGGGGAAATATGGAGCATACAGGTAACCTGCTATTTCTCCAGGGAGAGATCATGATCAGTAAAAACAAAAACACTGCAATCCATTGCAAACATGCACTCTCTGCAGTGGAAATGTGAAGCAAAGAATACATTCCTGAACGGGGAAGGCACAAGTTTACCTACGTTCTGTTGAGTTGATTTGAACCAATATTTCTTGAAAAAAATGTTCTGGGAATGCATTGTATATTGTTTCTTTCACACATGCAAGAAGACACTAAAAATATTCGTGTAATCTTATTAAACATCTGATGCACTTCCATTACACAGAAATATTATGACCACAAATGATAAACTTGTCCACCGGTTTCAGATCAGGAAATTGCTTTCAGTTTCTGCACTACTGGCCACTATTAATCTGACTGAATAAAGAACAAGGTATCGTGCATTTTTGTGACATTATTTGTTTTGAAATAGGACATGCAGAGTGGAAAAGTAACCAAATAATATCTATGGCCACTGTTCTGATTCTATGCACCTGCCAAAGCAACCCAGGGCAGTGCAAGGGTAACTCCACAGGAGGCTGTGATTTTTTTTCTCTATTTTTTTTCCAGCTACCTTAGTCCTTCTGAAGGTCTTTTTCTGTTCCTCCCAGCAACCATCTTCAAAAGAACAGAGAGGAGGGGAACAAGGGAAAGAGCAGATGTTTTAGGCTAATGAGCAAACAGCAACAAAGTAGTTGCCATGAGGGTCTTGACATTGCTTTGAATCCTGGCCTTGTTTATTCAGTATTAGAAACGTGTTTGGTTGCTGAAAAATCATTTTCCAAGGAGCAGTTTCCAGCCTTTGTCCTCCTCTGCCACCGAGCTCTGAAGGAAGTGCCAGGAAGAAGCCAAAGTGGCAAACCCCGCAAGGCCACCCCAAGAAAGCATTAACCACCAGTGTCTCCATTTACCCATCATCCAGACACAACTCCAGCTGGAACTGAGCTGTGACAGCCACCCCCTTGCTCTTCCAGAGATGTTCAAACTGCAGGTGCCCTCCCTTCTCTCCCTGTAGCTCAGAACAGCAGTGGTCTGGTTTTATAATGTTTTCTGACCATTTTCAAAGGGCACACTCACATTCTTCAGCCACCGACTGACTGGAAGAGGAAAATGAGCCTCAGATAAATGCCAAACATGTAGCCTGTTTCACTTTGGGTCAAACCCTTCCTTTCAGATATAAATATTTACCTGCTGGAGCTGAAAGCTTTACAGGCATTTCTGAGGATAGAATCTAACTTCTGGGTGTCAAAGACAAGAGGCCAAGCATTTGTTCCTGCTACAATCTCTTGCTGGTATTAGAGCAGAGAGCTCTTGAAGTATTCATTAGCTCTGCCTGGCTTGGTTTTTGCATCTGTTTGCTTACCTAGGCAAACAAGGGAAGATATATTTAGGAGCTCCACCATTCTGCAGCCCACAGAAGGCTTCATGAACACACAGTGCCAGCATTTCAAAATCTATACCACCTACATCCCACTCAGTTCCATTATCTTTACCACAACATTAGCTCTGATGTGGCACAGAAACCTCTAGGGCCTAAAAATGACTTAAGAATTAATTATATGAAGCATAATCATTAAAAAAAATAAATTCAAACATCATGATTTCTCATTCTACTTCACTAACACGATAGGAAAAAAAACCCACGACATGCAGCAAGTTTTCATGTCCACATTCACAAATTTTTGTGCCAGAACAACATACTGAAGGTGAAAAAAGAGGTTTGTGCCTATTGCAGTGAACAAAGAATTTCAGTCACATGGCTTTATGCTGGGCACCATAAAACATAGTTCTATGAAGTTAGACAAACCCCCCAACAAAATGTCACAAATTTTTTTGTTAGTAATGTCACAAAGTTAAAGACAGGATCCAGTTCCATGTTTGGAAAGTTCCTGTAGTATTTTGGGCTCCAAGCCTAATAAAATGAAACAAAATAGATGTGTTCAGCAGCTCAGGATGTTTGCAGCTTTGGGCCTTTAGATGGTCAGATTGCACATCAGAGTCACTCACTTATTCCAAGGGCAAAGAACCACCTGGCTAGATGCATGAAATGGAGTAATATTTGTAATCATCATGGTTTAAAGAACTGTGACAGATTTTTAAGGATAGCATCCTTTTCTCCCTTTTATTATGCTATATCTGTGTGTTCTGAAAAGTGTCAGAAATGGTTTCACCTTGATTCATTTAGAGAGGAGAAGAAGAAAAAACGAAACAAGATTCAGAGAAGTATTGAGGTTATTGCTGACATCTGTCTGAGAAAATTTAAAAGGTTTGAGAAACAGTAAATTCATTTATCTCAAAATGATACCTGTGAAATACAGTGCTAAGGATTTCCATGAGTCAAAAAGGACCATTCTAGAAAGAGATCAGAAAAAAAAGAATAATGGTTTTCAGCCTCACAGCTGGAGAGCCAATTGCAGTGGGACAGGCTGCCTTTTATTAGTCAAACTTCCAGACCTCACAGAAGACAAATAAATTCTCAGAATAGACATCTAATTGTAATAACCATTTAGAAATTTATGTTTGTTTGTATTTTAACATAAGGCCATATGGATGCATCTTTGCTCTCTTGAGCAGCAAGAGGCTTCTCATATTTGTAGGACTTCAAGCTTTTATCATGTTTTTCCAAAAACTTGGGATTTTATTCCAGGCTGTGAAACTGAAATGTTTTACAAGGAATTTGGCCTTGGAAAAACCCAGTCCTTGAAATCACCACAAGCTACTGCTATTAATAAGGTGTGATTAAGGAAGCCCAAGATCGTTAGCAGCTTGAAATGCTGGAAGAGGGGATTTTCCATTTCGGTAGGAGATAGCTTTTCTTAAAATAACTTCAGTGAAAATAATCAATTGCTTATTCATCTTTGAAGCATAATTTCTTCTGGAATACATTACAACTCGAGGAGTTATTGTTAAATAAAAGGCCTGAAACAATTCCCCTGCTGAATCCATCACTGATTTCCATCCAGCTCAGCAGGCAGGCGATGTCAGGGGGTCTGTAGAACAATCTCTTCTCAGCACTGTCAACTGATCAATTAGCAAGAAACTGGTTAACACCTTCTCCAGTCTTATCTTCCTATCCACACATTGCTGCTTGAACACCTGCCTGAGGGGTGTTTTCTCTCATGACAAGTAAAGGATAAATATTTTCATCAATGTATGCAGGATTTGAGAGAACTGGAATTCAGTAAGAGCCAGTTTATCCAAGTGTTTGACATTCCTTGGCTGTTTGGTAAGTGAGGGTCCAAGCACAGTAAAGAATATTATTTGGTAAGAACTGTTCATGCATTCATTATACACACATATCTGTAGGCAAAGTTCTTGTCATGAAGTTCTTGTTGTCTCACGAATGGAGAAGCAACTCTTGAATTACAGCTATTCTTGTGCAGACTAATTTACAGTATAGTACTTGTAATGCATTGCCTTGAAAAGAAAAGAACCATGCTAATAGCTTGAGAAATTATTTTAGAAGAATAAGATCTCTGTTGAAATAACAGAGTTCCTAGCCATTAATGTTATTTAAAAGTTAGTAATACTGTTATAATTCTGCTATTTTATGTCAAACATAAAATCAACTTTTCAATAACACATTTTAACCTGCAGTTAAAGTGCTGTGATTTCTTACATGCATTCAGCCAATAAACTGTGTAGCATAAATATGCAATTTTATCACACAGCAACTGCAGCACATATAAGTGCTTTTATTGTATTGTTTGCATAAACAGGATTCTGAAACCTTCTGTTTACATATACAGGGTGGTATTTTAAACAATAACAAATAGAAAATCATTGGTTTCTTTTCTACTGTACTTCATACAAGCGTGGCATAAATGTCTTCATTCAAGTATTTGCCCTTATTTATTGCAGTAAGTTTTTGTTACAAATTGGACTTTCATAAACAATTCCTTCTTTGGAAGAATGGCAGAATGCATGAAAACTGGAAGACATAGTCAAGGAGGGGTAGGTATGATTCTTTAAGAAATAATAAGAAGATATTAATTCAATGAACCCACTGAATCAGTGAAGATCGAGATGCTTCACTACTCTAAAATACAAAGATGCAGCTTGTGTATATACTCTGAAAATCTGCAAGTCCTAATCTAGTTTCTAACATATCCTAAATCCACAGATGATCTGTGCTTGAAATAGAAGTGCAAAGATATATTCACAACAGGCACGAGACTGATAACTGATGCTTTAAAATAGGCTCTAATCTCTCTTGGTAGCACTTTCCTGGGATGATACTGTAAGATAGGAATGCCTGCTGCAGTGGGAAGATGCCACCACAGCGAGATTCTACTCACTGTTTGTCCTGAGCTGAAATCTATGGTTACTCAGGCTCAGACACCCCAGTGCTCCCAGTGAAGGGCAATGCTACTGTCTGAGCTGTGAGAACATTGCAAGGAAAGGGAAGGCAAAGGGGAAACAATTACACTAATTGAATAAATGAACCAAAATTTAAAGTCAATATTCCAGTGCTTTAAGGCAGAGCAAGAGCAGAAGTTTCCAGGGTGCAGATCACTCCCTGTTCCTAAACAGAGACAACTGAAACAGGGATATCCAGGAGGAGAGGACTTGACCAGGGAGGCTTGTATAAGTGCAGTTATCAAAACAATAACCCTTAGCTGAAATTAACCTTGACAAATTACACTACCTCCACGTGTGGAGCCTCATTTCAATCAGTCATATATTCATATTAGTAGTCCTTTCAGCTTTGAATATCTGCTGCAATGCAGAATAAAATGTGACTTCTTGCTTTTTATTTCAGCTATTTTCAATAGCATTAACAATGCCATCCCCAGTTACCTTGCCTCAGCTAATTAATATCCCAAAACAAGATGAAAGCACACCAGTGTCGATTCTCTAACAGGAAGCATTTGTGGTTCTTTGTGGGTCTATAGTGACCTGTTGCATGCCTTTTGTTAACGAACACATTCACATCCTAAGCACTAAAGTCCCCACTTTATCCTATAATACATCAGTGATTAACATTAATTAACTTTCACACATGGTATGAGAGAAATAATAAATGCAACTTCATCTCCCTGTTTCAGTATTATTCTTCTTGTCTGTTGCTTCACGTGCAGCTTTAATGATCTTGTTACTCCCCTTTTCTCCCCATATATTTTTAACATCCTGTTGGTTTTTTGACTTGATAGCTGCCCAGGGCATGGATTATCTCTGTCTTACATGCCTATAAAAATATAACACATCTATGCCTAGAGGCACTGGTCAGGTCTTTCAGGCACTGCTGCAGCAGCAAAAATCAATAATACTTGGTATAGAGGAAATGAAAGAAGGTTATTATATGTGAAACCATTTAGGAATTAATGGCTTTGTAGGTATGGCAGCAGAGTTCCTTCCTAATTCCCTTCCTTTGCCCTTGCTGATTGTCCAAGGGGATTTAGACTGAGGCACAGGTAATGGTTTCTCTCTGTGGGATAAATTAGTTTGTGCAGGTCTCCTTGCTGCCATGGGTAGCCCAGTTCAAAGCTAGTTTGGGTATTTGTGCCCTGGGCTGTGATCACAGAGTGAGGGGTGAGACACACAGAGGTAGATTTCCCTTCTCAGAACTCGGCTTTGGGGGCTACTCAGTCCCTGAATATCTGGTTAAACCCCTGTGGTTTTGGAGTCATCTTAGGTCACTGCAATCTGCCCACAGTGTGGCCAAAGCCACCAGGCTTTGGTCAGAAGGATTTTCAGTCAACCCAGTCCATCAGAGCAGCTATTGTGCTGTTAAATAGCAGAAGCTGTGACTGGCAGAAAGGGGTGAGTCATTTGCACAATAAACACAAGATTTTGCCATCTCATCTAAAGTCACAACCGCAGGCTGCTCCTGGGAGTTGTGTGCTCTCAATCTTCTTGTCCCAGAATCATGAACACCGAGAGAAACAGGAGGAGAGAGAGACAGGAGGGAGAAGAAGAGTGCATTTTGATTAAGGCAGTATTTTAGGCTGGTGTTAAGGCAATATGTTGTGTATTATCCTTTTGTTGGTGCAACCTGTTATTCCTCGCTAAGTGGTATTCATCACAGAGCAGGAAATGAGTTCTGAAATGCCCAAGACACTGGGTAAATCAAGGGATGGATGACAGTCTTTCAGTGAAACAATACCAATTTACTGAGGTCAAGAGAACATTGAAGAAATACACATTTCTTTCGATCGACTCCTTCAAAATTTAGGCAGTTTTTCTGCTGGAAGCACACTTGGTTTCCCATCCAGCAAAAACTTGGGAGCCTGGGATCTCATTTAATTTGCTCACAACTGCTGCTTGAAGGTCTGACAAATCCAGGAGGAGCACACTGCATATGTTTCTAACGGGGAGACTCAGCTTTTCACTCAAGCCATGACTTTTAGGATTTTTTTTTGGCTCCCTGCCACGGAGTCGAAATGAGGCCGATTCTCCCCCTCCTGTAGCTCTGGGTTTACAAGCTGCCTGTTGGCCGTGGCAGCTGCCCAGAGGAGCAAGCTGGAGAATCTCTGGCTTCTTGCAACACTGGGAGCCTTGCCTGAATTTCAGGCTCTTCCATCACCCTGGCCAAGTTTCTGAGGGTTGAAAACAGCCACTGCTGTCTCCCTTTCGGAAAACAAACACGCAAACAAAAAACCCTCAACACAAAATAGCCCCCTCAAGAACTAGAAAAAAATATTCCAGCTCCCTGGAAAAGCAAACATGGTGCTACTGAACATCAAGGAGCAGCTGATGCAGCTGTCTGAGGCTGGGTGTTTATTTTAGGCCGCTCTGAGTTCAGTCACTATTCCGATTGCCTGGGGATGTCGGGGTGAGTCAGACTTCTTGACTGGCTGAACTAAAATACTTGAGATGCTGGAAGAGCATCTTAAAACGCCTCACACATTTTACCAAAATCATGTGTGAGTACTCAGGAATGCCTCTCTTCAAAAACACTACTATATTTCCATAGCCTGTTACTGCTGATTAGGAGATTAAAATGCAGAAAGAGATCTTATTAAACAGAAAAAAAGTAGTTCAGTTCCATCCTTAAGCAAATTAGCATCCTAAACTGGATTTCTAAGTGTACTTTAAAGAGAAACAGCTGTTATTAAGCCACTAGATATTTTGGCTTAAAAGGGACTAAAAAGTAGGGAATAGCCTCATTTAAACAGCATGCACAAGAGATGTGGGAGGCAGGATTATTACCTGCATTATGCATGACTGAAAAGTAAGCTCCAATTCTGTCTCCTTGTGCTTCTAAACCCCATTCTGTGGAGAGACATTATCAGAACAATTCACAGGAACATGTGAGAGTGGTCTCAGTTTGGATCCTCTGTGGGGTTTTTGAGAAGCACGTGACCCTACTTTGCATGAAGAGTAAATCCTGCCAACAAACTCCCCAGCAAAATTTCATATGTCTGCATCTAAGTGATGCCAATCACATCCAAATAAAATTATTTGTATGGTCAGCTTACACGGATGCACACGGAAGTCTAGCTGAAAATCTGGCCCTTAGGGTATGAACTAGTTAAATAAAGAGATGCACGAGCTCTGCAGTTGGAAACAAAGATTTCCTAAGAGTAAAAATCTTACTGAAAACAGCATTTCCCAATTTCCATATTGGAAAGGTTCATATAATGCATCCCCCTGCTACGAACAAATAAAACTGTTTTACCCTGCCAGCCCAGACACCGTGGTTTATCACATTTAGATGCAAAACTATCTCGAGAGAAAAAAATCAGCTTGAATGTTGAATAGAGGATGAGTTACATTCATAGATCCTAACAAATGTGTGCATGCTTAAAGATCTGTTTTGTTGACAGTCTTTAAGTATTCAGTTCCCTCCTTTGACTCAAAATCATTCTGCTCTCTGAAGAGAGATAAAAAATCGTAGCTTGCAATTCTCCCAGTCTGAGAGTAAACCAACTGAACTGTCCAACTTGATACTCCCTTATCCTGACCTTTTTATAAATCCACTGAAAATTCCCTTTGTCACAGCTGGTCATTCACTGAGTAACAAAATACAGCCCCCTCTTTGTTCAGCCCTGGGACTTATTAGGTTGTACACCGCTCGTGAAAATGAACATTGATTATTGCTACGCCCTTTGCTGATGAACAAGCTTACTGTACCTATCATCCACGTGCATCCCAATTTGTAATGCTCCCAGCAGACTCAGTGAAGATGTGAGGATAAACGTCAGCGCTGCTCCTACGTGGAGATTTCCACAAATGTTTCAAGTGAACTGTCAATTAAAACATTTTGGATGCTTTTCCCTTGGCGAGGAGCTGTACTCAGTAACATGTTTATAAACAGGTTTACACAGCCCTTTAAAATCCTATTTTTCCCAGATGATGCAGCAAACATTAAAATACATTAGTGATGAGCCACACACACAAACAAAATAAACCTCCCAATTAAAAAAAAAAAAAAAAAAAAGCCGAAAAACAAACATAATAAAAAAGCAATGGAGTGGAAAAAATAAACCATCAGCCATATGCTGACTTAAAATATATCAGACTTACTGGCAGCTTCTGTGGCTCTGCATAGTTCATTGGACCACAATGCAGTGGAGGGACATTTAGGCTGCCAACCTGAGCCCTGGTAAATCTGAGACTGTAAGAGTGCAAACATCCCCCCAAGTACCTTTTACCACATTTATTCTCATTTTTCTGTGAAATGCTCTTTGCCTGCACATTCAGAACTACAACAAAACACTAAAAGAGTAGTAAGGTTTTGAGGTTGATTTAAATGTTATTCAAACCAAGTTAGGTTTTATGGTGTTGGGGGTTTTTTTAGGCTATTTTGATAATTTCTTCATTTATGGGCATTTCTCTTCAGAATTGCCAGTGACCCCAAATTTCAGTAATTGCTAGGTTTAAGTGCATTAATCACTCAAGCAGAGTGCTGACTGTTTCAGTGTTTATTGTTTTGTTACATTATATTATATTATGCTGTTATATTCCATACCTTATTCAAAAAGACCACAATGAACTAAGGCTCCTTTTCAACAAGGAAAGAACTGAAGGAAGATGCTGTACATCAATATTCAGGTATGAGATACCACTGACAGACGACACTTTGCAAAAAACTTACAAATCAAAGTGATGACCAACATCTAATAGGCTTTGCAGGAAGCTGACTGATGGGAGAAGTTTCCCCTTTATTCTGTTCTGCAGGTGGCACCAGGTTATTTGCCAAAATCTAGGGGTTGCTACAGTCTCATATGACCTCACATGGCTCTTTCCCTCCTAAGGATGCCAGAGCTCCTCAAGCAACTTCGAGAAGTGAACAGGTTTGACAGTTTTTGCCTGGAGTTATTGCTTATTTCTCAGGTCTTTGTCAGTAGCAGCTTCCATTAATTCACCTCAGAGATGCTGAATAGATGGGGTAATTGGGCTTTGGGGATTTTGATGGCCCTTTTTTTTTTTTTTCTTTTCTTTTTTTTTCAGTTGTACTGACCATTAGAGTATGTTCCAGCTACAAGGAGTAGATGGGTAGAGGCTCATTTTTGCCTCTTATAATAACATACCAGGGGACCACAAAGCTTATATGTGCTTTTCCATGTTACACAGCTACTTGCAGGTGAAAGAACTTTTTAAAGGACATGTTCTCAAATTGGCTACCAAATGTTTCTATAATGACCATTAAAAAAAAAACAAAAACAAAAAACACCAAAAAAACCCCCACAAACAAACAAACAAACAAACAAAAAACCCCTCTCTTCTCCACAGCATTATTTTCGAAAGTGCCCTCCCTGGTTTCTTACACCAGAGGAGGACGTGAATCTGTTTGAAATAACTTACAAATATAAACTGTGCTCACGTGTGACCAGTCTCTCTCCTTCTGGGAACTAAGGAGGATCTTTATTTATAAACTGCAACTAAGTTTGTGTTAAATGTCTTTCTTTGTGGAGTGAGATATCAACCAGGATAAAATCTTTGATACTCTGCTAAGTGTGAGATGAAAGAGGAACAATAAATAAAAAAATTAGGAAAACCAACCTCCAAAGGTCTCCTACAAGGAAATCAAAGTCTCTCACCTGATAGGCTTTCAGTCTGACAACTGATTTTGCGTGTAAATACTCATATTTTCAACAGCTTTGGAGTTCTGAGGTACTAGCAGGTTAAGACATTATGAAAAATAGGGCAGTCAAGACCAAAAGGGTGTCATTCTAGCAGAGAAAGATGCAGGTGAGAGTTAATTCTGAAACTGAGCTACAGAATTCAATTGACTGAGTGACTGCAGTACCTGTCACACAAGGGGAGGCTGAGAGAGCTGGGACTGTTTAGCCTGGAGAAGAGAAGGCTCAAGGATATAAAAGACAAAACCAAGCTCCTCTCAGTGATGCCCAGTGACAGGGGAAGGGGTAATGGGAATGCCATTAAAAACATGAAAAGTTGTTGGGGGTCATTGTTTGGTTGGTTAATTTGGCTCCCTGGGAGGGTGGCCAAACACTGGCACCACTGCCCAGATGGGCTGTGGGGTCTCTCTCTTTGGAGACTCTCAAAAGACACATCCCTGAGCAATCTGCTCTGACTGAACCTGCTCTGGGTAGGGGGTTTGGGGGAGATGGTTTCCCAAGGTTCCTTTCAACATCAACAATTCTGGGACTCCCCTCCTGCCTCTCACTCAAAAGTCCTCTCTGTGCTTGCACTTCACATCCTGACACAGGAAGAGGCAATGGAAAACATTTCTTGCAATTATAGCAAAACTCGTCCAGTTGCAACCCAAAAGTTGGGTATAAACTAGTGCTGATGGAAAAGGACGCTCAAAGACTCGAAATTCACACTCCAGCAACACAATTAACTTTCTTGTCAAAGACAGGAAAAGTGAGATCGACCCAGCTGCAAAAAGGCTATAGACGGAGCTGTTGTCTTATGCTCGTAATTAAATATTTAATTTACAGTTATTACCAAATGTTAATTAGAATATGTTTCTGTCAGCCTTCTTTAAACAAAACATTTCTGCAGAAAAAAATCTACTGCCATTCTATTGAAGACAATATTTCACCTCATATGTGACTGCAAATAATGCTCTTGGTATTTTTTTAACTCTACAGTTTCTGAGTATCTGGTTCCCACACCACCTGGATAGGCAGGACAAATACCAAGCACAAGCAGACTGATTATTATTATCATTTACAGTATGGTTACAATAAGGCACCTTTATACTTTGACAGTACCAAGGGATCTTCATTTGACCTCAGTAACAACGGACTGAGGAGCCTTTACACACAATCTGGTTTTAATTTGGTGTAAATATTTAATTTGTGTAAATATTGGGAGAATATTTTCAATATTAGCTTTGAATCAGCTTTGTTCCTCTGGTTCTTAGACTATCCAAATATAAAAACTAGTTGGAAAAAAAAAAGTGTAATTATTTTCTTAATTATCTTTAACCAGAATTAACTGTTGTTGTAACTACAGGCAGAGGTTTGCACAGAAAAATTCAATACTTTTTTACTAATTTCAAACCTGCTATGGTTCTTACTGGAATGAATTCCAGCAGATCCAAGAATGAATACTGTCAGATGGCTTTTATCTGATTTTATTTACACTGAGAAACTAAAATATCAAATATTTCCAACAAACTACAGTAAATTATATAGAAATTTTTAATTTTGTGGCTCTATAAATGAGACACAAATTGTGGGTACCCCAGCACAGCCGTTTCAATTCATATAAATTTAATAACAAAAGATACAGGTTTTGGGTTATAATTAGATTTTTTTAAGCTGACATTTTAGTGCAGTTACTTATGAATTTTTATTTCAATTTAATATATACTGGGTCTTGTGTAAAAACTGTAAGTAGAAGAGTATTAATTATGCCTAACAAATTACATCTCCAGTGGGCCAGAAAACTCATTGAAATGAAGCTAGAATTTAATTTACCGGAGCCCAGGTCAATAAAATATTTGGAATTCTTCATTTCACTTCAGTATAATTTCTGTTATTACTCCACATAAAATTCTTCTTGACCTTTAATACGAATAAATATCCAACATCTAACTCTCAGAAAAGCCTTACCTTAGATTTCAAAATCAAAGAGCTATAAAGTGCAATTCTGTAAAGATACAGGGTAACATGAAAATTTACTTCCAAATTGGAGCACAGCTGCAACACCAGGGAAAAAAAAAAAAAAGTTTATACATTTGAAATTCATATTCAGTTTTCATGTGTTCAAAGGCCACTCTCCTGCACATTTAAATGTTTATTAATACAGTGGTGATGATCAAGGCAATATATGCTTAAAAGACTAGTTCAGATTGCCAGTCTGCAAATAATGGAACATTATTTGAATCTCACTTGGGCCCATCCAGAGAAATTCTTCCCCTGCATCCACCCTTCAGAGAATGTCCTATGTGGATGAAAATTTACTGCCAAGAGTGAGTACAGACATGGTGTGGGTGACCCCTCAGGGATGGGAAATCCTCAAAGGGAATCCAGACAGTTGTTGGGGTTATGTTGCCTGAAATATCTAAGCATACTCAGCAGATTTCTTCTGAGAAATTATAAATGTCCTGTTAAAACTCCTATTAGTTTGTCTTCATGTACTTCCATCACTGCTATTGGGAAGCAGATAATTAAAAAAAAAATAGAGCAAATGGGAAGCCACATGCAGCCATTTCACCAGTGTGATGCCAGTAAACTTCCTCAGTATAAACATGTCATTTGTATTCATTATTCTTCATGCCAGATTGTAGGTTATTGTAGGCTATTGCACAACATAATGATTGCAGAGTACCAATAATTAATACATGTTTTTAGTCTAAAGCTTTTTGCTCCCCAGTACAGAGCTGTTTTCTCTACAGGCTTCACAGTGTTTCCTCAGACAAGGTACCCAGGTAATTCTCCATTCTTTCATTACAGAAAACTTGAGGAATGTACAGAAGATATTTGATTGATGACAAGTTTTTAAAACTGACCACTCGTGCTATGATTGTGGATCCTGCTCACACCTTAAAAACTTCCTCTGGAAAATATTCATATTGAGAACTGTTACCTCTGTCATGAGTAAAAATCATCCTGTTGACTTAAAACAAACTGTGAAAGCTCAGAAATTAGTGTAATCTGGGGAGACACAGGGGCTGTGTTGGTTCCCTTGGTATTTTTCCTGCTATTCTATCTCAAATCATTAACTACTCCTTAACAATGAAGTACTGATGGATGTGGACCAAAAAAAAAAAATAATTTGTGCCATCAATTTACCTGCAGGAAAAAATACATTTATATTTCTCACTAATGTTCTGCCAGTAGGTGCCTATAAGACAACAATAAGAATACAAAAAAGCCATCAACAAACTGGAGAACGTGAAAAGGTGGCATCATCATTTTTCTAACATCCAGTACATCATCAGCCTGGACCTGGCAGCACCATTCAGAGGGAGAAATAATTCATTCCCCAGTGCCAAGGTAATCTTTGTAGTCCCAACAGAAGAGTTAATCAGATGCACACTGGGCACACTTGACTATTTAAAAGTAAGTTGACATTAGGAACTCATTTTAGTCCAGCTTGTGAATAGTTACACTTCCTGACAGCTGCCCATTTGAGCTGCGACCCAGGAGCTCGAATGCTCTGAGTACATGAGTAACTTCAGTAACCTCATTTCCTCTCAGCAACTAACAATTATAAATATTTATAGACAGTCATGGGCTGAAACTCGAAAAGCAGAAGATATGATGAACTAGTGAGAACCTCAGCCTTGGTCCTTGACTTTCCCTTTGTTTTCTTGATAAAATGTGTTTTCTTTCACACAGCTTTGCCTGATTTATCCCGACAGCACGCCAGGCTTTCGTAGAAGGATAAATCTCTGCTGTTCTTCACTCAGCACCTCCAACTGTTCTCTGGCAGCTCATCTGTGCTCTGAACAGGCTGGCACACCACAAAAACACTGCATTCCTAGGACAGGTGAGCAGGTCAGGCATTTTTTGTTAAAAAGTTAATGAAGCAATAGATCAATTAATGTTTCATTATCTCTCTTCTGTTTTCTCAGAATGTTTGTGTGTGTCTTACTGATTTAACAGCAGAGACAGCACAGGTGGCCACACGTTGAAGGGAAGGGGTGACTGTGGCCGTTACTCCAGAGAAATCAGAGTTGTGAGACGAAGAAATGTGTGGATAGGAAAAAAAAAAAAAAAAAAAAAAAAAAAAAAAAGAGAGAGAGAATATGAAAAGCCAGTGGGGCAAAAGGGATATAAAGCCCGCTTCCAACTGAGCTGGCAGAAAGTCAAGGCCTGTCAAGGCAATAACTGCAGTAAAACTGAGATTGTCAGGCACTGTTAGTCACTGTGTTCATGTGCTACTGCTACTGGAAGCATTTAAAAGAGGTGTCAACCACTGCTATTTAAAAACACAACCCCTGCTCTACCCGCCCATGGCCCACTCCAACCACCACATGGCTTAAAAAAAAAAAAATAAATAAATCAGGCTACTCCATGTGACCTTTTTGTTCTGGGGGTCTCCAGCAGGGTCAGGAAGGAGACTGCTCAGGTTCTCTTTTGTGAAGGAGAGGAAGGACGATGCTCCTCTGGCACGACTAGAAACACACTGGAGATGTGTTGCTTATGGGGATGCTGAAGAAAAGGATTTTTTTTTTTTTTAAAGGTTACACAGGAATAGAGTCGCTATTTTGTATGTGGATACCTAAGATATTTTTTAGTTCATTCTTATTTCTAGCCTTTCTGATGCTGGATAATGTATTTCCAAGGTGTATTATTCTTCATAAAGAACCAGAGGCCTCACTGATGAAGACTTCTGAAGTACATATAGAAAAATCAAAAAGCTTTGAGATGCCACCCACGCCTGGAGCTGCCACTTATTGAGGATCCTACAACCTCTACTTCAGTGGCAGTGCAAAATTGCACTATATTACTGAAATATTTATGTAGGTAATAAATTAGGGATAATGGCATTTCTCTAATAACAAGAGGGTAGGACCATTCATAAAAAAAACTGGTACAAGAGATACTTGCACTTTAAAAGATGCTAAATAATACATGGTGTCTTTGATCGCACTGTTATTAAAATTAATATATAAAAATTATGTATTCTCAAACGCAATACTAGGAAAGATGGTCATTTGCCACCTCGGATAGATAGCAAGCTCTGATCTGCAGATTTCCTCCTTTCCCACTTCCCTAAGAATGAGGCCTCAGCACACAGCTATGTTTAACCCTGGCAGTAATTTGGAAAGAAAAATATATGAAAAATTGCTAAATAATTTTCATATGATTGCAAAATTTGGCAACATACCACAGAAAGTCAGGAACGGACCACATGTGCTGCAAGGGTCACTTGCTAAGTGCAATTCATTCACTGAAAAGGTTTATAAATGCATATAAATATAATGCCCAGATTTTAGGAACAAAGTGTGTAGAATATATAGCAAAAAAATATGATCCCAGAAAAATAATGCTGGAAATGGGTTGGGAAGCTGCAGCTAGTCAAGTAAGATGAACCATGAAGACCACCAATTCAGATTTTTGTGTATAATCTGGTAAATAACAAGTAGGAGAAAGGAAATTATAGCATTTTGTCATTATGTTACATAGACAAACACTAGTACTGGATTCTACATGCAGGGGAAAAAAACCCAACAAACAAGCCAAAACAAACCCAGCCAAGTGAAAAAAGCAGGAAGGGGAGAGAGGGAAAAGGCTTTTTAAAAATCCAGAAATCTCCAGATATTAAAGAAAACCCTCTAAATGAAATACTTGGGACATTTGATTGATCAAACTTCTTTGCAGAAATGTTAAGGAATTGTTTCCTGTCCTTTATACCCTAACTGTGAAAATACTTCAGGTAGTAGCTCGTTCTCAAATCTGATACAAAAATAAAACCCAAAACTCCACAAAACCCCACGAGATCGAAATGGGCTCAAGTTAGAAAAGCCAAGTATTAACCCTGACATTCTGAAACAACCTCTCCACCTCCAACCCTTGGTAAATAAATAAGAAATGTAACTTTCTCGCTTGCACACCTTTAGATTAGCAGGAGGCTTACGAATCAACTGAGGAACCTCTCGGTGAAGTAATGACAAAAAAAGTAAGATAATGTTTCAGGGAATGCCAGAAACACTGATGAATTCAAGTCATCAGTTTTTTAATTAGGCCCTGGGACATGATGGTGCACGAATTATGATGATACATATCTCATTTGGAACGAGCAGGCTACAAACAAGGAGGCATGACAATGCTTTTTGATAATGATGAACTACGAAAGGTAAACATTAACGCTCGATTTGCTTACAGGGTGATATTTAAAACAGCTGCAAAGGATGAGATGGTCTCTTCCGTGTACCATTCAGCAGAGTAAATCAAAATAAAACATCTGGTATGAAAGGTATGAGAGAGGTCATGTAAACATTTAAAAGTACGGAGTTGAGAGCTCCTTTAAGACAGGAATTGAGACGTATTTGTTAGCAGAGGAAAATCAACTAAAACTCTTCAAACAGAAAGAAATGAACTGGGTGAACCCCACTTCAAACCACCATCCTGGAAGGCTTGTGGGAAACACAGACATAAATGTTTTGTTTTGTTTTTTTTTCAGGGGCAGCTTTTCAAACCCATTTTACAGCACCAGCAATACATGGGCCAAAAATACAAACACAGGACGTTCCCAAAAACCTTGTGCATCACTGAAATGCCAGTGAACAACCACCCAGTAGGTGGAAAGCAAGGCAGAACGATTTTTTTAATCATTTTTGAGGCATCTTCAACATTTGCCACCTGATTGTTAAATGCATCAGATATTCAAAGGTGTTGCAATGTTGGAATAAGACATGTTTTAAAACCCACAGGCATTCTGAATTTAAAAGCAGTGGAATGGCTGCTGTTGATGGATGGAGCATCCCTTATCTAACAGCTTCTTTGAGAGGCAAGACCATCCAATTGCTCTGCTCTCTCCCTGCGTGATTTACTCCATACCTTGTTTTCTCCAAGGATAAAATGCAAAAATCCCCCTCTCCAATAAAACAGATGTATTCTCTGAATCCTTTTAAAAGCAAATACCTGTTTGAAAAATCATTTAACCAAGAAGAATCCAGTGAAATGAAAGCATCACTCTGTACTGCAGTGCTACTTTCCCTTCTTTGGACAGCCGTTAACTAAATTAATTACCTTGCTGCTGAGTTAATTAGGTAATATTAGTACATAAATACCCCAACTAATTATTCTAAGCTAATAAAAAGACAACTGCTTTCAAACCCGTTTGACACAACCGTATATGTTGAATATAAATTTTCCCATTTGCTTCCCAATCCAATTTTAATTAAAGCATTATAAATATCAGTCATTCTCATAAATGAGTTTTATAGCATCACAAGCTAATCACTCCAGAAAAAATAAATGAAGAGACAATAATCCCTTGCATAATTGTACTGCCAGTTAGAAGGAATGAGTTTAATAAATAGCTCATCAATTTCCAACTTTTAACATAGAATGTTCGCCAACCAAACAAATGTACCTGCAGCCTAATTGCCTGAAAATGAGCCCAGAAAGATATGGAGAAAACATATCTTTTTATTGGCCCTCATAATTGCTCATTTTGGCTACTTCTTTGCTGTTTTCCAAGGAAGCATTTTTATAGCATTGGTTATTAATGAAGACAAATGATATTAATGAAGAAAAATCTTGACTGCTGTCAACTTTCTGGGCCCCTCAAGACCGTCCAGTGTTTTGCTTTGGTGTTTTAATAGTGAAGGCTTAGTTCTATTAGCATCAAATTTTGCTGTTTAATAACAGTGTGATTTATAAGAGGAAAATCAAGGGTTCGGGCCAATGCTAGTCAGTATTCAGAACTAAAGATAGCAGCTAAAAGCTTATAAAATGGATAAAAGTTGATAACAAAAGCTTGATAAAAGCTCCTAAAGTGGGTGTTTTGTGCTTTTATGGTTGGCTTTTTCCAATGCCTTTGCAGAGAAAAAGAGATTTTCTGGCAGTCATAGCCAAGGGTATTAAAAGCTCTTCTTTCTTACAGGAAAATATTTTGAAATTTTGCAAAAAGAGAAGAAGGTAATTTCTTTAATTAAGATGCCATGTGGAGGAGCACACTAATTTCTTCAGCATATCTGTGAACCCACAATTTAAAGAATTACACAAAAGAAAATAAAAAAAGGAAGAGTCAACAAGAGTCAAGAAATGCATTTAAAGTAACATTTAGAACTTCCTGTGATTTCTACTAGCACCAGGAAAATATTAATCCTGTTCAGCAAACATGTTTTCAAGATTTTCATCAGAAGTTTTAATTTCATTAATTAAGTAAACAAACTGTTATTTGCTTTTTTTGCAAATGGAAAAACATAAATTACTTCATTTCAGCCTTTTGAAAGAGTAAGATATAAACCTTCTCAACCTTATCTTCCTTATTTCTCTGACTCAAGAAGCTTAAGTCTATTTTAAAAGACCAAAACACATTCTCTGGTTGTCACTGGCACAAACAAAAATAGGACTGAATTTTTTTCACCAGCATCACTGAACTTTTCAACTTGTGACCTAGTCCTGAAAGTTTTATTCAGTTTTTTTTTTTCTTTGTCTGAACCTCATCACCAGCCCATCTCCACCTGCATTTTAAGCAAGTGTATTATTTAAGCAAGTGCATTATTTGCACATTAAAAATCTGAGGATCAAGGGGTCAGGCAGAATACTGATGGCAGCAATGCCAAGGCAGAAAGATTTAACTGTAAAACATTATGCTCACATGAGTACACCAAAAACAATAAGAAAGGGAAGTTATGTCTCAGAGTACTCAGGTTTGAGTCGTGCCTGAGTTTAGGAGGTGACACCCTCACTACTTACTAATCAAAGCATGTTCTATGTCATCCCTTGAAACAAAAATATCCCAGATTTTGTTTTTATGTTGTAAAGAACTATCCATGAAGCTCATATTTGACCTAAATTCATTTGAAAAGTGTGCAAATAATAAATCTTCTCCAGAAGTACGCCTTTTTTACTACCTTCATTAATTTGATTGAAGACAACTTCTAAGCAAATACTTTTTTGAAAATAATTTGAGTGTAAAAAGAGATGACAGTTCAAAATCAGTATGTCACAGTCGGCAGGGACTATTTTTAAATCCCCAAAATATGGTCTGAAATGAAGACTTGTGTTGGAGTTTTAGAGACATGCCAGCCAGTGACATGGCAAAATTTTGAAAATGAGTTTTTTCCTTTATCCAGTTACTCAAGGGCTAAGAAAGAAGATTTGTCTGCTTCAAATTTTCCTTCCAAATGCTGTTATTTTTAACTCTCCAAAGGTGCTTTTACTTTTTCCATCTCTTCAAAACAGAGAGAGACCAGAAGAGACAAACAGAAGGAAGGGAAGGAGAGGAGAAAAGAAAAGCTGATTTGCAGAAACAGCGTCTCAAATGTATCCTACATTTCTAGGTCTCCAAAGAAGAGGGGAAAAAAAAACAACCTTAAGACCCAGATGACCCCAAGTACAGGGCTGTGGGCACGCAGAGATGTCTCTGGGAAGGATGTTTGAGAAGAGATGAACTCCTCCCAGTAATCCCAAACACCGAAGCTGTGGGTGGGCTGCGTTCAGCAGGGGGCGAGCACATCCCTGGCTCTCCGGATTTCACTGCACACAAGTCAGGCACGAACCTTCCTCTAAGCTCTAGTGGATAAACTTACCCGGCAAAGCCAAGATGGTTCTGAATCTCGGTATTTTTTTTTTTTTTTTTTTTTTTTTTTTTGCAGAAGTACTTCTTTCTGATTTACAGCCACCTCCCTTCCCCCCACAAACCTAATTTTTTTTTTTTTTTTTTTTTTTTTTTTTTTCTGGTTTCCTATATCGACTTTTGTTTAGCTTTCTGTAAACCTGTTTAGACACATAATATATAAAGCTGGACATGTGAGTGCCCTGAATTCTGAACCTCGTAGCAGGGGTGGGAAACCAGAGGGGGAAAAAAACCCAACAGGATATGTTTATTTATCAGTACTTCAGCACAGCCAAATGGACTGTACCACATCATTATTCTGACAGTGGGATCTGCCATGGACCACTGCCATATTTCTTTATCAAACACGATAGTGAGTGAGAAGTACAGCCTGTTTTCAGAGTGTTGCAGACAGTGCACCCCCCGATCTTACTCTGAGTTTAGAGCATTAAAAAAAATAAAAAAAGTTGCAGGAGATAAAGATCCCCAGTGTGTGGCAGCACCAGACTTAATGGCGTGTCACTACCACTGACTTTCACTGTGATTATCTCCAACAGGCAGGGATGGGGAGCCAGGCTGGGAATCCATTTTCACTGAGCAGATATCAGTACAACATCTGCCCCACCATGTATTTATAAAAATCTCCCTGCTGTTCCAGGAATCACTTGGGCATGAAATAGCTGAGTTCCAATAAGTAAGAATTTCTGAATTTCTGGCATAACTGATGCCACAGTAAAACCCTTCTGCAGAAGCTTAGTAAAGATTATTCTAGCACAGGGCTAAAGGAGCAGCTTTCATTTTGTGCTACTTCTAACATATCTTAAATGTTCAAAGAAGTAAAGCTGAAAAAATTAAAAACTATTTCTTAAATTATTTTCTCTTGTCTAGGTACACACAAGTCCTGTATATATATATATCTATATTTTAAAGGCCTGCACTTTCACTTAGGTAATTCAAAGTTTAAATCAAGATTGCTGCCCTATTTAATCACTGGCAAAAAAAGAAAAGCAGCACCTAAAATACTTTTCCTTGCCAGATTCTTTTAGGCTGAGATCATTTTGGAGATCAGTTCCCATAGCATACATACCCTATTTACTAGGCAACAAAAATGCACTGAGCTCTTCTAACCAAAGAAATTTAAATAATAAGGACTACAAAGTATACTTTTTGTCTTAACTCTTAGTTTTATACAACAAATACTATACAACAACGAAAATATTAGTCAGATTTCTATACTACATCTGCTCAGTAGTACTGAGTAGAAAATATTATTTTCCCATTAGCATTGTTCTTTCTAAATACATGAGGCCTACAGGGATTGCAATTGACATTTTCCTTTGAGAAAGAGAACTTTCCACAGAAAACTCATTTAGTTTTTGAACTAAAAATCACGTTCAGAAAGTGCTAACACTGCATATACTGGTTTGATTTCCCTAATCCTCTGAGAAAATCAGGTTAAATGCAAACCTGCTCAATAGTTTTCACCAGAAAAATTAAAGGAGGAGCAGAAGGACCCACTCACAGCTCTTTCCAGCAGCCAAGTGTCCAAAATGACCACGGCCAGCTGCAGTCCTAGCAACAACCTGGCTCCTTCCTGGAGCATCTCAGGAATGGCTGAGATCCAGCAGCAGCTTTCCTCTCTGGCAGGGTTTTCTGCCAAGCTCTGAACAAGTCACTGCCCTCCGAAAACAGACTCATCCACCTGCATGGTGACAGGCAAGGTACTTGAAAAATGATGTCTGAGAAGAAAGTGGAAACTCCGAGTCCTTGCCACCGACAGGGACGGGATTGGCAGCAGTCCTGTGTTTGGGCACATTCGGGTCCTGTGCCAAGAAACAGAACTCACCTTCCTGGCAGGGCTGACTCCTGTCTTTATGGAAGCTCTGGCATGCTTGTTCCCAGCAGATGCCTAAGGACAAAGCCTCTGGAGGCACCCTCGGGGCTCTTGCCCTGTGCAGTGAAAGGAGCAGCATTGCAGCAGGAGAGTGATGAAAATCTCCTCCAATACTTTTTATGCATCCTGACAAATGCAACAGTTTCCTCGGGAGGGGAAGCAACTGGGTTCATGTTTCTGAACTGTGCAGACAGTGGGTTTGTCCCAATAGAAAGTCCAAAATGTTCCTTATCCAAAGAATGCACCAAGAATGTCCAGTGTCTGAAAGCCGCTGTGGGAGAAACCCAGCTCTGAATTAAGGTGCCAACTTCCACCAGGAAGGTTTTTAACCACGAGAATGATGGGGCAGTTTTACTGGGACTCCAAGCACTGAAGGGTATGACCATATAGTGTTTAAAATGTATACTTGAAACTGAGGCTCTGGGAAATTCTATTAGCTGTGTAAACAAATATCAAACCAGAAAACAGCTTTGCTCCTTTCAGGTCACAGCCTCCGGATGAAGATCAAATGACACGTTATTTGAAGCTGGGCCATGAAGGGCTTCTTTTGGTGGGATAAGAACAGCAGATATGGAACTAGAGCCTCCTATTCCACGGTTAGATTACTTCTGCTGTGTTTATTGCATGTATTTAGAGCTCCCTTGCATCAAGCCTTCTGTTGCCATCCATGTGCCAGAAAGCTCTAAGCCTTTCGCTCTGCTGAGTTTTGGGAAAAAACAGAGGCAGAATTCTGACTCCAGAAACTCTTCCCTGTGCAGATCCAAGTTACTGACATTTCTAGACCTAAATGTAAAATACATTAAACAGCTACTATATCATATTATATTATATTTTATAATTCTTTCTCATGTGAAAGTTGGGGACTTTCCAGTCCTAAGAGTTGGTTCTCGCTCTTCCTCTGCCACTAATTTCATTCTCAGAGGATGGTCTGCTGAACTGGGGATTTTATGCTTCCCTTATGAAATCCAGCTTAACTTTTAAGCAGCAGGATCACTTTTGCAAGGCATAGAATAGTGTATCACCAGCATTTTTAAACACTGGCAGTTTCTCTGAAAAGCTGTCACAGATATTAGTTGCAAAGCTGGGGAGATGAGTTAGGAATGTGAGGAGGCAAAATTTGTTTCTCAAATAGCCATCATCTCCCATTCAATGATGTATCATTTCCCAGCACTGCTGCCTTGGCTGAATTCCAGATGGATCCATGCCTACCAGTGGCACTTTTTGTTTAATTCCAGTCTCCTGAGATATCCATCACCATAATAACAGAGTTGTCATTTAATTACAGGCCACATGTTGTAGTATTTTGTGTAATTTCTGCATTCTCTACACACATTATTTATGCATTCTATATGAAAATAAAAAATGCTACGATAAACCAGATCATTATGAGAATTTAATACAGACAAATCTAAAAATACTCTAGAAAGACTGTATCTCCCTTGCAAATATTTGCATTGCCATCTCACCACGATTAGGGAGCAAATAAGCAGCACACAGGCAGCAAACACCTACCCCATTTTCATTTCCATCCCTTCTTCTGCCATGGCAATGGAGTTTCTCTGCTTTGCAAATGAAGAGCACAAACATGGAGAACATCTGGATGTGCAGTGGGATGAAAGAGACGGTGGCTCCAAATTGTTCACTAAGTGAATGTTATTCCATATGCCAAAAATACTTTGACAGGTCCCCTTGAAACATAATTTCAATTATATATGCCTCTGCTTTCAAAAGCTGCACTGTAAACATCTGACAGCTTCACTCAGTGAGTCTGGTTCCCTGGGGTGCCCGCAGTCCAATCTTCTGATTGAAGAATTAAGAATGCATTTTGCTCATCATTTCTGTTATCTCAGTTAAAGAGATCTGGGGAAACTTGTGTGTGTCTGCCTCTTATTAACAGAAACATTTACAAATTTCTTGTTGGGTGTTGAATCCAGCTAAACCAACAAGGACTACAGATCAGTGAAATCAGGGCCTTAATCTAGGAAAAAAAAAATCAGATTGCTCAGTGTCAAGGATAGGGGGACAGAGGAGTTAAAGACATGTCAGACTGCATGCAAATTGCCAGTAGAGCAAATTGAAAAAAAGGCCTTTTCTTTATATTTAACACATATTAATACAGAAATCACTAAATGAGAATGAGTCCAGAACTCCACAACCCATATTTCACAACACAATTGCATTTTAAAGGAAACTTCTTTTATAAAATCCTTCACAGTGGATGGGTTGCAAAGTCAAAAGACTGAAAACTATCAATGTATCTGTTAAAATGACTTGTTATAGCAATATATTATGTAAAATATGAATCTCTGATGCGCCCCTGTACCTTACCTACCTTTTAAGACAACTTTTCTTATCCAGATATCCTATACTTACAGCTCTCCTGGAAGCTGTGGTTCCCATGTATGGCATACTAATTTTAAACTCCCATTTTAGATATTTCTGAAGTTCACTGAAATTTTCCACTGAAACCCACTGAAATTTTGTCACAACACACACTGCAACTGAAGTCTATGGGACTTTACAAAGGCTGTTTTCAGAGTACATGCAGGATGAATTCACTACCAAGAGATATGATTAAGATCTATACAAAGAAAAGCAAAAGTCTTCACAGTGACCTTTCTCCAAAGGCAGAAACAATTTTTTTTTAAGGAATAGGTTAGCACAAGCACCCTTTATGTGAAGAACTACACTGGCTGAGTACACTGAAAACATTCATTACACAACAGTAGTCTACAAATAAATACAAATAACACCAGATACAATCCTTCCCTGAGGCAGTTTTGGCTCTGCACTGAAATTGGCCCAGCATCAGGACATTTATATCACAGAGTTTAGGGTGCAGAAATCGGGGCACAGAAAAGAAGTTAAGCCACCTCAGCAGACTTTTCTTCCTGATCTGTAGCTTTTGTTCCTGCCTTCAAGAAGAGCCCATCCAGAGGTGCCCAGCACTGAGGCACCACTGCTTAGTGGTGCTTGCTACAAAATGCAATTCAGTGCTCTACACTCCTGGAACTGGGACCACACTTTGCTCTTCAGCCATGTTAAAAATGTGCAATAAATTAAAGAAGATTGCTGCCGCCCCTGCAGTCGAGCACAGGCATCAGACAGAGAACTATCACAGCTCAGTGGCCCAAACAGGACTGGATGAGTTTCCAGAGGTGCCTGAAGAGGCTTGTGCTGTGCTGGTGGCTTTTTGCCTCAGCTTGGGGAACAGGGACACGACAGGGACATTGCCCTTGGCTCTCCATGGGCTTGCAGGGTGCAGGATTCCTGGGACTGAGTGTTCCCTCTGCTTCCCTCCAGTGCCTGAGCAGAGCTCCTTCAAACAGCTCTCAGATCTTCTCTGCCTCCTCTCAGCTTATATCCGGGGTGAATTAACTTCATTAAGGGGGAGAATTAGTTCCTCTAGGTCAGGAGGTCCTTGAGTGCCTGGAGACCTTTGTATTTCAAAAAACCATCTGAACTGGAAGCAAATTAAAACTCAAACCTAAACTCCATCTTAGGCTTTATGCATCATTTAAACACACCTCACTGTGAAGTTACAAGCTTAGAAGAACAACTTTTGACATCTTCACTCAGTTCTAAAATTACTCTTTCATCCACCAGATCTTTCAGAAGTTTGTTTAATTAGGGTAGAATGGGTGAGGGAACAGAGGCAGAAGGACTCCTAAGTCAATGACCTTCCTCTCAATTGCTTTTCTCACCAGCTTTATTGGAAACATAACTTTCTGGTCCGTGCTGGCTACGAAAATTTGGTAGCTCTGCAGGGGAGGAAAGTTCATGCAATAACTGGAGGCAAAGCTGCTTTTAGATCACATGGCTCTAGCTCATTTTTACAGGTAATAGATGACACAAAAAACCTTTTCTAGTGGGCTCCTCCAGTACACCATACACACAAAGATACAGATAGATAGATAGGTAGGTAGATAGATATGCAAAGATATATCTAGAAATGCCTGCAAACACCAGTATGGACTATGTGCTTATGTGGATCTGATGATGTGACTTGGCAGCTGTGATGACACAGACTGTCCAAAAAAAGTCTTGTTTACAGAGCCACTGTGCCCAGACTGTGCATTCAATCCACAGTGACAGGGAGCAACACACTTGGCTCTAGCACTTCTCGCACGTGTTTGTCAAGAAATAAAAAGTCTCAGATTAATAAGCCACAAATATGGTTATGAAAAGCTTTGTCAGAGGAAGCCCTAATGGAATATTTGCACAGGAACAGTCAATTCTGTGACATAATGCAGCCTTTGACTCAGGGATATTATGTTGGTGTATGCTTTATCTTGTTACTTTTGCATATCTGATCAAGGTGCAAATGCAGGTATTTTAGTTACATAAAAATACATACACACAGGTTGCCATGCTCTGTAATGGCCCTAAGCACAACAGCATCCTTTTGACTCCTAGGAATCATTTCTTGGTCCCTCCCCTCCCCTGCATATAACCACTGTTACTTGTTTTTGAGTTTTCCTCACCCCTGTTTTATTTGCTTTTGGCCAACTCTCCTCAGCAAAGGCATCTGTTCTGTTGCCACTAAAAACTTGGAGAGGAGAACTGTCAAAGTTTCATTTTTCCTCCTCGTTGGGACTATTTTTACCGTTCCTGTGTGTGTGTGACCCGCAGGAGGGAAGCTGGGCTCTTCCCTCTGGCACTCATTGCCTTCACTGCATCCTCCTCTGCCAAAAAAGGCACCCTATATTTGTTTGTCAGCTGTTTACACCGCCTTACAAAGCAGAAGTGGGAAGCACCAAGGATGTACTTCACACATCATGCATTTTTCTGGAAGCTAATGGTCTCCACCCTCCCCCTATCATAGTCCCAAAGTTGTGGTGTTATCTCCTGCCCTCCCTCTCCATAATCAGCGCATTGTTCGGGGACAGGTGAGGACTCTGAAAGGAGGTGAAAACCCTGAAAAAAGATAATAACCCAAATTTTTGCACTAGCCTTTTTTGAGAGCTGCCTATGATTACACCCACACACACTTTTCCATATAAACAATGCTGCAGCAGCTAAAAGAAGCCATGGAATCATAAATATAGGGGAAATGACACGTGGGCTCAGAGGCAAGTAAAAGGGGTGTTATAAATTCGGGCAGAAGAACAGAGGGAACTCATAAACTAGCTTTTTCTGTGGTCCACCCCTCCCCTTAAGACGAGGTTCATCAAATGGATAAGTGCTTAGGGATTAACTGCTAGTGGATTGCTACAAATCTAGATAAATTAATAAATAAATTAATACATTGCCATGTAGAACATCTATGTAGAAAACCATTTGGGTGAGATAACTACCAAGGTAATTTTGTTAATTGGTACCAATGCACTACTTTGTTGGTTTTTTTTTTAAAGCACTGCCATAAGAACAAAATATTATTTTTACATGTAGAGAACCTGCCAACTGTTCCTTTTGTACCTGATGAAAGACCATGCAGCCAGCTTACTGAAAAATCACTTGAAGGAATTTAAAAGCAGAATAATAACAAAACTGCTAGAGGGAAGAACAGGAGAAAGTCTGCTGTAAACATGAGAATATAATGAAAAAAGAATATAAAAAATCATGTAAGAGTACTGTCGCCTGGCTCTCAGAAAATCGAGCATGGCATAAAAATAGTGATGGGAAGCAACAGGAACCAAAAAATGAATCCTTTGAGATCTTTCATCAAGACAGAGGAAAAAAAGATTCGTTCTTCCTGCTGTTGCAGATGGTTTCTCTATGCATACATGCAAAGCATCATTTCAAACTGCTGTTCTTCAACAAGCAACAACAATCTATTCCCAGGGTGAGTTTGCTGCCATTACATCCCAGCCCTGCAGGGATGCTCTTGGGGCTGTAACTCAGAGAGCAGTTGGCCTGTTTTAAAAAACCAACCCGAGTGAAACACGAAAATAAGAAAATTGGGAACCACAGGACCGTTTTTGAGGAATTCACTGGAAAGGCCAAGATAAATATTTTGTGATCGTCACCGGTTACTGCACACCAGGACCTGGGAGTCAAACAACCAGGTTGCTGAATGCAGTTACTCCACTCAGCAACACAAAAAGGAAATGTCCAGAACTGACTCTTTCCCTCCTACACACTTTTGTGGTTTTGGGATAGAAAGGCCAAAGCAGTCTGACAGGGCTGGTTACAGTCCTTTCTTTCTGCTGCTGCTGGAAGGAAACTTCACTCTCATTCCCTGTGCCTTTTCCAGAAACAGCTTCCTACTCCCAGAACTGCCACATGAAAACTGTCAGTCAGGTACTTGCTAGGGGCTCAGATGCAGGTATGACTGAGCTGAGGCTCTGGCCTACCCCCAAGAATGGATCTGGTTCCCCAGACCACCTGAAATCACTGGGAACAAACAGCAGAACGGAGCAGATACATCATGGAGCTTCCAGGGGCTCATACTAAACCCAGAAGCTATGTATTTGCACAGTTTCAGTGACTTGTTTGAATTTCCCTATCTAAATTTTATGTGGCAATTTGGCTGCTATCTTTTGTCTAATTAGAACTAAATGTAGGCAGTACTTTAACTCTATTAATTCCCTTAATGTCATTATCTCAAGTTTGCAGAGGTATTCAGTAATGTCTACACTGCTGCCCTTTACAAAAGGTTCATTGCTTTTCCAAGTAATAACACAGGCTGAGGATTCAAGGGGTGATTTAGTTAGAGCTAAATAAGAATGACTTGAATTAAAAGAAGGGGCTTCTTAATTTGTTCTGTAATTTTTTTCTTCCTTTTGCATTATCATTGCTTTTCCATCTCTCCTTTAATAAGATGCCTCTCCCTCCTCCCTGGCACCTGTCTACTTGCAAGGACCTTTGCATCTATCTTTTTCCAGTCCTTCTATTTTTAGTGCACATCTGTTCCTGTTTTGACCTCAATTCTTTCTCATCTGGGGCTTAATTTTTCTGCGTCTTCCTACTGCCAGATCTTCTCACAGCTGTCAGATCCCTTCTCTCCAGCAGATCCATAATCTTTCTGGTGGTGGTAAGTGCCTGGACTCCCTCTCTTGATGTGGTAGGAGAAAGCAGGACCCAGGAAACCCCTGGTCAGCTGTCCCACCTCCATCACCCAGCTCCCTGACAGTGTGGGCGAGTTACAGAGGTTACAACTTGCTCTCTGTTTTCTCCCTGTGCTTCTTTTACGCTTTTCTAATACCTTAAAACATTACCAACAACTGCAAATTGAGCTGGTTGGCACGCTTTACCAGCATGACAATAAATTCCACTTTTGTTCCTTTTAACAGGCTGTATTTCATTTTCCTTTAGATCGAGTAACGAGGAGATTTGTTTCGTTCTACCTCGTTTCCTCTCTTGGCAGCAGGATTTGGAGCACGGTACAAGGAGGCGGAGGAAGGTCTTTATGGCTTTACTCTTGGCCATACAGAAACATGTTTGCAGAAGAGAAGTGTTTGTCCCCATCTCCCCAGGGGCACCTGCTGATGCACCCAGCGCTGCCCTGAATGACAGGAGTGCCAACACGCACAGGGGTGGGTGCTGACAGCGATGGTGCCCACGGGCACTGGCCCTACCCACACACCCCAGGGACTGTGAGCAAAGCACACAAAGCCCTTTTCCTTACTGAGAACAAAAATGCTGTTGCTCCACCTGTAAAAGATGGAGAAAAGAGTGTCTTGGTTGTGAAAACAAGGACCAGTTAACATAAATATTTCCCCCTGTTTAGCTGATGTGTGCTGCACTTTTGTTGCAGTCAAGCACCCAGGCAGTTTCAGTGTTACAAAACAGTGGTGTAGCAACTGCATACATTAACATTTAAATAAGACACTCAGGCTAATATTTTTAAAAACTTAATTTAAAAAAAAAAATTACTCTGCGCTCAGTGCGTATTATCCGAAGGCCACGTATACCATCAGCAAAATTCAGATTACACAGTGAACACGCCAGTGCTAGAAACTTCTACCTCTAATTGCACGTAATATCGAAGGAAAGAGACGCATGCACTGCAAATAGTGCTCAACTGAAACGTTAAAAATTATCCCTTCTGCTTTTCCTTCCTCTTAGAGCACAAAGAGAATCTAATTAACATGCTTAGTGTCTCCCCAAGATTCAATTCAAACTCAAAGTACGCTATCAAAGGCTTAAACATCAGACAGAAAATGATTTGGGATGACTGAGCTATCTCTACAAATACATTAATTTAGCTCTAATGGGTCCTTATGAAAAATGATACCAAATGCAGTTGAAAGGCCTCTACCTGCTTTTAAGGGAGAATAATAAAGTTATTAGGAATTTTCTTGCACCTTAAAGCTGTCTTGCAGTTGTTGAGCATGATCGTGTAACTTGATAAATGCAGCAAATGACAGAGTGTCTTGTGAGCAGATCTGTACGTGACATCTCTCTTTTCAGTGATCTTTTCTCAACGAAGAAAGTTTTCTTTCTGTCTTACAGAGACAGAATCTTCCAGGGATCTGCAATTTTTTAGGTTCTCTCAAATTTCACCCAAGAGTGTCATTTACAGGTTTGTCATTTTTCCTATTTTATACTTTTTTTTTTAAAAAAGAAATTCCTGTGTATTAGATTTCCAGCTACCCTGATAGCATTTCCCATCCAAGTCATTTCTTTGATGCCACGTCCGTGCATCTCCACCTCGCAGATGACAAACCAGCTTTCACCATTGCTTACCATGTGCTCAGGGCTGGTGGGACATTTCAAGCAAATGCAGGATGTTAATCAGCTAAATTATAAAGAAGAAAAGGAACAGAATAGCTGTTTCTTCCAAAATCCCCTAATAGATTGCAATAAAGCAGACCCTCCCTCATCCAGCACACTGAAGGAATAGCTCCCTGTAATCTATCAGTTTTTCTGTTTTATACAGGCAGGCTGCTCTGAGCACATTAAAGCAGAGTTGATAAGAGCAAAATGGTGTATTTTTTTTCGGTCCAGCTTTCAAAGGAATGTTTAAAAAGGAAGGTATGTCTAAGAAGCCGTGCCTCACCACAGCACTCCTATTAGCATTTCTTCAAAGATGCCTTCTACTCGGTCCCAGCTACAAAGCCCAAATCTGCATTTGAATGCAGATGTTCAGAAATGAAGTTGAAAACTGTCAGGGTCTTGCACAAAAGATGGGCATGAGCCATAAAACCCAAATGCAGCAAGAGGAAAAAGGCAGTGGGAGTGCACAGGTAAGCAGCCCTCGTGTGCTGGACGTGGCAGCAGAAAAAGGGCAGCTGCCTCTAAATCAGAAGCTCTGAGGTGATCACAAAAAAAGCAGGCAAATTTCAGTCATTTGACTTGCCACCAATTGCCACCAGTGCTGATGCCAAGGAGGTCCCTTACTTTATGAAATTAGGAAGACTTTCAGTGTCTCTAAGTAATTACTGCCAAGATCACTGAGACAGAGGTTCTAAAATACCCAGACCTGTGAGGTGAGATCCTGATCCTTCACAAGAACACATAAGAAAGTCAGGAAGGATAATTATGCAGTCAATTATGCAGATAATTTTTCTTCATAAGCCCAGGAAATGAGGGTTCAAATCTCAGCAGGCTTACTTTATTCTATACAGTTTATTTGAGCCAAATGTGTATATAAAAATAAATATTAATCACATCTTTTGAAATAACTGTTTAGAGCAGGACTTAGGGCCGTGAATTCCATAGCCAAAACTACACTGAATAAATATTATTTCTTATCTATTTTGTATTTTAAGACCTTTGATTTAATCAGTTATTCATATAATCTGGGGAAAAAATAAGTAGAATCTCCTGAATAATTTTTTATATACTATTCCTTAATTCATACTCCATGCAGAAAAAGACATTTAAGAGGCAGTTAAGGCCAAGAGACCCTAACAATAGCAGAAAGATAGAGAGACTACAAGAAACCAATTGCTGCCAAAATATATTGTAAAAAAAAAAAAAAAAAAAAAGATTCCCTATAATTTCATGGAGCAGTATACAAACCAAATATTTGCTTATGCATTCCCTGTGAATTTTAAGCCATAAAAAGTTTGTCAGTAGTTCAAATTTCTTCTTTTACTGTTTCCTCTCAGCTTTCTACACAGTATGCCTTGTGAAACTTCTCAAATTAACAGAAAAATGTTACATGATGTACAAATGTGACCATTTCAGTGGTTTTATTCCAGGAAGATAACTGACAGTGGCACCTCATACCCATTTTTTTAGCATCCTACTGACTCCATTCATAACCCTTCTCAGTTATAAATTACTACACTGGGGCATGAAGACTTATTGCAATTTAGACATTATCAATCAGTCCAATCTCTGGGACATAACACTTAATATAAAGTTTCACTTAAAATACTTGTCAAGGACACATGACAGATAGCTGTCTTCATCTTGCCTGTAGTGAAAACCTATAAAGAAATTTGGATCCATTACAGTTTAGCTCTCTAGGAATATTCAGAGATTTCTTTTACAACAACATATATTTACCTTTTTTTTTCTCCCCATGTGCTTTACTTGTTTGTAAAATTCCTAACTAATTCCCCTAATTTTTTTGTCCATTTCATTTACCTCAGGTAATGTTTCCATGGACAGCCATTCTTTTCTCTTCCATTCAGATTTCATTTTGGTTCACTTAAACTCTTTGAGAACTGCATTTCAGCATTTAACCAAACTTTAAATAAAATCTGACCCTGCAAATTGATGTTTCATTTATACCTGATCTTCAGAGCTGTTGCAGAAGATATAAGTTTCCTTAATCTTCCTATAAATGATCAAATCTTTAAAGATCCCTCCCTTGTAAGTCAATAAGGAGTAAAGCATATCCTGACTATTTTTTTTTTCAAGTTCATACTTATTTAACAGATCCTAGTTGCTTACCACATAATTACTTGATTAGTTCCTAATTACAAAGCTGATGGAAGTCTCCTGGATTTAGATTGCAAAATTTTGACTGATGAACTTTAACATTTTCAATTTGGAAAGGAGGAACTAAAGGCAAGAACAAATAAAAATATCCCCAGTGGAGCAACAGAGAGCGAGACATAACAGGAAGCAAATTTTGTTGAACCTTATTCGGGATCAGGCAGATAAGCAAACATTGTTTCTATCCTGATTGCCTAACTGTGAGGTCTATGCACATATTCACATATTATTACATGTCACTCAATGTATTAAAAAAAAAGTTCAATAAAAAACCCAGTCCAATATCCGTAACAAATTCAGGCTTTAGTCTGCAACAGTTAAATAGGAATGGGTCAGATTTACTTGGAATACCTGAGAACTGCACGTCAGGGAAAGCCCAAAACAAAAATGAACACCTTCATCTATTGAGAGACCAGAGATTCAATGACACATAAATGCTGTGTTATCATTCTGGACCATTTTATAAAGATCTATTGCTGTAAATAGACATGGCAGGAATTGTTTTTGTCACACAGCACCAGCTTACACTATTGCCTTTTAAGCAGACTGGGCTTGTATGGAGAGATCTTGATTCAAAATATATAACTCTGAACATGCTCAGGAAGTAACAGACTACATGATAAATAAAGAAAACAAATGTAGTGGGGTTTTACTAATGGGGAAGGCATAGGTTCAGTAAGGGAAGGAGCATCACTAGTAAAATTGTCAGTCTGTACATAACCCTCCATGGGCTGAACCATCAATCTACTTCTTGCAAATCATGAACATTATCTTAATATTTGTGTTATTGCTTTTTATGAGCTGCAGGGACAAATGACATAACTGCAGTAATATAAATATTTGTCACAGCAAACTGTAACTGCCACCACTTCATCATCCTCATACACTGAGAATTACTGCCTCCATCAAACTTGGTACAATGTCTGCTCTGCATAGTTACAGGGAAAAAAAAAAAGAATAAAGAACAGAGGGAGAAGCCACAATTTATCTCATGACTCTTCCTTTTGTGGCTCAATACAATGGTTACTATGCTACCTTGTCAAGCTGGAGATAAATGGAACAGTTGGACACTGAAGACCAAAACAGTTTCAAGCCAGGATGTGCTTATACATTAAGAAATAACTGGAGGCAGCCAGAGCTCAAGGAGAATGGAGTGCTCTGAGAAAGGATGTTATTCCGGAAAAATAGTATACTCTTCAGCTAGTCTTTTTTTTCTTTTCTTTTCTTTTTTCCCCCCTCCTGTTGTTGTTGAAATGTTAGCATCAGTTGGCACACTTTCTACTCCCCATCTGCCAGCATTTCAGTAAAACACTGATCTGATGAAAAAGGTGAAAAAAACAACCAGGTTCAAAGAGAAAGCTGTGTAAAAGTTCATGCATGATTCAGTCTCCTGTAGGGCTTTTTAGTCTCCAGCATAAATCTCTAAAGCTGGAATGAAATAAAGAGGGAAAATAGTGAAGGAAAATGAGTCCTAAAACTTTAAAGACCGCATTTTACCCTCATTATTCACACAGAGCAGTGCCTTCAGCATGAACAAAACCCAACTACTTTCAAAACAAGCAACAGGGAAAACCTGAGTGCTGCATGCATACATACACCTATTTTTAAGATGTATGGTCCCTGGCAATATTATAACTTTGGCACCAAAGTTTTTAATTTCCTGTGTGTTACAATTCTAAATGTAAGAGAATCAAATATACTCGGGTTCATAAAAAAATGGCCCTTCAACAGTGCAGGTGTCACTGAGCTCAAACCTCACACTCACAACTTGGACTGCAGTGCTCCCAGACCAGCCCAGGCATCCAGCAGACTCCATCTGGACAATTCTGCAGTGGATCACAGAATCCTTCTCCTCAACAGGTCAGGAAAGGCCTCTTCAGTTTAATCAGAATCAGCTCCAACGTGTAGCACTTTGTCTCCAAGCCAAGATCATAATTCCCTCTGTGCCATTCACAGCCTTTATCTGCCCCTCTCTTGCCCAGCAGGCTGACACAGCCCCACAGCCAGCACTGCTGTTGCAGCTCAAGAGATGGAAAACAGGTTGGATGAGGACCCTGAAGGGCTGAAGGAGGCTTTATGTTCCTGATCAGGAACTGTCACAGGCACCAAGCTAGAGAAAGGATGAGCGTTCCACTAAATGGAAAACAAAATTTGCAATCTCAGTTTATCACTGTGTGTGAACTGATGACAAAAATCCCCAAACAAACAGACAAAAAGTCAAATTTTGAAATGGAAAAAACTCCACCCTTGGAAATATTAGAAACAAGAGGCATCATAAGCAGAAACGCAGAAAATCATCTGATTTTCAGTGAAAATGTTACTGAAATATTGTCTTCTTTACTCACAAGTACTTTGCAGCTTCCCTACTCTACTTCCTACCTGTACAATGCAATATATTTACAGGTTTTAACAGTTTTTAATGATTTCCAAAAGAACTGGGGTGCTGTGTGTAAACATTGATCCAGAAGTTTGAATCATTAACGGCTTAAACATAAACTGAGGAAAGGAATGAAGGGAATTGATTTTCCATTGTGTGGAAATCAACCACTGGAAGGTAACTTGGAGCTGGCTAGTAACATAATTTATTTTAAACAAAATGTTTGCGTAACAGTAGCAAATTCTAGATTGTTCTATTCTTTTCAGGCAATAAAAACATTTTCTGTGCCATCTTTGTCTCTTGGAAATTGCAGTGCTGTAACTAAGCAAAAGCTAGTTGGCAAGCTCTTTTGGCATCTGTCCTGTTAAGCAATAAAATTCAAACTGCAGTAATAAATGTTTATATAGGTGTTTTTATGTGTGTTGGGTTGCAACTAGATGACATAGAAAATCAGAAAAAAACCCAAACATTGAAAGCTCAAAGAAACAAGTTACAACATTTTTTTTCTCAGATGACAAGGTAATTTAATACCTTAAGAGCTTTCCTCACAGAAAAGCCATTGCCCTCCATTTCTCATGATCTGTCTTGTACTTTCTTATAAAGAAAGAAAGACATTCTAACTATATATTTCCTCAATTTATCCATTCCCCTTTAAAATACTAATTAATTCTGTGAAGATGCCTGTTATCTAATAGTATCATGCAGGCATTGAACTCATCTCTCCAAACTTCAGTGTCTTACCAATGTGCCTAAAATTAGGCAGGAAGAATGTTGACCCAACCAGGAAAAAATTATCTCTGTTCTTCAGTAATGCAGGAAACATTATCTAGCTTTGATTATGTCCTTCAGAAGTCTGAGAGCCTTAAAAAAACCCCTCTCTCACCCTTAACTTTTCCCCTCTTACAAGCCTGAATAAACACATCAGACAAGGCACTAAGCCACTTTTCTGAGCTGCACCAAGAGCATTTAAAGCTTATTTTTTTTGAAGTTACACGAAATGTATTCCTCCTCACAGCCTACAATCCATTTAGTTGGTCCAAACCACCACGAATGCTCTTCAAACCAAAGGTTAATGCTAAGCTTGCATAGCAGGGGTAGCTGCTGTGCAAGACATTTCCACGCCACCGCCGTAGCTGTCTGAAGCACCAGCCCTGAGCAGAGGCTGCCAATTCAGTCAAAAGGCAGCTGTTTGGAAAACTTCCTCAGGGGTAAGATCACTCCTGGTTTGGCCGAAATTTGGGGCTTGTGGCTTTGGAGTGAAAAGTTCAGCAAAATACTTCACTGCACAAACAGTTACCACTTGGGGCTGTCCTCAAGAGACTCGGTTCTCCCAGTTTTTGCCCTGTGGTAAAGCAAAGCATTATGCCTGCAGAGGACCTTAGACCCATTTTGAAATCCTGTATGCTGGCAAACATAAGCTGCCACAATAAGTCATAATGTAAGCCAAATAATTGAAACACTTTAAAAAGAAGGGGAAAAAAAAGAGTAATTTTAAGTTATTCCCACATAATATATGTGTATATGTATTACATGAGTAAAGCCCGATGCTTGCCTGCATATATACAATTTCAGCCAAAGGAAAGACACACAAAACTACTTTCCATGATATAAGAAAGCTTATTATTATATAAATATATATAATTTTTATGAAACTATATAAGAAAAAAATTATTTTAAAACTCTATGAATGGCTGCCTCCACTGGGGTAGGAGCTTGGTTATGAAGAATTACTCCAAGCTGCTAGTATCTGTTCAGCAGCTGATCTCCTCAGAACAGTGGCACATGTTTTTGAGTGAGTATCAAGGGCTGGTCCACTGCCAGAGATGCTCACTCTGCTTTCAGCTGTGCAAACCAACTTCTGCTCAGGCACAAGGGAAGAGTAGATGCAATTAGTGTGAAGGCGCCTGAGAGAGGAATCTTCCACCCAAGCAGAGCTGCTGGACATTAACTCCTGTGGACAAGCTCCTTAGTTCTGCAAAAGAGGGATTTTGTAGTGCTCCCTCACCGACAGGTACTGTGGGTGCTCAGCCCTTCCATGCAGCACTAATTGAGGTGCTGCTTTCCCCGGTTCACCAGCGTTTCCCTTCCGCGCTGCTGAGCATCCCCACGGTGAGAGTTTTATTCCTCTGACTAATTTTAGGCAGGCAGGCAGGCAGGCAGGCAAGTCTTCCTGTAATTAGGCAAGAAACATATGGTTGTTAGGCTGTACCTGTCACAAGTTGCCAGGCTGAGTTTGAGGAGGTATCAGCTGGATTCCGCGGGGAGCGCTCGCTGGATCTCCCGCAGCGCTCGCGCTCATTGCGCGGTTGCCGCAGCACCAGGGATGTGCACAGCACGTCAGATCACATTAACAGGCTGCTGTCCATCCACCTCCCAGCAGACCCACACCTCCCTCCGTCTGCTGAGGGCCAGCTGCTGCTCACTGCACCCCCTTTGCACCAGACCTGGCCCTAGTTTTACCCGGTTTAAGGATGGAAAACTTGAAACTGGGTAGATGCAAGAAGGTCTAGAATTCACTCTATTCCCCCTTCTGTTTTTCTTTCAGTTCCTTGGTCCTAAGCCCCAAAGGACAGCAAATTCAAAAAGACGTATCTGGCATGAAAGAATCCAGGGGATAACATTAGTATCTCTGTAGATAATCTCAGATAAATCATAGTCCCTGCTACTTATCTGAGATTTGCTTGATGGATCTAATAGGATGATTTTACTCTTCATGCATATCTGCTCCTAGACAGGCAATGTGATTACCCAACGTTGGATTTCCACTGTAAAATTAAACTTGCTTTCCCATATGGCAGTAATTGCAGTACAGGATCTCAGTAGGCGTATAAAACAGAGAGTACAAGAAAGATATATAGCAGAAGCAAACGATGCCAACTCTGAAAACATTTCTATGCAAATTGAAAGCTAAAACCAGCCCTTTTAACTAAACAACAGGAGTGCATTCTCAGATTTGGGAATGAAAAGAAATGTAGGTATATCAAGTTTAGGTCTATCTGTATATGGAGCAATCATGTCCTTACTTATTTTAAGAAAATGATGTGTAACACAGATTAAAAATAATGCAAGATAATGCAAATCTTAACAAACGTTAAAGGAAACATCCCTAATTTTGTGAAGAAATGGGCTATTCCAGTATTTTTTTCTTTCACTGCTTAATTCGAATCTTAGTCACTAACAGCGAATCAATAAGATAGGGCTCAAAGAAATCTGGAAAAATTAAACAAGCAGGGCAAAGAAAAGAAGATTGCTGCAGTTGATTTTCCTTTTCTTGAAGCCTTTATGTCAAGAAACAAAGGAGCAGTTGAGAGAGCACTTATTGAATCTAGAATGACCAAAAAGTTAAGGTTTTACTAGGGAACTGTAAGAGCCAGAGGAGCCAGTATAACTTTTTTATGTGTAGTTTTGATGAGTATTTTTTATATATATAAAAACAAGCTCCATTTTTCATCTGAAGTCCTACTGGGCGTGTTCAGAGTGGCATTTGTGCAGTAAACTGATTTTTATTGCCTCTCCTTGCTGCTAACACTGCAATGCTACTTTAGAAAATGACAAATATTTTACTTTATCTCACATGCCGATGCTGTTCTTAGCAAAGTCAGCTATTGCTGCCATTTTGCACATGGTGACACGAAGTGATGACACCAACAGTCTGAATAAGCCCCAATGGATTTTTTTGAGCTTGGTACTAGTTTTCAAAGCTAGAAGCTTAGAAAACTGTGGGAGCATGCATTTCTAGGTAGATCTACACATACTTTATTATTCTGCTAATAAAAGAAGCCTGGTAAACAACCTACTCAGTCTTTCATCGAGTTTCATTGTGAGGTATGTAATTTTTCATAGTTAAAGACAAAATTTCAGAGTTCTACTTTGATAATATTTTCCCATAATGCTGTATCTCACAAACCTCTGAAAAATAATTTTGCATCCAAAATGACAGTCATAATCATAAACTATTGGGAAAAAACCCCTACTATACATTTTTTCCTCTAAATCTTTCTGTAAAGGACTTAAAGATTCAGTATTCCTTTAACTTACTCTTGTCTGCCACGGGTTCTTGTTTAATTCCAAAATACTTTCAAAATCTTACTAAATCACTATTAGTTTGCTTGTTAGAGATGGATATTTCCTTCTTTACCTGCAACATGTTGCACTGAAGTTGTGTTTCAGAAAGCCTGCCAGACATGAGATACTGCTCAGACATGAGATACTGATCCTTAAATCAGTAAAGCTGATCCACAAGCAGATTTGTTTTTTCTATTCATGAACCTAACTTCTCAGTAAAATTCTGTATTATTTCCTTTTCCCTCTTAAAGAGGGTATGGATAAAAACTTATCACCTAAATAAAATGAATTAATTTTAAAAACCACTTTGTTTTATAAGATCAAAACCTATTTTCTCTAATCCTAAAATATAGAGGTAGGAAATGCCTAATATAAAGCAGGATGAATAAAAAAAATATATAAAATATTAATACAAAATTTTTCCTGCTTCTTTGTATCTTTCCAGTATGTTTTGAATTCTTTACAGTACAGAATAGTTCAGCTGTTCCACCAAAACTAAGAGCTAGGAGTTCTCCATCCAGATATTTTATATAAATACAAGTTAGTGTGGTACAAAGTAAGAAAGCAGTAAATTACAATGTCTCCTAATTTGTAATTAGCAGCACACTGGAATCTGCCTCCATGGGGGAGCTACGCTGGTCTATTTGTTGGAACAGGCTTTGCTTATTTAGAAACCATAGAAATTCATCTCTGGCTCTCAGAGTACTGTCTGCTTACAACAAGCTCGTTTTATATTGGCATTGTTAAACTCATTTATTGAAATAGCTCCAGGCCCTACAAGCAGAACCTCCTTCCAACCTCCCCTCTGCAAGATGAGAACAACAACTAAATAACTGCGAGTGCACAACAAGAATGGGAAGTACTTGAAGACAATAGCTGGTTAGGAGAGCAACTACTTAAAATATTAGCAAATCAGCATGTGGCCCTGAAAAAGAGGACATTTAAAATCTCTGCCATTCTTTTCCTCATTTCTTATTGTTCTTTCAGAGGAATGAAGAAGTCAAGATCAGCATTCGTTTAGGATTAAGAAAGACCTCAGTTTGACTGAGAGCTTGGGGGAGTCTCAAGCTCAGGAAAAGAGCACTCATGAAGTTGGTGGGACAAAAGAAACACCTGTGTTTATCAGTATGGCACCTCCTGGAGAAAATGTAATTATTTTTTTTTTTTAAAGCAATAAATGTAAACAACCTTACAAAGTGAATTCTGAGATCTCAAGGAATCCTATTACGACTTGATATATTCCTATAAAAGATACTGTATTTTCATCTTCTGTATGATACTGAAGGCAGCACAATATGAATAAATTGTTTATACTGCTCTGCAAATCATTTAAGGAGTTACATACAGCAAAGGAGTGTTATACATGAAATCAGTTTGTAAAAGGCAAAGCACATGTAGGATGAATGGAACAGCAATGCAGAAAAAGAAGCCTATTACTATCAAACTCAGTAGTAATATCCCATTTAAGAAGTACTTTAATTAATGCCAGTCCTTGAATGCTTGTGGTAACTGAAACAAAGGAGCAGATTATTATGAGGTGCCAATGCTAAGTAAATCCTCACATGATTATTTACAATGCTTTAATTGTCTGGGAGCAGAAATCACTACTTTGGATTTTACTACATACTCCTAACTTGTTCTTACCTTTCCAAATATTATTTTAACAGCAGTTCTGGTAGTGGACCAGCCTTGAGAAAAACTGAACTACTAAGGCCAGTTTACCAAAACTGGGTGCTGTACCACCAGAGCAGGTGAAGAAAGGCAGTCAGATAACAAACAGAGCCAAGCTGCACAAAACATCCCGAGGGCAAAAGATCAGATGGAAAAACTCTCCCAGGCTTCTTCTTTCAAAAATAACACTTTATTATTCTCTGGGCCGAGGTAATTAGGAAACATCATTTACTAATATCTTTCTCCACCTATTTGAGACTGGTACTCTGCACAGTGAACCCTTAAACAGCGTGATTTCCCTCAAATCACTCATGATTATATTCCCTAAATATGGCTCTACAATAAAGTCTGCATCTTCCCTAAGCCAAGCTCTAGCACTAAGTAGCAATTCAGCCAGAAAAATGCATAATTCAACAGCTCCCCAAACTTTCCTGTTCACAGCCACACTGCAGATGCTCCTGCTTCAATTAAACACCACGAGGATCTTTGATAGACAAGTGTGTTACTACTGCAAATTTACACATACATGCATATCTTCTACGCATTTTCAGCGCTCACTTTTCCCAGGGTGTTTTTATTTGGGTGATCTGTTCTTACCACTTGCAGCTCTGAATTCCCAGCTACCCTTACACTGAATCAATATTGAAACGAATTTCACACCAAGCTGGTCTTCCCCCAGCACTGGAAGCTGTGCTGTGTGAAATAAGGATCTACTCGAATAACTTGGTCCTCCTAAAAACGCACCCTCCTCGTCTCCATCCCTGCTGGGGGAAGCTCAAAATTCCATCTGCCATTCCTGATGATGCACCTGGAAGTAAATGGCAGAGAAGAGGCAAGCAAGCAGAGAAATAAGCTACTTGGAGACCATGGATGCTGGACCTATTTTTCCAGCTGTGTTCCCCCACAAATAATGAATGTAGTGGGGGGAACAAAAAAGGAAAATATCCTATGATTCCCTCTGAAAATACCCCTGATTCCCACCCTCCAGAGGACACACTGCAAGGCTGCTTTCTTGTCCTCTCTGAGAGCTTCCTGCCTTCTCTGGGAGGACTTTTGGGCAGCATCCCAGAATCTGGAGGCTGGTACCCACATTACACTTCGTCCTGTTGGCTGGAGGTTTTGAGCTGGTGAGTGGAGTTAAAAGAAACAGTAAATAATTCACTTCAGTGGAAAAGAGAGAACAGGAAACAAGGGAAGTTCTTCTGAGTCTCAGTGAAAACTGGGAGGTGAGGCAAGTTATCTTGATTCTTTCAGATGCCCAGCTTATCACCATGTCAGGGGTAGGGTAGTAATGCAACTCAAATTCCTGAGATGAGATCAGCAACTGGAACGATGTCCAGCTCTAAGAAATGAGACCATTGCTTTGAGGATTTCTTTCATATTTAACAGAATGTTCACCACTACTCTTCTACATGAGGCATTTCTGCTTATTAAATACCAGGTGGAACAGCATCCAATTCTGCCAAACCACCCAGCCAAAACTCAGACTATTTCCCTGAGATCACAGGTCAAGCCAATAAAATTTTTCTTTTATTCTTTTCAGGAGACAGAGATTATATAAAATCCATCTGTTCTGTTAGCACTGTCAGACCTCTGCAATACACAGGTGCTTGATGTATGGTATTAGCTTTCCAGACGTTTTGATACCCTGTCATTCCAATAAACTATTGAGATTGAAAAGTGAATTGAGAAGGGGAAGAAAATGCCTCGGCTCCTCTGACAGCCATGAAGAATTTCACAAATGCTCTATTCCCCCTGAGGTATCACCAGATAAGCACAAGATCTGTTCCCATTCAGCTGGCACTTTTGCCCTGTCACAGGAATGAAGATGTGCTGCCTTCTCGGGAACAGCATGAGAAAATGTGACAAAAATAAAGAGTCATCAAGAAAATCTGCATTAACCTCTGTGACTGTCAAACACTGCTTCTGCAGCTTGAGGTAAAACCCACAAGGTAGTGCAAACAGATGGATTTGGACAGAACTACAGCAGCATGCAGCACTTTTCAGCAGTTTCAGATCTGGGTATTTGTGCTCAGTAATTGCATGAAGTGGACTAGATGTCATCAGGAAACTTTGTTTGCTTATGAAGCTGTGCTGTTTTATTTTACTGTTTTGCCTGGTTTGCTGGTATAAAGCTGTGCAGGACTGTTCCATGTGACTTAGAAAGGAACAAGCAAACAGGTACTTTCAAAGCTCATTTGGAGGTGGAAGCATCAGCGGGTTATCCCCAGCTGCTGCTACCAAGCAAGAGTTTCAGGTGGGCAGACCCACACTTGGCAGAAAGCCCAATATGTCCCTGAGAGAGCTCTGCAGTACAGCTCGAAGAAGCCTCTTCAGTGCCATCTGCAACCTGCCATGGGGCACCTCAAATTAGCCCTGAAACGAGCAGACCTCAAAGAACCTGTTGCACAGAAACATCAGATTTTCCTACTTTACTGTGTTTCCTGTGAATTTCGGTTTGAGCAGAAATTCGTTCTGACAGAATAAAACCACAAGATTATATTTTTTCCCCCACCCACGAGGATAAAACATAAGATTTTGCTTCACACTTTTAGTTTTTTGATGCTAGAGAAGAAGCAATAGGCGATGTTCCCTACAGTTACTCTACCCAGGATCTCAAGGTGGCACATTTTACTGTATATCCACCTGTTCATCTGTTTTGAACTCCTCGAGGTACAGATGAAAATCCACCTTGACCACCTACATACCCCTCCATTCCTGGTATGCCACATGCAGAGGTCCCCTAAAATATCCTAAAAAACCCCCAAAAAAATCACAAGTGACAATCACCCTGGATGAAGGATCTGCCTCCCCTCCTAACCCTGAGTAAGCATTAGCAATACCCTTGCTGTAGGAAAAGGGGTGGTGTGCTCAGGAGTAGACAGGAGGATGAAATGAATAAGAATGAAAAAAAAATTCCCAAGATTTTGGGATGCTATCACACTCTAGGCAGTGCAGAGGCCCCCAAAATGCCATGCAGAGATACCATATATTCATTATCTCGCAGGGTTTAATATTACTTTGTTCTGCCAAAATGCATTAGGCACATTTGAGCTGATTTATGCCACTGCTGCCATTTTTTTTCATGGAAATACAAGGAAGCTTCCTTGGTGCTAAATACACAACAACAGGACACAGTGGAGAAATAACTGTTCAGTGCAGACACCTCTGTTGGGATAAAGCTCTTCAACTAAGCTTCCTGCACCCAGGCTAAAGAAAAATCTTCTTTACCTCAAGGATTAGAGCTATCATTCACTGAAAGGAAGCTGCTGACAACACACACCACTCTCCTTGTTATGATCTGGAAATGTACTGGTGTATTACAGTAAGTGTGTGGATTTGCTTTGATGTATTTTTAGTAATTTAAAAATTGTAATTGCACAGCAAGACAAAAGGGTCTAAACTGCCAGATCTGCCACAACAAGATTCTCCTCTCCCTTATTTTCCTCAGATTTTCATTTTCCCTTTTCATTAAAATCTTCATGATATTTAAAAATATTTCATTCAGTTTGAAGAATAATGAAAAAGTGTTCCTCAGTTACTTTTGCTTCAGCCCTGAAGTAAATTTTCCCTAATACTAACAACATAAAACACCAGCTTTACAAAATATTTAGCTAACAGAACTAAGCAGTTTTGCTACTAGAAATTCAGTTGTTCATTGTATTTGTAACAGGGTTTATCTTATGCTGGTAAAATTGGATCAGAATTTGCTTCTTTTTAATTAAAAAGAAAGCAATTTCTTGGTTTCTTAGAATATCCCCTGACAGATGTTATAAAATTCCATTGATTCCATTATCTGGTAGTAAAAGCACAGCTAAGTCACTACACTGTAAAAATGTAATTAATACTAGTTAATCCAACGGGTTTTAAGTTCTTATGAATTACCACACCAAATATTTGATGTCTTCAAGTTATTCCTAAATATACAGCTAAATATAATAATTCTTTTATCAGAAAGGGTGATCTATGAAAAGCATCCAAGTATAATGTTATATTAACATTTGGTTAAGGATCTTTTAAAGAGTTTTGTTTTTTTTTTTCTGATCAATGGATCCTCAGTGCATAACAAGTATCCCAAACCAGAATCATTTGCAGCTTTTTCCCCCTCCCATCTTATTGCAACTAAAGCTTTACATTTTATACAGCTGGTAAGTTCTATGGACTGAAGTTTTAAGAAATAGGATTTGGTCCAAACTTAATACAGTTTTGACTATTTTTTAAATCATTATTTAATTTACCAGATTGATTAATGACAAATGAAATAACAGTAATGTTCAATGCATTGAACATCAGTCTTGCAGTCCACTTAACAGAAAGACAAGTAATTTTCTGGCACTTGGGTTAATCCTGTTAGAGTCACTGAAGAAAAGAAAATACTACAATACAAGAAGTTTCAACACTAAAAGTGTTGGAAAGGTATAAATGTACATACAACTTCCAAAGCAGCATTTACAGGTAGGCAGTAATCTCATTAGATGAAGACTCTGCTCTCTCTTCTGTAAATGGCTCTCACTTTCAGTAAAGCACTCACAGAAAAACACCTTTACTGTGGAAGATGAGAAAGCCTGTATTTATAGTCTTGGACAAAATTAAGCATCATATTATTATCATATGTGTATATATATATATATAATATATATCTTATGGGATGTACTTCAAAAGAAGAATTATAAAGAGAGTAATAGAGCTTTAGTCAATTATTTCATAAAGAATAAAGTTTCAGAGTGATTTCGAACAAAATGGAGCAATTAATATAAAATACATTTGATAAAACCAGCAACACCATAGTAAGTCCTGTATCAAAGTAAGTATCCTATCAATATTTGAGTAGGTAAAAAAATGAAGAAGAAAATGGTATTTGTTAAAGGGCAGAATGCGAAAATAAATAGGATTGATAGAAATCTTATGGGTATTAGATGCTGCACTTGGGAATCGTGTTGTCTGAATGTGTCATGTACTCCCTAGGGCATGGCCAGGCTGTGAAATTACTATTTAAAAACAAAATTTTAAAGCCTGTATAAGGTGATGATGCTAGGAAAAAGAAATATTTCATATACATTCTCAAAGAATGGCTGATTTGAACGATGGCAATAAGGACAGCAGGACAAGATGTTTGTTTGTTTGATCATAAATGATGAGGAAAGCCCCCCATAGCAGGAGTGACATAACTTTAGGCATACTCAGCACATAGAGTAGAAAACAGCAGTGAACCTGAGGTTCTACATTAACTTTAATGACTAAGAATAGAAAATTAAAAAAGCTGAGAAAATGGGATTGTAATACATACAGAAATTAACAGGCCTATTTTAATGACCATTAACATTTTAAATTTAACCACTGAAGTGAATCGTGGGGTGGTTTAAATCAGCATTACTTCAACAACCCACTGAAAATTTGATCCCTAAACTCAATCATTTAGAGGACAGCCACAATTCAGCCACTGGAGGAACTTAAATCTCGAGAAATGATACTGATATATCTGAGAATTTTAGGATAGCCTGAACGTGCTGACTAAAGAAATTGAAAGCTGATACCTGAAGCACAAGAAGCATAATAAAAGGCTGAGCTATGGCATTAATGTTCTGGTTCCATACTTTTACCATTCTGCATTGTTGGAGATAAAAAGCAATATTCCATAATTCTTCAGACTATGCAAGGAAAATGGGCAAACTTTTGTTGGTGTCCAAACTGATGCATAGAAAAGTAATGAAATCAGATACTCACCAATCTGCTTTATTGGTTTTGAGACAGTTGAGAATCTATATGTCAATCTAACAGGCTCTCTGACATAAACCTGACAATACCCATTTAATGAGAGGGTCATAATCTGAAGCAGGTCTGTCCTTCAACAAAGTTCAAATATTTTCTTTCAAAAGATTCTGGCTTCATTACCTAAATAAACATCTGAGACCCCTCCAGTTTAGCTGGGAGATGAATTTGCTTTAGCTCAGTCCAATTTCCCAAATCCACCAGTTCCATGGCGGGGATTCATCCTGAGCTGACGGACCTCTGACTGCTCTCCCACAACCAGAGACAGCCTTACCACAGGGTTCTCCCAAACTGAACTATCCTCACAAGTTTCACAGCCCAGGGCAAGGGTTGCTGAGCAGCAAGGACAGGGATAATGCCATGCCAAGTGTTTTAGCAAACCTCACCACGAGATTCTACTTTCCTTCACACCGAAAAGTGAGAGCAGAGGAAGACGCTCCTGTTGCTCGAGCTCCGCTTCAAAGCGTGGGGTGGAAAAGCAGGAAATCTTCCACTGGCACTTCAGGGAAGGGCTGTACGTTGTTCTGATAGGAACTACTAACATGGTGAGTGTCTGAGCGTGACTAGAGCAAGAAGGCAAGCCTGAAGTTTGTTTAGTTGCTCTGCATGAAACGGAGAGCCTGAAAGGGAACATCTCTCTCTGTCGTGCCTCTCTGCCCTTCTCAGAGGAAGATAATTCATCTGCATCTTTCCCCTTGAGCGTCCTGACAATTTTCCCTAATTGTCTTCTTCTAATACAAATTCATTTTCAGTTTCTACCTTTTGTTCACGTTTGCTCAGTAGTTTTCGGATCCGCAGCTGACAGATGAACAGCACAACCATGTAACCCGCAGTTTCTTAGGAAACCAATCTAAAAACGAATATCCACGCTTTTCAGATCTTTCAACTGCAGTGTCACAGTTCAAGACCCATGCTAAAGAAGAATGAACACATGTGACAAGGAAAAGCAAGCATTTAAGTGCTTTGAGAAGCTGGCATCTCGTTTATGTTCACATGGCCTGGCTAATTGACAGATGCAGAACACAGTAGTGCACACGCTGCAGGGAACATAAAATTCAACAGCTTAAGGAAGGGGCCACAGTGCACTGAAGATATATATAAGACTGGAGCCAGCAGGAGGCAAGCTGCTTCCCAGTCATATTTTATCCTAAAATACTTTGTGACGAACACAGGGATTAGTCTTGGATTTAGAGACTAGAGAGTAAAGAAGGGTGTAAAGTTTGGACAGATGGAAGGTTATGTGAAGTTAAAACTCTTGCATTTTCATCAAAACTGTTACAACATTCAAAGTTCTACTCAAAATCTAACAATTTTTTTTTTTTTCCCCAAATCCACTTCTTTTAGTTGTAGCCCAATAACTGGAAATATAATCCAAAAACGAGCACTCACAGAAAGAGGAAGATTTCAGTTCTTCTAAGCTTCATTTTAACCTGTTCTTATACACTGATTTTAAAATGACTTTCATGACCCTGAGTGTTTTCATGGTGGTATTGGCACACAGAGCAGCAAAATGGTGTTCAAAATGACCTTGTAATCTCATGCCTCCACATTCTTAAAACTGGAAGGACAAATTACGACCTGAGCAGGGACCACTCTAGCAGAAGAACCTCCCAGGGATGCAGCATTCCAGTGGGATGGAAGCTGGGCCCACAGTGCCTGGCAGTGTACATCATTTACCTTTCTTTTCCATCAAAAGGCCAGAAGCAACTTCGTGATCACGCTTTTCAGCTCTCCAGAGGCAGGCTCAGCAGAAATCCTGCTTTAATGCCCAGGTAATCTCCGCTGGGAAGCTCCCGGTGTGAACTGCACAAGAAGGAAAGGTGACCTACCTAACACCATTTCTGATCCCACATCAAGAGGAGTTTAACACCACCAGTGAGCTGCTGGAAGGTTCAGTCTCAGATGCTAATTCACTACCAAAAGACAGGATTTTGCAGAAGCAAAAGCCAGCAGTGACTGAAACATTTCACTCTGTTCAAATCACAGCAAAGCTCTGCAAATTCTAAGTGGCAGAAATAATAAATAGCATTTTTTTCTCACAGAAACTTACTCGTGCTCAGCACTTTCTGTGACACAGCACCTGGGCAGGGAAATATATTTACTAATCATCAAAGAAAACTGACTCAAAACTTTTTAAGTTGAGAATCTCATTGGCTTTGATTTTTTTCTTTTCCTCCTTCTTTCTGGCTACAAGTATATTATTCTATTAAAACTGTATGATCAAGGGACACCCCTAATTTGTTCTGGAATATACAAAAGAATAAATAGGTTTGGAAGATATTTAAATGATGAAAATAGAATTAAGGCATTCTTAGTTCTTTTTTATTCCAAGCAGCTCCATTCCAAACCATTAACATTTTTTTTTTCTACTACATATGATCAGATAAAAACAGATAGAAAGCCTACAGTGATCGAAGATAATAAATTACAATACAGCTGCCATATTTTGCATGCTAAATTGCATGGCACACTGATATTCCATGACTGATGGCATTTTGTTGTTCCTCTGTGAATTACTCTGAAGAATTATTTTAAGTTTAGAACTTAAAAAGTGCAATTTCTAAAGGAAAATCAACTTCGTTGCACACGCAAATATATTTTTCAAATTGCATGGGAACTGCACACCATCAATGTGTACACATTTGGTGGCCAACAATTTCCACACTTGCTTCCATTGTTTCCAAGCTACCTCACCTGTATTCAAAATATTTTTGTTTTACTCAGAATCCTAAGACTTGCCTACTAATTATCTGGGTATGGACTTCATACTACCATTAAAAAAATCCAGTTAGATATAAGAAGCATCTGATTATAAATTATTTAACTGAAATAGACTTTTTTGGGTAATATTTACTTTTCACTTGCGTGTAAAAAACCACTTGTAAAATAAAAGTGATTTTTTTTAAAATGAGACAAACTCCAGTGCTGAGCATTCACATTTCACCTTATAGTCAGTGTTAATGACTGTGTTGTGATTTCCTGAAATGTAGGGTCAGTGACAGAAAAACAGATTATAACAGTAATTCTAGCTGTAAGAGCAGAAAAAACTGATTATGTCAAGAACCCCTTTTGAAATACAAGATGCAGTTCTTGAGGAAAATAAAAGGCAACAGGCATTTTCTGAATGATGCTGATCATACTCCTGCTCAAGTTACAATATATGAATTTCATGTACTGTCAAGTAACAAATTCTTACAGCTACTTTTTAAAAAAAACTGCCTTATAGTGGACTTTAAATGATTTTGATAAATCAAGAGGAGCTATCTATAACTGAGATGTTTATTATCCTGTGATAGGTTTTTCTTGTAATTGACACTTTTTTCACTTTTTGACAAAATCAATAAATATTAAGGTCTACCTAAGACATTATTTCAATCTTGCTACAACTACCATCACCTATCAAAACAGCAAGAAGTGTGGCATGACAAAAATATCATTCCCAGAAAGTTATTCGCTCTCAGCCAACTTTGGCAAATGATTGCCTTAACTGCATTTCCCAACATCCAAACACAAGATCTGTAAGAAAAGCTGATTTACACACCAACAGGTCCCTTTTGGAAAAATCACTGTGGCCACTACGTGTGGAAATGCCCTAAGCCAGGCTCACACCTCTGAAATTCATCCCCACAGTGGATGACACACTCAAGGCACTGTGAGACCTACCAACTACACTGCCTTGTTTAACTATTTTAGGCATGAAATCAGAGCTGTGCTGGGTATTAATAATGCAAAACACCGCATTTCAGCACAATGTGCTTCCACTGATGCATCAAGGCACACTCCATTTAGATGTAATGCAGGAGCTGACTCAGAAGAAACCCAGCGAGCCAACTTCAGTCTAACTGATCATTATTTTTACATTCAAAACACTAATTCTTTCAAAAAGGTGACTGAAGCAAAAAACTAGAGAAAAGACTGAAGGTATAGACAGCAGAAGTGCCTAAACTTCATAGTTATGATATTTTCATGGTTCAGACTGTTTCCTGGGAAACACTGTTAGAAAAAAGTATTCAACAGCAATTAGGGGCACAGATTTATGTATGTTTAGAAATTCCCTGTCAAGGAGGAAGATAAGGTATTTGAAGTAGACAGGTTCTAGCAGCCAGGCAGAATGGGGATGGATAAAGGCATGAAAATTTGCTGAAGTCTTTGAAAATAAAGTAATTCCTCACACAGTAGTATTAAATTAGTCTGCATTGTCAGCAAACACCTTAATGAGAGGGTCACAGACAAGCTACTTTATTCCACAGGCGCCATTAAGCCTATTAAATTTATTTCCACCTTATTGACACAATTTTGCATTTGAAAGCCTGGTACCAATGGCATTAAACCACTCAAAGGTTATTAACATTTAAAACAAAAGTCCAATTTCCCAGGAAGCCAAAGGCTCTGAGGGTCAAAAATCAGTGCCGGTAGGGAGGTAGGTACGCCCTAATAACATTTCCATGGAAAAATAAGAAACTTTTCTGTCTGTGATGTGAGCTGACACAGGTCTAAAAACAGGCTGATGTGTTGTGCTCGCAGCTCCACACGCTTAGAGCCCTGTGGTGATCTGAGCTGCACACGCAGCGAGGCAGCAGCCAAAACAAGGATGTATCTGCAGAACTGCTGCACAGATTTTCCCTGCATGCCAAGGGAAAGCAGGGCTCAGCCTTGGCCTCAGCCATTTGGTTGATAATGGGCAGCAAGAGTGGCATAACTCGACAAGGTCAGCACAAAAGCTGACAAAAGCTGGTGATGGAGGAGAAAACGCGGACGGGAAATTTCACTGTGCAACACTCTTATAGCCAAATTAATAAATAAATAAATTCTCCCATTCATATAGCTCTTTTCAGATTTTATTGTCTTAAAATTGGCAAGGACATCAGGTCTGAAATGCTCTCCCCAGTGACTCAAACAAAAATCTATTGACATTTTCAGAGATCTTAATCCAAAATTGTGTCTGCCACTCTAGATAGAAGTTATTTCTTTTCTGAAACAAAACAAAAGCATTTGGCTAACTGAGTTTCTGTCATGTTTATGAGACTCTTTTCATTCTGTTTTCCCCTGGGTTTCAAAGTGTGATTTGGAAGGAATGTGTGCACTGGAAAACGAAGGGAAGAACAGCTTCCAAGGTAAGAGAGAAATGATTTTCTATTAGCTTTGACTTGAGAGCATCAGCACCGCAGACAGGGAGGCTGATCTGTGATTCAGGACATTTGCTTGGGGGAATCCTGCCTATCAAGACTCCAAATGAGTTCCCCTCTGCAAAGCTGGGAAATATGCTGTTTGCCAGTGTAATTTTCCTTTCCATTAATGTGACATGATTGTAGCAGTGTGCTGCTTCAGCAGAACCACACTCGTCCTTATCTGCCTTCCATCATCTGTCAGGAGGACTTCATCTTCCTCAACAGAAATTTTGCTCTGGGAGCTAAATTGTTTTGGCTCCTCTCCTACCCCACATTAACTCTTTGGATTCCCAGTGTTGGCTGAACAGGGCATTTTTTATTCATGTCCTTTCTGTTGGTTGTTTCAATGCACAAAATAGATTTTCTAGTCCCATCACAATAAAAATGTCAGGTTAGCCAACAACTGATTTAGGAAGAAAACAGGAGCCTGTTTGAATCATCGTATTTCAATTTGATTAAAATAAAATGAAGCATTTCTGTTCTTAATTTCAAGTGGTTGGTTTTGTTGGAAGTCACTAATTCTATAAATTACTTCTCCACATGGTAGTGATGCTTCATTTTCAGATGCTCCTTCAAGAACCTTATAAAGTACAATGTAACTGTAAGACTACCGGGGGGGGGAAAAAAAAGCCACAAAAAGCAACCTATTTTACCAACATGAAATCTTATAAATAATCTAGGATGAGTTGGTCTAAGAATTTTCCTGCATATAAAACTGGAAGAGTCAAAGATTTTGCTCAAATTCATTAAACCTCTCTTTAAAAAAAAAGAAAAAAATTTTTTTCTTTTAACACAACCCTTCACTTTGCATTGCAAATCTTCACAGAAAAGACTCGAGAGAAGTCACCCCAGCAGGGCAGGAATAGCTCAATTCAACTATATCCTTTTAAATTTTTTCTTTCCAGGAAATAATTACATTCTAAAGGAAGGAAGGAGAAAAGCGAGAGACAGGAGCACGCAAGGAAGACGGGAAAATAAAATCAAGGAAAAAGAAATGGGGGAAAAAAACCCCCACCAAACTGAATCAACAAGATGTAAACAATGAGTCCTCTGAAGGGAGTCAAGAAGGAGAAAAAGACAAATACAGCAATGGTGAAGTTAGAGCTGTGCAGGGCAAGAACTAAGACCTCCAGCCCGAGTCTTGGCTTTTACTCTGCACAGTCAAATTCTTAGAGGTGGCATAAGACATCAAGCAGTGGAGCAAGTTTCTGTTCCACCAAAGATTTCCACCATGCCCTTTCAACAAACCACTTTGTCTGTGCCCAGTTCTTCGTGTATTCACTGGGGACAAGAGCAGGTCCTACCCCTCAAGATGTGTCGTGAGATAAAAGACATTTTGAACTGAGTCTTCAGACAAGAGCAGTAGCAGTGGTCATCAAATAAATCCCACAGGTAATATATGGCTATTAAAAGAAACTGAGCAATGAATGAGACAGGCTCAGATTTTCTCTCTCCTGTGGCCAAGCCCTCAGTAATTGCAGTGGGAGCAAGAGCAGAACCAGCCCAAAGAGCTATGGTGTGCTATGATGCAAATAAAACAATTAGGAATCAAGGAATTAATAAAGACTTCATTTGTGTCAGATCTGAAATATCTAACCAATATAACTGGCTTTAATTTGACATTTTTTTCTAGGGCATGTGACAGAAATTTAATTAAATCAATACATTTCTCCTCCGTGTTAACTATCCCTTTCTTTCATCTCTATACTTGCTTCTTGACCATTATTAAACTCAGTAACTCAAGTCAAGTAAATGTGAAAACTTTAAGGGAAAGCCTATGATAAGTAGACAATTATGTACTTTCTATTTTTAAACAGTATTTCTATTTCAGAGAAAAAAACTTTAACAGCTCAAACCTCTAGAGCCATTTATTAAGCAGAAGGATATTAGGGAATAAATAATTATGGAAATAATAGACAAATTGATGAATAACTAATTGAAAGTTTTCTGATGAAATTCTTTCCCTTGTTTGCAAAATTTACAGGTGAAATTTGTGAAAATGCCTATGAGAAAACCCAAACTGCTTTGATAGACATCTTGGAAACTTTGTCTGAATTTTGGACAAGCTATTATTACCCTACATAACTGTGAAAATGTCTTCTTTGAGGGGAAAAACATCCCTTAAACCAGATATTCTTTTACAAACACATCTCAAGAGAGAACTCTTTCATTTAATACTGAGATGACCCCTGTTGGGTTGGGTGGACTCGGCGAAATCCTACGTATCAATCAGCACCCAAACACCCACATCCACAAAACTCACAGCAACACACCGTGATTTCTCAGGTTTAGATCCTGCCCTGTATCAGCTGAGCTCCCAGAAAAGGGAAAAGAAAGGGAACAGCAGCTCTGTTCTTTACTTGGAAGGGAAAGAAACAAGATGGGCTCCTTGCTGCTCCACTAGAGGAAAGTAAAAAAAATCTCATTGGAACAGGAAACAAAAGCTGGAGTATTAAACACTCACCCTCACCAGTTCTAAAATGGAACTTGTGGATGCAAAAGCAGGAGGTTCCCCTCTACCAGCAAACAAAATAGCTGCAGAAAAGTTTATGATCCGTGCTTATATCAGACAGACTGTTGGATTAAGTCCTTGCAAGACCACTCTGCTCTTGAGTTTGAGAATATAGTCTTTTTTTTTTCATAATTTCATCTCTAAACTCATTTTAATTCAACTTCTAACACGCTTCTCCCACAGGTATTAACCTGTGCTGTAATGTGAAAATGCTCAACCTGCCTATTCCTTAGCAACCAGTTTACTCCCTGTATAAAGCAGCACTATTTCTAGAACCCAAACTGATTGCAGTGATCTGTGGCATTCCAGATGAGAACTTACGATTTTTTTTTTTTTTTTGTCATTTGAAAAATCACTTTTTGCCAGCTTTGCATTTCTCAAATGTAGCATTAAGAAGAAGGCATTCCCCCCACCCTTCCCCCACCTGTGTGTTTCCTCTCGGCCCAATCAGCCTTTTTGCTTAAAAAGATGGAGAGTTGTGTGGTTTTGGTTTTTTTTTTGTTTCATTTGCTATTGAATCCTAAATCGAGGTAGAACAAGTGTAAAAAGGCATTCTTGACAAAGATAGCTTTCTGAGTTCATCACCATTTAAATAGATCAGTTTAACCAATCCACCTCAGTAAGAACAGGATTAAGGGAGCAACCAGGCTGAATTATGCTTTTAACTTTAAAGGTGATTGTTGTGTTTACCTCCAGAGAGCATTCAGAGATAAATGGCTGCTATTAAAGTGATGATCTCATCAACACATGGCAGCCTTTCTCTTCTCATACACTGGGAAGAAAATAGAATTATCCCACTGCCTGAAACACATCTTATTTTCTCATGCCTCACAAACTGAGAGAAATAAAGGCAGTATCTTCAAGTCTCACCCATCATATATAAAAGAACTGGTCAAATTCTTTTCATGAGCAGAATTGTTAATAGGATTTTAATTCATTCCTACAGAATCTCGTATTTCTCCTCAAATGGTGACCAAATGGTTTGCCTTTTGCCCTGGAAACATTGAAATGATCCATCTCTACCCTCACTGTCAGCCTCCTGCATGGTGGCATTAAGAGTGTCAGCACAAACGTGTCCAGTGTCATGGGATAACATGGCCAGAGCCAAGGAATTCCAAATGTTAGTTTTCTGCCTCAGACAGTCATCAAGACACTTTTCTTGAATAGTAAGAAAACATGTTGTGCATTACCCATGCTAGGTAACTAGTTAATATTCTCTCCAACTCTTAAGCATCAAGTTCTCGTGCAAACTAAACTTTGAAAACAGCTCTTTCAGCATCACCTCATGATCAGAGTTTAGTTTCAAGCAACCCTGAAAACCATGTACAGTCAAAAACACTATTCAAAGGCAGTGGCCAAAGAAAAGACCCTTTGACTTAGCTCTTGCTTTAAAAGGGAACACAATGTTCCTCTTTCACAATTCAGCCTTAGAGATAACACACAATGCAGAGACATCAACATAAAAATACTTATTGATGGAGATAAAGAAATATTTCTCCATAGCAACCATGAAAAGCTTTACAAATGTCCTTAAATTGGTCCAAAAGTTAATTCCCAGTTTTGTCACTGATTTATGGCATGTGCAAGGCACTTAACTGCTCTACACTGACAAAAACCCTTTAGCCAACTGGTCTGAGCATCAGAAATTTCTTAAATGTTTTTAACATGCTCTGAAACCACTAGATGAATCTTGGGTGAACAGAAAATATTGCTGGACATTACTCTGGGAAGAGAATTCTTGTCTTAATGATGACATTGAGGAACTATGTCACCAGTTAGGCACAATGAATTAAAAAAACCTACAATTCAGTCCTTCCCCCTGCATTTTGACATGCTTCACTAGCATTTCCTAAATGAAGATATTTTAATTTATTCTCCTAACACCATAATGAGAAAGGCAGTACAAATAACTTGTTGGGTTGGGTTTTTTTGTTTGTTTGTTTGTTTTTTTCCAAAAGGGATATAAGTTTCAGGGGACAAAAGGGACTATCCCAAGGAAAAAGCAATGCCAAGCCTAGTGGTGACTCGGTCAGGTGCAAGGCCACTGGGCTTTATCCCAAAATGGATATCCCCTTATTTTTCTATATTTTAATTTCTTTTTTCTTAATCCTTTGTAACAACTTGGGTCTACACAAGGTCAAACGGAAAAGTACTGAGCTCATCTAAGAGGAAAATAACAGGTAGCAATCAGATTTGCTGCCTCACAATATCCACAGGAATTTAGGGCATTGCATGCCAGCAGCAGCAGGTTATAAAAACCAAAATTATCTTCAGCTATAAGAATTCAGATATACAGGCTGTTGCTCCTCTCAAACCCCCTAATTCCAGAGATTTTTTTTTGTCTTAGGTTGAAGTTTGACTTCAGGTGCTTCAAACACAGAGCAGTGTTGTATTAGGGGGACAAGATCAATCTCCTCTGCTACTAAAAAGTTAAACTTTGCAGGATCACAAAGCTCTGGTGTTTTCTGTAAAGGGCAAGATATTTTTCCTGCTTTATCAAAAAGATTACATGCCAATGTCACAGTTGTGAAAAGCCACTCATTTCACTGTTATTTACTGGGGGGGGGGGAAGTTGTATTGCAATTATTGTTTCTAGAAAAAGTCACCAGCACATGGGAAAAGTTAAGAGGGTTTAGTTACCATCTGGGCAGTGAAAAATGTATTATGAGCATCCAGGAATTTATATAATTTACTTGTAAATTTAACAATTCTTCACAGTATCTTTTTTCAGCATGCACTGGCCAAAACAAACCAGAACTGAAACAAAGCCTGGTTCTTCCTGGAACAGATGTTATAAAGACATAAAGGCAAAAATAAAAACTGACAAAGGGCCTACAAGCTGGTTTAATATCCCTTCCATGGAAAGAGAAAGAGGGTGAAAAATCTTCTCCTGTAGCATTATGGGTGAGTGAATGGCCTGCAATTGAATTATTTCACTTCATTTGAAGAGTTATTTAAAGAAAAGAATATATATACACCATATAAAGTCTGGAAAGTCCTACAGTTAAGTACAAAAGAATTGACCAAATAATGGCATCCAGCCTGGGAGAGGCTGCAACTTAGGTGCTCTTTGAGAGAAGCCTGGAAAACCACTTCAGAAAAAGGTGATATATGTTTACTGAAGTGTTTTTTCAGAGCAATTATAGAAAGATTAGAAGGAAAGGTGAGGAGGAAAGTAAAGGCAAGGCTGAAGAGCAAGGAACTAATTTCCTCTACTTTGCACAACAAGTACGTGAGAAATGGCACTGCTGGCAGAAAACATTTACAGATGAGTGTCAAAGGATCAAATCACCTCGATTATTTATTGTGAATTCAGTTCCAGCCCCTGTCTCCAGTGGAGCTCCCCTGAGGGGGTCAAGGGCACTTACAGCAGCTCTGGCAGGGCCTTTGGTTAGGAGGGGAGCCAGGGGCACAGCATCAGGCTTGGGTCAGGTAGATGTAATTGTCCTATGCCATAAAAAAAAAAAGATCCAGGCACTGGCAGTGGGATCCACTCAAGAAGACCAGCAGAGAGGGAAAAGGGCCTTCAGGGTACTGGGGGTGACAGCAGAAAAGCATCTTCTGAGCAAACTGCCCTCTTCTGAAGATTGTTCTTTAACGTTTGCAGGAGTGGCACGTCTCCAATCACGTTGCTAAATGGAGCACAAGTAATCACCTAATTATCTGTTTTACATAATGAGTGAGGGATGTGTTTTCACCCAAGGAAAACTGACAAAAAGAAGAAACAACATCTGCCATAACCATCACAGGGGCTGTGTTCCCAGGCAGACCACACTTCAGAGAGAGGTGTCAAAACACTAAGTCAAGCACCTTCCTCCCCAGCCTGGGAGAAGGCAGCTGTTCCTTCTGAGATCACATCAGCACCTGAACTGAACTCCACTGTGGGTATCTGAGCTGCCCCTGGAGATCTGGGAGCACTCAGGAATGTTTCTGCAGCTGGCAAAACTGAAGCGCTGCTGAAGGTAAATGGTCGAGCTGATGGCAAAGAATTGTTATCCTAAAGGCTGAGTTCTCTCTGCATAACCTCACAGCATCCATGTAGCCATCCCAAGTGGCCTGTCCCTTCTTTCAAAGGTCCTAAACTCTCCTTTTTTTTTTTTTCTGAGTTCCAGCCAAAGCTCTGTGTTGAGCCACACTGGTCTTCCCCTCTGGCTTGTCTATCAGCACACAGGACTGCCTGTTCCTGAGCCTTTTCAGATTTCCTTCTTGAGGAATGTCCAGTCTTCCTGGACTCCTTTGCCCTTTAGGAATGCCTCCCAAGGGACTCTTTCAATCAGTCTCCTATAGAGGCCAAGGTTTGTCCTTCACAAGTAGTTCTGCTAACACCCCTCCTTCTCTGACAATCAAAATTATCAATTTGGGATCACCACGCCCAAGAAAGGATCCAGGATCCAACCGAACGGAATCACAGATTCCACTACAGCACACCAGACTTCCTGGGAAGAGGACTTTTCCCTTTAAGTGCTACAGACATTAAAACCACCATTTAAAAAGCTAATACAATAAACATAAGCTGGCATATCCCAAAGGTTTTCATTACAATCCTGAATTATATCAAATTGTAAATTTTTTCACTAATCTCAGAGCAGGCAGAGAAATGGCCCAGAACCAAGCACTGATGGGCAGATCTCTAACACTCAGTAAAAATCAAAACTAGTGATTACTGATACTTCTCTGAGTGTCTGTGAACACTGCAACTTTGGAGCCCTGACAGCATTAATAAAGAGCTAATCAATAAAATAAATCTGACTGTACTTTCTCCTGATGATAATTACTCACTCATTAATACTACATTGCTTTTGCAAAGTTTATCTAGTTAAGTGGATACTAAACAAGACCCTTACTTTCAAGAACAGCTTTGCAGTTATGCTGCTACATATATTTCATGTATTTTATATCTATTAGTATTCAACCATAAAACAGAAGTGTCTTCTGTCTTCCCCATGCCCTTTGAAAATTACTTTGACCATTTGAAACATTCTCTTTTTCTTCCTCAGAAGAAAAGAGCAGTGGAGAAAAGTAATGAGGGACTAGAGTGAATGAGGGCAACACACTGTTCTGAAAGACTGAATTTCTAAGCATAAAATACTGGGTTTGTTTCATGATTGAACACCTCCTTGCAAGTGCTTTATTAAATGCTTGCACACTGGAAATTGGGTTATTTCATATCTTTACAAACTCATATTCTCCGCTGTTACTTGAACAAAAAAAATAGACATAGAACACGATCTTTGACATCTTAATTAAAACCTATTAAAAAGTCTACAGCAAGCAATAAAGTACAGATTGTCTCCCTAATTTCCACCTGCATTGCAACTGTGTCACGAATTCAGATAACCACGGATAAAAATCTTTCCCGGCTAAGAACATGGGCTGAGCAAAAGAATTCTGGGCCTGATGCCTAATTGAGATAGACTTCCCCCTGATGAAGAAAGTTCTTCATCTGTTCCTATGTGTTACTCTGGTTCAGGGCTATATTTAAAAGATCATTAAAAATGTACCTGAAGGTAAAGTTAATCTTTATATTTGACAGGTAATAGCAGCTTTTTTGCAGTAAGTAGCAGAGTGAATATTTTATTTCTTTATGATCTAATGACCATTCTGTTTAATCTTAATGGAGTAAAGATGAGTAAGAAAATATGCTTAGGGGATATACTAATACATCAATTATGGAGAGTGGGGAAAGTACTTAAAAAAAGTAGCAGTAATCTATTGTAAATGAACATTTCAATAAGCACTCCTAGCCACAGGGAGAGCTAAAAAAGATGCATTAAAAATCTATTCAGATTCTGCTCATTATAGATATGTTCTTCTCAGCTCTTAAGTAATGCAGCAATCACATAATTAACTTTTGAAAAGGGAAGCATTTAAAACAACTGTGGGTCTATGGAACACAGTAGGCTTTCTCCTTATTTTTTTCAGTGAAAATGAATTTTTTCATCTACTTTCCTTAACATCGCTGCAAAAGTGCTGAGATAGAGTGGAATTTGTCCTTAAGGTATTGCAAAAATATAAATGGGATTCCACAAACCAAATAGACAGTAATTTTTTTTTTTTTTTTTGGTCAAAGGAACAAGATAAGTAAAGGAAGACATATAAATAAACTTAAATAAACTCTCTTCTGCCTCACTACAAACACACTCTCTAGCCCATACAGAAGTGGAAACTTGTCTCCCCTGGAATTTCACCCTGAAGTGAAGGTCTGGAGGAAGAAAGTTTATAGAACTCACTGAGTGAAATCACTGAGCCTGCAGCCAAGGAAGGACCTGCTGGGGAGATGTGAGGAACTGTTAAGAGTGATGAGGAGCCTTTCAACTGGATCTAAGGAGCATTGATACTGCATCCAGTAATTCTGGGAAAGATGCCTCTATTCTGTAACTCTCAGGACAGGGAACTCTGGATTCTTGATGGAATTGGTTAGAATGGGCCTTAAAGATCATAGAATTCCAACCCTCCTGCCCTGGGAAGGGGCACCTTTCACTGGAACAGGTTGCTCCAACCCCCGTTCAGCCTGGCTTTGAACAATTCCAGGGATGGGAGAGCCACAGCTTCTCTGGACAACCTGTTTCAGAGCCTCACCACCCTCACCATAAAGAATTTCTTCCTAATATCTAATCTAAACCTACTCTCAGTTTGAAGTTGAGCCATATTAAAAGGAGAGAGATGACTGATGGGGAATCCAGAAACAACATCTTAAAAGGAATCTCGAGTTTGCAACCAGCAATTAACGACAATAACAGACATTTTCATCCAAGCTCTGTGTTAACTCTTGGTTCTGCAGCACATACACACAGTTCCTAAGTTCATGCATATGTTATTTACACCAATATTTAAATTGTAAACTTCAAAGTGAGCTACAGTCATCAAGAATGTCACTCTTCCCTGAGCTAAAGACGAATCAACAAGACTTATCTTCCCCCCTGCTAAAAATAAGTATTCCTTAAATAAGAAAATAAAACACATTAGAGTTCTTTTGGATTCAGACTAGAAAAACAATCTAAGAAAACAAAGCTAAAACTTTAAATAAAGACTTATGAATATACCCTCCCTATTCAGTGCCTTGGGCCATTTGATCCATTACACATTAACACCTTTGTAACATTAAAACCTGAACATGCCTTTTCACTGCACTTTAAATAGATTTTGAAATCAGCATGTGTGATTTAGATATTTAACTGAAAGGAACTGTCTTAGAAAAGGACACAGGTCAAGTAGCTCTCATATATTTGCATCCATGTTTGGTTTTGGAAATATGTATGATATTTGTGCCTGGGTTTTTTTGAAGTGTGCTGCTGAATTTTAGGTGGAAATAGGCATTTGATATAAACAGAGTAACAGAGTTCTGAACTGAGGTTCCTAAACAAAACCCCCCCTCCAAAAGTTAATGCCAGAATGATGAACTTGGCCTTGTAGGCTTTTTCCTTAGGTTATGTTTAAATTCTGAGAGAATAATTAAACATTTGCTAGCCAAATGAGCTAATAGGACTCTCCAGCTTCAGCTGTCATTTCATGCTGTTTCCTTTGAACAATATTTACAATGCAACAAGACAGAAAAACAAGGGAAGATCCTGTGGTCCCTGACAAATTCTGCTAATGAGAGTTGAGGCCCTTGTTTAGCCTTTGCAGCACCTCCTTAGCAGGCAGCTCAGTGCCACTGGCTATTCAGCCACTGCATTTTAATAACAGGTCAAGCCACTGTAGAGGAAAGCATTCAGAGACTCTTTCCTAAGTTAATTTTTAGCAGTAATCTGACCCTTAAAAAAGCAGACTTTGCCAAAGGCAACAGGAGTTCAGGCAGTCTGGTGTTAAAGGAGTGCTGAACTTCAGCTATCAGATTGAGTTTGTCCTTTGTTATTAGCAGCACAAGAAGAATCACTGCATCTCAAATGCTCAAGTTTTAAAAATACTACAGTGGTAGGACTGAAAGAAGTTAATTTGAAACTCGGTTCATCACATCTTTCCACTGGATGAACCTGCTACAAGAGGGTAACGATTTTGCTACAGCGGAACAGCACGATAAAATCTAACTGCAGGAAATGAAGAGGCAAGATATTTTAGAATACTAAAATTAGCAAATAATTTCTAGCAATCCAATAATATTGTCTCAAACAGATGACATTTCTTGTTAGTTTTATGTCTGTGTACTGGAGAGCTAAAATCATTGCATACCCTCCAAATGAACGGATCTATCAGAAGCAACTGTTACCCTCCTCTAGCATTGCTTCACTGCAATCCAGGCAGCTATTAAAGAGGCAGAAATCTTCACAAGCTTTGATGGGCCTCTCAGCTATCACAGATATCAAAAAAACCAGTAGCAACTTTGCTAGTTCCCATTTCTACAGGGCTTTCCATCAAAATTCACTAAAAGACTAGTACCTTTTTGTTTTCTTGAAGGGTCTGTCTTCTGAAGAAGAATGGTTGAAGATTTTTTTTTTTTTACTGAAAGAGAATGTGATTATTGGATTTTACTGGATTTTTGTATTTCTTCCTAGTTTATAATAAAATGTAGGGTCTGTGGTGATTAGAGGAAAATAAGCAGCAAGGCAAATTGAGGTAAATAAAAAAGAAATTAAATGATGAGCTAACTGTTAACACCATAACTCATTATTTGGTTATGCAAAGCATTTCCTATCCATTAGTGGGTAATTATTCAGAAGGCAAAACCTCAAAGAGTCCCATAAAAGTTAAAGGTGTGAAACCCCTGGAATTCATTAAGAAGATGAGAGCTCACAATCTGGAGTTTTAAAAATTGACTTGTCTTACTGATTATCAGATGGTAAGGGCTGTTAAAAGCACAGAAAATTAAAAAAAAGTTTTAATCTTCCAAATATGATCTCTATTTGTCTGTCCCCAACTGACAAGAAAAGAGGGAAGACAGAAGATTGTCGGTAAGTTCTGAGAAAACATGTTAAGAAAGAAGGACTTGGCCAAAAACAGGCCAAGTTCAGCACAGGGAGGGAGAGGTGCTTTTGATGCTCTGTTTGCACAGAGCACATCCACACAGTGTGCAGACCCCTCATCTTCAGGGCATGACTGTGCCAGGCACGGTAAATTGCAAAGGCTGCTTCTTGCAAGGGAAATACCCATCCACCACAGGACAAAACTGCAGTGGTTTAACAGTTTTTAGGTCACAAGGGAAAAAATCATGTCTGATCTTCACAGAACTTTAGCAGCAGAAAGGACCATCACTTGTCTATGACAATAAGACACCCCAGCCTAGCTCTGCACATCACTAATCCAAGCAGATTAAAGATATCCCACAAAACCAAACGAGGACTGGTAACCAGATTTACAGCTCTGCTCTCAAACAGTGTGAGTTTCCAGCAGATTTACAGCATTTCCCTGATCTTCTTACTAAATCTGGCAAAGAGCAACTCGACAAAACTTGAGAAAGCACCGTTAACTAAGCCACTATTTCGCTGAAGTTTTGAGCAAAGGCCAAATAAAATTTAAAAATTCTATTATGCCTGGTGTTCCAAACCAGGGAGATTATAATAATATAATAATAGAAAAGACATTTTGCACAAAGAGTGTTCAATATCTGCAAGCTCCCACAATCCTCCAAACAGGAGAATCACACATGGGGCAACTGTGGCATATAAGGACTGTCCTCCAACCCTAGAATCAGCCGGGTTGGAAAAAAATCTCTGGGATCATCAGGTCCAACCCTTGATCCAACTCTGCCATGGTTACAAGCCCATGGTGCTCAGTGCCACATCCATTCTCATCTTAAAAACCTCCAGGGACAGAGAATCCACCACCTCCCTGGACAGCCCATTCCAATGTCTGATTAATCTCTCTGGAAAAAAATTTCTTCCTGATATCCAACCTAAATGACCAAGAGTTTATCCGTAGCACAATGATATTTTCAGAGTACTCAAATAAGCAAAAATAATTTTTCTTTTCATTTTGATTGGCTGACTGAGTGAACTATTGAAAGGGTCTTGAATCTTTCATTTTTGGCCCAGAAAATAGTACACCATTCAAATAACAATTCATCAGAACCTAATTTTGTGAAAGAGTCTTAAACTTCAATGGCTTTTAGACTAACCAAAGGTGTTTTGCACTATTCAGGGTCAGTGTGAATGATACATATTTTCCAGTATTTACAGGGTTATTTCATTCAATAAAACAATAGTTGCTCTGACTGAAAGGGAAGTGAATTTTTTATTAAAAAAGATATACCTTTGTTTAACCTCCATAGCTGAATTCTTACCTTTTGGTATCTCAAAGTGAACTTCCCATGTTTAGTTATTTCTAAAGCTAAAACGTGATTGCTTAACACTTGCATAAGCAATCAAAACTTCTGCAATAAAATTACAGCTAGAGACTAGAGTAACTAGTGAAACCAAATACTAGTTTTCTGACAGAGTGCTACGTTGTTTTATATAAGCATATGGAAGGAAAACTGCGAAGAAATTGAAGTTTGGGGGTTTCCACACTTTCTTCAGAAGGAAATGGATTTGTAGAAACCCAGTTTACTTACTGTTACCTCTGAAAAAAGTTGATTTTCTCTTTCTGGCTTTCCTTTTAAAATGACATGACCTCTAAAGATCTGCCTTATAAGTCAAGATATAGAAGAAAATGAAATATTAATATTTAATCTTTTAATTGCATTTCAACAGCTGTCAGGGAACAAAAAGGCACCTTTTAAACACGAGCCTTTTCAAAATGGATGTCATATTTTGGTCTACATTGCTATGGTCACAGCCATTAACCCTGTGGCCACAAAGAACAAAGTGGCACAGGATGCAACTTCAGTTTCTTATCAGAGAAGTATTTATTTATGATCATCGAGTACTAAAAAAGAATTTACTTAGGATAAACAATTTTCTTTTTTTTTTTTTAAGAAAACAACACAAACTGAACATTCTAATTACAGTTTCCAACATAAGTTTATAAAAAGATGAAAGCCCCCCTAGAAGAAGTGTTCTGAGCCCTGTTGTATATTTACTGGCACATTAAGTTTCTCTTTATGACATAAGTAGACAGCAATTTCTTTTTGGCAGAAACACTTCGTGAAATTTAGTGCAGTAAAAAGGGATTTCAAACCTTCTAATTACCAAAATGCCAGAGATTTAAAAGTATTATGTCAGGTATACCTTCCAAAAGGAAAGGATGAAAAATCTACCACTTAACATTTTCAAAAAGCATAAAAAGTACCATAATTCACAGCAGAAGAGTATGCAGAGAGAGCAGAGGAGTCTAACTGAGCAAACAGGAGTCTAGATACCAATTTACGATCGAGCAGCTTGATCTGTCCGGAATTAGAATAAATACCACATTAAAACCATGCTGTCAGGCTGTAATTAAGTAGGAAATCATGCTGGGACAGTTTTCAGCTACTTCACTGGTAGACCAAGTCCAGAACTACTGAAAACTTCTAGGGGCTTTGCACAGAACCCCAAAGGGCTTTTGGACTGTTTGGAAGAACAGCAACTGTGCTTTCTCTGTTAGATTTTATGGCCACAATGATATTTCCTGTCATTCAACAAGGTGCCTCTGAAATCCAGCAGGGAACAAAAATGCCCTCCCTAGAGAGACTGAGGAGAAAGGGGGCTCTGTGGAAACTGTGATGCCACTCACTGAAGGTTTGGTTAAGCAAAGGTGAACATCCCAGTTGACCGATTCGTGATTTCCATGAGTAAAAACAGAGGCAGAAATACCAATAATAACACATGGCAAAACAACCTGAGATCCTGTGCGTGTTTTAACCTCCTCCTGCAATGAAGGCCAAGCCAAACATGTTGCCACTAATTTTTTTTAGCTGCTTTAAACAAACACAGACTAAACTATTCCGACAGGGATTGCGGCTTTCAAGTGCAAAGCAGCCTTATTGTCAGACTTTGTTAGGTGTTGGGGGCTCTTGGTCTCCGAGGATTAAGAGTTCAGGGAGAATTTTCAGCTGTTCTGCCAAGCACAAAGTGCAACTGGGTTGAACCTCCCTGGCTGGCTGGCTGGCTAATTTTAACTTCTCTAAGCACACAATAACAGGTGATTCCAAAAGCAGAATTTTGAGCTTGTTTCAGTAAACACGATAATTTGCCCAGCACTGTAACAAAAAGGGACCAATATGCTGCAGGTTCCTGTTTGTAAATCAAGTGATTTACTGTCAGTCAGAAAACTGTAATGACCCCATTCTTCTGTGGAAGAACACAGCACTGTGTTACCAAACAGGTAATAAAACAGTAACTGTTCAACTGAAACACTGAAATTACATTTCCCCATTAAAAAAAAAAAAAAATTAAATCAATGAATCAGGATCAATACAGCAAAGAATTTACTGTAATTTTTACTCTTTTTCTTTTTTTTTTTTTTAATTTTGTGGATATATTCAAAAAAATCCATACCAGAACTATTTTGTAAAGATAAGTGCCTGGATGGAATCTTATTTGGATGAAATCATAGCAATTATATATTTTGTTCAATAGATTTTTTTTTTTTTTATGTTTCAGGTTTCATCTTCAATTCATACACGTAACTTAAATCATCAAGTGCCAAAAACTTTACAAGTATCTTCCTGGAAAGCAGAACTTGCCCTTCTGAAAGGTCTGGAGGCACAGTCAGCTTTCATCTCAGGCCACTAAAGACAATCTGAAAAGTCATCCCACTTACTGACATTTCAGAGAGCATTAAACCAAACCTGAAAGAATGTCACCTATGTGTCCATAGGGAACAAGCAGAGAGTACAGACTGAACTTCCTAGAGAAGGTGGCAAGGCACAGAATATTACTTATCCTGGTTAAAAAAAAAAAAAAAGTGGCAAAATTGCTTACTGTTTATTCTAAAATAAATATTATTCTAAAATAATTAGGAAAAACCAAATGAAGTATCTTAAGGTGCGAGATATTTAAATCAATGTCTCTATTTTTATCTTGATTTATCTGCATGGGATATGGCATCTAGCATTACACTTTATTCCTTCTGCTTCATGTTTTAACTGTATTTGTTTGTTTATTTGTTTAAACACAGCAGTCACAATTTGATTTTCCTTTCATATTCTGTATTTGTTTCTGACAGGGAAGTTTATCAAATAACAGGTTCTGGAGATGTCAGGCTTTCTAAATACAAGAATAAAGTGTGAATATATTTCAGAGATATGCGAGGTCAGTGCACATTCTTTTCCTCACATAATTCCTTTTCCATCCTTTGTTTGCTCATTTATAGCCCCTGAAGTATAACGCATGAATTATCCCATTGTACACATCAAGCACTTGACAGATTGTTTTAGTAAAACTCTTATGTGCTGCTGGCTTTCCTTTCAGCCTGCCAGGAAGAGTTTGAACAAAGAGGCTGATTAGTTCCTTTAAGTTCTCCCAGATAAACAAACTACAAAGCAAGTTTACAGTGCCCAGGGTCATCCATGCAAAAATCCCACACAGGCTCTTTACAGTAACAACACAAATCAGAGCACTCAAAGGTGCCTAGTCAGGGAAAAAAGCTGATGATGATGCAGCAGCCTGTCATATGGGGAGCAGAAATATTCACGCTTGAGAATCTTAAGTTAATGACATAATTGTTAGGACACTTCTTAACTGAGCTCCTTTAAGGAAAGACCTTTTGTTTTGTTTTGTTTCATACACGGTATTATTTTGGTAACAAATCACAAAAATCACTAGACGGATTTTTTTTTTCTCTTTAATAAAACCTCGGATAATGTCAATGACACAGATGCTGGTTACACATGTCTATATATTCACCTTAGAAACTGCCTCTAAAGCACAGCAGACACACCGCAGATTCCCAAATCCAAGTCTGGCCCTGTGAGAAGGGCATTACCCACTGGGAAAATGCTGCACAGAGCTCTTTGAGTCCAGTCATCAGAATAAAGCACAGACATTGCTCTTCTTGTGTTTTCAAAATCATCAAAGCTGCTTGGACCGTGATCTTAATGAATTGCATCCTCCCATCAACCCACAACAAAAGGGTGGGAGGACAAGAGACAGGGGAAAGAAAGGTAAAATAAGAAATGGAAAAGAGGCAAATAGAACCTGAGGTAGACTGGGACATGTGGGGAAGGAAAGAGTGTTGTCAAATTTCAAGGTAGGCAAGGATACTACAAGGCACAAGGTGCAATTAAAAAAAAAAAAAAAAGGCAGCCTGATTTAAATGTCAGCAAATTAGCTCCTGGCACTAGTAGCTCTGCTGTCTTGGTTGCAGAATTTTACCTCAAAAGCTCTAAAGAATATTAGGGCAGCTTAAGCATATGTTAAAAAGTCAAATAAACTCAATGAAAATGTTAATGGCATTTGATGAAACGCTGCACTGTTGCAGGGAATATCCAGTTATAACATTGGGTCGTTGCTTGGACAGTCTGAGTGAGGAGAATCTGGGGAATTACTGAAGGATTGATGCAATCAGACATCCTGATGCTGAAATTAACTGAGACATTCATTAATTGCATGACCAGTTTCAGCAGCCCCTGAAACTGCAGCCGGTTACCTATTTGATGTAATTTTAAAAGTCACAATCACCTCTGACTCGAATCCAGTGCATAAATACATGCCCTTTTTACAAATATGTGGCACATGGTGATAAGGCACCCAGATTTGGAAAGCAGAGAGAGTCATGATTTTCATTCTTTACCAAATTCACTGCCTCTTCTCCCCGTACTCAGCGTGACCTTTCAGAGCTGCACCTCGACTTGCTCTTCATCCCGTACTCTTCCCATGACCCTGTTGCTTTAGGAGCAGACCTAATCTTTGTAAAGTCACAACTGAGATGTGCCAAACCCCTATTTATACAGTATTTCTGAAAACTGTGCAAAGAAATCAACTTTTAAAGTACAAAGACAGTAGCTATCTGATTTTCTTTAGTTCATGTAGGCCTACTATGAGAAAAATCTCGATTTCCCAAGTAAGCAGCAAAAGTGATAAGTTACATATGGGATATGGAATACTCTGCTGTAATTTTAAACCATCTGGGTTTGTATCACATTGCTGGGACAAAATGCAGCTACTTCTCTGTAAAAGTGCAAAGGATCAAGACCTACTTTCTATTTCCAGGTACACCGAGGCTTATTATGGGTTAAATAATATCAATCATCACATTTCCCTCCACACTGAAATTGTTTTTTTTCCTGTTCACATTCCTTTCATCTCCCTTTTATATATTAAGTTATAAGCTGGTTTTATTTTATTTTTCTTGGCCTTGGGAGTTTCATGTCCAACACACCAGCTGTTCTCCTACCATGATTATATAAACTTAGGCATCACAGAAGTGGGAATGAAATTTAGTGCATAAAACCTTTTGCTACACAAGTTTTCTCATGGGCAAAACAGTCTGAGGTTTGTTTTACACTGTTTATATAAATATAATTGAATCTTTTTTTTTTTTTGCATCTCTCTATGTAGCTCTGCATATGAGCTAAGTGTTACCTCTGAGCTCTCAGAATGCTGTCTCTTTACCAAGAAAGAGAATGATCAATCAACAATATCATTTTAAACACTGCTTTTAGTTTTGCTGACTTCACCCTCAGAAGCGTCAAATATAGGAAAGATCCAAAAAAATGTAGCAAAAATGATTGTAGGTACAGAGGGTTTCTTACCAGTGTTCAAAATTAAGGAATAAATTATTTTCTTTGGAAAGCAGATTATTAAGGAAAGCATGCTTGTGATGCATAAATAATGATCAATAGGGAAACAGCATGTATATTTATATATATATTATTATATATATTTATATCTATATATTCATATATTTGTATAACACACAAAATGAGGTGATTCATCACGAAGCAAAACATGAAACATTCTGCAGAGTGCATCTAAATAGTAAATACTCATTCATAATTTTAAGACATATTTTTGTTCATTACTGAAGTGTAAAATACTGTTTTCCACTTCCACAATATTTATTTTGCCTTTTTCATTAAAAATTTGTACCTCAGAAAAAGAACGAGCACATAAAGCTATGTGACACTGTGAGTATAACTGTGTGTTATTTGTAATAATATTTATATTCTTTCTGTCTCATAACTAAGCTCAATTTCTAGCAAGGAAGGAAGACATCCTAAAAACAGCCATCATCGTGTCCTGCTATATTTTATTTGCCTGCTGTTTGATGTAAAAAAATTAAAATCATCTATAAACTAACAAAAGATTGTTTTCTGCTACGCTGAACTGATCCCCTGTAAGATGACACACTTTATAGGCTCTTTTGCCCTTAAACCATAATCCTAATTCATCAAGTATCATTAGTGCATTGCCTTCCAGCTCATCAACAAAACCACCTCAGTCTCTTGTTAGAACATTTCTAACATGAGTGAACCTGAAGAAAACTGCAAATAAGGTGCATACCAGAAAATAAAAATATTACAATACACTATAAACTAAACCCCACCACTTCAAAAAGGAATAAGGGCTATTTCTTGTGTCTTCAAGGTTTTCCTTCAACAAAATCCATGTTTTCACAATTCCTCCAGGAAACATGAGGTTTGCTTTTCTACCTGTGATTTATGCCCACAGATATTTGGGGCACGTAGATTTTCTAAGCTCAGAACGCTGGGACTCGCTTGTCCCTTCACAGACCAAAACTCTTGCCAGAGTAAGAACAAGTCTAGAAAGACAGGCAGATCTCCTTATCCGCTTAACTGAGGATCAGTCAGCAAAATTACATTCAGACCTTGTCAACAAGGAATCATTTACAGTCCACGGAAGGATGTTTAGTTTAGCTTTGTTTGTTTGTTTGTTTTTTTAAAGTATGCACTAAAATACACTTACTTGCTGCCGAATTTCTTCTTCCATCTTTACTGGAGACCCCAACTCTGCCACTTGTTTGACCCCTTCGCTGGCATACCCTCCATACTCCCAAAGGATGTAGTTCTTCGAGTGAGAGCTGCCGATGATCGCCGACCAGTGGTTGGTGCGTCCTTTCAGGGAAAACAAAACAAAAACCAAGCAGCAATCAGTGCAGCCTCCAAGCACAGTCCCTGATTTTTATTGAAGATTTGAAGCCCCCCAGACTTCACCAGCACCAAGGCTTTTGCAGGTGCTGCATGTTGTCAGTAATTATTTGATATAACAACACAGGCAGAAATGGTAAGAAATATTGAATTCCAGCTCATCAAGCAGCCCCTCAGAACATACAGCCTTAGCATATATTTTCTTCACCAGAGATCTCACACTTCTTCAGGAAGCTGAAGAAACCTTTAATTTTAGATTTCCACATCAAATAGTTTGGAGAAGGCAACCTGCAAGGGAAGACTTCAGTGGTCACTCTCAGATTTAACAGAAAGTTGTTTCCTTGCTGAGAGATGCCAGTTTGTATCAGCCCATTAGATCTGTTTTTGAGTAGCTCCAGCAGATTACCAGCAAAGAGTAGATACAAGCATGATTACATTGCCATTAAATGCTAAATTTTTGTTTATAGCTCGGTGACCAAACATTGTTAGGCACATGGCTATAAAGTGCTGACAGTCAGAAACTTCCTCCAGCAGCTTTCTGCTGAAACAGAGGAGAAACATCTGTTTCCTATGGGCAAATGGTGTCTAGTATTTCTTCCAAGAAACTTGTGAAATACTGGTAAAGAACTGCTCTTATTTGCACTGACACATCTGGGTTTTTTCTACTTCTACATATTTAAATGATACATGTACCCTGCCTTCTTTCCTCACCATTAGTAGGGATTCTCTTTAATTTAGGAAGGGAGCGAAGAAGTGAATTTGGGTGCTTTTACATTCACTAAGTTTTCTTGCTCAGATTTCTCATAGTGTAAGGTTTGTAGAGCTAGGTAAAAGGATTCCTGTTCTTGCTTCTTGACTTGTTGAGAAACAAAAAAAAAAAAAAAAAAAAGTTTGAAAAGTTTGAAGAAAAAACGTTAGAGAAGCATGATGGAGTTGGAAAGAGAATGGAGAGGAAATAAGGAGGCACAGAAGTCCCACAGTCCTGGAAATGATAATGAATTCACTTAAGTGCCAAATAACATTCTGCAAAGATATAAGAAAAAGGATGAGAAAATGAACTGCTCACATAAACAGACAGTCTGGTAACAACGAAAAGGCTGGAGGAGATGAGGGAGACAGAGTGATGGAGTGAGACAATATTTAACATTTTTCTTTGCAATGCAAAAGGTAGAGAGTAGCAGTAAAAACAGCTGGAAACTGAATAAATGAATGAAAAATGAATAATGAAGTAAATAAAAGGAATGCAAATTTAAGATGTGAAAGGTGGGACAACAAAATTGAAAAAGACAGTGTAGAGAATTTTATAAAGGCAGATGCAGGAACCTAATAATGGGAGTGTAGAGAATAGATTAGAAATGAAAAATGAACACCAATGGTAGGGGAAAAAAGCTAGAAAGGTGTAGCAAACAGAATAGACAGATGAGGGAGATGGTCTAGCAGCACACCAAAGAGAGCTTCCATAGGTTCCTTAGTCCTAAATTTGGACCAAAATACACTTACTGAGTTCTGAGCTGTAGCAGGCCTGATGTTTTCAGAATCAGTTAAAACTCATCATTAATTAAACCCTAAATGGAGAAAACCAAAACTCCTCCACAGGTGAAGAGGCTACAATGACAGAAGATGGTTTCTTGATCTAAGATCTACCAACTGCTCCTTAAATATACCATGGCACCACAGAGAGATGCTGTCACTCAGCTCCACTGATGGCACCACCAGTTTTGCCCACTCTCTCATCCCAGCACTCAGTCCCTACAAAACAAAAATGGATCACTGCAGAGAGGAACCAGAGCTTTGGAGCGCACGGAACAACTTATTATGGGTAATAAGTTGTTCCATGCGCTCCAAAGCTTCTCCCCCTCCCTATCCCTGAGCAGGACAAGAATCTCTGATGCCTTTACAATCAGCTCTCCCTGAAGAGACTGTACCTGGCCCACTTGCTTGCCCAAATGAGCTGTTTGAAGTAAAACCACATCCATCCTAAACTTTTCTCAGGACTTGTGCTACAGCTGCTTCACTCCTCACCTTGGCCCTTCCATTTCTTAGGAGAGCAAAGAGACAACTCGATATTTCTTAAGCTTTTCCTCTGAGCATCAAAGAAACTTCTCCTGCACGAGATAATCTGAGCAGCACGAGGCCAGAGCTATTTTGCATCCGGTGCCACTACTCAGTTCTTAGAGCAGCAAACAGAATACTGACAGCTTTCCAACGCTGTCATTTCACTCAGTTTTTGTAGTTTGGAGCAGTTTCTCAGTTTATTCACTTACATGTGTGCTTTTGCATAAAGATCAAGGTGTCATTGTGACACGAGGATCCATTCTCTGACACATTTCACAGATGTGCCACATCAAATCACGATAAGTATTCCTGTTATCACACAGGGGCGATGCCCAGAGAGAACAGATCCTTTGGAGCCACAAGGCATATGTAAATACAAATCTTTCTGACTGGCAAAATGTGATAGGAAATTTAACAGTTCCCCTTGAGCTGGATTTAATAACAACTGAAATACTCAGCTTCCATTTGCCTAGTAGCAGGAATTGTGGCAACCTGCAAAAGTTACCTGAAAAACACGCTCCATTTTATTTAAACCTCGGTTTGGAAATGAGTTTAATTTTTTTTTTCTTGTCAGTTTGAGGTCCACAAAAGCAAAATCGTTTGAAGAATTAGTTTTTTGACCCTTGTCTGCAGCTCTCTCCAGTCTGTAGTTGGGACACTCAGAACAAGATTGTGTGGCAGTGGTTTTATTTTAAGCAATGCTTTACAGAGTGAATGCTTTACAGATCTGATAACTCCTAAACAGACAACATGCTTTTAAATTTAATGGAACAGAGGTATTTTAATTACACTGGTATAATAAATGTCAAATTATTCCTAAGCCACGGTACCTGCAAAAACCTTAAAACAACTTCCCAAAATTAAAAGTTTTGCACAGTATGTTCCAGAAATATCTCTGTGTAATAGCATTTGGAAAAAAAGAATGTCTTGGAGAAAAGCTAAGCAACAAAATACATATTCTTAAGGGATTTTTAAAGCAAATATCAGAAGATTAGTTAAGGAAAATATGCAGAATATAAGTTTTATGATCTGCAGAATTTTCTGTGATGGTTCAGCAAATACTTAGTAGTTTACCACAATATTTCATTTAATGTAATTACTGCACAAGTTCAACATTTTAAAGAATGATATCAATGGCTAGTTTTCATTTTCAATATTACTATACCAAGATGAAACCTTTTCAGATAAGAGAAATAACTTTAAGACAACTTTCAGAAATTTCAATGTAAAATCTTATTAGCTGATGTTACCAGGATTAATCATGTAAGTACCAAATGGGTATTTTTTTCACTTTTTCGGTTTAAGTAAAATATTAATTTAATTCAGCACTTTGTAACTGGGGAAAGCAGGCTACAGAACTACTGAAACCTGTTTGTTTTCTATCATGCACCCCTACTCTTTATGAGTTCACTGAGTTGGATGTAAAATAAAAGGCCATTTATCCTCGGTATTACATCACTAAGCCACAGTAATTTCATAGTTTTCGGTCATTTTCTCATGCCCTCTTTCCAACCACCAGCTGAATCCATACCAGCAGTGCACATGAAGTGTCACACTCAGCAAACATATAAATCACCCAGCGGCCTGAAAGAGCATTCTGGCAATTATTGGCTTTGCTTGTTTTATCTCCCATGTGTTTATGCTGACCAATAGCATCTGAACAATGTGCTGCAACTTCAGATGTGTGAGACTCAGCATAAGCAATATTGCTTAGGCTGGTGAAACTGTGAGCTGCTACAAACCTCACTGGAGTTAAACAAAGATCTTCTGATGCTGCGACAATAATAACAATTTTTAAAAATCCACATAAAAGCTCTATATAATAAACGTCAGCCACAGACAGCATAACAAAGTTTAAAGACCCATAAATGTGAGTCATGTTCTCAGTTTCCTAGACAATTTTTTTGCCACAGACTGTGGAGTCAGTAATGAAAAACCAAATGCATAACACGCATTTTTGCAACTTCAGCTCTTTACAGTTGCAACAAAAATATTTATTCTGTAGTTTAAAAACTTAAAAACCCAGACAAGCAAAAGTTTAGAAGGTGTTTTCTTTTATCTCTGTATTCAACCGACAAAGACAAAGAAGATGTCCTTGGGCAGCAAGACTCAAAATTCACCGAAAGTAACTGAAATCATTCAAAACACTTTGCAGTAAAACTAAAAGGCTAGATAGGCATGTTGGAAAAATCAACAAGTTACTATGCTGCCCATCCTTTGTGACTTTTCTCTTAAAATCTCATTTCCTAGCTGTACATTGTAAGCCAGCCTAAGCCTACAATAAGAAAAACAAAACAAAAAAAAAAACAAAAACAACCCCACCAAAAACAAAACAAAAAAAAACAAAACCAAAAACCAACCAACCAAACAAAACAAAAAAAACAAACAAAAAAAAAAAGGGAACCTTTCTCACCACAAAGGTAAAGATAAAGATCCATGGATTTTCAATACTGAAGGTTAGCAGGATCCCATACATGTCATGATTTTCACCACAGAGCTGCAAATAAGTAGTGGTGTGTCACACAGCAAGCTTCAACCCTCTCCACAATCCCTACATGGTGCAAGCAAAAATCGGGGTACTCACGTGGGAAATCCTTGGGATGTGTTTTCTCTGACCAGTTCCCATAAAAAGTTAGCCTGTATTTGGCAGTTCCACAGGCACAACAATCTAAAATCGGTTTGTCAGTCACACCTTCCGAGGCCGAGTCTGAAAAAGCAGTAAATACCCACTGAAAATGGCTACAACTCAAAGCAAACACAGGACAGCAAAGTTGCCATAATAAATACTCCAGAAAATAAATTTGAGTTAAGCACTTGTTTGTTTAAAAAACCCTTACACTAAACTAGAACCCTGAAATACCTAGACCATATTTATTAGTGGATATAATGGTTGAAAACTAAATTTTAAATGAGGCACCCTTTCAGTCGTCTCCAGGTTTAAAAGGGGAATGTTTCTAATTGTTACGTGATAAGGACAAAACCTCGGCTGACCTCAAAACACAAAAACCTTTGAAATTTCTGGACAGCCAAAGCACATAACTTTTCCAGCAGGATGCAATCACCAGCTACAACATTTAGGTTCAGGAAAGGATGACATGGGCCAGGATTCAATAAGCTAAAAGTGCCCTGGAATCAAATGGGGATCATAAAAGAGCAGGTAAAAAAGTTGCAAGCGTTACATTTGGAGAGAAGCAAAGAAGACTGTATGAGGAACAATATAAATGATGAGAAAGAAATTTGAACATGGAGGAAACTATTCGAGGCCTCAAATTTTTAGTTTGAGACAAAGAATTAAGAGACATTTTACTTTACCTTACCTTGTTCACAAATTTTTTTGGTGAGAGAACCCTCATCTTGAAAATAAATTATGCGCTTCTGCACGATGCTGGCTCTATAAAGAGGAAAAAAAACCCAAAAAAAATAAAAAAGAAAGGTTTAAAATATGGTTATTCCTTTAAGCAAAAAGAAAATGCACAATGAAACAGCAAAAGGAGAAAGGAGAGAACTAAACTACTACTATGACCTGTATTGACAATTCATATATAAAATGCAGGACTACAGATAAAATATTTTTATCTCAACTTGCATAAATGTGACTTTAGTCACATTTTACAGAAATTTGAAATGTATTTTTACATTCACTTCTCCAAAGTGAATGTAAATTCACTTTACATTCACGTTTACATACACTTTAGAGAAGTGATCATAGTCTTATGATGAGAACCTGTGCTCTTGAAATGCATGATGGTCAACTCAATATTTGATGTTTCAATCCAATCCTATATTAAAATACTGAAGTTTTATTCAATTTCAGAAAAATAGCACAGCTAAATTAAGCAGCTGTTTGTAGGAAATTACATGGCATTCCAAAGACATAAGTACTTTTGATATATGACAGCAATTCAGTGCAAACATCGTGTAAAACAGAATTTAGAAGGACAGCTAGCATAAGGTAAAGTTTTTAAAAGCAATTCAAAGGTTCCAGAAGACAGACCAATTTAATTAAATCTAGAATATTTTATTAAGGTTTAGAGTTAAGAAAAATTGTAAATGGATAAGCCTCAGTGCCTCAGTTCCTCAGTTGAGGAGGGGTGGATATATTCAGTCCTAAATAAACTTTAACTAGCTTTTTGACCATTTTTAACTATAAAAATTCATTCACACATAAAATTTATCTTCTTTCTATAAGAAAACAGATGTTGGTTAAATTCAGAGACATTTCCTGACAACATGCTTTGAGAACAGGCAATCTTCTTTGTTTACCACTAGTAGTGCACATTCTTCTAGGAACATTGTGTACCATCACTTTATTTAAAGCTCTAAATAGCAAGGGCCAGTTTCTCATCTTTCTTCAATTTTAGTCAATAATTATCTTAATCTCTCTAGAATTATTCCTCACTCATGACAGCTCAAGTGAGAAGAAAAGTAAGACTGTGCATGCTTGACATGTTGTTACAGTCATGTAACCTTCCTTTGACAACATCCCACCCATAAAATTATCAAAAATAAGATGCAGTTTTACTGTGCTTTCTTTGCCAAGATGCAAGGTCGGAGTAGGAGAGGAAGGAATCCTTCTTTTCCCCCCACCAGAATAACTGGGTTTTGTAAACCTCTTAAAGATGGATCAAACTGCCAAAGGGTGCAAACACTGCAGCCTGCTGTCGTCCTCAACAGGGCTGGCATCTCTTAAAGGAAGGTGTGGTAAAGAGCAGCACCAGCCAACCAACCAAGGCTGTGAAAAACCAGCATGAAGCTTTTACTAAAAGCAAAGGCATGATCTGCCAGTGTTTGGTAAAAGGAAATTGCTAGGGGAAAAAAATGAGTCTGTAGCAAATAACAGGAAGTGAATGAAACCTAGAGTGAGTTAGATATCTCTTCTTGATATAGGAACTGGCATGGGATGGCCTAAATGATGGCAGAAGAGACTGACCAAGAGAAGCAGAATGAAAATTTTCTGAGAAACCATTTTCAGGGTTTCTAATGAGAAATAAGGGGGAAAAAAGTTAAACCAAGCATAACTATCAGGACAACTGCTGGAAAGAATAAGAGCCCAGTGGCCTGCCTGGGAGAGTAGCGTGCTATCTTTGTTCTTCCAGCCTTAACCCTGAAAACCAAAGCCTACTTTAAAGACTTTTTGGACAAAATCTGTCTCACCACGAGGATGGTCAAAGTGATCAGATGCTGAAATGAGCTGCCTAGAGAGTCTGTGCAATCTCCACTGCTGGAGATATTCAGAAATTCATCAGATCCATGCCTCGGCCACCTACTGATGTAACAACCTAATTGATGTAATGACATCTACTTCAAGCAGGCTAAATGACACCCAGGAGTCCCTTCCAATCTAAATTTTCCATGATCCTAATCCAAACAAACAAGATACCAGTTGTTTGATAAAGATCTCAGTTCTGCAGATAACAAAGACATTACCAGTATTTCACTCGAGAAGCAGTTTTTAGTTAGTTCAGAAATAAAATATATAAAGATGGTTTGAAGCCTGTACTTAAATTATTCTTTTTGCTGCAGTTAGTTTGTCACTGTGAAATGTCAAAAGAACAGTTCCTTTTCTAATAACAAAAGCTTCACAGTTTTCTGAGTCATTGTCTCTTCAGCTGTGTTTGAAACTACACAGGGAGCCAACAATTTAAATGGGAGTTTTGTTACTGATTCCAAATGGACTGGGATTGGTACCTTAGATGGCTGCATAAATATCAAAAGCAGGCATACAGTTTTACAAACACTCAGTCAGAAATAATTTTAAAATATAAGTTGTTTTAACAATCAGCTTCTAGATTAGAAACAGACAAAAACATCTGATCCTTGTATTTGGTAGCTTTTACCCCACAGTATTTTTTGACATAATTTTTATTCTTCTAGAAAAGTTCTGGTCTTTGGACTAAACATTCTTTCCTTTGGTTTTGAGGCTTACAAAACCAGCTGAAAATGGAATGGCTAACTTTTACCAAGAACTAAGAAAGCTTTCAAGAATTTACACAGGGTACATCTCTGTTTAGCCTACATAAATCCTTCCCACCACTTCAAACATTCAGTGCTCTAAGAACTTAATGGCAAAGGGAGATCCAATTGCTTTCCCCCATATATTAACACATACAAGTGGATCTTTGATTTCTTATTTTTCTTGTTGACTTGTTTCTCTCTCTATCAGAAAACCATGAATAAAAAAAAAATAGATAAAGGGAACAAAAATGACTACAAAAATCTGTTTGTTTCCCTATTTCTTCAAAGTGACGCTTCTGGATTTAAGCTTTTCCATCCCCAAACTAAGAAGCAAAACTCTAAGTTATAGGTATATATAAACCTAGCAGCATCTGCTTTTATTAAAGAGAACCAAATAAACAAATCATCTTAAAAGTGTAATTTTCCCCCTGTTTTTTAGGGGTTTTTTTGTGTTTTTTTTTTTTTTTTTTTTTTTTTTTTGTTTTGGTTTGGTTTTGGGTTTTTTTTGTTTTTTTTTTGGGGGGGTTGTGTTTTTTTCCTTTCCTTCTTTCATAGAAACAGCTTTAAATTATCTTCCTTACTCCTTACCACTTTTGTCAAATCCTAGCATGAACAGAAATACTCTTATTTCAAATTACTTATGTGGGAGTAGTGATTTGACAAAAGAAGTAAGGAAGAGGACCTGTAAGAATTGTCCCTATGACATTTTTTAAGCTTACATCAAAACCAGTAAGTACAATATTAGAATTACATTTTAATAAAACAAGTTTTTTCAGAGCTGGTGAGAATGCCCCAAGTTTTACTTGGATATTGAGAAATAATACTAAAGAATCAGATTGCAGATAAAAAACTTTTTCTGTTCAGTATTACCTGTGAGTTAACTTTGTCTTGCCCTTCCAGCTATAAAAATGACTTTCGTTAATTATTCCATGCCTTACTAATTTAATAACAGTATTACAAGTTGTTTCTCACCCCAGAAAGCTACTGAGAACAATTGACAGGGTATGTTCATTTGCTTTTTTGGTTTTGTCATCTTTTGGAAAGAAAGAATTTCTAAATGTACCATTTTCTTCAGCACTAGAAAGTGAGGTGAAAACCATGCATTTACATCTACTGTAATTTTGCTAGGACAAGTAGATTTCATTATTCTAATGCATTATTTAGAATGTTCTCATTTTATTTCCCTCTACCTTGGTCTTACAAAAAAGCCAACCCTGTGTTTCTGACAAGCACTTACAATGTCGGGAAATGCACAAACTCGCTAAAGTTTATCAACAATATTTACTTCTTTTTTCTAATATTTAAGAGACTTTAATTAAAACCAAATATAAATTCACCTGAAAGAATATCCAATCCTTTAGCTAATAGATGTCAAGTAATTTTTACACCTGTAGGGTATTTGAAAAACCACATTTTTCAAAATAACTTTCTGCTAGGAAAGTGTGCTGTCTCACCCAAGGACAGGCTCCATCTACATCAAAATCTAAATCTGTCATCAGCTATCACTGATGTGTCAATACCATTAAAAATTTGCAGTAAATTATCTCTTTTTAATGCCTATAATACAGAAGGTTTGTTTTTTTTTTTTACTGTCATTTTATTGGCCTTGTTCATTTGTTTGTTAAGTTATGTTGTTAACACAGTCTGAACAAACCAACCAGATCTGGTATTTGATGCTGGGTAAAACACAGCAACGTTAACAGGAACTTTATCAATGTTGCCATAATCCCACATTTACATCCCTGCACAGGGTGAAGGTCTTTAATAGATTAGCCACATGAAAAACAATAAAATTTGCTCTATTTTTAGAATCCTTTTGGTGTCCTCCATCTCATACTCAGGTTTACCAGCACACACCTACACAGGAGCTCACTGACTTCAGGACTAATCTGGCCATCATATATAATACAACAGAAAGCTCCAAGGGAAAACATAATTATACATTCTGCTATCTGATATTTTTCCTCAGAAAATCTCTCTGCTCTTCGCTCGAACAGCCACGAGACATAAATGTTGTATCTAAAATCGTCAGAATAAAAACTCACATTGACAAAATCATGTCTGACATGTGCACTACCCCTATTACTTGCAAAAAAGAAAACAAAACAAAAAGTCACCAAAGGAAAATAAAATGAAAGAATGAATGTCTAGGACTCCTGAGAAATTTTCACATGGCCTAAAGCCCATTGCTATTTGTGGGTTATACCTTCACCAGGGATTTTGAAGGGGTCCACTTCTTGTAGCAGGTACCATCTCCTTGAATTGCAAAGCTAAGCATTTTAAGTTATATTGCAAAGAAAAGTCAGAAAAGTTGGGATAGGACTGGGTGGCTGGAGTATTTATTTTGCCATTTTAAGTAGTGGGTTTGTACAGTAGATGAAAACAATCTTTCAAAGGTGGGAGTACAGGAGGTTTTTTCTTCAGCCTAGTGAGCCAAAGTCCTATGCCTGACACCTGCATTCATTGAGCCAACTTGGGATAAGAACCAATGCAAATGACTTAGGTATTAAAAAAATCCTAAAAACAAAATGAAAAATAAACAAATCCAAAAAATCCCTTATCAAGCATCCTTATCATCCCTTATCATCCCCCTCTTTGACAGCCTGCAGCCTGCTTTACCTGCCATGCAGGATGTGGAAGAAAACAAACCACCCAGGCAAAAGCCACATTTCAAACCCCTTCCTTCACCAGTCCCCACGTTCCTTCTTGTCGCTGCTTGACCCCTGTTGACTTTGCCATTATTGAACAGGAAGTGTGGATTAAAAAAGGCAAAAGACCATGAACGTCCAGCTAATGAAGCTGGAAAAAAAAAAATCACCCAGAGCTTCAGAAAAATTCTTCTAAATCTCTAATATCGTTAAGAGTGGGAAGAAAGTAAAATAAGTTGAAGTTAAAACAATCATTCTCCAACTAAAGTTGTCAATTAGCAATATACAGAGTAAATTATTTGCTTGGACAGACAAAAATTTGTATGTCAAGAGCAACATTCTAACAGCATCCACCCGCTGGTAAAATATTTATTACCAGATAGTCAGTAGTAGGAGTCTTAATTGGAGTAAAATGTTTTCTGTTTTCAAATCCATACAAATCTTCACCTCATTTCAACTGACAGGAGCCTGAAGGTGAAAGCACCACAAAAAACCAGAACAAATTAAAACCCACTGAAACTAATATACCCTAATTTCATATTAAAATGTTTCATAATGCTTCTTAAAAGAGATCTTAATATCACGAATGTAATTGCCTAAGGAAGTTTTTGATGCAGGATCTTTAGTACTTGAGGTTAAGTCTGACACCACAAATCCACTGGAGCCACAAGGAGAGACTTGTCAGCTCTTAAGCACAGCCGAGACACCCATTTCATCTGCCTGTAACAACTGAATCTCATCTACCTGAGCTGTTCTGAGAGCTTTTACTGACAGCTGAGACTGCACAGCCTGCTGAACACTCAGCCAGCTAATGCCAGGAGATACTGGCTGTTTGTGCTGAAAGGACATCAGAGCAGAGAAATGAAAGAAAATAAAGGACCAATAAAGATAAAAGGGTTGATATCAGTAACTTAGCCACTTTCCTCACTCTGAAGAGGCAGGTTATGGGAAGAAGGCACGTGCAAACTGCAGTTGAGAAATAGCTGAAAAGACCACCCTGATCATGCAACACATAATTATCAAAGAAAGATCAAATTGATCCATTAAATTATTCTATGTCATTTGGGAGGTTTTCACCAAGCTTCTCCTCCTGCTCCTTGCTCAGCATCTGCTGCAACAAGTTGGTGGCTAAGAACAGTGCTAGTGCCTCTAGTTCATTCAACTGTCCTGGCTGAAAATATTAGTTGCAGTAGGGATTGGTAGCAGATATTGTTACTTTGGTAGATAGATTTTTGGAGAACACCATGGCAGGGGGCCTGTACATCAGGGCCCTTGGTCTTCTGCCTTCAGCCCTAAAAGTGCCAAAATCAATACAACCTTCTCCTCTCCGATCAGCTGCCAACAGCCAGTGGCACTTATAGAAGTTCTGCTACAATAGAGCAAACAAACAATGGAGAAAGAAGAATTGCTAAATACACTGCATGAAAATCAGAAAAATACTCTCAGTGGACATGGAAATAGCAGTGTGGAAGGGTACAGACACAGATTGGGAAATGGATCAAAAATCATTCAAGTCATGCTTAGGAAGGGCAAGAACAAAGTCCAGTCAGCATCTCTTTGCTGCAGCAAAAGTCAGAGTGCGGATTGAGTACGTATAGATTATATACATCAGCCCCCCAAATCATTCTGGGCTAATGAAACTCCCTGAAAATGTGTGATGATTGCTTTTCACAGCAATTCCAAGTGTTTTCTACACAACAAAATACACCTGCAGGGAGAGGAAACCAACCCAACAGTATCAAAAAGTCTTTTGCCTCAGAGGGGTTCCCGAGGTCTTGGTGATCCAGATAAAGGTCAACATTTCATGGAGGAAGTGATTACAGCTGTGCTTAAAGGACCAGAGATTAAGCAAAAGCTGCACAATCTGTATCTCCCTCAATCATCAGGACAAGGAGAGCACATGAATAAGACTATTAAAGGAGCACTGTCAACACTACTAAGTAGTAATGAAAGGGATTAGGATGATAAATTACCCTTCATATTAGCAGCTTTGAGAAGCAGGCATAGACTAGGAACTGGAATTCAGCCCTATCAAGTTTTATTTGGAACAAAAGTGCAGCTAATTAGATTCTTAACTTCACTAGAAACTCGAAGAGAGAGATGTTTTAATGTGGATAATTGAGATACACCGAGTGCTATTAGAGATACAAGAGGAAATAGAGCAAGGGTTCAGATACTGTGGAAACAAGCAGGGATGCTCCTTCAGCTCTCTGTATGGGAAACAGATAAATCCATTACATTTTTGAGACTGACACCCAAACAGTGCAATTTAAACCTCTCCAATAGTTGGTCTAGATTTCAAAACTGAAGCAACAAGGAAAACAAATCTCCTGATCTTCAAGAGAAAGACATAAGGTATACATATGTGACCTGTTTATTATTGCAGGGAGTCATTTGTTCCCAGCAAACGTTCACAGAGAGAAAGGGAGGAAAAAAATGACATGCTTTGGAAGTTAAAAGCGTACAATTATCAGATAGGCTGATGTAAAGGCTGTTCTGAAAACTCAGATGTGCCCTGCAACTTTGTGCTGCTGATGATTGTGAGATAACACTCTAATAAGACCTGACTGACCCACTGAAATCAATTGCCAGCTTCAGTTTCACTTTATCAGAGGAGAACCACAGCTTGAATTTCTTCTGATGCACGAGTAGCCACTGGAAAACTAGAAAATTATAAGGACAGCCCTTAAAATTCTATTGTCACCGAGCTAAATGGCTTCCTGAAAAAGACAATGCAGGCAACACTTATCGGGGTACCTGACAAATTTACCTCCTCTTTATAAGTTTAGTTTTATTTTACTTACTTGCTTCAAGCTAGTACTTTGTGAGTAGAACTGCGTGTGGCAGAAATGCAGATTACTATTATAAAAATGGAAAGAATGATGGGCTATTGGTGCTTCCTCACTATGTTGCAGACATTATTTTGGCCATGATTAATTCAGAGAAATTAGACAAATGCCTATTCATTAGAATTTTTGTTATCTAAGTTAAATCTGATGAGCAAGACAATTCCTTTGTGAACAATCATGAAATGGTGGTACCTCAAAATGGGACGTCAACTCTGCAGTGTGGAACATTTTTTATTTTCTATGTGAGCTCCTTATCTCATCATATATGTGCTTCAGCAAACAACTGCAAGGCAATGGCACCATAAGGGAGCACACCTATTTTTCTATGTCTAAAACAAGTGTATCTTCCATCTGAAGAGATATCTATGGGAAGACACTATAGGTAACCTGGAAAACTTAAATGAATGTGGACATATGAATGGTATCATGAGGTTACACCCCCTGTGCAGTGAGAGGGCATCAAGCTCATTGTGCTCCTAACGAACAGAACTGATTCCCTCCCTTAAACACAGCCTGTAAGACCGTCCTTTCTGCAGCAAATGAAAACCCAGTAACCATTAAAGGAATCAGGTGTGCCTCCTGGTGCATGGCAAGGCTTTAAACAACATTCTGCTGGGGCAGGGAGCTGATGGAGCAACAAATCCATTCCTTCGGGAAAGCAGCTCGAAAAGCGTTCAGGCTGCTGCTGTTCAGGTAGCAAAGATACCTAATGCATGTCTAATGAAGTAGAAATGATAGAAAAAGCAGGTACCTAATTGCTGGGTGGAAAAGAAAGGAATGATCCACCAATTATTGGTTGAATTTAGTATTTCAGTCCTTTCAAAATCGCCTTAAGGAACTGTCAGCCCAGGCAGTGAGAAAGACTGTCAAACAAGGTAACTAGAAAGACAACATCAACTCCATAGTCAGCTTATACAAAGAGAAATTCCTTTTCTGGTTGTTTTTTTACCTTTCATAATTTCTAAAGAACTGCAATAATACATAATATGCCACTCTTAGAGAACCTCCAGCTAATAAATGTAAATTTGGATGAGAATTGAAATACTATTCAATATAAGTAAGGATGGTCAGAATCCAACACACTGTTAATTCAGCCATTGGCCTTTCATTGAATAATACAGCTATGCTTGAAATTTGAACTTTAAAATGTGCTCTGCAGAGCTGTTCTAGATTTCTGTGGGCCTGAAGGCACTTCAGCAAATATTTACACCAGCATGCTAGAAAAATGTTGCTAATATTGAGAATTTCATACAAAATGGCTCATCCAATATAGCTTTTCTATTTTAACTGAAGGTTTGCTTATACACCTTCATTGAATACAAACTTGAAATACCTGAACAGATTGGATTATGAAGGAGAAAATGACCAGCAAGTTGAGCCACATTTATGACTGATTTAAACTAGACTTTGCAACTCCTAAGAATTCCAAAGTGTTGTAGGATTGAGACCGTTCGCTGCTAATGTTCCACTCCTTTGTCTGGGTCAACAGACATTTTGAATAATGGAGGATCTTGACAAGATATTCTAACAGAACTTCTTAATAAAACCTCCTAGTCACTGGGCACATACTGGATAAAATCACTACATTACCATATTTAAGGAAAGAATTAAAAATTTGAACTAAAAGTTAACCACATTACGCCACTCAGTTTTTTTAATTATCTCCTTTCATCAACACTGTACTCAATCTGCCCTTGGCTTTCACTGATCTGAAATGAGAATGCTACCATACCACAGTGAAAAACATCCTGTTGATGTATGACAGTGGGCCCCCACTGGTGTCCTGGTTTTAATATAGAGACAAAAATACCTTTATCTGTAAAACCACACATTTTGATTCATGGATAAAATATGTATTTTAAAAATGTATCCTATTATATTAAAATAACACCTTCAGCTTCTGACAGAAGACAAAGCAGTTCCTTAAGATGTTACCATATATTCAGTTCATGCAGTTATTAAAAAACTGATTTAAAATATTCAGTAATAGAAAATGACAACGCTTCTGATGTCATCAATAGTCACTCCGCTGTATGTTTTGAAATGAAGTCAAATTATGGCTATCATTATTATTTCTATTCCTGTTCTCTCTTTGTTTCCCCTCAAAAACTGACAATGGTCTTGAAGTCAAATTAAACATCTGTTTATAAAATAAACTGGAGTGCTACTGACAGCTGCTGCCAAATGGCAAATGTTCTACAGCTGTCAGGCTCCTAAATTAACAATGATTTTCATTTACAAACAACAAACAACAAGAAAATTATGGAGTTGTGTTTTCTTTTTCCATCCCACTACTTGAAATTTATGAAAATAGAGACTCTAAGATATGCAAATAGAATTAATAATTCATTGAGGATTTATCTTTCTCCAATGCAAATTTTGTCAATAAACTATTGAAAACCATTTTCTTGATTTTTCATACACCTATTCAGATTTGTAAATACACAGATGCATCAAAATAGCAGAGTTTTTCAAAATTTTACTTAAAATGCTTACATATTTATCACATCAGGAATAGATGGCAGGATCTTTTAGACAGCAATGTTTGTATTTTTTTAAACAAATTAATTTGCTTTTTCTTATGTTTAGAGCTCAGCTGGAACTCACTGAAGAGTTTCAAGTTCAGTATGATTATGCATACATCAATATTTTCATTAATAGCTTGAATGATGAAACAGAACAAGTTACTGACTGCAGACAGTATCCAGTTGCAATTAAATAATCTTAGGCACAAAGCCCTAGTTTTATATAAGAGTAATTATACCCACAAAGAAAGGGAAAAGCCTTTCTATTGAAATGTTTGCTAGTAGGATAAAGTTGAACACAAGAAAAAGTTACTCTCTTAGAAAAACTATTAAACATTACAAGTGCACAATTTAAACACATGAGTATCCTTAGAACAGTGTTGAGAATCTAGAAGGACCAAGAAATTTAGCATGTACAATTTTTAAGAAATAAAAGCTAAAGTTTGAAACATCCCATGTATTTTCTTAAAATAACAGATCAGGTGACTTCTGAACAGCTCTGTGCTTGTGTCCACTGTTAACTTAATAAGGGATTTTTCTTGAAGTATTTCCCCATAAAGTCTGGAGAAACCACAATGATGATCAAAAAGAGAACTGATCATAGTGTCCTGCCATAAAGCACGTTGAACTTCTCTAATGCCTGAATTCCAAACCCTCTGCACAATATTTTTATCTTTTTGCAAAACAGCTTGTTTTACGAAAATGCATTTGTGACAAATAATAACCATATGGGCCAATAAAAGTAACTGCATGTTACTTCAATTTACCACAAAATGCACAATAACACTGATTTTTATTTTCCTCAATATGAAATTATCGTGGGCATTTTCAAGGTACTGTGTGAAACAGTGAAAAATATTATCTTTCTTAATAAGGCCATAACTGCATTCCCCCTCTCACTAAAGCCCACCATCCTTCTCCTTACTCTTTGTTCTCACTTTTTTTTCTATTGCTTTGCACTCCTTGAGGAATAAACCCATCTTTGAGTAACAAAACCATTAAGCTGCTTTGTAACACTCTGCCTTTGCAAACAAAACAGCACATGAATTAATCTAACCAGATTTTATAGGATTACTATATTAATTCTGCCATAAAATAGACGATTTAGAAGAACAGGAATTTATGAGAGATTCCATTTATAGCACTTGCCAAACGCACGTGCTCCCACTGTGAAGTTAAAGAAGCAATTTTAAATCTGTGAGAAAATGAAAGTGAAACAGATTTTTGTTTTAAATGTAGATGTGTTAGTAGATCCAGAGGGCTTTTACTGTATGCATTGAAATGCAAATATGCATTTTTACATCTAATATTAGAGCTGCTATAGATATAGGAGCTATATTGGAAAGCAGAAAGTAATTCTTTCTCCCTAATACAAATAAATTCTCTGGGGGCATTGAACCTATAAAATGAAATATAGAGCTGTAAGTTAGTTTCATACACTTTTTTCCTATTTGTTTGGGGTTTTTTTTAGTTTTTTTTTTTAAGAAATCATTTAAATTACTTTTAAGGAACCTCAATACTGTACTATTAACATACAAGCTTTTCTATCTTGAAGTGGTTTATGAAGAGTCACTCACCTCTGGTTGCTCTTGAGAGAACAGAGGCATTGAAAAATGAGTTGAGCTGTATATAATAACCCAGGGATGGACCCAAATCTACTCCTTTCCAGTCTATGTCCCTGGCCATTTAAAACTGTGCACAGCCCTATTACAACTCCTAAAATGAAGAAGGGGGAAAAATGAAAGCACACACAAAGGATCCCCTATGGAAAATTGTACATTTTCTATATGTCCAAGGTTGAATTTGTTCTGTGGACTGTTGGGATGTATAGACATACCTTAGTTTGCTATCTCGTCTAGAAATGCATGAAGTGTCTATATAAAATATTTTATTTAAGCCATACTGCTATTGCCTCTGTCAAAAAATGTTCAGCAACTATTTTTGCTGGAGAGTGGCAGTTAAATGGAGGATTTTTTTTTTTTTTAAACTATTAGTACAGAAATTGTGATAATTTCTCTGCATGCAGGAGACTCATTAATTCCACTCGGAAAAATCAACACAGCTGTTTATAATATGAGAACTGTTATCTTCCATTGTTCCATAAACAGATTGTTCTTGCAGGTAAGGAAGGCAGATTGTTCTCTGTTTTGCCTTGACCATTGTGTTTAGTCATAATGGAAAGCTGTTGGTAAGTGCTTTACAACTCTGCTCAATTGCTGCACTGTTGGTATTCTACTAAACAGCCAGGTAAAATTGTTGACATGAATTATTTGGACAACTGCACAGGAAGGCTGAAAGGATAAATGGAAAAGACTGAATAACAAATTTAATATCCAGTTCAAACAAGCAGGGTTTGTTGTTTTTGTTCTTTTGTGGTTAGTCTTTAGACTTTGAATATTTAGAGGCATAGTTTTATAGTGAACTCCTCATAGCTCTTCAACTATACGAGCTACTGCTCATCTGCTTCACAATAGTGGGATTTTTCAGTGAGTATAAACCTATGAATCCCCTTCCAGAACTACAGACCATGAGTATTTAGGAATCCTAAAAGAGTATTTAAGATCATCATATTTCACTTGTTTTGTAACAAATAAGATGCATTTAATAAATGCATTCCATGTAAAGCATTTAAAGAAGCACTCAAATCAGCACAGGGAAAAAGACTTGAGATACATTTTAATCAGGTAAGTGACCCAAAAAATCAAGGAAAGTTGGTGTACTCATTGGGGTAAGTAGAGAAAAGAAAATGTTTTAGTGGTGAAAGCATCAGAGAGGACAGAAGAATCTCCTTATATTGCTTAATCACCTTAGTCTAGTAACCTGAATAACTTAAAACCATGCCCAACTTCTCCCTCTGCCAGGTCACAGACACTGATGAGGGATTCGGGACAAGCACGAAAAGTAGCACACAAAAATTTCAGCTGTAATTGCACATTATTCTCTTCTTTTAATTTTTTTTTTTTTTTTTTTTAAGTTCAACTCTGTGATCATCCATCAGATGTTGCTCTTACATGACTGGCAACAGTTTCAGATGCACTGTGGCTTCCACCCATGTAAAGGAGTCTGATGCAAACCCACCCTGAAGCTCGCTGACAACTGGAACTTCTTTCTCCTAGGAGCCAATCTGTGCAGCACTGTTTTTGTGAGAACCACAACATCAGCACTTCTAGTAAGAGATATTCATTCTCAAGTGCGCTTTTATTCTCAATTTGGCATTTCTGATAAACACTCCTCTTAATGCACTGACAGGGAATTGATCATTTATTAATTTACACACCCCAGAGCTGCTCTTACAGTTTTGGTGTTTTGCCCAGATACCCTGTGCTCTGTTTCTGGATCAAAGATCTCGTGATGAGTTTTTGAGGGTAGAGAAGAGATTTGGCTGCATAACAAGACAAGTTTCAGGATGCAGTTAGGAACTCATGGGGGTTTATGACATTTGGTTCTTCTCTTAGTCTCTCCAACACCACATTTGAGCATATTGTTTACTCAGAGTGACATGCCAAGTGACCTGAATGAACATAACGCTTGAAGTGATAAGAAATCAAAAAGTACATATCCAAAAACTCTTACTGGAGTTCATTCGCCCTCAGAGCTTTGAAGCTTAAGAGCAAGAGGACTGTCAAAATCCACATGGATTAACACATGAGTGTTATATCCAAGGTGAACTACAGACTAGAATTGAAGTTGTCCCTGTAGGGATGACAGCTTTGCTACAATAGCACAACTCTCTAAAAGATTTTGCCAATATGGATTTTACATACACTAAATATATAATAGTTTTCCTTTAGAAGATGGAAATTCTTTAAAATTCCCCTACTCTCTGATTACATACAAACCAGACCTAAAGTAATTAAAATCATGAAGATAATCACATATTCAGAAAAACAGTGAGTTCCACACTTTTCCTCAAATATTATAAAACATTTCCCTAGAGATGGCTCAGAACACATTTCCAGAAACAAACAGCAGAGGCACTAAGATGAATACAGGGGATTTCTGCAAGCAGTAATGGCAATGCACTATTTACAGATACCGGGCTTTAATTTGTTTGTTTAAGCATGATATGTATAACAAAAATAAATAACTTGTCAGCAAGAACTTTCGCTACATTTACCATACAAGCCACATGAGTTGCCTGAGAACTCGATTATTTCATGAGCCAATTAGAGAACTGTGCTTTCTCTTCTAAACAGTAAATTGAATAGAACTTATCTGCATGTGGCCATCCTTTACTACATTTAACAATTAATCTCAGACTCAGTGAAAATCACCAAATGTTAAAGGAGGAAAAGATAATTACCCTCTCTCAGTACTTGACTCTTCATGAGATCCACACCAGCTGACAGATTTAATCCATTTGGATATTAACAAGATTTTCCCTACCATGAAATTTTAATATATAACAAGCTAAGACAATGTACAGATTTTTCTTCACTCTTGTATTATATTGCAGAATTCTAAAGGACTTGCAGAAAACTGTTTGTTCTGTATTTCCCATCAATTAAGGGAGTCAGACCTTTACCTACCTGTTCAGTACCACACTTAACTAAGACACTATCTTGAGGAACACAAGTAACCAGTCAAATCTACAAGCTTGGGGCTCAAAGTGGTCTAAAAGAGGTGATTCTTCTTCACTGCTAAGAAACTTTCAATAAACTTTTGTCTTTTTTTGTTTTTTATCAACGTTGTAAAGCCTACTTGAAATCAATATGTAAGACTTCTGTTGTTAAACAAGATAAATCTCCAGTAGTTGTTTTTTTTTTTAAAGAATTAGGCAGTCTCTGAATATTAGCTGTCAGATAAAAATAATGCATGTGTACTGCTCTACAATTTAGGAAAAGTAGAATATGCTAACCCAAGCTTAACAGCCTACATGAAGTAAAAAAAGGGGGAGTGTTAAAAGTTAGAAGTTTTCACTCATTTAAACAAAATATTAAAACAGAATGACCAAGACAAGTTTCAAACCCCAGAAAATTTCTCTACTTCCATGTGATGATACAAATACCACCAGGCTCTGCCATTGCTCTATTGTCTATGTAATTCTTTTTATATAAATTTCACATCACAAAAATGAACACAAACATCTCCCAAGAAAGTTCTAACAGTAGGTTTTCAAAGCTTCTAGAAAGCAAATGCATTCTGAAGGGCTCAGAAATCTAGCGAGGAAACTTTAGAACAGGAACTTTTATCAGAGGATGAAGGAAATGACCTGGTACTCCCATATTGAACACATGTGGCAATCACAAGAAACAAGGAGAAGAAAACAGGGAGAGAAGGATGTTGCACTGTGAACATGAAAACAAAGCAGACTGAGCACAGCATGACAGCTTGGAAAGGTCGAAACAGATAACCTTAGCCAGAGAAGCAAGAAAGAGTTGTAAGCACTTTCCTGCTCATGCTGATCCTTGGGTAGCTTCTGCAGCCAGCACAGATGCTGAGGCAGCCAAGTGAATCCTTATTGCCAAGTATGATCCGAGCTCATCCTGTTGATTTATCTTTAATAACTTCATCCCACGCAGCAAAACTTTCGATTCAAGCACCTAGTGCTGCGATGGGGCCTAACACACTGTCTGACTGACGACGATGAATTCCATTTCCATCAGGTCGTTCTCGAAATCTAGCTGCTTAAAATTGTCTTGCTGCATTTGGAGCCCTCCCCGCAGCGATAGGATGTTTCTCCAAGTCCATCCATCAGCAGAAATCACTTTAAGAACCGCTCCATGCTGGAGTGTCTGTGTACCTCCCCGTAATTGGATTTAGCTGCACAGTGTTCTGAGCACACCTCAGGCGAGTGGAGAGAGGGCTTCGAGCTTGAGGGTCCCCCAAGCAGTGTGAAACATGTAAGCAAAGTCTTTTATCTTGTGTCTTCAGTGCAACTCCAGCATAGGCTGAAGTGTGTGGGTAAATGTTTGCACCCTGGGAGCACATTCTGTACCGGCAGCTTCAGCAGAGAGAGGGAAGGATTTGCACCTTTGGGGTATTTCACTGTCCTCATTTATTGGGAACGAAGAGAATGAGTAAATTATTCTCAACTAAGCAATTACATCGTAAGTTAATCCATTTCCTTCTCTTTTTTTTTTTTTTTTTTTTTTTTTTGACTCCCAATTCTAAGTCTTCACACAGAAAGAGGTGTTTTAGAAAGCAAGGTAGTGACAGTAAACCAAACTCAAATATGCTTATTCTCCTAAATTTTGTTTCTCGCAGTCACCCAGAAAGTTAGGATAGCACACGCACATGTGCTTGTGCCAAATGATTTAGCAACTCTTACTGAACCCTAGAAATACAAATTACCATTTCTCTGTGTCATTTTATGCTTTTCACAGCCAAACACATGCACTATATATGCCTGGAAAGCACTGGGAAGACTACTAAGCCAAATTTGAGCAATCAAGTGTTGCCATCAAAGGTATCAGACTTCACAAACTGCAGAAAAATAGCTGTTCTCAGGCCTCAGTACTAGTCCAGGAAAAGCTTCCTGGAAGAGTCTGTACTTAATTATACCACTATAAATCTAGAAAACCCCCATTATTTGGCACTAAAACTGTAATAAGTTTTTATGGATGAACTATGTTTAACTTGTGACTACATTTAACTTGTCTACATATTGAAGCCAGGAGACAGGGACATAGTGAAAAAGTATATTCTTGTGATTCAGAATGGGCCCCAAAATGTTGCCATTTGGTTTTGGAAATTCTAAAACTAAAGTATCATAGGATCCAAGGATTGAAACAGATAATAATAAAAAAATATTTGCACGTCCATCACATAGAGAAGAAAGAAAAATACAGAGGGTTTGCTCCCTCTAAAGTTCAAGGTTTCAGAATTTTTCCATGGTGAGTTTGGACTTAAATATTTAAAACACTAACTGCTTTTAGACTTTTGTTTTTATCATATAGAATAATTATGAAGATTGCATCTGACATTTCCATGCTATTTTATGGGAGCTGACCACAAGGAAGGTTTATAAAGAATGCTGAATGTAAACTCTAATTCAGATGCCATCAAAGCTTTACATACAGAAGAGAAAATGTAAATGCTGTTAATGCCAAAACCCCATCAGAGATTGCAGTGTAGGTGCCACAGAGGACTGCACTGCAGCACAAACAAATACCACGTTAGGATGTTAATTTCTGGCATCAGCAACTCTTACTAATGGCCACTGCTTCATTCTTTCTTTGAACAGTCCTTGGGAATAAAGTGATTACTTATCCTCCAAGGTCAATAAAGCAATTGTCAGGAGGAAGCTCATATTTTTCACATAATTTTTACTGGAAAGTACTTAAACTTCCTTCCACTTTTCAGGAGCACGTAGACACCAAAGATGCCCACAGCAATCTGTAAATAGGTGGTCATAACACTAATATTTTACTTTCCCTGTGAACCTAAATTTCCAAGATGTTGTTTCAGCTTCCCAAACAGATTATGGGAACCAGTGGCAGTCAGCTAATTTAACTGCAATACTGCAAATACTGTGCAGGAAAAGATCAGAGTGTTGAACATCCACCAGGACCTGACTAGCAGAGAGGAGAGAGAAGAAACACTCATCCAGATCCTGCAGTTGCTGGTACTTTACTGCATTCCTTTGCTGGCAAGACCCAGGCAGGCAGGCCCCTCAACTGACTTCAGCCACAGATATTTCAGTTCAGTGAGAAAAGTATAGGTCTGAGTTAATTTATTTTGCTAATGGCAATTTTATTTAGGACAACAATGGGGGGTGGGGAGGAATCCATCAACTTCGGTTGTTGCATATCATTACTGGATTAAAGTTTAAATCTTGTCTTTTTAAAAGGCTCTATAAAACATCATCACCTTATTATTCCTTTACCTAAGCAGTAAAGCACCTCAAGCAATATTTGTTGTGCAGACAAGAGGGGAGCAGTCCTGAGGGGAAGACCAAGGAGCTTTACTGATAAACAGCTTAGCAACACTGGAGAATCTTCTTGATTGCCAAAGGAAGTCCTGAAAAATTCCATCTATAAACTTCTAACCCAACTTGCCTCGCCGTGCAGCAAGCAGCAGGTTTCACAGTTTTACTGCAGAGCCTGATGTAAACTTGCCTGTGCTGAGCTTCAGAAAAGGCTGGAAGTGTATTCCTGAACTGCTTTCGTGCACATTAAACCAGGTGATTTTTAAACAAAATCGTTTTACTGAAAGTGAGAGGCAGCAAGTGGAACTGCAAAAGATTTTGAGACTGTTCCACAGCCAGTGTAAGAGCTGGGACAAGATCACCCTCACAGATGTGGAAGAGGAGGGTGTCTTTCTTTTGTGCCCATCAGCAGACAAGTGAAGCACAGGGAGAGAGGAAAAGCAGCCATGGACCGTTTTTGCTGGTGGCAATTTCCCAACCCGTCCAGAAATCAACTGTGATTTTAATAACACATTTTTCTGAATGGTCTGAGCTGTCTTCAGCAGAACCTTTGTGATAGCCCTCCCTTAAAAGCCTAACGTTTTGTGTCACTTAAAGGCATCCCAGTCCTGATAAGACTCTTTGAAATTCATTGGTCTGCTCCAGGGCAAATCTTGGCAATTTCAAAGGCTTCTCCCGCACCTGGATTCAAAGCAAGCAAAGAAATCCCAATTGTCCATGCACATTTGACCAATCTGTCCTATTAAATCCAGCAAGCCAAGTCTTAAAAGACAGGGCAATGTTTCTTCATGGTCCTACAGACAAATGAGTGCACCTGAAGCAAAGTTCACCTAAGTGGTGTTACATTTGTCTATTGCTTAAAAAGCATGAATACACACGGCTAGTGTGAACTAAAACATCACTGGCTCTAAAACAAAAACATTCAACTCTAAACAAACAGATCTGTTTTTACTGATAAAGGTCCATTCAGAAAATCCTGACTCTACGGAATGTTCCTGTTTTTCATCTGAGCTAAGATCATGTTTTTTGCCCGAGTCTCAGCCAGATGGATGCAGTTTTGATCGTAAAAATTAAGATTTTCTTTTTTTGATTCTTATGTGAAAAGAATGGCTGAGAGCCTAACAAGTTCAATTAGGGTTTCTGATTCAGTGCTTACTGAAGGCTTGGAGTAACTTCTGAATATTTAGGCTTTAAATTGCTAACATTTCACTGTGCAAGTACAACTAAACTTGATCCAGCATGTCAAGGAGAAAAAAGAATGTAAGAACTCCGTTCGTTCTCAATCCAATAAATATTAGACTTATCAACGGAATTTCATTTGAATTGTTAGTTTCAATATGCCTTAAAATACTTACTTCAGAATCACACAGCCTGTCCCTGTAGGAGGAGCCGTCCAAAACACCTGAATGCGTGTCCTCCTCCGAGGTGTGCTCTCAGTCACAGCAACAGGACAATTGCTCATGAACTGTGTCTCTTCCTCATCTATGATCTAGGGAAAGTGCAAGAGAAGATTGTGAAAAGATAAGGACATACACAGCCAGTGTCTCTTGAGTATGTTTTGTCAGTCCATGTTTTCTTCGAGTGGAATATTTATAATATTCTCTGCTTAGCTCAGCAGTACTTCAGTAAATTTATTTATAACATGCAGATTGCTGGCTGAATTGAAAACAAAAGGCTCACAAAATAAAGGCAGAACAATAATTTAGTTCTAGGTAAAGAGAATCCAGACCTTTCTGAGCATGGCTGCTAATAACCCTTTATGTTGATCCTGATTACTGGAGCTTCCTGTAAATATTATTAAAAATACTCAAATATTTACATTTCCAAGATTTTTTTTTTAATACTATGGCAATCAGCTGGTTAGGACAGATTGAACATGATAGAGAAGAAGGGCTTTCTGTTCATTTATTCTTTGCTTGCTTTTTGAACCAACATTTTTTTAAACAACACTATTCTTAAGGTATCAAAAGACTGTCCAGGTCAAAAGAGGTAATATCGTAATAATTTATAATTCAGAGTCCATTCTTTAGCCCAAACTGCAGACACTTTTGCTTTTTTGATTGATTGATGTTCAACAGAAAAGTTTAAGTCAGAAACCAGAGAGGCTGATTTGGAACTGGTGTTCCAAGGATTTTACTCAAAGGTGTCATGACAAAATAGCTTTCTAACTACATATGTGCTTCATGGATTGTACTTTGAGCCTTCTGTTCATCAGATCTCAAAGAAGTTTCCTCAGAAACTGCTAAGTTTTATTTGGAAACAGGCAGTGCTGTGATATTGCAAAATTTCTCTTCAAACTTGCTCACTGGTCCCCCTTCATTCGACGAAGCTGCAATTCACACTGCACTGGGTCAAGATTCAGGCAATGAGCTACCATTTTGAGAAAGCAGCTGTATTTATCAATTTATCACAGGATTCAACTCTGAAGTTGCTTTTACAGAATTCTGGTTCTAATAACACACACACACACTTTTACTGAACAACAATTTTTTTTTAAATAAAATCTTCAGGCAGTCAGCATAAGTTTAAACAAGCATTTGGACAAAAAAATAATACTACTTTACATTTTAAAAAATTGACAATATCTGTAGTTGCACCAGATCTGCTTTAGTGAGCAGGCATGCTCTCTATCTTACCCAATGATACCACCAGCAGTCCCAAACATTTTTAGCCAAGCCAACAAACATTTCTGCATTTCCCTGGCAGAGTGAAGCGGCAGTGGCCCAGAGGAGTGCTGAGAAACTCTATTTAGCTGGTCAATAGGGCAACAGTTAATGAGTTTTAAATTTTAAGCCATTAATATTCTTCAAGTTTTTTAACGCTTCGCAGAATCCGTGTAACCAAACACAATGTGCACATTTGCTGGAGTTTAATTAACATGAAGCTGTGGGAAGCATGGGATCTAGTGCAGGCTTAAACTGACTGCACAGTTTCTACTTCCACTGAATACAATTTAATGCATTTAACTTGAGCATCAAGAAATCCCTGATCTACAATTCTGTCTCAGCCATCGACTGTGGTTATTCAGTCTGCCTTACTCCTGCAAGAGTAAAATAAAGAAATAAAACTGTCTACTTCTCTCTCAGAAAGGTTGCCTCAACTGTTTCAGGACTATATCAATTGACCTTTTATCCATATCTCAGAGTAATTCCTTCTCATTCAGAACCCAATTTTAGTGGAAGCTCTGAGAGAAGAATGGGTAATTTTATACCACCTCATACACAATAAAATACTGCTGCACATTACACAAAAGTGTGATAATTCCCACTGAAAAGGCTCTTAGAAGGTCATCAGAAAATTCTTAAAAAGGACAGCTTTTCTGGAAAAACAGAAATATTGCAAACTACTGTAGAAGTTACACAAGCTCCATATTCTCTTATCAGATGCAAGATGCTGCTGCAGTATAACTCACATTCTCTCTAAAAATCTTCTAAAATATGTTCAATTCAGGTCAAGGTTAGATAATGTCAGGTGTGTATAAATACAACTAATCAGATACAAGCAATTCAACAATGACCAAGGAAAATCTGGTTTAGCTCTTGCCTGACACACACTCCATCAATGAACATTTCTTGAGAAGCCCAGCTGAAACAAAGCCATGCTCTGCTGAGTTGCTGCTTTCAGTCAGTGACAACTTAGCTGCTTTTATGCCACTAAAGATCATTCCTCCAGCAGTCATCACTGCAGACTCATCTCTGGTGCATTTGCATGTTCAGTAAATTCTTATCTCCAGGTGAATCAATCCTGCTTTTCACCCCCCCAACCAATGAATGGAATCACAAGGAACACCAAACCCAACAACTAATACTTAAGGAAGGAGTTGTGAGGAGTTGTAACAACTCAGAGTAGTCATTACAAGACAAATTTCTGACTACTGCAAAAGCAGAATCGGGAATATCTGTTTGAATTCTAGATAGTCACTGGGTTGGAGCCCATCCAGGCCCCTTTCCAGCTGCAACAAATGAACATGGAAACACAGACATATTTTGTACTGCTTTTGCCCACCTAATTCCTGCCACTCAGCACGTAAGGAATTTTCTCAAGGAATACAAATGCCTCTAATGAAGTAATTTCAAAGTTCTGGTTGGATTTTTAGAACATAATCCTGGGAGAACAGGAAATGGCTGGGTTTCAAGGCTGCATCACGATTTCCTGCATCACTAACCATCAAAGCAGAGGACTTGTGCAATAAGTGTCTACTGGAAAAACCTGACCATAAAATAATGCCTTCCCAAAAAGTGTTCCTTTGAAGAAAAATTAGACTGAAGCTTTCTTAATAAAGACTCCTGGTGTTGACAGAATACAGTACAGCTCTCCTAAATTAGTTGGAAAGGCTCAAATGTCAGTTGATTTGAGACGATTAAAGCTATTTTATGATACAGTAGAAAACTCAGAACTGTCCAGATTCTGACATTTCAGATAAATATAAAACTATCTCAAATGTATCTGCTAAGAAGATGATTTTTATGGGGTTTTTCCATATCCATGAAGGTTCAATTCTTTATAAAAAGTTCTTAGGAGCAATAAGAAAGGGTTCCTGATTGATACAGCAGGATTAACAAACATGATATTTTAAGGTGGTGGATGCTATTATTCCCCTTAAATGCAACACAGGAGAAAAGCAATAGTATCCTGGCCAACTGTAGAGGGATAAAAAAGAGATACATAATACAATCCTGCTTTTTCTTCTGGAGTCAAGTCAGACCACAGGCGTGAAGGAAAGAATTGGCAGGGGAAAGGCACACGGATTAAAGTGTAGCATGTGCAAAATTACAGCTTCTAAACCCCAGGTTATCTGTAATGGGAAGCCTTACATTTTCAGGAACGGGCCAGCAAATTACCCACACGTTGGACACAAACCCTAAAAACAAAAAATAAACACTTGGCCAAAGAATCTGAGGCCTCAGAGGGGGGATCTCTATGTGATTAATTCCTTCCAATCCACAAATGCAATGACACTGGGTTTTAATATTCTATCCAGTTTTTCTTGTGGAGGGGGTTTTTGCCCATTATTGTTGTGGTATTATTGGACCAATTTATTCCTTCAGGGAAAACACTGTAAATCCTGAGTAAGATTCTTGGAGTTAACCGGGATCTGATCAAGTATCACAGCAAGTAAAATTTGGCTGAACCTGGGTAAATCCGCAAACATAAAAGTGAGGATATTAACAAGGGAAAATTTACCAGCTCCAGGCTCAGTCTTGCATTCTTTGCATATTCCAAACATTGATGAGGTTGAGGACAAGTTTTGGGTGTTCCTGAAAAGCAGGACTGGATAACTGCTGAGTTGTTAAACAGAGGAACAAGTGGTTTTCTCAGAACTGGAACATTTCATGCTGAGGGAAAGAGCTTGCTATCTGTTTCTGATTTCTATAAACTGTTAGTCAAATAAACAGGGTAGTTAACCACTCTAACATTATATTTATATCAGTATTTAAAAAAAATTCAAAAAATTCAAAATTATATTTGTCACAAAGAAAGGGATTAGTTTCAAGTACAAAAGGAGATGAAATTACATAAATCCTCTACTGGCTTGTGTCCACTACCTTAGTTAAAACTACTGGCTAGGATCTTCAGCACCATTTCTTGTTCTGTGGACACATCATCACTTTCCACCCACTGAAACAGCTGCATTCTACTGGAACAACTGAATTAAAAAAAAAAAAAAAAAAAAAAAAAAAGCCAACCCAAAGTTCACAAGATAAGTAACTTTGTCAGTTTTCCTCTTTGGAAGAGCTAATATAAAATGTAACTTCCAGAATGTTGCAAAACTGTCTTCTCCTCCTTGAGGAAACTTTCCAGTTATAAAAAGAACATTGGGTCTACATAACAGGAATAACATTTGGCCTTTAGGGATTAATCCAGAACAGCGATTATTATATGGAATTTAAGATTAATGATGTACAAACTCAGTTTAAAAAACTTACCTCAAAGATATGCTTCACATGACCACAGTCTTTGACTAAAGGACACGTTATTTCCTTCAGATTCTGTGCTCAGAATGAGAAGAATCGGAAGTGCGACTTTTTATGCAGTGTCAATAATCAGCCTTGCTGCAGACTATGATACAAAGTCAGATGGAATCACTGAGCACTGCTGGGCTCTCAGCAAGATTTGCCATCTCTAGCAATGCACCAGAAGGCTGGAGCTGCCTGATAACCAGCCACTCCTTGGAACACTGAGAACAGCACAGATCTATGGAAGAAAGGCATTGCTAACACACTCTCTGACACTGTCACTACATTCTGGTAACTTCCAGCACAAACTTTAGGTACATGTCCCACGATGCTGCAATTAAAAATCAAATTTAGTTCTGCAATCATTACCTGAGACTAGACTTTATCAAGTAAAGATTAAATTCACTAGATGACACGATGGTAAGTTCTGTGAAAGCAGCATCAGCACCATTTCTGTGCTTCTCCATCTACCTGTCCAAGTACTGTTTGTTTTCCATCCCAGTCTCAAGGTAGTAGGAACCATGGGGGAAGAGGGAAGGGAAGGGAAAGGACCCTTCCAGTTCTACAAAGTATAATGCTAGGCACTCAGATCAGTTCTTTCAAGTACATTAGGGAAAGAAGAGGAAAAAAACAAGAGATTTATAAACCATCTTCCAAGAAATAAAATAAAAAGAACCCCAAACCAAACAAAATCCCAAACCCACAACAAAACATAAAAACAAACACTAAACCAAACGTTTGTGTGTGAGATGTTCTAAAGGAAGGTATTTTAATTCTGTGCAGCTGGACACCAGATAGTGTTTTCATTGCAAAAAAAGGCTGTTTTGGGTGATCAAAAGGAAAAAAGCTACTGAGACAATCCTAAATGGCAACCTGATGCAATAAAGTGTCCCAAAAATTTTTGCTATTGAGAAGCTCCTTCCATGTCGCTTTTCAGTCTAAACAAACCTAAGAACTATATTATACCTAAATGTTATATTGCATATTTTTCTTGCTTTGGAACTATTCTTAATTAACTTAATCAGCTACAACATCCTGAATTATAAAGCTTACACTGAAGGCTTATGCTTGTAAATTGAAAATGGCCAGCTAAGTAAAAGCTGTCCATGACACTCAAGAGGTGATTGAACATGGCTTGTTGTGAATCGAGAAAGTTTCACCTAAGTAAGTGTAATCTTCATTTCATATGAAGTTTCCTCCTTGACTTCAACATTGACATCTCTACGAAAACAGTTTGGCAAATCGATTCAAGCTACTTTATCAGATTATATTACTAGGGTTTGTGTTTTTTTGACAGATAATCCAGCTTTTCCCAGGTAATTTAACAGAGAAATTATATTAAACACAGAAAGCTGTAATTAAATAAATCTCATTGGGTTCCAATGATAGCTTTTCTTTAAAAAAGAAAATTCACTTTGAATAAGGAAAAATCTCTCATTCCATGTTTAAAAAGCAGTTTGCAAACACTAAGTTCCAGCAGAGGAAGGACACCATCTTTTTAAACAGTATCATCTCCTGAAATCCCTTCACATATTCTGGTTTCTCGATGCATCCAATACCATCCAACAACGCCCATCAGGAACAGGGAATTATTCTGAAGACTCAACTTGCTTTTCACACCTTGGCACATAAGGATTCAGAGTGCACCAGCTGGCTCTTGCCAAAGAGAGTGCCCTGGCATGAGCATCAGAGCATACAAATCAGCCACAGCATCAGGGACAGCAGAGCAAGTAAATTGTGTAAAGGAACGTGGTGTGATGTTCTGCACAAAAGCAACGAGTCAGTCTGTGCTTTGCATGACAAAAGGCTTAACTTTATTCTCACTGCTTTGTGTCCAGTCTGCACAGCTCCTTTTACAACATTTGAAATGATGCATGAGGATTCTGGGAAAGATTGAAAAGTTCAGTTTCGAAGAAACGGGACTTTTGGCTCGCTTTGATGCACAATTTAATCAAGTTAGGCCTAAATCTAGAGTAAATTTACTGAGGTCAGACTCTATGCTGACCAATCCAACTTTGTGGTTATAGGGTTTTTTCCATTATATTCAGGCAGTAGCTGAAGGAATGAATTTGCTTTTCTATGAAATGAGAGAGGTTTTTTTATGGTCCAAATATAATTTAAATTATGAAGCCTGAAACAGCAGACGAAAAAAGGGTAAATTTTATGACTGTGAAATGAAAATGAAGAAATTTTACTTCCAGAACTCTGTCCCAAGGATTAGGAAGCAGAACTGTCCCGTTGCAGCCCTAAAACAGACTAATAACTGGTGAGGATGATGGGGACAAAGATCAAGGCTCTGCTGTGATGATCCTTAGCTGGTCCCCTGGGAACAGAGTCAGCATTAATCAGAGCAGTCCTTTAGCCAGTTCCCTACAAGTAAGCCAAGGCCAACCCAAAATAGCAGCCAAAGAAAATAAGGTCCAATACTGAAAAATAAAAAAAAAAGGAGCACAGCCACTTAAGGTTCTCACTGGCTCTCATGGATTTCTCATTTCTCTCTTCCTTGTAATGGAGAGATCAGAGTGCAAACAGTTCTTCCAAGATTACAAAACCAACACACTCATATCAGATAAGACTGTAACCAAATAATAAACAAAGATAAATGAAGAATTTATTGTGGAGTACTTCTACAGAGAGATAATTTATAATCACTGTTTCGTTGTCAAATTAGTTCAGTATGAACATCGTTTATCTGGCAAAAAAATAGGCACTATTTCAATCTAGCAAACAATTTTCAGAGAGGAAAAAAATAACTTTTGATAGGTGATTTCTCAAGTGCTTTAGCCTGGGAGAAACATCACTTGCTGAATAGGATATCGCATAGAAATCAATCTCACAATCAATAATTTTTAGATAACAATCACTTGAAAGCAGTAAAAGTTTAAGGATTTTGTGTATTTCTTCTGCAGTTTGTACAGTTAGGAACTTTCATTCAACACATAGTTCTTTGGAAAGAGAGAAAACTCCTCTCATCTGCTAAATGTATTTCCCACCACCTTACCTAGTTATATATCATTCAATTAACTACCTGATACTAAGGAGCACATTTGAATCTGACTTTCTGGAGAGACAAAAGGCATTGGGAGGTTGTGGAAAGAAATAAATGCTTTTGCAGCCTCATAAAGGAAAGTGACACAAAGCAAGGCAATGTGGATACAACACTTGGCTGGAAGAGAGACGTGACTTGCATTGTTGAGCAACCTCCCTCAAATCACTTCAGTGTGGTCTGTCCCTCAGTTGTAAAGAAGGGACATAGACACTGAGATCCTTTTTCAAAACAATGCATTAAATCCTCTATGAAAACACACTTATTGCCCTTAACAGCTTGTCAGACCTCAGATGGGTCTCAGCTTCCATAAAGGGAAGTTCTCCGGGAGGAGATTAGATGCGATATTCCAGATTTTTAGCCTGCTCTGTGATGTGCCAAGAGCCCAAATTAAATGGAAAAGTAGCTTGGAGAATCGAGTCGAATTTAAGCCAGGGAAATTCATGGAAGTCATAAAGTTGAGATGGCCCACTGTGTAGAAAGAACAGCCAAAGATCTCCCAGCTTGATGCCCACAGAACCCAGGAAGCAGAACAAGAACAAATCTGGCAGAGCTGCAGTTTGACAATTGCATCTTTTACACACGAGTACTTTTTCAGTGTTCCCAGGGATTGTGAGACAATTAATTTAAAAGGAAATTTAAACAGTACTAAAAAATTACCTTTCTTTGGGAAAAAAAAAAAATCTTTGCATTTTTATATGGCTGCACACTGGGATCAGAAGACAAACCTTATTTACTTATTTATCTTGTAAAAGATATTTAGAACTTGCTCTGGGACCAGCATGGAAGACTCTGCTTCTGATATGGAAGATGTAGGTTCACAAATCCGTTCTGAATCAGGCATTTCACTGTCAGTGTGAGATTTCACAAAATGAGCAGCCTTCAGCCAGTCTCTTTTCTGAACTCTTCTACCTCACAGATATACTGAACCAAGGGGAAAAACTGCCCTGACAGTCAGGTAATGAAAGCCCTGATGTGTCTTCAAATCTCTGCTCTGTTTATTTTGGTGACTTCCCCCCCACCCCAAGATATAAAGCCAGCCTCTTCCCTGCTGTTCTACGGAAGTGTTTAAATAGTTTTACAAAGCAGAGGGATTCAAGAGGAAGATACTGAGTGAAATCTATCCTGAAACAGACTGTTGCTGCACGGAGAAGCACATTTTAGGGCTACAAAACTCCCTCCTACAGTCTTTGTTCCAATGACTCAGACACTTGAACCTTCTTCCCTCACCTGTGTTTAAGTCTTTTTGCCACTCATGATGGATTTCTACTTCTGACTGGAAATTATATCTGGATGAAAAGTTCTATCAATCAAAAAATTGTGAAAGCCGTTATACCTAATTAAAAGGGTTAATATACTTGTGTTTCTTTCTGTAGAGGCAGAAGACCAAAAGATTTCCCTTAAACATTAGGAATTCCTTCTAATATAGATTTGCTAGTGCAGGACTGAGATCTGCATCAGTTCTAAGAGTGCTAACTTCGGATTTCTTAAAATGCTCAATTAAAAACAAATAACAGAACTCCTTCTGTATTTATTTCCTACAAATTTGTTGGTTGTTTAAAAGGGGACAAAACTGACCTCTGAGTTTCTTCCCCAGACCTGGCCTTGTGTGTTGAACTAGAGCTCAACAATAGTGTCCTATAGCAGGTCTCTGTCAAGAATTTATGTTTAAGACACCATAAGCACTTTGGCCGTGTTACTGCAGCATATATATATATATATGTATATATATGTATATATATAAATATACACACACACACAAATATAATCCCTGGTGGGTCACTCCTGAATGCAGAAACACATGCACATAAACCAAACTCTAACAATACATATTTCACACACACACATCTTTCAAATCCACATAATAAAGAATTCATTCAGATCTTTTCTGTCTCAGCAGAAACCAAAGATTTATAAATATGCACTCAAACCAACTTCCAGGTCTGACACTAAACCTACAATTTAAGGCTATTAAGAAGTCAGATGCTGAGTACTCACTATCTGGCAGGACTGAATCCAGGATAAATCAGAATTATATTTATGGACACGTGTGTGGAAATTTGAAGGACTACGAGCAAAACTCAGCATTTTCATTTTTGCTAAATGTAAATTAAAATCTTGTCAGAACATCCTTAATTTATCAAAACTATGTGAAACTTTTCATATTAGTACAAGGATTTTATTCAGTTTCTGCAGCAACTCCTTTACTTGCCTGAGCCCATGAGTCTTTGCTTCTGTCAATACAAATAATTCTTTGCACAAAAATACCATCTATAAATGCTTGACAGAATGTTCCTTCACTGTGCCTAATAGGTATTAGTAAGAACCTCTACTAACCATTCAAGTCCAGTCAATACCATATTTTAAATTCTGTGGATCAGAATTGTGGATCAGAATTGTGGATCTGTTCGCCCTGAAAATCAGCTTTAAGCACTCACATAGTTAAGAATTTTAAATAACAAAAAACCTGACACATTCATAACGAAACAATACTTGAGAGAAACCATAATCTAATCCTAAATCCACTATTCTTATCATCAGTTCCAGAAATCTTAACTAGGAGCAGCCTGGAAAATCTCACCTTGATATGAGAGCAAACCACGTGGATTGGGTGAAAGTCATTAGTTACTAATTATTGCATGTTTTGTAAAGCCTAAATGATACTGCTGAGGTGTGTCTTCCATTTGAAGCTCATTACATCATTATCTTTTGATAAGATTATCATTATTCATGTGCTGTTGCCACAACTGTGCATTCCCAAGGTCTTGAGCACCATAATGAGCAATGCAAAAGTAATGTGAGTGCCAGGGAAATATTTGCTGTGGACTCACTGAGAAGACCTCATGCTGGACCTTATCTTCTGCTCACACGGGCACTTCTCATTTACATTTCTGTGGCAAGGAACTCCAGGTTCTTTGTCACTACAATTTAAAACTCAGGAGCTGCCATTTTTATTTCAGGAACGAAATCCCAGATAAGAACACAGCGGTGGAAGAAAAAGGAATGTTAAATTTGAGGAGACACATAAAACATCTGATAAGGAGGAAATTTTATAGTGGCTGCTCGAACAACATACACAGCTCTTCCACTGAAGGCACCTTCCTGTGTCAGGTGCTCCCTGCAGAGAGATGATAACAGCCTGCCTTCCTCCTCCACCACCATTCTCCCTTTTCCACTTGTCAGAGTGTTAATTGCCAGCCAAAGGAACCCTTTCTGATTACAGTTTCGTGAGTACAAAGTGCAACATTTGGGCTTAAGCCTAGATTGGGCTTCTTTTCTAATGCAATCAATAATAGTGTTATTGTTAGAGGTGACATTTTTCTGCAATACAACATCATAGCATTGAGTAGTCAAGTACAAAGGAAGTGACTCTTCTGCCCTTGGGTACACCAGAACTGATGAAGGTCATTTGAAATACATAGTAAAATATGAGTCTGCACATTTTACCAGATCAGCCCTTCTCAGTGGCTTAGTTCGTTCAGGCTTTTCATTTAACCTTCATTTCAGAAAATATTACACTACTCAGCATTATGACTATAGTGCCAAGAATAGCTACCTCACTTAAGAAGGGATTTAGGGATTACAGAAAATACATATTTTTAATAGCATTATTGTCCTGCTTGGTGCTTTGAAGCATCAGCAGCTCTGGCACACGTGCTACTCATGTTCCTCGTGAGCCTCTCAGTGCCAAAATATACATCCCAGCCTAACACAAGAGGATTCCACACAAAATTCTCAGTCAGCCTTCAGATGACTGTGTACAGAACATAATCTGTTTCTGAGAGACTTAATCCACTGCTAAAACCACAGTTACAGCAAAAATACTGGTGATCTGGAACCACAGGCTTTATGTAGATAAACTTAAGAAGGCATTTACCTCCTTAAAAAAAAAAAAACCAACCCTCTCAAATCTTTTGCTTAACGATTTGCATCAACTGTCAGATCAGGAATACTGCTCTTGCAGAAGAGCTGCAGGAAGTCAGGAAGGGTTTCTGGCAGCACTGACAGGAGTTGTGAGCAATTATAAAGCCACCACATCATTTGTGTGCATGTGAGTGCGTGTCTGAACGTTAGACTGTGTGAAGAGATAATAATCCAGGCTATGGCTCCCCTTAGTTTTGATGTGCTGATGATCTACTAATGCACAGATTCTCAAATTCTTTCCTTACTTAGAGGATATCACAGACTACACAGTCTGTTCATGAACAATTCCCCTGCCTGCTGCTCTGTCCAAGGCTTTCTCTAAAGCCTAATTTCACATTACTTTGAGTTCCCTTCCAGCAAATTAAACCTGCTTGCCAAGAATTTCCAAGAAACCAAAAAGTTATGCTTTCTCCCCTTCAGCACGAGAGGCTTCTGCTTCAGAAAGACACCCTGCACACAGACAGCAGAGTGCCATAGCCTGGGAAAAAGAAGAGTTTTGTGGGCAGACCAGATTTCTTTTCAGGAGCTTGGTGGGGTCTCTTCAAAGAGGTCTGCCCTGGTCTAATGCAGGAGGAGCAATCAGGAGTCTGGGGAAGAAAGTGGAACATGCCCTGCCTCCATCAGCATGCCAAGCTGCACGCAAAATAAAAATCCAGTGTTTACTGCACTGGCACAGAACAGCTAAAGCTGCAAGCAGATTTCAGAGCAACCCTATATATAAGCATCAGACTAAGTTTTCATCTCCTGATGCTTTGGCATGTCTTGTTTTGAAAGGTAAGTTTTCTTTATGTGTGTCCATTTTGTGGTTGTGAATGGACTTTCCCACTAAAACAGTGTACTTATCATATATGGCAACACAAAACCCTTTAGAAAAAAAGCCCCAAATCTATCTCAATCTCAAAGAGATTTGATTCCTATGAATATGGTTTTCAAGACAATAAAGATGCTTTATCTGAAATTTTATTAGGGTGAGCAGAAATTCAATATATGTAATCACAGACCAAGAGGGTGGTAAGTACATTTTCTTTGGGGGGGTCCCTTCCAACTCAGCATATCCTATGATTCTATGAAAAAAATTCTTTACAATGAGAACAATCAATCAGTTGAACAACCTCCATAGGAATGTGGAAAAAACCCATCCCTGGAGATTTTCAAGAAGTAGTTAGACAAGGTTCTAGATGATCTAATCCAGGCTCCCTTTCCCATGAACTGTTGGACAGCTGATGTTTCAAGGTCCCTTCCAACCTACACTGCTCTGTGACTTTATGAAGTACACAGTCAATGAACTCCTGTTTTTCATCTGTATTACAAAATGTGTCTTTGCACTTCCTTGTCTTTTTTTTTACTACACTTAATATGCAACAGGTAGTTTTTCTAACCCGGAAAAAAATGCTTTTTTCAGTCACATGACTTATTTTTTTCATTTTACTTCTCTCTGAAACGCTTATAAAGTGCAGCACCAAATCTGAGTCCAGACAATACCACCTTCTCCAACCAGTGAAGTGTTGGTATGTAGGAATAAAATAGCTGTTCTTTTCCCCTTGGTTTCCCCTAAATCTGAGAGAATCTGAAGGATATAACTGTGAAAGTTTTTATCCGAGAATTTCAGCATAAGTGACATAAATAGTCTAACCTGTCTATCCAAGCATTTGCAGAACATGAGCATAGAAGCACTAGAAATAAGTCATATTTTCATTGCAGAAACTAAATATTGCCCTGCAGGTCAGCTCGTACTCATGAGGAGTTTAATGCCATCCTTCACTCCTAGAGATGAATTTTGTTGCTATAGGAAATCTACCTCAGTATTTATGGATAACCAGTCACACCAGTGTTTGTTCAGAGACATCTGAGAGTTCCAATATTATTCTGAACTACTGTCAATAAATTTCAATGAAAAGATGCATAAAGCTCCAAGCCAGCATTCTTGATCTGTTATTTCTCTGTGCTTTTTTTTTTTTTTTTTATCTTTTGAAGAGTAATTGTACAAATTTTGCACAGGTACTAGAGAAAACAATTCTATAAAGTATGCAACTGCAAAACAACTGCAGCAAAGAAGGATTAAAAAAAAATGGTTCAAAAAAGTCAGAAATTCAACTGCATAGAAAGGAAAACCTAATTTGCAGGAGATACCAACACTTTGTAAATGGCAGCTAATCTCCAGAATATGAACTATGTAATTACAGAAGTATCAAAATTAAAGACCATAAATCATATTTAATAGATGAGATGGTTATTACTTATTTTCACTTAAAAAAACCTCCAAAAAACAAACACAACACTTCCATATTATACAGAGCACAGTAGGAATTACACCATCATCCAGTTTAGTAATCCAAACTACATGGAAATGTTGCTGTTTCTGTGCCAGCAACAGGAAGAACTAAAACATAGCATGACTCCAAACACATCTATTTGTTTAAGTGACTAAGCCCAGAGTGCTAAGAGAGTATTTGGAGGGGTTTTGTCACTTTAATCCTTTAGTAGGAAAGAATTGCTTATCTCTTTGATACACACCAGCACAACAGCTATTGTTACTGGAAATGTTTTTAGGGTTCCCCCCATATAGATAGAATTAGACTGTGTTCCCATGTTTTAAAATCTCTATGTCACATTTTACACCCATGGTTGGAATGTTATACATCTTACAAACCTTTGTTATTTTATGCATGGACAGTATTTACATGCAAGAAGAAAGATGACTATTTAAACATTCCTGGCTTGGGAGGCAAACACTATATGGGAAGAGCAGAACCCCTGAAGTTTAGCAGTGACTCAAATGTGATATGTGATCTTGAGCAAGTTCCTTCAACATTTACTCTTGTGTAAAGCAGATAAGACAAATTCACATTCTAGAATAAAACGTTTATGGAATTTAATTTACACAAAAGCTTTGAAGTCTTCATCAGAAAGACAATGGAAAAGCACATTTGAAAGCTGTATTATATCCATAAATGTAAATGCAAATGTGGAGCACTGACAACAGATAATCATTAGGGCAAGATTCAGAAAATTCAACTGGAAAAAAATTGAGCCATGATTTCTCAAAATTCAAGAGGTACATATCAAGAATCAAGTATCTCAACAGCAATGAGTTCAGTATTTGATCTTGCCTTTATATTTTGATCATGTTTTTAATCTTGTAATGTTCCTTTCCACATTTATGCACGTTTTCCTTATTTGGCTCTGGTTTAACTAAGTTTTTAGTGTACATCACACGTATAGAAGTAAAAATACAAACAGAAATGGTCCAGGACCAGCATTCACACAGGTTGTATCAGGTTTGTTCCTCCCAAGAAGAAATACCCAATGTCTCTCCCAGTCAGCAGTTGGAGGGCAAGGGGATTTAGAAACCCAAGAACACATTGTGATGTGCACAATGTTCTTCCTGTGAAAGCTGGCAGTTGCAAAACATCTGCACCACATACAAAGCTGGTTGCTTATAATGTGGGTTTAACGCATTTTTCAAGTAATGTAATCAAAGGAGCATCAGATGGACTAAAAGAAAAGAAACAGATGAATATAGAGAGTTTGGAGAAGGTGGCACACAGGGTTTTTTCACCCTTTAGGGAAATCTTACACAATGTCTAAGAAAAAGTTCCAAATTCTTGTTTGGAACATACAGTATTTAAACTAAGGCTATTATATAATCCCAGTGTCTAAATATATCATAACCCAATTTAATACATGCAAGCACTTTGTATAACCTTTATGGACAATAAAACTAGGTTACTGAAAGAATCTAAAGGAAGCCAAGAAACTCTGAACACTCAAAAAACCCACTGGTCCTATGCATGCAGCCAATGCAGAAAACATTTATTATTATCTTAATCTGGGATTTATCACAATGTGTGGACAGATTTTCTTAACAGGAAGGATTAGTGTGGGAGGGAGTGATTTACTAATGGGAGGTTTTTGCTGCACTCCTGCATCTGGGATTCCCACTATCATGTAAAGAAGGGCCAGAGTGAAAGGACAGCAAGAAGGGGCAAACTGCTGCCTTAGCAACCATTCAAAATACCTCCCTAAAGCTTTCAGAAAGGCATTCTTCACTTAATGGTATTAAATAGATAGTTAATTTTCCTATGAAAGTGACCTATTGGTCGAGAGAGATTGCAGTGTAAAATATTTCTCCATTATCATTATTCGTTTGCTACTTTATGTCCCCTCTCTTCTTCTCCCTTTTCTTCATCTTAGAAAGCAGTAGGTTAACTAAAATAAGTTTGTGAAAAGCAGGCTAAACTGAGCAATATCAGGTATAATTAAGCTTCCCATACAGGCAGAGTCAGCTTTACTCATACAAGTAAAAATAGGGAGAATAAAAAGAAAAAAAAAAAAAAATTAAATGGGCTCCAAGAGAACAAAACCCTGATGTGTGGCTGACAAATAATGAATAAACACTGGCAATGCCCTAAGAAACCTCTACTCCAGTACTGACTGTATTGAGATACATAATCATTAAAGTTATAGAACAGTAAGTACTAAAGCTACTTCTTACACACTCGTTCTTTCAAATGTTTCTTTTGAAAAGGAAAGCAGGTTCAAATGAACTGTGCCCACCCACAAGGAGAAAAAAAGAGGCAAGAGCAACAACAGCGCCTCAGTTCACACAGAAGAGAATAATTGGAGCCCAGTTCAATCTGTGAAGTAAACAGAAGCAGGAGGAAGGCTTTTCAATTTACACCTACAGCCTACAAATTAGTAAGGAGTCTGGTAGGATGAGCTTGCCAGAGATTGCATAATAACCCTACCCCCAGCAACAATGCAGGGAACAGGGAACAAAATGGTAGCTCTATACCAGCAGGGAATTTCCCTTCCTAATTACTGAGTACTATGAAAAGCATTCTCAAGAGCCAAACGTTAGCTTTTGTGCAACTGGATCGGGAATTTCTTCATTAGTCTTGAGTTATTTTCATGTGAAAATTAATTTCAATGCTGTTTTAGCACTCAGAAATAACTGTGCATAAAAAAAATACAAAATACTGTCCAGCAAACACTGCTTGGGATTTTTTTTTCCATCGAAACTTCAACAGATTACGAGTGATAATGGCTTGTTGAAATGTCTTGCCTGTGTCAGTATTCATTAGGTATTTGCTTGTCTCTATCAATTGAAACCAAAAGCACCTAAACCAGAAAGTTCTGCTTTTGCAGTATGTGTAGGGTACATTCAGATCCTGCCCCTTATACAGCCATGAGAAAAGTAAAGCTGAATACACAATTTTCAGTTTTTCTCACAGCAACTCAAAAGGGAAACAAAAGAGAGCAGAGGGTGGATGGTTTGAGATTAATAGTTTAAAATAAAAATGCAATCCATCTCTCAGGAAGGTAATTACTCACAAGAAACTTCTCTGTCCCCTTTCAGTGATGGTTCATATGTTGATTTCCACCATGGGTGATTCCCAATATCAGGTCCTCCCAGAAGCACAACTACTTGGAGTAGGAGTCAAGAATCACTTGACAGAACAGAACTACATAACTACAGTGATGAGTGATGCACTATTTCTAGATATATTCTTGAGTTTGCAGTGCTTGATTAGTAAGAGAAACTCCTGTAAGTCAGTGCTATAAATAGCTGTCCTGATAATATCCCAGATGGGAACATCCACACCATGGCTTGAGAAACAATCTGACTCAGAAGTGGCCTGTGGTAAGATCATATCTACTTACAGCTGTCCTCTGGTGTTACCACCTTTATCTCCTGCTTGAAGTGAAAGTCAGATCTCCTGGCTTCATCTGCTGATTAAAATGAAACTCAGCAGACGAGAAACAATCCACAAAGACATTATTCTTATAGCAGCAATTGCCACAGTCAGGAAGTCCACACAGATCAAGATGCAGGGAGAGGCTGGGGTCAGTGCAAGTGGCTAACAGAAAGGTCACAAAATCACAGAACATGCCGAGTTGGAAAGCACCCACAAGGATCATCGAGTCTGACTCTTAGCCCTGCACAGAGGACATCCACAGGAGTCACACCCTGTGCCTGAGAGTGTCATCCAAACGCTTCTTGAACTCTGGCAGGCTCGGTGCTGTGACCACTTTGCTGGAGAAGCCTGTCCCAGTGCCCAACCACCCTCTGGGTGAAGAATCCTTTTCTAATATCAAACCTAAACCTCCCCTGACACAACTTCAGGCCATTCCCTCGGGTCCTGTCACTTGAGGCTTCCCCTCAAGGCCCTTCACCATCTTTGTTGCCCTCCTCTGGACGCTCTCTAAGAGCTTAATATCTTTCTTATATTATGGTGACCAAAACTGCACACAATATTCAAGGTGAGGCTGCCCCAGCGCAGAGGAGATCGCAGAAGAACAGACACAACTGAATACAAACCTCACTGGTGGGAGTGGTCACTGGGATAGTGCCTCAGGAGGCCTTTGAAAAATTGTAGTTGTGTAGCAACTAAGCACTGCAAACCTCTCTGTCAGGGCTTTCTGCTGATGGAAGGATTGCACCATTCAGCTGATCGTTAGGCTGAGGTGGACAGCAAGTGATTGAAGAAAATCAGGATGTGGGATGACAGATCAGGAGAGATTCTGATGACTGAATTTGGTCCATGTGTCCAAAGAGATCCTCCTGTGCAAGTACTTTCAGCTAGAAGTACCCTTACAATCCCAGACCTCACAAACCAGGGATGAACAAGGTTACTTTACACTAAAGCAATCCAGTGTCATGCTGGATGAGACAAGTTCCATGAGAGTAATATGAAAGAAAAAGCAATTTTATATGGCTTTTTGGTCTGGGACTTCCAAATACTCTCAACCTTGTCAGGGAAAAAAGACTTCTTAAAGCTACATCCCAGGCTTAACTTGTAGTTTTCAGAGAAAACAGAGCAAAGAAAAATCAAGCATCCTGATCAGAAACCCATCTGCAAAGTCTCTTCAGTAAAGACTAGCACTGACACAAAACAACTGACTTGATTGGGATATTTTTCAGATGTATGAGTCCATGCTCATCATTCTGAGGACATCATTGTGGATTTCCACTGATCACTGCATGAAGTGGAATGACTGTGGATGAAGCACCCAAAGGCAAGCACGTTGAATGCAACAGAATCAGAAGGTGTGGTCATTTCCTGAACAGGTCTTGTATCGTTCCGAGGTAAAATAAATACACTGTGATCAGATGACTAATGATCCTGGGTTATTAGGTCATGAGAAAGAGCCATCACAGCAAAGAGAATAATGAATTACAACTGTTCAGGGCAGCAGTGGAAGTTGAAACACTATCCCTTGGCAAACACTGAGGGGGTCCCTGCCATCATTAGAAAGGGAAGAGTTGTAAAGGAGGAAGACTGACAGGGTACTCCACAGCCAGGTCTGAGAAGGGTGCACACACAGTCTAGAATAACAGAAGCTAAATATATTGTCACTTTGATAATGCAAAAGTGCCTCCTGAAAGCAGAAAGCAGTTCTCAAGACAACAGGCATAGCAAGCAGCATATTTAGTCTGGCAGCAATTAATTCAGCAGTGAGTTGCAGTGAGAACTGACTTGCCTCACTTGACTATAAAGTATGGAGGAAGGATTTTTTTCTGTATCAGCCATTCAGGAACGAGTCAGGCAGGTAAACTCCTGAATTAAAAAAAAGCTGTTCCGTTTCTAAGTCACCAGAACCTCTCTTAACACAGTGGAGGGAAAAAGAGGAAAAAAAAATAAAAATAAAAGAAAGACCACCATTTAAATTTAATTGGGAGACTTCCTACTGGCATCTGTCTACATTCAAAAGTCCAGAGGACTGACAACAGGATTTCCTTATGGTAGAAATGTCCATATAACCTCAAGTACAGACATAATTCCATATGCCTACAGCCTAGTCATTGTAGGCTGGTAGCTGACATTCCCCTTTGGAGAGAAGTGCAGGAACAAACACATTTCCCCAGAATAACCCTTCCTTTCTAAAGCCCTGTGTCATTCTGGGGGGGAGCACAGATGTCCAGATCCACAGTTATCACAGCAAGGATTGCAGGCAGTGATAGCTGAAGTCCAGATCAGCAGGGAATACCTGATAAACACTTTCTAACCTGATGTAAAGTGGAAGTGCAAAGAACAAACTCTTGTTCTAAGGTCCCACTGATTGGAACTGACACGCTGGAGGTTTCCTGATGCTGCAGAATGGCAAATCACTACATCAGAGGTAATTCTTGGAGCACTAAAGGACAGTGATAGGAGTGACGAGATAAGAGTGCTGATCTTTTTCAGCAGAGATACAAAGAATCCGGAGTCATTGATGAGCGCCTCAGATGAAGGCTGGGAAAATAACAGGCTACCTAAAGGGAAATCTAGGAAGGAAAGCCTGATGACAACACTAGGAATGAAGAAAGAGATACTGAATAGATGTTCAAATGATCCTAGAGCCTACATAGAGATAGAGTTATAACCCCTGACAGCTGCCATATGGTAGCTGTGAAGCATCTGACTGTTGCCAGAGGGGTTAAATGTCTTTCCTAAAATTTCACAGCCTAGGTGTCACTGTCTGAAGAAAGACTATCTGAGAGCGGAATAACAATGAGTTAGGCAGATTACCTGGGCTGGAGAAAAGGGATATTTGAAATAAATCCCTTTAGAGTCACTGAGATAGATATGTCCTCTTAAACACTGCCTGGGGAAGAACATGCAGCTTTTACTGATTGACAAAACAGAGTTAACAGGATCTGCACTTCCAAGATCCAGACTTTGGCTCTGAATGAAACAATTGCAAATGCAAAAACTGGCTTCAAGACTGGAAGCAAGACATGAAAAGAGAACCCTCGCAAAGCTTCAAGTGATCCTAAGCCTCAAAAGGCCCAGAATGGGACTCTGAACACTGATGTGTCTGAAGAGCAGACTGGAGTCTCCAAGGCAGAAAGGGACAGTGTTTCCAGTGTAATTTCCCCTCTTGAGGATTTCTTTGTTAAGTGCCAGTGCCAAATTCCAGGAAAAAATTCTCTAATGAGTCTCTTTGGAGGGTTCTTAGAACTGGGAAATCTTGCAGTTTAATCCAAGAAACAGGATAAACTAACAGATAGCATTCTTTAACGGGAGATTTAATTAGGCAGTTCTGATATTTCACCATGACGTAGTTTGGCTCTGCATGCATTGGCAGTCTGCAAGGCAGGGCAGAAGTTACCCTTGAGATAACCTGCCTGTGATAAGCCTTGGATCTGAAAAGGTGTCTGGAGCTTTAGCTGACCTATCTCAAGAGGCATGCTTCCTCTTCTTGGTTTTAGGGTTTTCAGAGGGTTTCTTTGGTTTGTGTTTTGGCTGTGTCTTCTGAAAAACAGAACTTGAATCGTCAACAAATTAAATATTTGTTTAGGCATAACGCTTTCCAAAAAACATAAGCTCTTACTGTGACACGATAATCATTTGAAGTCATTCTCAAGAAAAAACAAAGAGAATAAATAAGATTAGATAAAAAAAGAGGACTAATTATTACATGGCCAGAAGCTAGGTGATCTTTTCCATAGATAGGGAAAGGGCAAAGAAAAAGAAATGTCAGAACAGAAACTAAAGCCAAATTAACGAAAATTAAAAATAATAAAAGAAGTTTTAGAAGTGATGGTAATAACAGAGCAAGAAAACCTTTAGAACAGGCACTCCAGCATACTTAAAATCAAGGTGGCTGAGGGGGATGCAGTGTTACACAGTCTTCCATCAGCATGAGTGTTTCCCATATCAAAGAGGGGCTGGAAGAAAGAGGTCTCTGCTTTGAGCTCCAAGGGTATGAATGTTTAGCACAAAGGTACACATAGGCAGGTTTTTGGGAGAGTCTGAGCCACAGAAAGCCTCTTGGCTCCTTCCCTATCACACCATAAACCAGGAAGCTCCATGAAAACCAGTAGAGTTGAGATAAGCAAGTTGACATCAGAAGGGCAAGCCCGGGCTAAGAAACTGAACCCCCTTTTTATTTTTTTATTCAGTAGTGAACTAAGTTGTGTTGTGAGCAGGCACAATTTAATATTTGTTTCCTCTTTGCACACGTGTCATCTGCTGGTTCAAAGTTCCTCTCTAATAAAATAATAACAGAATAGTAATCAGATTTTTTTTTTTTTTTTTTTTTTTTTTGTATTTTCTGTTTTTGGCACTGAAATGTCATGGTTTGGATCATTAATTCTAACAGGCACAACAGGTGTGCACACTCTGAGTTGAGGGAGTTCCCAAGGTGTAACAAACCAAAGTTTGGGTGAAAAAACTGGAAAATGTTACAGTGCAAAAAATTTTGCCTTCTCACAACACAAGCTGAAACCAGGAAAATAAATATAAAGGAAGAATGCAAACAAACAAACAAACAAACAAAAAACCCCGAAACCAAACAAACCAACAAACCTACATGGCTGGAATCTAGTTTGCTTTTTCTACAGCCTCATCAGTAGCAAATAATGACTACTAGAACTCTTTCTGTTCTGCCAGTTCTTCATCACTCTCTTAAATTATCTTTTACTGTCTGAAGCAAGGCATAACTATCCCCTGAGACCATTTTTTAACTGAAACCTTGCCAATAAGTGGTTCAGGTTGAGGTTTTTCCAGTGTGCCAGAGATATTTCTATTTAATCTCATACAAAGGGTTCACATTTTCCGGTCAAAGCTAGAACTGGCAGTGGCAAACACCTTTTGGGGTTCTTTTGTTTGGTTTGGGGCTTTTTTTAAATGTCATATTTAATCCCTGAATGTCATGGTATGGAACCTGGAGTTCCAGAAAAATGAGTGAAAATTTTCACCAAGGTTAATAAATTCCACTCTGCAGGAAAAGTGAACTAGAGCTTGATTAACTATTGTAAAATATATATATTTTTTTTATGCCTAGAATAATATTTGCAGCGATTCTTATAGAAAGAATATTCAGGATTACTCTGGCAAATACCAAAGAACTTAAGTTTTACAGACTCAGAATTCGTGTCCACCTGCTCAGTCTCCAAATTATATACCTGGCATGTTCTGATTCTTTCATATTTAACTTACTCCTGTAATTATAGCTTTGGATCACTACTTCCATGTGCTTTCATGCAGCAAGATGACAGAGTCTGTCTCAGTGATGAGATGCTGGGAAAGGGAATGTAGAGAATGCAAACAGGAGCAAAATACCTGTGAGTTCTGAACATTTGTTAAACAAAACTACACCACTTCATGCAGCTCAGAACAAGCTGTTTACTAAGTAGCCCGACGAGTCTATACTGGGATATAAGGTTAAAAAAACAAACCTACAGGCCAAATGTAACATCAGTATTATATAGGTACATGTTAACTTTCAATGTAAAAAGCTTAACAGTAACTGCAGTCATTAATTCTTTTTAAAACTACTAAAAAACCTTTGCTTATAAATACAAGAAATAAATCATTTGGCATGGCTAAAAGCCTTTTGAGACTGCATCTTTCAAAATACACTGCATCAACTGCTTAAGAAGATGTAAGACTTCCATAAAATGCTGAAACACAGCATTTGAGGACCTGCTTTTCTAAGAGGTTATAAAAATACCTTTTAATCTCAGTGCCTATGCCTTGCTAAGCACATCAGTCAGCTAAACAGCATCAAGTGAACAGGTTGTGGTCGACACATATTCAAAAACAAAGGCAATGTTTGGGCCATTGTTTCAGGGTAAAAGACCCCTTACCTTACTTAGCTCACTATTAACTCCAATTTTCCTCAAATGTTCTCTTCTTTAGCACACATCTCTAGCTTTTATAAAAGCCACACCTTTAATGAAACCTTCACCCTTTCTACTGCTGCACCTGCTCATGTTCTTGCATCGGTTTTGCGCCAGTGGGTCAGTAAATTCAGTGACCTAAACTAAGAATTTCTTGATTCATTCTAGAGCTAAACAAGTCAAAAGGACACCTCCAGTAATACTGCAGGCATTTAACACTAAACTATCACAAACACAGTTTACACAGCATAAGAATCTAACAACAGATTATGCCAAGGCAATACAAAGAAGTGTCTGATTTTGGGTCTTCGTGACTCAGTTTACCAGGTCATGTTTCCACAAAATGTTTCATACTGAGTGTTTAATTATCAACCATGTTCACAAAGCACCAGTTTTGGGGAGAATCAACAGCGCTTTGAAGGACAGATTGTAGTCCAGAACTTCCTTGATAAATTGGATGAAGCCCCACATTTAATAGGAACAAAACGTCAAGACAGAAAATGAGGAATCTCGACAAAGGCAGCGATACCTGCAGGAAAGGATTTAGGACTTTTATCAGGCACCTCCTGTACAAAACTCAGATGCTCCTGCAATAAAGGCAAGTTGCATACACTTACAGGATTCTGCATAAAGACAATGGCACTCCAAAGGGTTACTGTATCTTAATTCCATGTGATTTTATGCTGAGGGTCCAGACTGACTACTGTGTACAATTCGGAGGAACACAAGACTGAAATCTCAGCTTAACTGCAGAAACAGCAAAACTGAAAGAAGATGCCTTACAGTGAAAATGTAGAAATATTAATAAGGAAAAGATAAGCAGTGTGTGTAATCAGAAAGAGAATAAAGGAAACTTCAGAATACCTGCTTCATAAGATATCAAGATAAATCTTAATTTAGGAAGACAATCTCAAAAGAGAGCAATTTAGCCACTATTAGTGAAGACTTGGTTTAGATGTTAGTAAGAGTTCTACAACGTTGTTCTTTAATTTTCTGTAAAATATAATATATTGAAGACTTCAAACAGGCCACTTGGAGAGATGAATTTGTTGTTGTTGTTGTTGAACACTTCAGAAGAGATTCACAAAACATTCACCAAGAATTTTCCTGGAATATTTATCCTTCCTCAGAGAACAAGGAAGATAGATGAGGTGAAGTTCAGCACTAAGTCTCCATCATTCTACATTATTTATCAAACTGAATCTATTACATTGCATACAGATGTTGATTAAAATGGCCTCTATAGGTAGTGTTGTATAGACAATCAGTGCCTGATTGTTGCCCTTGAGTGTAATCTGCCTTCAAAACGATTAGCAGACTGTTGCTAAACATCCCAAAAGAGAAAGATCAGCGGTGTGCATGGCAACAGTTGGGAATGGCTGATGTAAAGAGGCCAGTGGGACAGGATACCCAAAGCTTCCAGAGTGCCTCCCGAGTTGTACAATTACCACTGGCATAAGTAAGAGCTGTATCATTACACCCCCAAACTTCTGTGACCGAGTTTGGCATCTTGAATTCCCCAGCCATATTTAATTTAGCTATTTAACGTGTGTTTGAGTGTTTGTGAGAGACGATGTGATTTATTTCAAAGCTGAATTGTGCCCTTTGTGTACTACAAGGACACAGAAAACGAAGTTTGGCTGCATTAAATAAACAAACAGTAAAACCAGATTTTAAAGCCTCAGCTGTCTCATAGTAAAACAAATTTAGAATGGTGGAGTCCAAACTACACTTCTCTAAATGTCTCTACTTGATGGTAAGTGTTGAGTTAACCAAAAATGGTACAGAAAACAAATACCTGTCCCAGCCAGAATTTTAACAGCTGCGGTATTTATAGGATCAAGACCCTGCAGCTTGATGATTAATGAAGATTGACCATACCTGCTGACTTGCAGAGTCACACAAGAGCAAATGAGCCATGAGGAGGTTGTAAAAGGCAGGGCAGAGCCCCTGCAGGTCCAGCACAACCTGCTGCAGCTTGGCTGGGACCCCTGCAAACGAGGTTTCCCCAGCCTAAGCCTGCTGTGTCTGCCTCAAAAACTCAAGTGTTAGTCTTTATTTAACACCTTGCTGCTCTTCGAGGCACTACAGCCCCCATCAGCTGAACACTCAAAAATAGCTGTGCAAAACAGAAGCCACAGCTCCGGTGGGATCCTGCCCTCAGGACAGACTGCGGATTCTGGTTTTCCCTGAGAAAGACTTTGTAACTCACGCTTCACAACTTGGGGAGCAGCACTCACAGGCTTGAAAAATCAGGTGTTTTACAGTCTCTAAGTCACGGAGGGAAAGCACATGTCTTACTTGGTCAACTTTCATTTCGGAGCACTTGCTTTTGACCATTATTTTAACAGCACATATTTCTCCTCGTGGAGGCAGAGGGTCATATCTGTAGTCCAGAAGCAGCATTTAGTCTCTTGTCACTATTAAGGAGTTTCCACTGCATTTTGTTCAACTTATTGAGTAACATATGCTCCATCTGAGCACAGGAGAAACATAAGTGCAAGTGGCATGCAATTTACTCTACACACAGTTTTTTTCTTACTCTGTACAGCTGTTTAGCCATCCTTGGGATCTTCCCTTTATGACAGAAATACAGTGCAAACCCTTGAACTAAATCTAATTTTCTTCTAATTACTAGCACCTAGCCGTGATGCAAGGGACATAATTGTTTATCTCTGCAAGCATTCTTTGGACACTGAAATAAGAATCTTACGTCTGTATCCACCAAGGCAGAACAAGCAGACACCATCTGAATAAACTTCAGTTAATTGTGCTAATGTGGGATGAGCACAGCGAGGACTATTTGTGCCACAGACACACAAATTTAGTTATGCATAAACTTTGAAACTCCCACCTGCAAAACTAGAACACCAAGTTCAGGTTGCAATCCATACAATAAAGCTAATTAAACAACCTTCCCTCAGCTGAGATCCATTGGGTTTTTTTTTTTTTTCAATCTAAGCAGAACTTCCATTTGCTTCCCACTCTGATAACTTCAAATTCCTCTGTACTTCAGCAAAGCTTAGAGAGTTTTTCACTGTGAATTAGACATAAAGGCAAAACTCGAGCCAATTTTTTTTCCCATTTGCCACAGCCATAGAGACATTAACAACTGAAATGAGAAAATTAATGGTGGCAAGTTTCTTTTAAAATAGATGAAGCACCACCATTTCTACTTCTTAACAGTAGCTGATCCTTCAGTACACTCTTATTTTGAAAAAACCCCAACTTTATTAAGAAGGCCATATGAAGAATATTTCTCCCAAATAATATTAAGAAATTATTTCATTTTAAGGAAGACGGAGTTATTCCAAATGAAATAAGTTCTTGCTTATTCTAGATTTTCTTATGAAATGTATGAAAACCAGGCAGAGCCTCTAAGCAAACTCAATAGGAAAACAGGGCAATTAGTTGGGTTTGTGCACCATATTTGCTATATAAAAATATAGAAGTTGTTTCAGGAATTCATGTTGATTTCTATCTTCTTGTAGGTCACCTAAATTATAACTTTTGAGTATTTCCCTTGAATTCCCTAGCATTCCTAGGAATGCTTCTCTGAAGCAAGTGAAATCTATCTAGAAATCATTATTAAAATTAATATCAATACATATCCTGTAAATTATAATCAGTATATTCCAACAGTATTTCTAAGCTTGGAAAGTCAAATAGCAAGCAATACCCCATCTGAGAATCAAACCTACCTAGACAAGTTCCACATCCTTTATTAAAAATGATGTATATTCTCAATTTCCAGAATCCCCTCCATGAAGTAGCTGAAAATATCATTTTGTGAATCATCACTCTGGATTCTAATCCTTTTAATAATGATAAACATTTCATCCCACTGAATGTGTTCATTAAGTAAAGTACTACTGAGCATAAATAAAACAACAGAATCTAATTTATGACTGATAAAAACAGTCATTTGCAGCTGTGGCAAACGCTTCTCAGAGTCATATTCTGCACCTCAGTGGACAAAAATATCAAGGCAAAGAAATACAAAAAGCAAAACGTGAATAGAACAATTCTCATATTCCCTTTGCAGAACAATTTCAGGTGTCGCAGGCTCCAGTCCAAATAACTGATGCTCATTTGTAACTGCAAGAGTGTGGAAAGTCAAGCTGAAGTCGAGGTGCAATAGCCCTGACCCCTTGAACAGGTTGCAAGGAATATAAACCATGCTATGCTGTCCTCATGTCAACATGCACAGATATTTTTGCTTACTTTAGCACAGAGCCTGCATTCTGCTGTGCATATCAAACCTCCCCTTGAGCCAAGCATGCAGTAAGGAAAACTCCAAGAGAGGTAGGTCAGGGGAAGTTCTCTCACCTGGAAAGTTCCTGCGTGGTCTTCCTCTTTGTCACCTTCCTTTCCTTCCTTGAGGGCGATCAACGTGAAGCCACGAAAGTAAGCAGGGGTGGCAGCAGAAAGCGTCACTGAGGTACAATGGACAGAGAAATAATGAAAACACGGTATTAATTGTGAAATCAGCCACCTACACATCATTTTGCAGCTTGAAAGGTGCGTGGTTTAAGTTGGTGTTAACCAAAGGTGGAGCACTAACAACGTGGAGCCAAGCCAACCAGAACACAAAATGTTCAGTCCAAGTTTCCACATAAACTGAAAAACGCTGGCATGATGTGAAATAACCCCAGCTCTTTTTGTTTTTTTTTTTTTTTTTAAAGCAGATTGATAATCTGCTCAGATTTACAGAGGGTTATTTTATGGTTGGTTTGAGGGTGGGGACAAGCTTGTTAGGTTTTGGGGTTTTTTTTGTTTTAAATGTAAGGGAGCACTTCCTAAATATTTGAATTCAGCTTTTACCCTGCTCTGAGCACAGACAAGGATCTAGGCATTTTAATACACAGAAAGTCTCTCTATCTATAATGGGAGATGACCACATTGCCTGCTTCAGCTCAGCTACACTCAGCACAGCACTCCAGCTGGTAGAAATGGGGGATCTTAAACTATCCTTCTTTCGCTTTATCCTCAGGGCAAAACAGGATACAAAGCTAAACTCATGGCTAAAGCTGACCTCTGAAGATTGAGCTGCCAGCTCTGATCCCCAAACCAGCCCACACATCAGCAAACACACTCTCCACACACTTGTCCTGACCAGGAAGGCAGCATTACATCTGCCAGGAGTGAACAGATAAAGTCATGCTGACTAATCTGATTTTATCTTGTTCAGCATCAGAATTAAATCCCTCATTTTCTGCTAGTGCAAGATATCCTTGTACAGTTTTTCTGTTTACCATCATCAGCACCCAAGCACCAACCAGCAACACTTGAGTTCCATTAGCTGAGGCTTATGAGAATCCTTTTCTGAGTCAGAGGTAAATTTTAGGGGGAAATTCTTTTTGAACGAAAGGAAAAGAGACAGAAAATTGAACTATGAATACTTTTAAGTAGTCTTTTTTTTTTTTTTACTTTAAGCATGCTGAAGACAGTTGTGCTTGTGGTACATCATTGTCACACTCTCCAACTCTGACTGGCACAATTAAAACTGAAGACCACACGCAGTTTTCATGAGCAAACTGCAACCACCAGTGCTGCTTCATTGAAGATTATCCAGAATAGACTCCCTCTCACACAGATAGGCCATGAGGGGATGAATCACCTTGCTAAAAATGATAAATAGCCCTTAAAATATATCTATTTCAAAATATACCCAGAGTTCATTTGGAACACAGCAAGAGAGCTTTGATCTAGAAATTCAGTAGTGGAAAAATATAAAATAGGCTATTCGAAAATTCCTAGCATTATGCAGATATATTTGGGTCTAAAAATCATGATGTCTGTACAAATACATAACTTTTCTGGCTGTATGTGGAAAAAAAAAGGATTGGAGAGACTCATTTCAATTTTTAACCTTTTGAGAGTGCCATGCTTAGACCTGTACACCTCAAAACACCAATGCAAATTCAGAGTAGTGATTGGCATAATCCTCAGCTCTCAGGATTTTCAACAGGTTCCATTCCATGGAATTTCATTATGAAGTTAAACATTATCATTTTGAGGGAGAAAGAAAAGTTCACATTTTATACAGAGAAACTGAGTAGTAGCATTCCACCATTAAAATTTCTGCTTACTTCACTAAATATTTCCCCAATTCATTAATTCACGATGTGGCAATAATTAGTATGATTAGTCTGATTTTGCAAACTCCTGCAGGTCTACCCAAATGAAAACCCACAGCCAGCCTCTCAGTTGCAGTAACTGAGAACCCAACAAGGGCAAACATATTACTCTTGCTTGAACACTAATTCTTAGAAATTAACTGCAATAAAGGCCTTGTACATGCCACAAATTTTTCCATACCATTTGCAATTCAAAAGTCTGAATCACCAGGAGTAAAATGTGACACCAGAAATACTTTAATAGGTATGCAAGCAAAGGGAGAATCCAGCTGTGAACTGACTCAACGGTTTTCATCCTTTTCCTCCCAGATTTACAGACCAAACCAGATAGTTTTCAAAGTTCCAAACATTCTAAACAAACACATATCTATAAAACAGAGGAGATCTGAAATGCAACAGAAGCATCAAAAGAGAGAGAGAAGGAAAGAAAGAAGGAAAGAAAGAAAGAAGGAAGGAAGGAAAGAAGGAAAGAAAGAAGGAAGGAAGGAAAGAAGGAAAGAAAGAAGGAAGGAAGGAAAGAAGGAAAGAAAGAAGGAAGGAAGGAAAGAAGGAAGGAAGGAAAGAAGGAAAGAAAGAAGGAAAGAAGGAAAGAAGGAAAGAAGGAAAGAAGGAAAGAAGGAAAGAAAGAAAAGGAAGGTAATTCCAAAACCTGACTCATAGTTTTTGGATGCCTGGGGTTAGCAATACTCATGCTGTGGTTGCAGTCATTTAAACACAGAATAAATCCACGCTTCCTCCAGCATGAGTGATCCCTCCCTCCCCAGCCTGCACTGCTCACACAGCAGCCACATCCAGGCAGCTGTGCTCTCAGCTGGACTAGGGAACACATCCAGCTGAACAGTCAAACAGGCCAACCCCAACTGGAGAGTTCAGCTGGGTCCAGTCCCCAGGGAGAGCTTCTTCCCCAGGCCTAGGAGAGCTTCTGCCAGTGCTGGGGACACACAGATACAAGAGAGGGGCCAGGAGGGTAAAGACACGCAGGAGCAGAGTGGATTCGTGGGATTTTAGAGTCTGTGCAGCCTCAGCTCAAGGATACCAAGAGGGATGTGTGCTTTAGTCACCCCCGAGTTAGGTCAGAACACGGGTTAACACCTGAGCTGAAAAGGTTTCTGTGAATTGTTTTGAACTACTGGTGTGGCTGAGAACATCACAGCACAAGGGTTTATCCCAAGCCCTCCTGAAGCAGAGCCTTGTTCTGGTGATGGTCCTGTAGTCACTGGCTCTGGCCTGAGTGTCTCAGCACAGCAGAGGCTCACACTGCACAGGCAGCTGTGGGAAGCTGTCAGACCACATCTGGTTTTCACAAGAGAGCGGCCCTTTGTTGCAGAAGAGCTGAGAACTCTCCTTCTTGGGCTAAACTCTGCCATTTTAAACAACAGCTGAGTATTGCTCACATGTGTGTTCACACTAATTAACGTTCACCAAACAATATGAACTTCCTGTAAAGATCAGTTAGGATCAGTGCAATCTCAAAGTCAAGGATTTGACTTTAAAGGGAAGATTACCTATCAGCAGTTACTTTTGTCTGCTTCCATCCCCTCCAGCAAATATCTAATTACCTTACAAGCTGCACTTTGGCACACACCTTCAACATGCTCCTCTTTCCCCAGTGTCCCAAGCTAAAGGTGGGGTGATCAAAGCTATTGCTCCTTTGGTTTCAGGCAGGAAATCTGACTTCCCACATCCTACTCTACTGCACATCCTGTGCCGTACATCTCACAAGTACCAACAAATACACTTTCAATATCTACTTTTATCTATATTTTGAAAAACACAAGAATGGCTAAAAGAGTTACAGCATGAACTCTTGTAAGCACTCATGAGAAGTGTTTGCATGTTGAGTGGCAGAAAGAAATGGAAAGAAAAAGACTCCACATTCCTGAGAAGTCCCCAAATCAATGTAATGAAGTGTGTCACATTAAGGGAGCCTTTCCTCAAAAACTGAGGAAGTGACTGACTTACAAGTGGAAGTTCCATTAAAAACAGAAACATCATCTGCATAGAAGGAATGTCTAAGGATTATAACTGGTCAAATCTCCCTTTTTTTCTTCAAAATAACAACTTCATCATCCTATAGTGGAAAGTATGTCCACTGCATGTTAGCTCGTGAAATGGACATACTACCATCTTTACATTTTAATAGGATCAAACTTGCCTCACCCTTTCATGGAAACCTCATGCAATCATTAATCTAACTCAGCAATCAATAAAGGAGGGAGTGAGTATTTACAAGGATCATTAATTACCCTGTAACACTGCCTAAACTTAAGGCTTTGAACGCAACGGGAACTTTGACCTTCAGTGGAAACGAGAGCACCCATGTCAAGGTCAAAGTTAACCAGCAGGCAGGAGAGGGCCTCGACCCCACAAACCTGGCACTCACAGGAGGGCCTGCCTCAGTGCATTTGTCTGTCTGCTTCACAAGGGGAGAGACAACAACCTGAATGACCAGGCAGACAAGGCCACTTGCAGGCTGCAGCATCAGAAGTCCCAAATAAGGTGTCAGAAATCGGTCATGCCACTTCCCCCGTGAGACACCACAAAGACCACAGCCATTGCTGCTTTGTTAGACATGAGGGAGGAAAGGAGGATGGCTCCTTAGCCCTGCTGCTACCTCACTTTTAATCGTCTGAGACAGGAAAATGTGCCCTCATTTTCTGCTGCAGACCAGAGGAGGTGCACACCTACTCAGATGGGTTATTCAGTGCCCAGGGCCACTGTTCTCTATCACAGCCCCAGAGGTGGAAAACCAAGGCTTCACTGATCCATGCACACAGATACACCCAGGATTTCCCCTGGGGGCAGATAGGTTCTGATTGATCTAAAGGTGAATAACTGCAGGAGAGCCATAAAAACTTCCCCAAAGACAAATAGCAGCGGTGAACTCTGGTCTGATTCCCACACTGCAAGAGTGCTGAGAGATTTCCTCCAGCCATTGCAGGCTGAGGGTCTTTTGCAAGTGTCACATCAACCCATGAGCGAGACCATCATGAAGATGAATGGATGTCCCTCTGCTATCACACTTTGGGGAGTACAGCATTTGCATGTGCAGTTAATTCCTATGTTATCCACCTTGAAAATACTAGTTTATTCCAAGAGCCCACTAGGGAATGTGCCAAGGATCCAGACTGCATTAAATCAAGCAGGGGCCATGGAAACAAGGCACATTTGGCTCCAAGGCAGAGGAGGCTGTGCAAGTTTTTTGCCATGTTGCATATATAGTAATTTGCAGATTAAAAAAAAAAACAAAACACCACAGACCTGTCATAACATCTAATTGTTTTAATCATTAGCTGGATTTTCCACCCCATCTGTAAAACAATAATAAAGTTCCAGTTGTACTGCAGTAATTCCTTTGAAAATGAGCTCTTAAAACTTTCTGCATGCTGTTAGTTTTAACTACTGCCATAGATAATGTATATCTTTCAGTAACATTTACTTATGTTCTTTCAACCATTCAGGAAGCGTCCTTAAAGTACAATCTTCACAGGCTAATGTGCTACCTGACTACTTCAGCCTAAAGTATCAGAACATAGGCACATATTTCGTTCCACATTTTAACTTTTTTTCCATTAGCCATAATTTTCTCACTTTGAAGAAGCTATAATATCCTAATGTGATTTTATTAATTGAGTTCCTAATGCCGAGACCTAATATCTCCCGAAAATTAGTTCTGCTAATTCATCTGGGAGTTTCTTTCTTCCTCCATCTCCATGCAATAAAAACTTCTTTGTGGATGACTGAAAATACCCAGTAATGCTTTTACAGAAGCGAGCTCCAAAACTTTTAAAGAACGTTCACATTTGTCACTATCAAAGAACTTGACACATCTTTATCCTGCTCAGTAGATGTATCAAACTGACATGCAACATGAAATCTTTCCTACTCAAGGTACTAATCCTCACGTCTGGAACAGCTCACCAATTTGTGAGAAATGTTCATTTTCTCACACTACATTAAAAAAAACCTTTTTTTTTTGAGAAAAAACATCGAGTAAAACCATGCATAGGTACAGACTGATGTTCAAAACAGGTAAATCACTGCTGCAGATATATTTTTCAACCACAATGATTATGTTGCAGGCACACTTTTTTCTCCCTATCTATACTAACATTCCCACACTTGTGCAATTAGAAAACATTGTTCTTTATCCTGAACCTAAGAAAGGTCAGAAGAAACACTCTGAATAATCTCCCCAAAATTTTTTTCCAAAGTGATGCCTACAAAGTACATTCGTTATGGAACTTAAAAATGTCCAAATTCTTTTTAAAGTGTTTTTAAAATACAAGATTAACAGTACATTACAAGAAGGTTTATTTCCAAAGGCATCATAGAGTGAGGCAGGAAAAGTGACCCAAACCTGCCTTTGCCTACTAATTAGACAAATACACTGAAATGTGCTTTGGACTTCATTTCAAGGATTGTATGTGACATGCTCAAGGAAGAACGATTGCCTCCATCTCTTATTTACAGTGGTCATTAGCACTGTCTCTGCCTCTTTCCTGTTTGAACCATCTGTTCATTTACCCAGAAAAAAAAGAAAAAGGGGTGGGATAAACGCAAGTGGAAAATGTGGGAAGTTGGCAGCATGCTGCATCACTGTTTGCCCATATGCTAACTCATTATATTAACATTCATATTTCAGGGCAAGAACAATTAGCTCCGGGTTTCCCCTCCTTCCTGCCCAGTGCTAAAGCTTCTCCTGGGCTGCGTTTGAAGGGATAGGAAGAAATCCCACAGAAGTAGGTAAAGGGGGGAAGAGTGCCGTCTGTGTCACAGCAACTTGTGATCTCGTGCTAGGGCTGAGCCGGCAGAGAGGAATCGTAAAGGGAAGGAAATTTCTCTTAATGAGGAATGCTTGGGAGTAAAGTGATACACTGAAACCCAACTCCCTCTCACTTGTCATGAAAGCATCCCCAATAAAGCAATGCGTGGGAGTATATTACCCTGTCTTAACCCACACAGTCACAAACACACACGCCAAGAGGGATCCAGAGATGACAGGCAGAGACACGTTACAGTTTCAGAGCCACTCATCCTGGCCATTATCGTCAGCACGGGAGGTAGAGGATGTCCGACTTACCCCGGTAACTGTTTCCAGGCTTGTAAAATTCTGGATCGCCCTCCACCCTGAGGCTGAATTCATTGTACCCTTCCCTCCTGGTGCCTTGAGCTCGCAGGATCCGACTGCAATATCCCTCGGATTTCGCGGCTTTCTCCAAGGTTTCGTCGGAGAAACCCTTGGCCACCAAGGGGAAAGTCAGCGCCAGGAGCCGCAGGGCCAGCGGCTGCAGATGCGCTCCCATCCTCGGAGCAACTTTTTTTTTATCGCCGGGGCGGCGGTGCCCGGGAGCGGGGCAGGGTGGGCGCCGGGCCGGGCAGGACAGGGCAGGACAAGGCAGGGCAGGACAAGGCAGGGCGGGCAGCGCCGTCTCGGGCAGCCCCAGCCGGCAGCGGCCCCCAGCGTGAGCCTGCCAGGTCGGATCGGAGGGACCGGCTCGGCGGCTGCCGGGGAGAGAGGGGAGGGGAAAAGCAGGGAGGGGGCAGAGAGGGAGGGGAGGGGAAAGCAGGGGAGGGAAGTCTGATCTTGCCCAGATCGCGAAGTGAAGCGCTGTTTTGTCTCAGAGCGTGTGATTAGCAGCTCGGCGGTGTTTACTTAGCCGAGGGAATTCACAGGGTTTGGTGGGAGAGCGGAGCAGGGGACGCTGCCGTCTCCCAGACACCCAGCGCGGAGCTGCGGCCGCTAGAGCTGAGCCCACAGACCTGAAATTAATCACCCGCATTCCTGCCAAAGTCTGTAGTTACCGTAGGGATAACAAGGCTCAAAGAATTCCCCGGCGCCCCTCCGCACCCCCATCTTTCTCCAAACCAGCAGACATGATAAACATCACCAACTAAATGAGCGCAGATGGACCGAGGCAGCCGCCTGCTCGCTGCACGCCTGGCAAGCGAGGAGCATCTCGGCTGCAGCTTCTCGGGTACCACGGAGGAAAGATGGGGAGGTGGATGTGCCAGAAACACACAGCTGCAGCTGTGCACACCCAAGATGCAGCCCGTGTAAGTGCACTCACAACAGCTGGGAACACAGTTCACCTCGGTGAATGTGGGAGGTCTGCTCCAACACCCGGAAAAACCCGAGCAGATGCAAACAGGAGAAAGCAGGGCTCATTATTTTGCCTTTACACAGGGCACGCTGAGGCGCAGTGACACTGAATGACTTCTTTAAATCCACAAAAGAAGATTACAGCAGTGGTTTTAAAAAGAAAAAGTGAACCTAGACCCCTGCGGTCCCTAACTGCAGGGTTTTAATCCCAAAATGCTGATCTTCTCTCTCTCCTTCCTTCCACTGCTTTGTAAGTGGAGGAAAAAGTCAGAAAGGTCTTCAGGCAGGACCTGAATACTTTCGAGATGCCAGATGTACAAGAGGGCACAAACCCCTTTCTAACCACTTTCTCCAGGAGTGGACTGTAGCAGACTCATGAGTACAATCACATTTAAGCACAACTTCCAAGAAAGTATGGGAAAAAGCAAGCAGTTTGAGATCCTGCTAGAACGCACTAAGGCATTTGCAAGCATAAGATTTGCAAATGTTTGGGTTCCAAACTCACCTCTGGGAGGTGATCAGCAACAACCTCATGTTGTGTGACAAATAAAGGCGTTTCTTCAAGGTGTCTGTGAGAATGCTGATCTTACTTCCTGAAAGGTTACTTGCCAAGAGCTTTGCTACTGTAAGATTATTAATATTTCGGTCTCTAAGCTACTTGTTTTTAAAGAACACAGCCTCAAAACAAACATTCAGCAAAGACAGTGTTGGCATTTGGACGAGATTTTACCTTTTACTGCAAACAGGGAGCTTCTGACAATGTCTCTCCACGCGTCTGTGAAGAGGTGACAGTCAAGCTCTCCTAACCACTGAGTGGTGACATCCAATTCTTAAGCACATGCTTGCTTAGGCACCTGCAACAGTGGCTGGGGTACCATCTATATTGCTTCTGCCAGAGCACTTGGAGAGCCAGGCTGCCTGCAGAGACTTCCACTGATGAGAAAAGAGTTGGACTACAGGAGGACGAGCAGCCTTTCCAGCACAAGTTGCTTTTTCTCCTCCTCTCATGGTGATGAATGAGGGAGAATGAGCAATCCTGACTTTAACAGTGTCACATGCCAGGTCATCTGCCTCCACTCAGTCCGGTCTCCTCACTGTTCCCCTCCCAGTATGAGGGCAAATCAACTCACCATCTTCAGGGCAACAATTATCCAGTCTGCTTTTGCTACTGAAGCTTTGAGTTGGCATAGCTATGCAGAATAGTTTGTTGCATGATTCCAAAAACCCATGTTCATTGGGTAATTAGGTGACTACAGTTCACTAATGTCACAGACTCTTGGGTCTCATTTGACCACGATCATCTCATTCATTTTATGAGAACAAGCTGCGCTTAATCCAGGTTCTTCAGTCAAAGCCATCAGTGAAGAGGAGCAAACTCTGAAATGAGTAAGACAACTGTACCCATACTGATACAAGATGCCTGGGAATTTGATCCATTCTCCACACTTGACTTCTCAATTCTCTTGCTGAGATTGATTGAAAAGCAATTACCTGGCTAAACATTCACAACAGGAACCACACAGGCTTCTGCACAATTCACCTTTGTTTTGAGCCAGAGTTTTGTGTTCTAACTTAACACTTTTCAAAGGATATCATTTCAAGCCCTTTTCAGATTTTTGGGTGTTTATGTAGTAACTAATTCATCAGCATCTATTGACTCTAAACTTTCAATAGATTCTGTATCTCTTACTTTTTAATTCCCGAATTGGCCTGGCCTTTTAGTCTTAGTTTCTTTTTTGTTCAGAAGCTGAAGTGCAGTAAAGTTTCCTTGAAAGGTGTAAAAGGGCCTCTTGTTAAAAGTGAATGCTTCAACTTAGCAACTGATACAGATAAATTAACTTGCACTGCCTACAGCCGTGAAATGAGTAATTTGTCGTAGAGATGGTTTAGAATGTGGGCAATGTCATTAAGCATGGGCATCCTCGGGGTTTTCTATTTGTTCTACTAATTAGTGCGTGTTTGCCTAAAGCATCCAGCATGATGTATCAGTCAAAGATGCATGCAAACTGATGAATCCAACCATCCATGGCAAATTTAACAGAGGAAGCCTCGTCTCTGGGAGACTGCAGCGCTTCTTTCCTTTGTGCACTCTCCAGGATGAATAAAGTTGCTGTCCATGACTATTAGGCATAACAATCGTTACTTGGGATAATATTGCATCTGACAGAGCTGTAATGGTCGGAGGAAACTCTCCACCTCCCCCTCACCCCCCGCCCAAAGTGGGCTTTTCTAACAAACAAAATCATTTCACAAGATCAGCAGTCTTTCTCACTTTTAGCTTCTCCAATAAGGAGCCCATTTTAAGGGGCACTTTTAGAAGACTGCTCTAGCTACTGCAGAATACCCCTGCATGGGGCTGGAAGGTCTGATAGGTGGAATTTAAATTGCTTTGCCTCTGCTTCTATGATTTCAAAGACTTTATTTGAAGTCTTGGGAATTGTCTACAAAGCAGCAATGTGCAATGCAATGCTTGACTTGACAACACCTGATTTTAGGGACCTTAGCCCTTAAAGTAAACCTCAGGTAACTTGTCTGGGCTTTAGGATTCACCTCCCCAAACCCAGGAGCTGAAACTTAAGCTCAGCTTTAACATCTTATATAAATAAATAAATATAGTAATAATAACAGCAGGGGAATCCATCTCTTTCGCAAGGTGACTTGCAAAAATGATACCTACTCTCTTACACAAGAACTACTGACTGAAATATCCCTGTAGAATGTCAGATACATGGGTTTCAGTTCCTTGCTTGGTTTGGATCTCCAGATCCCTATCTCTCACTCCTCAGGAAGCTGCTAATCATAAAAAAATATAGCTCTTCTGGAAACACCCTCAGTCCCTCATGGAAATTTTAGGCTTCTGAAGTTGAACTGAAGCTCAAATGAGAGCAAGGAAATTGAGGGGTTTGTATCAATTAAAATGCATTTTCCAGAGACTAAGAAGGTGGTTTTTCCTTCTCCTGAGACATTAACTGTATTGGGATCAAAAGCTATTCAGGGGTTCAGGTGAGCACCTCACACTTAAAGTTTCTAGGAAGTGCATCCTGAATACCTCTACCAAATTAGGAGACACCTGCAGAGGCAAGTCCCCAAAAGATGTTTTTCTCATGAGCTAAATATTCAGCTGTTCACAAGTGCCAAGACAGAGGATGCTGCTGTTGGGTCTAAGGAAGAGGGCACTGGATGGCTGGCAAACAACACTGCAACACAATCTGCAATAAAGCCTCTGGTGGCTGGGAGGATGAGGATGAGCAGGGAATTTGGGGATTGCACTTTCAAATATGCCCATCTCACTTTTAGATCTTTGAGTGTTACTATAGATTTAGCTATTAATCTAATATGCATCTCTCTCCCTTCCCACTGCCCCAGCAGCACAGTCACTTCTTCTTTAACAAGATAGAAACTCACCCTATTGATTTAGATAGAATAATAGTCATGTTGCTATTAAAATTCCCCTCTATCCTATAGCAAGAATGAGGCTTTTCTAATACAGACTGGTTCGTGCTGCCTTTGAAGAGTGTTTAGAAAGGGATCTGGAGGTATCTGCTGTCCTATTAGACAAAGGAAAGAGCTTGGGAGACACTCACAATGATTTCTTACTGCTCTGTAGCACTGTTCTTCACTTCTTTTCTCTTCAGAATCCAAGCAGTGACGAGTAACGACAGTAAATGTTTGCAGAGGTCTGTTTGCCATTTACACCACTGTCAGTCAATACAATGTATCTCCAATATTGAAGTTCCCAGTAGCTCGTTACATTTGCCTGTTCAGTCATGCATGTCTTCAGCATATTTTTACACTGACAATAAAAGGAGTTTTCATTTCCAATACGTTTTGTGGAAATATTTGGTTCCTGCCATGATGAGAATAGCATCATAGATATTATTAGAGAAACACTGCAATGCTGAGAGAAACAGGGGGGAGAGAGACCAGCTCTGTTAAACATTCCTCTTTGGCTTAACTGGGGCAAAACCTGAATGAAGCTGGAAAACCAGCACAGAGGCTGCAAAAGATCTAGAAAATATAACATAGGCAGAAAGGGATTTAAAAACTAAGGCTCCTCTTGAAAGGATATTTCAAGATCAAATGTTGACAGAAAATCATCTTCCACACACAGCCTATTTTGGCTAAGGGTTCTTGGGATATTTAAACTCAGGATTCCTTCCACCACAGGAAAGTAAATACATTCTTAAAAAATCCCTCCCTTTATCCCATACAACTACCCAAGAGATATCTTGGAAACCCCTGAAAACTCCCAAGAGTAGAATAAACAAAACCAGTTTTAAAGGTTTTAAAACCCTTAGTTCTAATCCAAAATTCAACACCTTGGTAATTTATTCCATCACCTCCCACAGATTTTACAGGCTTGCTGGTTCTCCTGCATCAGCCTTGACCTCAGTGCCTCTAACTTGACCACGTCTGGCTAAAATACTAAGGAACAACAAACAAACAATTCAGCTTTTTGGCATCTTTGCCATTTAGAGTCAGCTATTCAGTCAGTTTTCTTTAAGTCCCTGAATTGCTCAAAACCTGTAGATTGGCTATTGCTTTCACCTGCTCACCCCATGTTTTTATTTCTCTAAGACATGGGATATGTGATAAAGTTCCTGGGTTTCTTTCAGTGGATGAACCCTCAAAGTTGTAAGGAGATTTGCAAGATTGGCCAGGATAAAAATTCAGGGTAAATATTAATATAAATGCAATTCTGCATACAGAAGAACACCATTATTTACTGATTCTCAGGCTGGAAGTTTTTCCAGGAAGAACAGAAAAAACAACTTAACACTATCTAGGAAAATGAATGGCTTATATCTAGACAAATAATTCTTAAAAAAAATTCATTGACTTCTATGTATGCTTATTACTTATTCAATCAATCCATCCTCCTTTCCAAAAAGCATTTTTATAGTGATATAGTAAGTAATTAAAGCTTCAGTCAACTCTGATAAGAATAGGACTTAATTAGATTACAAATAGGGAAAGAAAATGTGCAGTAACACATCCCACCAACACAAAAGCAAGAATCACATCATCTTCAGAGACAAAAAAAAAAAAAAAAATAGATCCAAAACCACAAACAAACCACCCTAGAAACTGAAAAAAGGATGACAAAAACTCGAAGCCAAACAGATAAGCAAAGGATGAAAAATTCTTTGCGATTTCTGGCACTGACCATGAAATCAAGACAGCAGAAAACTGGAATAAATCACAACTACGAGGTGATGCCATCAGTGAACTCGCTGACACATTTGCAAACTGGGGCCATCCTTCAAGCACGCTGATATTTGCAGAACAGAATTGTATCCCAAAGCAAGCTCTTTACAGCAACCTCCTGCTACATGTTATGAATTTATTTTGCCCACGTTCTCCTGCTGGATTCAACAGCCATTCCTTTTAAAGAAAATGTTTACTGTAACATATTGGACCGTGGCATTTTCTTTCATCATAGATGGCAGGTTTATTTGAACTTCAGGCTGGCAACTTCAGCACTTCCATGGTTTATGGGCTGTTGACACTTCCCTTACAAGACCCATTGTCCCTGGGAATCTAAATGAGCTACTTATACCTTCATCCCAATGCAAATTAAATATTTGGAAGCACAATGAATTCTAAGGGGGAAGTGCTCATCTGACACAACACAATATTGATGAGAGAGCAGGGCCAAGCTGAGAGTGCAGGACTAAGGGACTTGATTTCAAAATTCATTCTGCCACTGAGCTCACCACGTCTCTCTGCAGCTCTCTGTCAGACAGGGTAGCAGAACATCTACAGGTAAAAAAACACAACCTAAGAACAGCCAATTATTATTATTATTTTATATCATATTATGTGTAATAACACATTATTACTGCATGCAGTGGTTAAAACTCTACAAGTATTAGAACATTTTTCAAAGAGGTTTTTCGAGCAACGAAAGGCTTTTGGGAAAATTTTAGTTCCCTTTATTTGTGCAATCCGCAGTTATGTCAAATATTGCTAGATATTCACGTGGATCACTGGGAGCTCAGATGAAGAACAGATAGTCACTACCCACCAGAATCCCTGCAGAGACATTCTGCAGTTGGGGATATCAGGGAAAAAAAAAAAAAAACCACAACAATAATTGTTCAAGAAAGTTTCTTAAATCTCAGATTTCCAGCTCAAATATTAAAGGAGCTTGGGGAAATCTCCCAAAGATTTGCAAACCCACATCTTTTTCATATCAAAGGAGGTTTTGCGTCTGTAATTTAAAAAGGAATCTAAACTATCTGACAGCTAACGGGGTAAAAAACACATATATGAGGAACTTTCAAACATGTACATTCATACACATGGGGAAAAAAACCTCACATATTAGAAGTTATATTTCTTGCTTGGTAAACAGATGAAAGATCAAATAGGCAAAGGTACTACGCTAACAATGTGCCTCATTGTGAGTTCTGTGGACTTGTCATCTTATTTTAATTGTTATCAGCATACAAGGTTCAAAAAAAAAAAAAAGCTATTTCACAAAGCTAAATGAACCTTCTCAACAATTTCTCCGAGTTTGCTGAACTACACGTTCATTAGACTATCTCTGAGGAGAAAGGTAATTGGTACCTACGAACTGAAGAGAAATGTTAAAGGGGAGGAAGCAGGGAGGTGTCAGAAAGAGAGAAGGAGGGTGATAAGGAGGTGAAAGAGTTCTTTAATAGCCTGCAGAATAGATGGAAGTGAGGGTGGGAGAGGAATCCTAGAGAGTGCCACGGACAAACATCTCCACCAAAGCTCCTGGGATTTGGTGTCCTACATTGTGCAGCAGTTTAGTTTATAAGCTCAGCTTTGGAAAGTGTTTTGCAAGTTTACCTTAATGATCAGAACAGAGAGAGAGGGAGAGAGAGAGATGCTTTTTTTCGGGGTGGTGGTGGGGGAAGTGTTTGGAAATGGCAGCTGGGATTCTTGTGCTTTATAGATCTCCCAAAAAAGGTTCACCTGCTGTTCTGAGAGAGGATGCCACTTTCTCTGAGACATCATCCATTAGTAACCACAGGCACAATGGTGACTGGCAAATTGCCAGCAAATCACCTTTTTTTTTTTTTAATTTCACTTTCCCAAGTCACATTTTTGCCTGAGCAGACAATGAAGTCTGGCAGGCCCCAGACTTGAGTTCTGTACGCTGGTAGACATTCATTGGGAATGTTCCTAGATGAATCAGAATTATGAAGAGAAATTCTGAACTCTGAAATATGTATGCTTCTCTAACCCCACCCTTAAAAAACCCTAGAATCCGATACCTCTATGAAACACAGAATTTTTTCCTTTTTAAATCACAGGAGTAGCAAAGGAGCACAGATTTCTTGAACCAACAAGTGTCCTGCCTTTTCCTGCCCAAAGCAAATTATCATGTAACACCATATCTGATTAATCCCCTTAAGTCATCATTTGCACTGCCAAATATGAAAATCAAGTGTAAATCATAAGCATCCAAAATTATGTTTTATACCAATACCTTTTCTATGTACACAACAAAAAGTTTCTGCTCTTAGTAAAATATATTGTTTTTTTGAACCCACATTATTCAGTATTACTAAAAGTTACTTGTAATATTGTCTGCAAGCTAATAAAGGCCTTCAGATTGTGTGCAGCATCCCCACAGTCATGCAGGGAAAAGAACCAAAATTCTCAAGACAACCATAAAAGCAGGCAATACTGGTGGTTTTTAGCTGATTAAATCATCTCTTCTGAAATATATATCACAATCCTAGCTGTATTAAGGTACAGAAAAAGTGAATATGTGAAGTTTGCAGAGCTTAGATAAATATGGTATTTACAACCATTAATTCTTAGTCAACTGATGGAGTAACATATTAGTCACTCATGTGCTAACACAACAGAGTAGAAAAGAAATTTGATTTATGAATAGATACATAGATATCGATCATAACACAAAAAATGACATTGCAGATAGCACTCTTGGGTTTGGATTTGATTCTGTGGGGACAAATACAAATAGTGAAGCTCACTATTTTTTCAAATTACATTGCTTGCACAGTGTAGCAGAGAAAGTTAAACTGTCTTTCACTGCCCTAAAGTGAATATATTTCTTTCAGTCAGAATATCTCTACATAATATGTCATGTAAGCATCCATGAAAGATGTGTACCCCAACATTTTAGTGTGACAGGAAGACAATATTGTACAGGGATTTTTTTTTTGTATTTTTAATGGGGCTGTCACTATCAGCTAGAGCTACTAGTACATAATAGAAATATTAACTTGTCAGTGTCTCTAATGTTTCCTCTTTTTCTTTAAAAAAACTTTATCTATATATACACACATACATAGCTCATTGAGCATGTTATGTTACTGTGGAAATCATGTCCAAAACTAATTTTTTTTTTTTTTATGTAGACAGTCTTAGGAATAGCTTTTGTAGAAATACTATTGTGGCACTATAAAATACCACTATAAAATTTAAGCAAAATTATACCTTTATTTTTTTTTCCTCTGATTTTTAATCATGACTCTAATAGACTGGTAATTTCTTGTAATCATCATGAAATCAGTAATAGAACCACATGTTTACAACAGTCTACAATCAATGAAAGTCTTATTTGTCCACAACAGGACTTCTGGGAAGGTTAGGATTGCACACAGTCCCAATTCCCAAATGCAAATGGGATCAGTGCTGCCTTTCAAGACATCTTTAGAGGGCTGGAAAAGTTTGAAATTGTATAAATAAAAATCAAAAGCATAAGAAAGGGACCAAAAAAAGAAATGGCTCTGATGAAGATGCACGTGATAAAGAACACACGTGAGATTAAACAGAAAGACTTGGAGGAAGAATTCCAGGGAGGATGGTCCTATGCAAGTAAGTTCTGCAAGTAGTTCTGCAAGTAAGAATGGCAGAATTACCTCAAGATATTAACAGCATGCAAAGGAATTCTGTGATGATTTTCATAAATCAAAAATAGAAAAAAGCACACGAGGGGAAGCCTTGGTGATTGCAATGAGCGAGCTGGAGAAAGCACAGGAACACAGAGGTATCTGGAGACAGCAGTGCACCCTTGGAAAAGTTCACATCCCCCCAAGAAAAAAAAAATCAAAACACGACTGATTAGGTTTTTAAATTGCCTGTGCACTCAGGAACTTCAGGAATACTTGAGGAAATCAGTCTTCATTTCTTTGACAAAAAATAATTATTGCCGCAGACTGTGAATAATGCGAAGGCATAAACTTGATGAGCTGTGCTGGGAGAAGGACATAGAACTAGTGAGAATGACTTGATCATTAAGTTCAGTCCCATCTAATTTCAGGTGAAAAGGCAATAAATGCTTTCAGTCCCGAACAGCTCAAAAAATCCTATTACATCACTCAGACAAACACGAGAAGACAAAAACCACTCCCCAATATTTCAAGAGAAACCCTAAGTCTAGAGTTCCCTGCAGTTCCTGTCAATTTGACCAGGAGCATATTTCTTGCTGATCAATTTAATTTGTAGCACAGAGACAAGCGTAATAAACTTGAGAATGTTTCATTTCAGGCAAACAGACCATTTGAAACCGTTCTAGGACAAATAAGCAAGGCATATGGAGTACAAAGGAACACAAGTCAGCTGGGCTTTCTGACCTATTGCAGTCAGGCAATTTATTAAAGTGACTGCTTAATAATAAAACATTGCAAAGCACAGAAAAAGAGGCCTCAATGGATCTTTGAAATATACCAAAGCAGGATCACAATTTTCAAAACTATTCCTGACCAATTAATATTCTTATATGCAGGAAAGTGCTGTTATTTTGGAAATAGTTAAATTTTTGTCCTGTGTTAGTTCATTGCAGTATTTTTAAGATTTCCAGTATAAAACAGACATCCCTCTACCAAGAAATATATTCAACCTGGATGTTTTAAGCAGGACTGCAGTAAGACTAAAAATTACAGAGGTTCAATTTACTCATTTTGTTATTTTAGTCAGAACAAACTTAATGCAGATGGGCCTAAAGCTGTTATTGTAGAGACTGCTCTTTGAAGTCTTCATAATTGTTCGAAATCTGATCTGAACTTATCAGTAAATGTGCACTAAAATAAACTTCATAAAATAACACATGCTCAAATTATTTAAATTAGGACCTTGAAAATCCTGAAATGGCTTCAACTTAAAGGCTCAACAAGCCATGATATTATTCTATGGAGTAAATAAATGTACAGTTATATGTTTTTATTACTAAAATGTGTGAAAAAAAAATGGTCACACTGAAGAGTTTAATTAGTTGTCTTTTAATAATACATGGAGGTACATAAACACAACTCTTCCTATTTTTTTTTTTCCCACTTATTAGATCCACTTGTAGGAACTCATAATTCTCCTCTGCTTCTTAGGTACATCATAAAACTTTCATCAGTGTTAAGGTGTGTAATGACATGGACAGAAGCACCTCTGTTGGTTTGTCACTAACTAAATCCCAGCTAGCCCAGGGTTACATTATTGCCTTCTCCTGTTTGTAAGGACAAAAATGTACAGCCTATTTAAGAATAGGAGTTCTCAACAGACAGGCTTTTGAAAACTATAAAAGCATTTGGAAAAGAAAATGTGCTTTAGCTTGTCCTCAGAAATTATTTGAAAATTGAAACTGTCTAAAAACACAAGAAGATATTTTTGTCAGTGTGTGCAACAAAGGTAATGGCATCAAAGGTGATTTAAACTTGCAGCTATGGAAACAGCATATTTTTTTCAAAAGGCCATAGCCTGAGCTCATTGAAATGGAGAAAAAAAAATAATCCTTTAATGAAATAAGCTATCTTCTTGAAGTTTTGGTGTTTGTTTTTTTTTATTACTTGGACTTTTCATCAAAGGAAAAGCCACCATATATGGAATCTATCCATAAGAAACCCCTAATGCCTCCAAAGCAAAAATTAGCCCACATCTTGCCAAAGGCTATCCCATGGGAGAGACTTTTGGGAGTCAAAATCCTCTCTGACTTAGGTCTCTAGATACTCTCTTGCACTTCCCTAAAATTCCAGAGCCACACACACTGTGCAAATTCAATGCCACCATTTGAGGACCTTAACACATAGTGGGAAGTGAAAAGATTGATTAAAGGACCCTGTGGTTTTCTTGATTGGGCCTGTTTTACCCTAACTGAAAGCACAACGACATTCCTGCACCTTATGTATCCTTCCACTGTACCAGGGAAGATTGCCTTTGAAAAGATGATGCATAATTGAAGCAGAGATGCCTAAAATCTGAATGATGTTTGATAAGAGAATTACATTTTTGAAAAGTGATTGTGGAACACTTTTTTTAGAAAAAAACCCCACACCTTTGTTCATGCAAGCAGCAGGTATGTTGTATCATGGGGAACAGCTGGAGACAAAATAGGTCAGTCATAAACGCTTTTCTGCGGGAAAATTAGACCTAAAATTGCAGCCAGGAGTGGCAATTTCTTACAATATTCCTTTGCTGTACTGATTGCAAGAATTTATGATCACATACAGGCCCTTACAATTTATTTAATATATGCAACAAGTCAGAGGAAAACAGAAAACAGGCTGTTGAACTTCAACTACTGAAACATATTGAAGACAAATACACGTAGATTTTTCCAGAATCAGAGAAAAATCAGCACTTTATGATTCCCAGAGGAATAGACAATCAAAAATAAGTAACTGTAAATTAAGAGCAAATGACTCTCACCTGTGTATCTGAAGTTTGTGGCCGTAAGTGAACTAGGGGTGGAAAATACCTTTAAAATTATATTTTAAAAGAGTTGCAGCTTTTTGAAGCTGAGTTACAGATGATACTTAGAGAGTCCACAGCAGCATGGTCATGAAAGGTATCAGGATAAGAACTGAGTACCTAATGCTGCAAATACATCAGTAGGATCTCCTGAAAGAATTGAGAACCCAGCTGTGTTGTTTTTGGTTTTGTTGTGTTGGTTTTTTTTCCTAATCTAATTTTTCAGCGTTTTCTTTGTGCAAACTGACACAGATGTTAAATTATGCACTCTAACCCCCACAAACTCTTAACTCTTTTGTGAAAATATCCAGCAGTATTTTACATTTCTTTTGTAAAGGCATGAGCATTTCCTACAGCGAGTGCAGGACATCACAGCAGCTGGTCATTAATGCCTAAGCACTCATTTAATTACCAACAAATCAGTAAATTTAGCCTTTGGAAATAGTTTGACTGTTTGTTTTGTCATTTCATGTTTTTTTTCCTAAAGACAGAAATAAAAGTCACACTGTAATTTTATCAGAAATAACATGCTAATTAAGAAAGGGCAATACTATTAAACACTTCTTAAAAAAAATCCAAAGCCCCAGAAAACACTGCAGAAAAACACTAAAAACCCTTATGAGTTGGGCAAGGACGTTTCCCTAAGCAGCAGCTTATTATTGTGTGATTCTCAAAGTCTCACGTGAAGCTGGCAAATACAGAGGCCAAGAACTTCTGAAACACATTTATAACTGAGCTACAAAATGTTTGCCAAAGCCAAATAAAATGAAGTGTAGGCTGAACAGAGGAAGAACCAGTGACAAGGCAAGTAAAACAAACAAGTAGAGCAGCTCTGAATCTTTAGTTCCAGGGCTCATTTGCAGCATCTGTGTGTTTCTGATAGTCTTTTGGGTCAGTTTAAGATACAAAATAAAGGAAGGCACTGCTGTAGCCCAAATCCAGCTTGCTCCAAAAAGATACAAAAGGAATACAAGATCCCAGCTCCAGGGATTAGAGGTGTGGAGAAAAAAAAGTCTCTCAGAAAAGAGCAAGCCTTTTGTGTCAAAGTTACTTTGTCGTAATTTTTAGGTCATTGAGGTCTCAAAGCTGCTACACCCCTCAGAGAATTGATTTAAAACATTCAATAATGTGCAAGTAAGAGAGAGAATAATCTGTAATCTGTAAGAGAGAGTGCCTTCAGGAATGCCAGATCTCTGGCTGGAATATGTCCCACTCTGGGGTGTGGAGTAACCAAAGGTGATTCTAATTATGGCCAAATCCTCTTCATATGAATATGAGGCATCTCATTCCATTCTTGTAACTTAAATACTGACTTAAAGGATTTTTCACGAGTCTTTTGCTTGACCAGGAGGTTTATCTGGCAGTGGAAGCAAGATAAACCACCCAGACCTCAGTTCAGCTCTTCTCCACAAAGGCAGTGAATCCACACCAAACAAAAAATAGTTTGAAACATTTCAAGGAATTGTATTTAGGAGCCTGGGTTTGCAGAGAAAAAAAAGCTAAGGAATGATCTGTAAAAGCAGTCAGACATTAGACATTATAATACCACAACTTCCCTTTAAAGGGAACACACCCTGTTGCTCTGACAAGCATTTCCTGGCTTTTGGTTAATCCTTACTTTTTGGAAGAAGACTTAAAAATTTATCTTGCAAAAGGATAAGCACCTAAACTTGCAAATTCGAATTTAAGTAAGTCATCTTCAGATATAAGCCTTGTGAATCAAAAGAAGCCCAGTAGAAATTCCACCTTTTTAAAAGATTCTGATGTTTCAGCTACTGCAGAATTGCATATTTTTGAGATACAAAAAGATATGCTACCAACTGTTCCCAAAGCTAAAATAATTTCTTTCAGAAAAGATGAAAATTAAAGGGCAGAAAATTACTATGACTCAGTGACTCAGTATAGATGGTGAAGTAAGAAACAAATCTCCAAATCATCACTCCTTATATATTATCAGCTTTCTTCTAAATTTTATGTCACTGATTGCAGTAAAACAGACTGACAATGACAAAAATGTAAAAAAAAAAAAAAAAAAGAAAAAAGAAAAAAAAAATTTTTAGTCTCTGTTTAAGAAACCTTAGTCAATCCTGACCTAATTAAGGATATTTTTCAAGAGAACTCCCTCATAATGAAAATATAAGCCTTCCCCTGAAATGCTGCCAGAGAAACCTTCCTCTGGGATTACGATTGTCTACAGCAAAGAGAATTAGACCAACTGGTGCCCCAAGTGGTTTTCTACTAATGAATTTTGTTCTTTGTTTTAGTTCTTGTTTAGATGTTTAGATTTCTTCAGGTCTTTGTCCTTGTCCCTCCCACAAAACATATGCTCTGCCAAATGTGGAGGAAGCTGCATTTTTGCATTGTAATGGCAGGCAAATGGTACGTTACATAAATTAGTTCTTAAAATGATTAATCTCATTGCAAAGAGAAGTTGAAGTGCACGCTGAAAGTTTAATTTATACTAAATGTGGAAAACAACACTGAATGTTGTGGAAACAGCAAGCCAACGGAGTTTTGGAAAGGATTGCATATTTTCATTCCAAAAGTTAGGCGCAAGAAACTTATAAAATGATTTATGCTGATAAACTACAGAATAAAAGTTCATACACAGTGATGCTAAGAAGGAGGTCCTCAGCATTTTAAATCTCCTTTGTGCCTAGCTAATGTAACTGGAGAACACTTGGGCTCAGAGCTGTCCATCCCTTCAGCCAAAGGCAACTCCTTTCTGGTCTGCAAAAATAACAGGTCTCTGCTTGCCTTTGTGACAGACTGAAACACAACTGAACATACAGATAGACACTCAAAAACCCCAGCAAACTGACTGTCTCATTGCCCAGCACCCCACACAGCTGAACACAGGAGGATGCAGGGTATGGAAAGTACTGCCAGGCATTAGTCAGAGCTTACAGAGTTCTGATGGCTGCGGCACCTCAAGAGAAAGTTGGAGGTAGGTCTTTTTAAATGGTCTGACAAGTTCTTCAGCAGTCAGCAGTATCTGATTAACCAGAAAAAGCTGAACTGAACCCAAATATCTCTAGTCCAGTGAGTAATATTGTCCTTAGATTAAGGGGGGGCCTTCCCTATTCTTTAAAAAAAGTCTACATTCTATCATCAGACTTTTTAAAAAATATAAAATTATATCCTTTGGTAGGTGTGCATTAAGGTGATTAGATTACATCTAAGTAGAAATGCTCATGCATCTATGAGACAATCTAATTCCACAATTGCACTGCTTTAGATGGTTCTGTCTCCTTTGCTAAGTAGAAGACCAATGCACACTAACTGAAGGCACAACTTTTTATCCTTCTGTTGTAAAGTACAGCTTTGTGCATTATTTATGGGCTCTGTCACTCGAGGCTCCTGTACAAAAACGGTGCTAAATCCACAGGGGAACTCTGGTGCCAAAATTACACAGAATCTCAAACTCCTCAGTCAAAACCACCCACCCATTAGATGCTTAAAGATGTCTAGTTACGAGAAACAACACGGAATAATAAACAACCTTCGTATCGCAAGAGATTCCTAAAGCAGTAGAGTTCCAGAAGGAACGACTGCAGGAAAGCTCCTAATCAAAAAGGCTGGCACTTGTCTCCCTTTCAAGCCACTCAGATCATGTGTGCCCCATGCTTTGCACAATATCTCACTTTCATCTGAATGTATTTCTGTTTAATGTTGTCAAGTGCATATGGCAACAGCCTCCAAACTGGATGGTGCATATATAGGAACTTAAAATAATTAAAGCAGACCAGTCTGGGGAGGAGGAATTACAAGCAGCATCACTTGCATGGTATGTTTAGGTTTTTTACTTTGGTTGGTTGGTTGACTGGTTTTTTAACTCCTATGAATATTTAATACACATCAATTTTACAAAAGATCATGAACACGGTTAAAAACTGCCTCCTCCAAGATTTTTGCCTATAATACAAATGGGTTTTAAAATGGAAGAAGAGAGTCACATTTGTGAATAAGGATATGCTCCATACAAACCCTCATGAAGTGTGTGTTCATTTTGCTTTGTGTCCCTTTCACTTTCTCGTAAATCCTCCAACACTGTATTTCCAGGCAAAGCTGGGATATCCTGAAAGTAACAACGTTTCGAGCAACGATGACATCTTGATGCTAACTTCCCTCAGGCTTCACTGAGCTTTGGACCCTCAGTGACAAAAGGTCAATTAGCCACTCTAGGAAAAGTAACCATTTCACAAACAGACAATTCTCCAAGAAAAAAAAAAAACAGATTTCACAAAACAAAATGTTTCAGTTCCCGAATTCACCTGATATCAGAAAGTCTCCCAGTAAGATACCACAAGCTGAAGTCCATGATCTATGTCTGGGCAAAACCAAATTATAGTTCCAGAGCTCAAAGGAGCACTGGCTATGGGTTGTTTTGGTGGCATTTTATTTTCACTCAGAGCTCTCTTGTGCTTAGTGTGAGAATAGAAGATTTGTTGGAGGCAGTACCTTACTTTCGAGGCACCAGAATTAACTTTCGATCTAATCTCCAGCCTTTCCAGCTGAAGGTGTTCAATATTACCTAAATTATTAATTTTGCCAAGTGACAGCCTGTCCTGCCTGTATAATTGCTTAGGCTATAGAAAGGCATTTTAAGCCCCTACCCAGAACACAATATTAGTCTCTTCCAATATATCTCCTTAAGCATGGACAAGTCACTTTTTGTGTTTCACTTCTTTCAACAGTAGGATGAGATAATATTAAGAAAATAGTTTACATAGTTTAGAAATAGTTTAGGACAATGTTATTACATATTTGTCTAAGAGGACAGTATTTCCACAAAAGACTGGAGGTATAATTTCAAATAAATGAGGCGTTATAACAGTAATAATTCTCTTTTTTTTTTTGCACTTCTATTGTTACTTTTAACTGCATTTATTCTAAATGTCAGAATTTGTAGTTTTGTGATGTTATAAGAACAACATAATTTATGTTTTTCTGATCATCAAATATACTTTGACAACCATAACTCACTTCAACAGCGGGTATTAACTCTACGTATGAACATTTAAAAAACAAAGACAAAAATACTCAATTGCAGATTGTCACCACGGTGCTTTTATTGTGGTCTAATTCTGTTTATCATGAAGGGGAGAACTAGGATTCCCTTTGCACTGATTCATCCATCACAGAAACCTGTTCAGTGAGATGTTATTCACAGCACGGTGTTTCAGGTATCTCTGCTCAGGGGGAGATGGTGGAGAGAGCATTACTTGGCTCATTCAGATTCTGAATATAAAATGTATTAGAGAGACAGAAAACATTATGGAACGATGCCAAGAGAGAGAGTAAGATGCAATAAAGAGCAATTCTCTAGCTCCTCTGACCCTACAGTCTGTAAAATTAAGCACACCCCTTGTATGAATACGCTTTTAAATAATCCTATTTTTTCTTCAGGACCATGACACCTACAAGAATAACTCCTTGCACAACACATTTTAGCATTTGCAATTTCAACCATAGGTAGGCAATGCAGAAATAATCAGGAAAAAGCAACAGTTATTCAATCTTCAGAATACAGATGAGTCTCTAGACAAGTTCATTCCAGCTTCAAAAACCCCCCTTACTCTTCCTGGAGTTGATGAAAGTAATGCCAGAGAAAGTAATGCTAATCTCTAATGAGATCAGCTCTTTCTTTTAAACCAATATTGCATGTTCTTCCCCCAAAGCTGCCTTAATGCAAGAGATACTCGGTGGAACTCATAAACGTGCAGAGCTCTGCAGTGTTCATCCCAAATTTTTATGTGCTTTGGTTGACAAGGAAAGAAATGGCCACGTCTGTTCTGTGTCAGTTATTCAAATCTAGAACTTCACAGCAATTTTTAGGAATTAGATTAATAGTTAAAAGAAACTGCTCCTGCAAGCCAGAAAAACAACAGTGTAAAAATCCAACTGGGTAATGGTATAATAAGGTATCTGAGTTCAAGTAAAACCCAGATCAATAAATTAACACATGTTGTAACGTTGAGTAATTCTGGGCTACATTGATTTCCAGTTTTTGCTCACAGTAGATATTGTCCCTGCCTTGCACATAGGTACACGAAACAGAAAATGAGATCATGGACCCGAGGACTCAAAATATCGAGCAAGTGCCACCAAAAAAGCCCTTTAAAAGTGGAACATGGAAGAGCCATGGAAGACACCTTGTGTATTTGAAATAAAAGTAACAGTATTTTTTATATATATATATATTCACCTATGCTGTAAAGGTCATCATTTTACCTATAAAATACACAAAAGCAACATTTTATCAGTTTGTCCCACTAAGTTATAACCTCTCGATACACCATTTACCTTCTCTATTTTTGTTATTACTGTCATACCTTGGCCTAAAATATTTAGATGTAAATGCAACCTGACTCCATTCCAAGAGTTGTCACTGTCCACAGTTTCTGACATAATGGGTTAGGATTCTTTCACTGATCCTGTGAAAAGTGGAGCTCAGTTCACAGAGCCAATGACCACAGAGCCTCAGCTGGAGAAACGAGATCCTGCACTGTTACAGACTAAATTCTGTGGGGTTTTTTCAGATAAATTTTGTACCAGACTGAGCCATAGAACTTGACTGACTGTCAGGAAAGGAATGAAGCTAAAAACACATATATTTCAATTTTTATGTTCAACTGTATATTTAACTCATGCACCTCTACAAGTTTTTACTCACTGAACTCACTGAGTTAACAGCATATTCACAGTAAACACCTTCAGAGCTTTAATGCCACAGTATCTAGTCATGATTAATGCTGTTACATGAGTAATGCAATTTCCTATGGATCGCAAATCTTCTACTGGATAATCACTTCTAATTATTGGGAATTTATGTTCTACAGTCCATCAATCAGAAAATGGCAGACTGAGCGGTCTGGCTCAGTCTAAACAAAAGTAGTCAACTCTTCCTAAGTCTACAATATTTCCCATGCAAGTCTCTATAAATTCTATAAGTGCCAGGTAATTAAATAAATTGCAGTAAATCCAGGTCAGTCCTTGATTGACTACTTCAATGCTATGTCACTTTTTTGAGAAAATCCTTAGAGATATTATTTTTGGGGATTTATTACTGAAGCAATTGAATATTTAATGTCATCAATCACATTACTTATAATTTGATTGTCAAAGTAAATCTGAAATAACCAGGGACAAAAACTCCTCTAATAGCATTTAACTTCTAACTATTCCTCTTTTGATCAGGGAACAAGGAAGCACCTAAACTCCTACAGCGATTTTATGATTCAGTGTTTAGCTTAAATTGCCTGTTGGCTTAGAAGTTAACTCCTCTGACTTTCCCAGTTCCTAGTAAGGGCATTTATTCAGGAGGCAATTAAGTAATTTTTCTTTAATTGTTATATCAAAACAGTAAAACAGAAGAACTAAGCAGCAGCTTATTTACATACCAAAAGCTGGAGGCTGGTCTGTTGAAAAGTGTGCTAAATCTCCCAGAGTTTTCAACAAAGCCTGGGCTGCAGCCTGAGAAACTTCTGAATCTGTTTAGCACTTTAAGAGGAAAGCACAAGGAGCGAAGAAACCAAGGAAAATGTTTGGATTTCGACTTCCAGTATTTGAGTTCGCAAATAACCTCTTCCAGAGGCTGAGTACATCTCTAGATCTCAAAAAGCATTCAAATGCTGGGCTTTGTTTAGATTCCCAAGATTAAAAGCCAAGCTCAAATTTAAACGTGTAAATATTGAATACAATCAAAGAATTTCTATTTACTTGAGAATTCAATTCCCTGAAGAAATATTACAGCTTTGGGGATATATGCTAATTCTAATTGCATTTATAAATCAACCAAACAAAAGCAAACTCCGAAATAACTTCTAGTGAAAACATGGCTCAGACTGAATGAAAGTTTCAGCAACTAGACCTCAGTATATACAAAGGCCTAATGCAAGGCAATCTCAGCTGATCAACTGTGCAGTGGGATGTAGCAGAAAGTCATCTCCTGCATTTCTAGGTGAATGTCAGAGAAGGTATTTTAAGAACAGTTAGTGTTTAGTGCCTGCAGTTTTTAAGAGGTTTATGAAGCACCAAAACAGTTCTGCACAACCCTGGCTGAGGGTAGGAAGGGGATCTTCATCATTAAGGCTTCTTCAGGAATAATTAAAAATTCCAGGATTCTGATCCAGACATTTAGGATAAGAATAAATTTAATTCTTCCTTAAGACTGACTTAGAAAAATTGTCACTGTGAATTGAGGAACTGGGATAGAAAAATATTATTAAAGTCTAGAAACAACACCAGTTAGGCAAGAAACCAGCAAGTCACACACACACACACACTTCTGACAGAATATTTGCATATTTCTATTTCAATCACAGCACAAAGATATTGAGGCAAATCATAGATAACAACCTGTTACTGCTTTTTTCCTCAGCCCAGTAGTCATATCCACCATTACTTGACTTGACTTCATTTAATCTGATTTGATCTCCATCTGATTTCAGACTTCATTGTTTATATTTTTCTTTTTTCAAATTTGGAACGGGCCAAAAAAAAAAAAAAAAAGTGAAATGTGACCTCTGTAGAGGCTCCCCAAGTTAATCACTTGGGACCTGACAGAACACAAAAAGGATTCTCAGCTTTTAAGGTGCTACATTTTACTGTAAGGGAGGGATGCATCTCCCATCTGTTGACAGAGAGGAAGGCCACTAATGCTTGAGTGACCCAGTACTTCCAAACCAACTCTTTTTTTCAGCCCAGAGAATTATGTGCCAGAACCTGACAGTCTCCAGAGGCTCCAACTCTCTGTTTCACAGAGATAAACAGCTATCTATTACACAAAAATGAAAAGAATCTGCTGTACTTGAAAATATTTTAGTGATGTAACAAGCAGGGATCAGTTACTTGTACTGGGAATTTTTTAACACATCGTACCCAGGAAATAAGATAAACAAGCAACTCAGTGGGAACCTTTTAATCAAATCTGCCCATAAATTAGTGAAGGCTGAATTACAATCAGGTACAGTATTTAGAAATAGAATATTTTAATGAATCTATCATACTACCATTCAAGATTAAAACTACAAGACATTAAAATTCTCATGATTTCAAATTCCCACTTAAAACTCAACTTGCTTTCAAATAGTTGGAATACCATTTTCATCCTTTGCCTCCTGATCTGGAGATACTTTTAAAATATAAATTAATTGTTATGATGCATTTCTTAGGGGCAGATAAAACAATTTGGATAAAAAAAATAAATCTAGAATCACAGTTCACAGCTAAACCTAATTAATTTGGGATGCTTACTCAAAATTTCCATGTCTACAAAACAATTTATGATCTATGTCCATCAAAATTTCTTTATACTTCTAAGTTATATAAATTGAGCATCAAGCAGAAGACAGTGTTTTGTGTCTTTTACACATGACCAAGGTCAGATGACCTGGGACAGACAGTAAAAGTTCTATGCAATTTGTATTAAAGATCTAAAAGTGTTTTTGTCAATTTTTTTTCAAGTCACCTCTTGGATTAAAATATATTATGTCTGTATTCTAGAAGAGATTTTTATCAGTCTTACCCTTAAACAACCTTATCCTTATTACTCTCCTGGAACTGAAAATTTTTAACCAGCATTGGTGCAAAATTCCAACTTTTCCTGACAAGACTTTGCCCTCTGGTAAAGCTTTTGTAGAAAGGGGCTATAGAAGCAAGTATTGCAACTGCAAAACCCTTGAAAGAAGCATGGGGGGAAAAAATTTCAACAAGATTCCACCTGTGTTTGCCCATATACAAAAGAATAAACGTTTTCACAGGAGACAACCTATTCTCACAGATTACACATCTCATCTTTGTTGGCTGATCCCAAGAGGTTGGAATGGATAATCTTTAGCCAAATCTGTTCTCATTGCTGAAGCTCTCCAGTGAAGTCAAAGAGAGCTTCCCCAGTGTCAGGCCAATTCCCCAAAGCCATCTATTTCCAGCATATTAATTAGCTGCATAGATACCTTGGAGGATCTGAAGCTTCAGATTTCTGCCTGTCACCCTTACACTCATTTCTGTGATGTACTCCAGCGGTTTCCTCCCCCTCAAGCCGTGCCACTAACCCAGAAGCTCCACATGACATGAACAAGCAGCTCTTTTAACTCCTCACCATCAAATGGACAAGACCAGCTCTTAAACCTGCATCAAATCAAGAGAAAACGAAAAGGAAGGAATATTTAATAATACTAATAGCCCACAATCAAAGCTGTTATCGCTGTTATCTCGTTAGTGAATTAGCCAGGGAGGTCTGGTAATGACACTCTCGGTCGGGGCTCGTGTAAAAAGTTCCAGGTCTGACTGACCGGCACTGAGGTGCTTCAGTCAGCAGATGGAGCTGCTTCTTTCCAGCGCTCTCCATCGCTGCTGGATCAGGGACACGGCCTCGCATTCCCACACATCTGGGGAAAGACGGGCTCTGCAGCGCTTCTGTCTTCCCACCTGGCCAAAGGAAAGGCGAGCCCCCTCCCTGTATCAGCACGGCTCATCCAAACCTGTCATAAAGGCTGTTTATTGTGGAATAGAGGGTGGGAGAACCACACTCAGGCTCTGGTTTTCTGCCTTTGGAAAGGTAAGATTTAAATCCCTGACAGGTGCCGTGGTGCTTCCAGTCCTCAAGATGCTTTGCACACACAGAAAAAGCGCGTTCACTAATTGTGAAGATGGAATGAAGATGGAAGAGTTATTCCTTCCCTGATATGGATGATTTGCAGCCTTCAAAACCTTCTACCACCAGTCCTTGGGTTATGTCAACCTAACAATCAGAGAGAGAGGAAGGAGAAATTGCTGCAGAAAGTTACTTTCTCCCTGAACCAAACTACATTGTCACTGCACCATCAGTGTGTAGGATCATGCTGAAGGCACAATTTTGTACAACTGGTAAAAGCAGATGCCCTGAACTGCTGCTAACACTGCCCCAACCCAACGCAGGTCATCATCAGCTTCCTGCCTACTCCTATTCCATCCCACTTCCAAACACAGCCTTTTCTTTTCTACCCTCAAGACTATTTCTGTTCCCCTATGGTGCTACGAAATTCCTGGGTTTTGCCTCAAAAAGACACTTAAGCGCCAGAAAACTATTTAGAGCAGTATGAGTAAGATTAATAAAAACACTCAAGCATATTAACATGTATAAAAGAATGTACCACAATTAAGCCCTTCCTAGGATGCAGCAGCAGTCAGTTACTTAGTCCATTTATAGGATTTTATAGATCCCAGCAAATCCAAGTGTATCCTCATGCACTATCCAAGTTCTTGCTGCTTGCTCAGCTGGCCTAGCTCAGAAGAATAATTGCTAAAAAAATCATATGAATGACCTTGAAACATCACAGCATACTCTTAGTTCTTCTGATCCATTAACACAGCAGGTCTGTAGACATAACAGGTCACAAGAATGACCTGGTGGGGAAAATCCTTCAAGTTTTAACACTAAAAGTGGTTGGGACTGGTCTGCTGGCCTCAAGCCACACGGGAAGGAACACAAGGTACACAGGAGTTTCAAGGCCCTCGTGGTTTTTTTTTTTGGTTCACTGGTGAATTTATTCTGGATGTCGTGTAAACAGCACACACCACTTCAGGTTCTTTTCAAATTTCCTATGCAAAAGGCCTTGTATCTTGACAAGAACAGGGTCTAAGACATTTCTTGGTCTCTCTGATTGAAAGAGAAGAAAAAAAAAATCTTAAGGTAAACCTCTTGTTTTGTTTTGATCCTGACAGCTATAGCTGAAGTGTGAAAGCAGAAGAGTACCAAAAAAAAAAAAAAAAAAGCAATGAAAACTGGTCTAGAAGCTCTAAAGTTAGTTTCTCCACGATATATGATTAGAAAATTAGTTGGTTCAGTTCTCACTTTGTCCATATGTGTTCATCCAGATAATTTACTCTGAGCAACATATGTTTTCTGTGACACAGAAGAGAGGTTTTTATAATTTTTTTTAATCAGCTTTAAAGGAATAAAGCTTTACTCACACAGCCTTATTATGCTAACAATGATAGTAAAAGCCAACCCCAATTACAGTCACTCGGTCATAAAAAAAAATTAATTGCAGTTGACCAATATCATTTTAGCTTGTACTAAAATGCAAATGATAAAGCCCCTCCTTTGTTTTATTTCACATATTCTGTAAGAAGGAAGCATTAACTCTAGAACAGTATATTAAACAACTTCTGAGAAAATTCTGCATAGTATTCTGGTCTATAAAAACAAAGAGTCAAACTTATGCAGGCTAGAAAAGGCAATTGCAAAAGAAAGGTCATTGTAGAATTGTATTCTAAGAACACCCTGCCAATCAGCACAAGTGGAAAAGCATAGCTTTCCCCTCTGAAAACCCAAATATAACTACAAAAAAAAAAATAAATTAAGAGTTTAAAGTATATTCTTCACAAAGTAATGTCTGTGCCTGGTAGAAAGATATCTACCAAAGTACAGTAAGTGTTATCATTTCCCAAATAGCTATCTTCAGCCATTTGAAAAGTGGTCTTCCAAGGGAAATAACATATTTTTCCAATATTTGCTCATGTGGAAGATGCAGAAATGAGCTCTTTCAAAAAGGAGAGAAAAAGATAGCACTTCTAGAACTGGGGGGGAAGCCTCTGCCTACTTTTCTCTCCCAGTGATTAAGAACTAGAAAAGACAGTGCTTGTGAAAGAAAGGAAAAAGTCCTCATAAGGAAAAAAAACCACCAAAAATATGTGTAGACATATAATCTATAAACCCTCAGATGCTACCACTTTTTCCCACACCATCTAAAAACCATGAAGTCATACTTAGTGAATTTAAAGAACTGAATTACTTTTCCTGTGTCCCACGTCACTTTATTTATCTGCCTCTTCTGAACTGATGTGTCCAAAGGGTATGTCCTGCATTGCCCAAAAATTACACTAAGACATCATAACACTGGGAACTGTGTTATGGGTTTTTTTTTAGGAATTGCTACACTATAATCCAAATGTACACCACGGACATGGCTTTAACACACACAGCACACAGCTCAGTGGGTTTATGCTGTTCTTGAAAGACTTTGCTTCTTTTCAGCCCTGCGTATTTTAAATGCCTTCTAATTTTCCTAATTTTCAGGCAAGCATGACGGTAGCTTGCTAAAAGCCTCAGAAGGCTGGGAAATGGTTCAGGGGTTGAAGCAACTAATAATAGAGTTCATAAGATCTGCTGACATTTGCTTATCATAGACTTCCCTCGGGGGATTCTCATTTACCTTTTTGGAGAGGCAGTTGCTAGCAATAAATAAGATAATGCAGAAAGAGTATTGCAGAGCAAACCCAACACAGTTATTTTCTTTCCTTTTGAATTTTTTATGTATCTTTTCAGATCAGAATTACATTTTGCATCTCTTTTCTTAAGCACTTGAGCTCAAACCGCCCAGTTATTCAACTATTCATATGAAACAATATTATTCTGGCAAAGTTATTCCTTTAAGAATAAACACCCATTTTTTTTTTCCTGGTTTTCCTTTGTGCTCATCTCAACAGAAAAGGTTTTAAAACTTCACTGACAATCAACACACTTTTGCATCCGAAATTAGAATCTTCCAAAGCTGCTTCTGAGTTATTCAACTTACAAGGTCAACAGTAATTTTCTGTTAAAACTGCTCTGTTGACCAGCCTGCCATGAGATTTCAGATAAAGCAGGCACATTTTGATCATGTTGCCTTGGTCCTCTGGTCTAACTTTCATACCCAGTGTGCAAATTCTTGCATTTCTCCCCAGTTTAGCTAAACTTTGTGCAAAAAAAGAACGATTGGCAAAGATGAAAAAGAGACCCAAACCAACAACAGAGCGATAAATAATGCAACTCTAAATTAAACCCTAACACAACGAGAGCATAAGGAGTCACATTTTTTCACCATAAAATTAGGAAATGGTAATGAGTAATGAGAACTAAACCCACTATATTGTTTAAAAGAGATAAATGCCATGTTTCCACACGTTTACTCCACATAGGTAGAAGGCCTACATGCTTTTGCCTGCAAACAAAGCTACAAACAGTTTTCATCCTGCCAGCTGCTGAGATAATTTGATATTAAAAAAGATCAAACTTTCTGAAAATCAAATTATCTGTAATCGAGTTTTTACGTGTATTCTAAAGCAAAATTCTGTTTAATACATATCCTACAGCAAACATACCTCGCATTAACTACTCCAAATTAATTAATATAGACTTGAAAAGTCATGGTTTTGGGTTTTTTTTTTCCTTCCCTAACAATTTCATCATCAATGCCTGTAAATTGCATGAAATGGAATCTCATTCTTCTAATGGGCTGGAATTTATTTTTGTTTTTACTCCATAAAAACCAATATGTCTATTTATGAAATCTCTGGTCTCAAGAGAGAAAGCCATAATAATAATAATGCAATAATATAGCAACACCATCTTCTTTGCCTCACAAAATTACATAAAATATCTTAACTGCAAGCAATAAGTTTGATAAGTTTGGCAAAATTTAAAAATAAACAAACAAGAAACTGTAAGCAAATATCACACACACACACCACAAAAAAAAAAAAAAAAAAAGAAAAGAAGAAGGAAAAAGAGAAAACCAGTAAATTTAAGGTTTTACACTTGCTAGAAATCACACTACACATTACACCAGAGGCACCACAGTCAAAAGCAGTGTCAAAAGACCAAAAAAACCCCGAAAACCTCAGTTTAAAAACCTCAGTTTAGAATTCAAGACTTGAATTTCCTGAGAAACAAAGGTCTTAGAAACCTTGGGAACTGCACCACAGAGCTCTCCCAGTCTAACAGCTGTAAAAGAAGAAAAACAAAGCTTCGTGGAACACCGTGACTCACATAAAATATTTTGTGTCTGGTAGACTCAGAACACCGAGCTGGCCCTCCATTCTGCACATGAATCTTGAACTAGAGGAAAATTTCATAGTCACCATGAGGTGATTTTTACACTAAAAAAAAAAAAAAAGCCAAAACCAAAGAACTCAAGTTTCTCATCACAGTGAAGAACGGAAGTGTTCTGTAAACCTTCCAATTTTTCATTGCTATTTCTTTTTCTTACAAGCTTCAATATACTTAGTTTTCCAAATCACGTGGGGGGGACACAGACATTCAGATTAATTTACATTTGCTTTTGAAGCACTATTAGCTGACACCAATATATCGATACCAACCCCACCTCTACTTCCCAACTGGCAGAGCTTGGCTGCACCTACTACAAATCAGCAAGAGAAAAATAATAACAGTGTCGTAAAATCAGAGGGAGAATTGAGATATTAAGTGATTTTTGCAGAAGACATTTGCATTGGGAAACATAATCCACTACAAGAACATCTATTCAAGTGTGTTTGCTACCATAAGCAAGTATTTGGTCTTCTTTTTTTTGTGTTGAAATCGTGTTTCTTTAAAGCTTTTGTTAAACTAGGGTCTTTGATCTTTACCTGTGTAGGCCACAAAGAATCTTTATGCCACCTTTTCCCTAACTTCTTAGGTGAGCCTGTATTTCACCTATCTATATAAAGTTATCAATACATTACTTGCAGGATGAGATGGGTAGTTCTGTTTTCTGCCCAACTTAAATACAAGATCATTGATCTGTCAAGATGTCTTTCAATATTTTCAGCTTCGAGTCTGGGTGGGGAAGTGGTAAATGTTTAAATTGTTAAGAAGCAGAACAGATATGGGACAATATTGCTAAAGGATTTTTGGATGGAGTTTTTTTTGGAGGGGGGAAAATGTTTTACTGGGTGTTGGAGTATTGTGTTATAGGTTTTTGTTTTGTTCTTCTTTTTTTTTTTTTTTTTAATTCTGAAAATACAATTGTTCTGTAGTTGGATAATCAGATCTTGGAATGAACCAAGTAAATGGCAAGACTCCCAGTGGTTTTAATGGGATCAGGATTTGCTGCTGTAAAACAACTGGCTGCTCTCCTCCTCAACCCCCTGACACCCATCATGTCATTTATTATGTGGCATTAAAACAATGGGTGGTATAATGCCTGCCCTGTGTCATTTTAGTGCAAACTGTAGCTTAACATCTTAACTGTAACACAATTCACATGCAGTAAAGTTTCCTGGGAAGGAGCTGCAATATGAAGTAATTAAATTTACAGCAGGATCTGCCTTCTGAACACTGAATAAGCAATTCTGGAAGTGCACAAAAAGCCATATTGAACACATTGACTTTAAAAAGTTATGTTTCTGCTTAGAGGTGATTTAATTTTAAGAATCAGAGAAACAAGTTTGCTTCCACTTGATTGTCTTCTGAGGAACTTTCCCATAACAGTTACACCAGCATTTAGCTAAAAATATCTCTGTATCAAAGCTGAATAACACCTCACATGGGATATCTAATCTCTGCATTTCAGCAACATTGACAGTAAATCATAATTAGAGAATGCCCTGAAAGAAGAAAGGTTTATTTTATTAATTTCACATCCCTCAATTATAGGGCAACCTCATTCATCCAGTCTCTGGCTTCTAAATCTGATCCTGTTCAGATTAAACAAATATATATTCATTTTGGAACGAAGCCATGCATCCATGCTCAGTCAGAAATCACAGAGAAAGCCTCAATAAGTACTGACTATTAGGGGAACAAAGATATGCATAGCAACAAATAGATAGCAACTGGAGCAGAGTTTCCTGTAGTTGTAGTCTCAGTCTGTGTGGGAAGCTCAGTTTTACAGGAAAAATCTCCAAGATTTCCAAGTAGTAAATGCAGAGAAAACTTTACTGTTGTGGTGAGTCCCCATATGCAGCACCACAGTCAAACTTTAGGGTCAAAATCAAACCCAAAGTATAGTAAAAAATATTTCAAATAAAGAAACAGTTAATGATGTTAAAATGCTAGAGGAAGATGTGTTACTCATATAAAACCTTCACAGTCTTCAATTCAGAAGGAAATCTGCAGCTTGTACAGAAGGGAAAACACTTCTGTTTCACTGGGAGCAACACTGAATCTGGAAGGAGGAGCTCCCACATAAAAAATTAGTCACAGTAATCCACAGTCTGCTCTGCATTTTCATTTTCATGCCCCTTCTTGCTTTAATTAAGTGCAAAACTTCTACTGAAGACTGAGAGGCAAAGCTGCAAGATCTCAAAGGCTCAAGATTCTGCAAAACCGTTGACTGGACACATTGCAGACATTTCTTGCATATTTTATTACGTGCCTTTAGCAGTATACTCATTTTTCATTCATAACTATCAACAGAAAGAAGAAGTGAAAAATATAACTAGAAAAGTCAAGACCAGGATCATAAGCTACATGAGATCCTGGCTTTCCAGAGCACATCTCCATGCTGGCAGAGCTCAGCCTCTACCTGTACAAATTCAGCATAAATCAGTTACTGTGTGGATTTTGCTTAATATTTTCAGCAGCAGCATCTTCCTCAGTTCAGCTGAAATCAATCAGTCAGTTGTGCTGAAGACAAGCAGTTGAAACTTCCCTATTGAAGCGAATGGTCTGTTGTGAAATGCCCTCTCCCCTCTATTTCGTGACCTTGGTGATCCCTCCAGCTCCGTGGCAAACAGTATCCATTTCTCACTAAAGAGTTCCATTTTTTGTGGTTTCTACAAATCTTATGTAACAGTTTCTAAGACAGGGAAAAAAAAAAAAAAAAAAAAAAAGGATTTCATGTCTGTCTGGCTACCACTTGGTATTTCCTTTGTCACTGAGTAACATTTCCCACCCCGCTTCTCTTTGAGGCCCCTATCAGTTCCCACGTGGGACACGAAAATTACTGCTGATTTTTCAATGAACACAGAGCCAGAAATTAGACAACACACTGCTAAATACTGTAGGTGCCTTCCTTTCCAGCATCTAGTGTTGATATCCTTAATGAAATGCACGCAGTGATCCAGCTCCCCTCACGTGGGAACATTTCATTAAATGGCAAAATCCACCCAAAGGTGTTCATAGTCAGAGTTTGTACCCTCTGATAAGCCTAAGAAATCATCTAAGACCTCCAGCTAATTCCACAGGTTTCACCTGTAAGTGTTAAGCAACCACTTTATCCAATGACACCATTGCACCAAGGACAGGTGAAACAGCCTTTTTTGACAAAGCAGTGAGATCATGAGAATCTTATTACATGCCAGCTTTAGCAGTAATTCTTCTCTGAAGCATATTTGCCATCAAATTTAGCATGCATAATTTTTAATATAAATTTGAAAAGTACCCACAGGATCCCACATTGGAAAGAGAAGACTAGAAAACCCAAGCAAAGAAGAAGGAAGAACTATATCAATGCTAGAAGAGAATACCATGGGGTAATTTTTTTACTTGAATAACTAAATTGAATAATTTTTTACTTGAATAACTAAAGAAAATTTAACAAAAAAAACCCAAACACACACAAAAGAGAGCAGAGCCCTGGGCCAGCAAGTCCTCAGAAGCCCTATCAGTGACCTTAGGACAGAATAGTCACAGAATCACAGAGTATTCTGGGTTGGAAGGGACACACAAGGATCATCAAGTCCAATTCTTAAATGAATGCCCATATGGGGATTAAACCCACAACCTTGGCATTATTAGCAGCATGTTCTAACCCACTGAGCTAATCTCAGGGTCACATCATCACCTTAGATTAAGTTGCCAATTTAAAACTTAATCAAGTAGCTTTGTTTTCCTACTTTCAGATATAAAACTTTCCTTCCAGGTTTCAGATATGCTAAACACAAAAACATTCAAGTACAAATAGTTGCTGGATGGTTTTGTTTGCAAACATTTTAAAACACAGTATGTTCATTAAAAAACATCTGTTCTTATAACAAAACATTATAATAACTGTTAAGGAAAACATTTTTTTTTAATTATTAGCAGATGCTAATAATTAAAAAGTAGCATGCTTAGAAATATTTCTTGGAACATATGATTCCTGCAAAGGGGACTAATTATTATGACTAATTTCATTCTTTAACCAAGGCAGCACAAGCACCAACAGCAGCAAAGTTGTGGCCAGGCAGCTTCAACATCTATTGTACAACTGCATGCAAAAGTCACAGCACGCAGACTGAACAGAAATCTGAGCTGCTTTAAGTTGCTTTAAAGTGGACTAAAAAAAAAAAATAAATAAAAATACATCCACATTTTGCTTTCTGAACATTTGTCTTATTTTTTACTGTCACTTAACTTCTCCCTTTTGACCTCTCTGTTAGACTGGGATGCTCTGGGCTGATAAAGGAGTGGCAGCAATCCAGAATCACTAACCCTAACCCAAAGGGAGCCATCACAGAGCAAGTGTGTTTGTTTCAGTCCAGGACCAGTGGGAACAACTGGTCCCAGTTTGAACTGTGGGCTGGTGATGCAAGCAGCAAACCACACACAGTGGGTCTGGAGCCAAACAAGAAGGTTCCCAACAGGCACAGCTGGGCCTCCCCACTTTGCTGAGAGGTGTTTTTAAAAAGGGATGAGAGCCTGAAGACTGGGGATGTAACAAACAGGAAGAGGGAATATTCCCCCAAATGGAATGGTGGAAACTCAAAGGCTTCTCCAAATGACATGCCTCATACAGGGCCAGTTTTGCATGTGGGTGTTGATTGTTCTTCACTTCCTTCTCCGTGCATCTTTTGCACTTTGACAACAGGTAAAATGTGACTGCTTTATAAAATGGTTTGCAAAGTCCACGTGCCCTGAATTTCAGTGCCTGCAAGATGGTGATGGCCTAGAGGGTCCAGATCTATTTTAAGGAAGACTTGTTAGAAGATATGCTCCCTACATTATTGGGATAGAGTTGAATTCTGTCTCCAGCAAATTGGCCTCTATAGTAACATCCAACACACAGCTCTGCAGCTGAGGGAATTTGCATCCACCAGGTTTCTAACACAAATTATGACAAACTACAGAACAGATCGATTCCTTCTGGACAATCAGTCATATCTCAGCATAAAGGACATATATAGTTTTCCCAGGTAGCAGAAAGTAAGCTGATTTATTTTCCTTCTTGGGCATCACCAGAACAGTTACCCAATGCATTCTGGTCAGCTACACTTCTGCAAGCCCAGCAGCACAATTCCTCTTGCAGAACTTTTCCTGCACCAGTGAAAATGGACCAAAAAAAAAAAAAAAAAAAAAAAAAGAACAAAACCTGTGCAGCTTATACAATCTAACCTGAGTTTTCAGATATGGGATTTATCAAGTAACACTTTCAACAATAAATATACTTGACATTTAGTTGCTGAAGCAAAGTAAATATAGGACCCAACAGTGTCATTTTTTATGGAGTAGAACTACACTTCAGAGTATATGTCAGAAGTGAAATTCATTTACCTAAACTGAAAAGAACCATCTAAAACTGACAAGGGATACAAAAACAGGTGGATACAAAACATTTCAAAGATTTCTTTACTAGGTGTCCCTGAGGAGGAGAAACTGTTAGACCATCAAAGAGCATTATCATGCTACCTACAGAGACTCGTTTTGTTAGATATTACATTTATGCTGCACAGACTTTGCTGTCCATTAGAACCATCCTGATATTCACGTCTTGTTTCTCCTGTGATATCATACACCCCAAACTTGCTCATTAAGTCCCAACACTTGTTTATCAAAAGCATGTCAACCCAACAACAAATTTGGAGTTCAAATTCAGACAATGCGTATGATCAAGTAAAAAAACCCCAGCACTGAATTCTTTTGTCTGGTGTGAACTCGTTCCTGTGTATTTGCATAACGTTGTTTTGAAAGCCACTGAAATGACACTCTGGTTTTGAACCTGTTGTTCTTACAAGAGAGAGGCTGGGAAGGAGGGGCAGGGAAGGATTGATCAGGAGGAGCTGCCTCTGTGGAACAGCCACAAACAGGTTGAGAGCCCGTGGGTAAAAATGAAGGACCAGACCAGCAAAGGACATCCTGTGGCTGGGGTGCACTACAGGCTGGCTGATCAGGGAGAGCCTGCTGGTGAGGCCTTCTTGTTTCAGCTACAGGAAGCATCACGCTCACAGGCTCTGATCCCGATGTGGGATTTCATCAACCACCCAGATGTCTCCTGGGAAAGAAATACAGCTGTCTGAAAGCAATCCAGGAGACTGCTGGTGTGCAAGAAAGGAAATCTTCAGGTCCAAGTATTAGACAGACCAAGCAAAGTAGGAGTGTTACTGGACCTGTACAGATGAACTCATTAGAGAAATTAGGACTGGAGGCAGCCTGGGCTGTAGTGACCATGCCTTGGTTGAGTTCCTGATCTAAAGGAACACGGATCCGGTAAAGAGCCAAGTTGGGAGCCTGAAATAGGGAAGACTTAACTTCTAGTTGTTTAAAAATGACTGGATGAGATCCCCTGGGAAACTGTCCTTAGGGACAGAAGAGCTGGCCAGACCTGGCCACTTTTTAGGACCACTTTTTTTTTAGAGAACAAAAGCTCTCCATCCTGAAAGAAAATCAAGCAAGGCAGGCTCCTGTTTTTGCCACGGGGACAAAGGAAGATGTGGGGAAACACAGACCTCACCTCTGTGTCTGGGAAGATTGTGGAGTAGATCCTCACAGAAGCAATGGTAAGGCATAGGCAAGACAAGGAGGTGATCCAAGCACTAATGGCAAATCATTCCTGACCAACCTGGAAGCCTTCTATGATGGAGTGACCGCAACAGTCAACAAGAGAACACTGACTGATGTCATCCACGTACTTTCTTTATGTATGAACTTCCAGAAGGAAAAATTGCTTCCATGTAAACATTCACAAGCAAGCCACGCAGGAAGCTATCAGAATTAAATTATATTCAACAGAATGCCTTACTGCAGGAAAATAATTAATCTTGTATTCCAAAGGATTACAATGAGCTTGAAATACTTCGTCGAGGAAGCCAATTTTTCAAAAGCCTTTGCAATCAGCTCTGTAACTAAAAGGAAATAAAGAAAGAACAAGAAAAGTCACTCACACCTGTGCTTTCTAAATGATAGCTGTATAAAATAACTGATTAAAGAAAGCTGTAAATGTCAGATCAGATCACCTAATTTAAAAACAATTTCTAAAATAAATTCAGCCCTCATTAAGAAGTCCTTTAGTTGATATGCATTGTTATTTCATTCAATTCATTATTTAAAGTCATTTTCTCTTGCTGCATGCCAGGGGGAAAAGGGGGAAGTCAGACTGTAGTTCTCCATAAAATCTGGTGTCATTTTCAGTTTCTACTTCCTTTCCTCCTTCTTATGTTTTTTAAAGTTCTATAGCTCTTACTCTTTCTTATTCTTGTATATTGCTGTCAACAACTATGTACTCAGCTCTCTCCATCATTCCTAATCTTTACAGGAGTTTCCATGGGCTGGGCAGGTTTTGGTGGCTCCTAAAATTCTTACTTCAAGTTAGCAGGAAGATCCTGAGAAGATCAGTCCTGAGCCCAGCTTATCATACCCTGTACTCACCCAGGTTTAGCATCTTTACCTCTTCCAAATGTCACCAGTGTGGTTGTCCCACCAGAGCATCAGGCTCACCTTATTCTTACTGTACCACTCTTCTGAACTCACTTTGAATTACTTCAGCTTTTGCTTTGACCAGCTCCTTAACTATTTCTATGTGATCTGTCTCATTCTTTCTTCTCACTGCCAGGCACATCAACATCCCTTTCCACTACTTTTGCTCATCAGAGGGGGGTTCAGTGCATCTTTCAGCCACTTTTGTCTGTTCCCCTCCCCTGATGAGTTTATGTGTCATTCCATAGTGCATGTGACCTTTGTTTTTTAAACTCTTTTGCACCCCATATCCAATCTATGAACCAGTGAAAGTCTCTCCCTGATGACATCTGCTTTGGCTGCTACTCTGCAAAGCATCTTTGTTCCAATTCCTGCTGGTTTTCCCTTTAGACGTTTTCTCTCTCTTCTTTGTTCCTGTTGTACTTCTGGCTGAGTAGCTCTACTTCACCCAATTTAATCTGACCCCACAGCCACGAGCTCTCTTCAGAAACCACCTCTTCAAATGCATCTCCCACTGATCACCCTGGAAAGGATTTTGCATGCTTCTTCTAGACATTAATTGTTTAAAAATGTATTCACTGTTTCCTTCTCTTCCATCAGTTCCTGTCCCCTTTCTTCTCCAGGTATTTTCTTTTGCCATATAACACACAGAGGTCTCTCATCTGCTCTTCTTCTCTAATCCTTGCACTTTCCTGGTGATATTATTTCTCTTCCACTCACCCTCAGGTTCTCTATCTTTTGGAATACTTTTTTCTGTCTGTGCAGCACAGAATTACACAGTCCTGGCCCATGATGAGATGTCATTAGAGCTATGAAAATATCTGAAAACTATTAGCTTTGTTTAGAAGAGAAATCCTTATTTTCTCTGAATCAAAGAAGAGATGGATCATACTATCTGAATCTCCTACAAAAATATTACTTAACTCCAAGACAAACTAGGGTAGTTCATTCCATGAATTTCTTGGAAAGTTATTATAAGCTTTTGCATATTGGAAGTCCCACAGAATGCTACAATGAAATTATTATTATCAACCTCTCATTTTCTTTCAAATTATGACATCATATATGGGAAAGTTTTTCTGCAATTTTAAAATGCTTTCTTCTTTTTAAAGCCAAAACCTGACCTATCTTTGTATCAATTTGTGAGTGGCATGCCCGGAAAAAAACACGTTAAAAAAATGGGCCACAACTAAATGTCTTAAAATCTACCTTAAAAAAAAAATCTATTTATAAAAGCAAGCAAATGCACTTGAAACTAAAAAACAGAGGGACTACCAGCTGAGCTCTAATGACCTCAGCCATTTAAAGAACATCAATAAACTCAAGGTTATTTCAGCAGCTCATCTATGACAGGAAGAGAACTATCACACAGCAAGGCAGCCAAATTGTTTTGTCTTCCAGACTCACCCTAAATCACCTTAGGGGTCTGCTTTGTCTTCCCTGGATCTCACTGCTATACAACCAGTAAATTCCCACACACACTATCTCAAATGTTCCTCTCATTATTATAAATTTGTTTCCAAAACATCCAAGAAAGACAGGTGGAGCTGGAAAAGTTTTGCAGTTCATTGATTAAAAAGCTTCTTCTCCTCCCCCTCCCCTTGAAAATCTTGATTTACAGTATTCCAAAACAGACAATTCTTGTTTCAAAATAACTGGCTATACTTATCTAAAATTCCAACCACAGTCCAGGAAGAGAGAATTAAATTGATATGTGGCATGAAAATTCACTGTAATTATGTTATGGGGTTTACATAACAACAGAAAGCAGAACAATTTCAGGGTAACTTAACACTGTAAAACAATGAGCTTTCTCTAACTCTAGGATAATGTTTTATGCTCATTGATAATCAGACTTTTATTTTTTTTATTCCTCAGTAAGTACAAGGTGGCTCACAAGAAACACTCAAACCATAAGCAATATTAAGAAAAGATAATCACGTTATAGATACCCAATTCATGTTTGTCATTGGAAAGTACACCTGACACAGTTTGTTTCATATTGAGCTGTTTCCTCCTTTTCTCCAGGCTCCTTCTGAGGGAATTAATTAATTAATTAATTTCACTGAGAATTTCTGGCCCAAAGGGACCATGACTTTATTATGGGATTGCAAACCTATTTTAATACAAGCACCTATTTCCATCCATCTCCATCCCCTCCCCAGGGTATAAAAATCATGATAAAAAAACCACAACCCTTTCCCACAGAACACCCTTGCTCTTGTAAAACAGAAATTTGCTAAACTCCGCTCATCATTGATTGCACCAAACTTCTCCTCCAACACCTCTGTCTTTTACCAGCTATTTTTACAACTCAAAATAACCCTGGTCCAAAATTTATTTAGCATCTCAAAACCTCACACCTCCTTCTGCTTCAGGCAGTACCTCAGGATGGTCGCTGCAGCTTGGAGCTGAAAGAAGCATTTTATTTCTGAGAGGGAAACCATTCCCAGGGTTCCTTCTGAGCACCTGGAGTTGTCCTACCCCACCAGAACTCGAGAGGTGATGGACATGCAGGTGCTCTTGTTTGCCTCAAGGCAAAAATCATCCACTGCTATTACTTGCCCTTTGTCGTGTGTGTTTGTGTCCCTGCACAACAACAAATAACTGCTTGTAGAGCTTTGCCCTCCTCAGCCACTCTTCAAGTGACTATGAACTCAATTCATTTTAATGATGGGTTCTGTCCCCTCACACTTGCAGCATGTTATTCATTAAATTAGCTTTGCCTCTCTTCTCTTTCAGAACAGCATGAACAGCCTTTCCCAGCACAAAATAGGTAACTGATTATTTTTCTTTGGCCGATGCATTACCACGAGGTGCTGTTTTGCTCTTGTTGTGCAATCTATTAATTAACAGATAGTCCTAGGAGCGTAAAATACTCAAACACGTAGTAGAAATAGCAATCTGTGTCTCTATAAAGAGGTACATGGAGCAAGCTTCCACTCTGAAGTGACTGAGAATCCAAGATGCTGTAAGATAAGCGACCTAAAATAAAAACATGGAAAACACAGAGCCAAAGCCCGGCAGCCTCCCCTGCAAGTGGCACTCAATGCAACAAGCAGTCCAAAATCAGGACACTGCTGCAGACTGCAGAAAGGAAATAAGAACCAGAATCACTTTCACGGATTAACAGCACTGCTGGTAGCTCTTGCCATGAAGAAAGAGCTAATATGGGTTTTTTCATGAAGGTGATACACTAAGTTGTGACAGTAAGGTGAGCTGTCATCAAAACAACTGCGCTTCCTTGGAAGATTGACACTTGCAAGTGGGAACTGTTTATAATCCTCATCGCCTAAAAAAAAAAAAGGCAGTGGAAGGCAAGCGACTGAAACAGAGGAATCCTGGTGATGTTTGTAAGTGAATGGCCAAGTGAAAAGATAAATAAAACACAGTTTACAGTAATACCAGGGAATACAAAATACCAGCCACTGAGTTGAATCTGCCAGGCCCTTGGTGTCGCTGGGAACGTGCATACACTGAGCAGGGAGAGCACAGAGGCATTCTCGGAGCACAGGACTGAAGTGAAAGTGAGCTGACAAGATGTTCCCAGTCAAAACTGAAAGATTCTTGAAAAATACCAGGCCTGAGGCTTCTTCAATGTGTATAGAAAAGAGGAAAAGAGGCCAGTTAGCAACTCACCCAGACATTTTCCTTCTCTGTGGAGACCCACTACGACTTCTTCCACTGATCTAATCTCGAAGCACGCAGCTGTGTAAACTACAAAATCCATCCAAGGGGAACACTAAGCAGAAACTTTTAATTTCTAGGACTGTAATTTGATACTTTAGACCAGAACATAACTACTGTCACTCTTTCCTTTCACTTTCATTTTCTCCCTCTCAAAAATAATTTGGCAATTTCACCCCCCCCCACACACACAGTTTTACATTATTTGAGAAAGTATATGTAAATATATGAGAAATGAAAATGGCAGGCTGATGGGAATACTTTGGTAAAGCTCCACATGAATAAAAGATGTGAAAACATACTGTTATAAATGTCTTCAACCATTAAGTTTTAGTATCAAGTATATTTTCAGCCATACAGAACCACTCTTCACATCTTCCTTTCTCTACAGAAGGCACAGCTCACCTTTGGAACATTATACGTGCTTCAGAATTGAAAGAAAATACTATCACCTCTCAAAAGTTGCCCCCAAAATTAGTAAATCAAAAGAATTTAATTCCTCTGGCATCAAAATATTTAGTTTATCTATGAACAATGGAAACTATTCTTGTGTACAGTTCCAGAGTTAATGGAGTTTTTGTACATCTTTGAGTAATCCTGCTATAATTATAAACTTTTTCTTCTTCATCTAATCATGTACTTACCATATGGCTACATATATTATTCATGATTAGGATTACATGACTTGGTACCTTACAACATACATTGTACACTTTGTTTCAAGTGTAATTTACTGTATAATCGTGAAAACAGTGAATTATTTCAATTTAAACTCATACTTTAAACTCACTGCAGTGTACAATTTAATCACCAGAATAGCCTGAGAGATTAGGAAAATGCTTCAGAAACTAAAAATAAGCATTTATAAAAGATCAGCGAGATTTCAATAATGGAGGCAAATCTATCATCAGATGGAGAGATGGCCAAAAAGCAGGGCCAAAGCAAACATTTCATTCCCCCTTAGCCATCTTCCACTCTTCTGGCACGCAGCCAGCATATCCAAATTTTATTCAGGAGCACTTTATGTGTCGTAATGATGATGATGATAGCCCCTGAGATGGGTGATGAATGCTCCCAGGATGATGAAGGGGCACAGCTATATGGTAATATAACCACTTTTACATGCACTGGCAAGAGCTATCCTGAGTATTGGAGGACACAAAACTACAGATAAATAGCAGTAAGACATTTCACTGGCCTGTCAGAGAAAAACATGAGAGTTTAGAAATTGTTCTCAAGTTGCACAAGAACAAGTGGTTTCTCCCTCTACATTTTACTAATCAGAGAGAAAGCTGCAACACCGAGAAATGTGTTTATGTCCACGTGATAGATCAGGGGAGCTGGGAGAGGGGGGCTGGTTATTATTGTAGAGGCAAGGACATTTGAAATTCTGGCACTTGCTGCTGCCAAATTCTAGGGGAGTTTGTGCTAAAAGCAAGGTCTAGGTATTTACTGTATAATAAGGAATTATAAACCACGTACAAACTAATTGTATAAAATTTAAAATATTAATATCTTCTGAATACTTCATTTAGAGAAGTAGCCTAGGTACAAAGATTGTGTCCTGACTGGAATAGAAAACCAGTTCTACCAATCCACGTTCTGCTTCATATCAACAAAGTATCCATCACAGGTTATGTAAACTCTTCCTGTAGAACTAAGGGCTGGGAAATTGCAGAAGGAAGAACTTGGCAATCAAAACACCCAACTTATTCCCCAAAATGTCTGCATATCATGCTCCCAAGCCCTGCTACTTTGATTTAATTGTTAAAGAAATAATTGTCTCCATATATTTTTGTGCTATTTTAAATTACCTGATCATCTAAGAAAATAAGATACTGGCTGTCACTACTCTGAAATTTGACTTAAGATTGTTGTATTGAATATTTCAGAGAGAATTTCCCAAGAGTTCATGGCTGGAGCATTTCTATTAATGATGTAGGCAGCAAAAGAAGTCTAGTTTTCTACTCAATTACATTGTAGAGTGTTGCCCAAGTTAATTATTTTAAAGAGTACATGGTTATGCTCCCAGCACGAAATTTTAATGAACTATAAGTTATAATCAACTGGCAACCACAGTACCACAAAATATTGCCAACAATAAGGAATATGGACAAAAGAATCTGTTTGTTTTCCAATTTACCGCCTTCAAACTCCATGAAAGACCCACAAGCCTTTTGCTGCCTTTCTAAGATTAATGTTAGTTTGAGGAAGATCAATGACTCCTTAGCCAGCAGCTAAAGGAAAAAAAAATCTCTCATTTTTATATCCCACTTCTCAGTTTGTCACAGGTAAGAGTGAGGATGCATTTGGGCTCATAGATAAAGAAAACAGTGACTAGAGCAATATACTGGGAATGGCTAAACATGTTTTATTTTTATGCCTGCTTCTTCCCTCATTCCAACCTCAAAAACACTTCCAAAGGATCCATAAATTTCCAAGGAAAGATGTGCAAGACCTCCTGCAAGATAATGTCTCTCAGCTGTCATCCCTTGACACAAATGGATCGGGTACACCTATCCCTAAATTTTTTGGTGATTTTAGCAGAGCTCAATAATTATTTGCCTTTGAAGAGGGTAATATACTGATTTTACCCGCTTTTTTTCTCCTCACATAAGGTAAGAGTAACTTCTTAATTTATTACAAACTGCTAGTATAAACAACCTATAGACTTACTTTTAATTAACACTTCCCAACAGTTACATCAGAAGTGTTATGAGATTTTTAAATATTTAAAGTCTGATGTTGCCTGATGGCAGACAACAATTTCTAAGAGTCACTAAAAAGTGTAAAAAAACCAGTTATATTAAAAAAAAAAAAAAGAAGAAGTGAAGAAACACACAAAGAAGAGAAAGAAAGAAAAAGGTTAAAAAAAGAAATACATGTGGATAAAATGTCCAGTGACATAGAGCTCACTAATGACAGCTGAACAGAACAGTTAAGGAGCAAACAGACATTTGAAGGAAGGGAGTCAGAGAAGAAAGGTGAGACAGATCCTGATATCAACCATATGATTATTTTCTCCTTTCATAATATCTCTGTGCTTTCCATGCTACATTTTAGTATCCAGCAAAAAAAGGCTTTGATGACAAATGTTATTTTGAAATAAAAGATATTTTTGCAGTGAGAATTTTTTCCCCAAAAGCACCAGAAAAAAACCCACAAATATTCTACACAAAATTGAAATTTTGACAGTGGTTCCTTTGAAAATTTAAAGCTTTCCTGCATTAGCAAATTTGTATTTCTATATTTCTAAATTCTGTGTGTCTGCCTTACTCAACTCTAATCCTGCAGAACTTTTTGCTAAGATTTAATTCTTTATGCCACAATTTCTATATATGATGGGGATATAACTTGCTAAAATGTTGGGATGCCATATGTCTGTATAGTCTTATTAAAAGGGGATAAACAAACAAACAAAACAGAAAAGAAAACCACAATCCAATGAGTTCTTTTAACTCGACACAAAGAATAAATATAGGAGATTTAATCAGATTATTCATAGCAGGCAAATAGCAGTCAGGAACATTCATTAGGGCACTGCCTTGATCTCTGAATGGAAGCCCTTTAACAACCACTGATTAATAAATTTCTAGGTATTCTTGAAATCTACAGCAATCATTACAAACATAGACTGGAGAAAAGACTGGAAAACAGAGGCAATTTCCTTCTAGATGCTATTCTAACTCACTTTTAACTGCTGAACAAACATTAGAAAGCCACCAGAAATCTGGGTATAAAACACATCAAAAGATTCCACACTTTGACATCAGTCCAAATCAAACACATAAGCCAACTTCCGAACAATGTGGGACTGGAAAAATATGGATTCTGTTTCCCATGTATGACTGTACAAATAATGTCTTTGCATCTGATTTTTATAATTCCTTTTTTTTTTCGGTTCCATGTCCTATTGGAAGCCATCATATGTGCATTGTTACACACAACATGTAGAAATGGGATACTAAATCTTGATCACATATAATCCTTCTGACAAATGAGAGGTGTTGAAACCCACCAGGTACTGAGATCAAGGATTTCAAACAGGAAAATTTTTCTCCTTTCCCAACACTCATCTCTGTCCTAGTTTCAGTAGCACTGCCTTGGCTGTCGAGCTGCTGCATTCCTTGAACTTTACTCCAACTGTAAAAGAAAAAGAATTCCAAAAGTGAGTTCTGAAGCTTTCCTAATACTTCAGGCCTCCTCAATACAGTGCATAAGAAGGAAGAAGTAATTTCTGCTCTTTTGAGACACAGTTTTTTATACACTAAAATGATAACAAGTCACATGAAAATGATGTTTCGGAAAGCAGAACAGGAAGGTTCTGAATGCTTCTGAAATCTTGTGGAAAAGTCAGTACCTGCTCCATGGGCAGGGATTTATTCTTAATTAAATAAGTGCACTTAAACTAACCTTCTCAGCCACATACAAAGGAAAACATGCCCAGCACTTCTTTCCCCTCAAAAAAGTACCTTTAGCATCATTATATCTTCTCATCTCAGAATAAAATTAATTCAGAGTTTTCAAGTTGATACATCACCTGTGCGCTTTGTTTACTCACCCACACCATTTAATTGTTTTTTTTAAATTAGGAAAGTTTGAAGGAATTAGTCTTAAAACACATGAAAATATCAAAGGAGATTGCTTTAAACCCCAAATGGACATGAAAGACACCCAGGAGAGAGTCTTCTCAGGTGCAGATGAAGTATTGATAAAAACAAGTGTTTGAGAAACAAAGGAATAAGCTTAAATGGGATTCTGAACAAATACCAATAAGTCAATGAAGAGTAAAAGCAGACACTGGCGTGAATAGGGCTTTTCAAATTGGAAAATTGACCACTTAGTTAAAACAACTAGGACAGCATTTTATGTGTTTAAAGGTCAGAGGTTTTGATATAGTAATAAATAAGCTAACTTCCCTCAGTGTCATCCATGCCATCTGCATGGCAGTAAGTAAAAGTAATGTTTTCCATTTAGAGAGTGTCCAAGCTAAATCCTAAAATCTTAACCCCCCCAAAAAAATAAATCCTACAACCCAGAAATGTTAAGCAGCTTCTTATTCATTCAGGAAAAATTTCAGGAAGTAAAATGGTAGAAGGTGGCAGTGATCAGGAATAGACAAAGAGGAGGATCAGGAGTGAACTATAAAGAATGAAGAGTTAATACAGTCTGAGGCCATTCCTCATTTTTGATATTTACACTGAACTCAAAGACAGAAGGAAACAGTATTTGATCTAAAAACAAAGACCACTAACACTTAAATCATAAGGGCTTATTTGCTTGCATATTAAGCCTTCAGTTTTCAAAGATTCAGTATCCAGCTTTCGTCCTCACGATCTGCTGATCGAGCCTCTTTGGGCAGCTGGATTTTGAACTTGCAGCACCAGGGGAGCACTTACAGAATCCAGCATTTGAATTTTGGGATGGAATAGTAGGAAATACTTTCTTCACTGGTGTCAATAGATGTTCCTACACGTTAAGGAAGAATTTCACTCCTTGGATGCCTGGATGGAGACTTGAATGCACAGTGCATGCTTTGAACTTTCAGGGTTTGGAGGATACAATGTGGGATGCTAAGAAATACATTCCTAGAGCTTATTTTCCAGTTAATATCATCCTAAAGTGTTTCAGGTCAAGCACTGCAAGACTGCTTCATATTATGGACCAAAAATCAGTAGAGCATGGATAATAGGAAATTCAAAAGCATGCTCCTGATCAAAAATCAGCACAGGAATAGCACTCAAAGGCAGCAAAAAGAAGGTCCTAAATCACTGTCCCAAGAGATTCCAAAAGGAAATATGGAAGTACGAAATGGAAGCTCCACTTATGGCTTAGTAGAGAAGAAAGTTATTTCTCATTTAGTCAAAGGAATTGATTGACAGAGGTTGAAAAGATTATTGCTACAACAACCACGTCATTTACTTTTCAAAAGCTCAGTGAGGAATCACTGAATAAAAAGTTTCTTTGTTCAAGTAACAGATTTACACAGCTGGACATCAAGAGCAAAATGCTGCAAGATATAACACAGAAACACAGGATCAGATGGAAAGAGAAATAATTTCCCCGCCTTATGCAAACATCTGAGATGTTACAGTAAAGCCAACTTAATACTTTGAAAAGCTGTTAAGCCTATGGCCACTTACGTTCTCAAAACTGAGATAATTTTGTTTAGAGTATTCAGGAAACCGAGGTTTAAGGAGACTTAAACTGGTGTTTAGAATAGGAAGAAGAGGGCTCTTGTACTGGCATATCCGAATCTCAGTGAACATCAGCCCCTAGCCTTCTGTAAGTTTTTGGGGTAAAAGAAGGTAGGATTATACCTTCCCTTGTCCCCTGCCTTACAAGAATGACTGGCTGCAGTTATGTCAAACTTTGTTTGTTTGTTTGAAATAAATCAACATCTTCCAGTCAAAACAGAAAATTCCTTTTCAGCTCCAGCATTCCTGACGTGACAGTGAGAAGAAAAATCTCCAAACTAGAGCCTAATACAAATGCACCAGCCTGTTCCTCGGGGCTTGCTCATGGATAATACCTGCTACTATTGCTAGACATTACACAAGCATGTGAAAAGAGGTATTTAGAAACCAGGAGGCAGAAATGTGTCACCCCGGACACCAGTGTGTTACATAATTTAAAATATAAACATTATTGCAGACACAGATTTCTAACAGCTTCCACAAGAAACTGAGTTATTTTGTAACCTATTTTACGTATAATGCTTTCATATCAGACTCACCACTAGACAGTCAGCTAAGCCAGTGCCTAGAATACAGCAATCATTTTGGAGTGCCTTCAAACATTCCCCGGTATTGAGCCAATCATGCAGCAAATCCACTCCAGCAAATCTGCTCCAGCTTTTCAGCCTGGAGCACGGCAGAGAAGGCAGGGACCCTTCCCTGGGGCACCAGCAGGAGGGCACTGCACGGGAGGGCTAACACAGGGGTGTCAGGCTCACTGCAGCTCTGCATCTTATGCTTTAAATGCTGGCACTGTCACCCCACCACTGCACTCTCCACTACCTCCAGCCACAGCTCTAAAGATCAGGTTGAATCACCGCCTCATCAATTTTACCACCAAGCACTGATCTGTTTATAAACGTTTCTGAAAGATAATCTCTGTAATGTGGATTCAGAAGTACGTATTATGGAAGAAGAGTCAAGGAGCATAGCAATATATTTTAGATTTCTACTGGACATTTAAACACTAAACAGAAAAATCCTTTTATCGTGTTTTATCTGTGCATCCTTTCCTTTGGTACCTTTGTAAAACACCCACGCACGTGGACAGCTATCTCAGTGCTGTCCAAGCATATGTGTGTTCTTTAAACACGTGAGAACATTACAAGCAATATTTTTCTTTTCCGTTTTTCTCTTTTCTTTTAAGAAATTTTAAAAATGCTTTTCCTCTCTATCTCCCCAAAAGCACCAGGGTGCTTTGTTTACAAGATAAACTGACTTTATCTTACAACATTCTGGATCTCCTGTTAATGTGCAATGGCCACTGACTGAGTCCACAAGATGCAAGCCATTCTGGAAAATGAGAACTGAGCACATAAGTTAATGTCCAGGTAAGAAGGTTTTTCAAAACTGAGAACAGTTACCCATCTGAGGTGAAAAACTAGTAGATCTTGAGAGCTGTGTAATTCAGACGTCATTTGCAGTGGTGAGCAACTTCTTTATTTGCCCAGACTGGTCAACAAAATACAAAATTAATTCCCATGAGGCTGCATGAATTGCTATTGTTACAAGCAATTCTCTCCTTTGATTACCATTTCACTAGAGAGGCAGTAATCCTCTTTTGAGAGAAACTGGAATAAAATCATGCACAACAATGTTTTAATAACAAAGACAAGAAAGTAGATGCAAAACTTATAACAGGTTTACACATTCTCTAATCACTGCCATAATAAAGCACTGATTTGATGATAAAGCATTTGTGTCCAAATTTTGATGCTACAACAAAGTGGCCAAAGGTCCCTGTGGATTGGCACCATGAAGTTCCAGCAGTGGCTTAAAAAGACCCAGGTAATACTGAAGAACAGGGAAAGTTCACACAGTGTTCCTTTCTCAGAATAAACCCTCCCTAAAAATATAGGGGATTGGAACAGTTTGTATATGATAACCTTTCTTGATTATGTTTTAATGTCTGTATCAAAAATTAGGATATCTACTTATCTTACTGCTGAAGCTTTTCATTTCTGATATCAGTACAGTCTAACACAAAAATACAATCAGAGATCTCATCCTGACATTATTGCCAACTCCTCTGGCAGGAACTTCAACAAAATAGCCAAGATTCTCAGGACCTGCACATGCAGACAGAAGAATTTGCTCTGTGGATACACTGAAGTCCCTCTCAGAGGGGAAAAAAATGGACATGTTAACTGTCATGAGGGATAATGGATGAGCCTCGGGTTACATGTGACCTCAGGCCATACTGCTGGTCTTGAGAGGCACTGATAAACAGCCCTGCACACCTCCCAGGCTGATGTCTCAATAGAGAAGCAAAAGCAACAGCTCCCTTTGCCATGGTCCTCTTTTATCTCGTTCAAGACTTCTCTTTTTTTTACCCCAAGTCAGGGGAGAGCTAAGAAACCTGGCTAGGCAGGTATTTAGAAGAGTAATGGGCAATAAAGCCATTTATTATAGTGCCTTATAGTGCCTTTTGAGTGCAACAGTGCAAGATGAACAGAACCACAGAAAGGTTTGGGTTGGAAGGGACCTTAAAGCTCATCTGGTTCCAATCCCTTTGGATTGGATGCCACTCACCAGACTAGATCAGGTCACTCAGGACCCCATCCAACCTGCCCTTGAATTCCTTTGCCTATTTATGCATAAATACGAATAAGCAAACAGACAGCAAAAAAAAAAACCAGGCCAAAATAATCAAACAGGGAAGCACTACAGGACCAGAACAGGTAGCCAGGGAAATTAAGCACAGCTTATTCTTTGTGATGGGATATATAGCACGTTATCTTTGCTTGGCTCCATTTTAAACAACGCTTATTAATAATGCATCATTTAATTTAACAATGCCTTTTAGTAAGAAAAGAAAGGTTAATGATTACAGATTTAGTGCTCGTAGAATGTGCTTTTAGGAAAAATGCTGAAATGCCGTGTCTAGCAAAGTGCTGCAGCTATTAATATAATCTCGGAAGGGTTACAGACTCCGTCTTTTAAGCAAAAATATCAGTGGCATTTGGAACCGTTTGTTTAAAACTGCAGACTGACAGAATGGGGACACTAAAACATAAGGCTAAAGAGAATAGATGCAGCAATGTTACACACATCTCCTTGCTACCCTGACTTTTCAAACATGTTCCTTGACGTGGATACTTTTCTGCGTTTTCGCAGAATTAGTTTTCTGTAAAGTGCCTGCTGCAGTTCGAAGGATGATAATTGGACTTATTTTTAACCCCAAAAAATAAACACTTTAATGACTCCCCATAATGCGATGGCTTTTTTTCTTGTAGAGCTATCTGTCAGTTGTCAGAAGTACTTTAAAGCCCTGAAAAATTAAAACTGTTTTAAGTCCTGAACCTAAGGTAGTTTAAGAGAGTTTTACATTCCCAAATTTAGTCCAGTATGCACCAAACTGAGAACATCCTGCTAGTGAACCAGTAGAAAAAAGGTGGCCAAAATAAATAATTGTCTGTTATTGTGCAGGGAAATGGCTCAATATCTGCTATTTCCTGAGGTTTGCACTGTTCACATTACGCAGATAATTCCCGAAATATGAAGCCTATGATGCCACAGAGAAGGATTGTATGATCACACCATTCCCCTTTCTCCTTAAAACCAAGAGCTCCTGGAGATGCAAGGTTGGTGTAAGCAAGGATTTAGACCATCTCAAGAAATGGCCAAGTTAAATATCTCCTAAATCCAATTATTTGACATTTCCTGTTTTCTCTCAGCTTGCTTGTCTCCACTGAAAGTTAGATAAGTCTTCCACTCAGGATCATCAAACATCAGCATGTTGTAACTTCTGTTTAACCATTAGGAAGAACAACTGGAAATTTTAAGTCTGAAAGACAGAACTGAACTAAGAACTAAAACTAAGAAGTGTCACCAAACTTCAATCAAATGAAGGTTTTTCAATGTAAACCTGCAGCTTGAGGCCACGTTTTTCTCCTGATCATCTTCCTTACTATTACAGTGGGTAGTCACGTACTGCACTCTCCCTTCACAGCACTGCATCGTTTCATGGTGCTGACACTACAACAGGTAGTACCTGCAATCATTTAGGAAAGGTTTAAGATGTGTTTTGCATTCATTTTTAGCATTCTTTTTTTTTTTTTTTTCTTGGAGAATTTTAATTTTTTTCTCTTCAAGAGCAATACCTCAACACTAAGCTCAGAAAGCCCCTTTACCACAGGATGTATCTTTGAGAGTTGTCAGGGAAACTGAGAGAACGAGAAGAATCTGAGACAAAAAGAATGCAGCCAAGTACTATAAAACCATCTCACTCAAAGTAAAACAAGCAAAAGCAGAGACCAAGGACAAAAAAACAGTGGCAATTGTTTTAAAGACCTGAGAAAGAGGGGATTCACAATAAAATGAAACAGAACCACTTGAATTAAAAATGTCTCGATTAACAACTTGAAGGGACAAGCACAGACTCCAAGCTGTAGGACCAGTAAGAAGAGTCAAAGAACTATCACTGTTATTACTTTTGGAGATAGCCACTATTGTTTCAAGGCATCCTTATTCATAAGGAAAAAATAAGAACAGCTCCAGCTCCTCAGGCACCCTCTTTAATAAAGATCCTAAGGGGAAACTGGAATGCCACAAAAATAAATATCAAACAGCAATTGATACCACACCTAGGCACATCTCACTCCATTTTTTGACTGCTGCAGACACTTGACAGGAAATGCATCTTCATCCCTGCTATTCGGTGTGTTGTACAAAGTAAAATCTCCCAGATTACTTGGCTTAATTTACTTGTTTACTGCAATCTTCATCTGTAAAATGGGTTATCTGTAGGAAATGTAATGGGCTGTGATATGTAAAAAGTCACACTGGATAAACCTAATGATTCTTTCTGCTTCTGGACTAGAAAAAGAAGAAGATTCTAATCATCACTGCTTACAGAGCTTATGTAACAAGAATTTGATGACACAGACAGATTTCAGATCACTAGCAAAGTATAACTACAGGTGTTACAAGTAAGACATAACCTAACAATAAAGAACATTACAAGTTTAGAAATACAAATGAATACTATACCCCCTTTCAAACAGGCACCAGAAATACTGCTAGAATTGTCACCTGAACGTAGGAAAACTTGTGCATTGCTCATCAACCACTGTCTTGTCCTTCTAGTTTCTCACAGGCTCACCAGAACTCACATAAAACCTTTCCTTGGCACCTTTTTTTTTTTTTTTTTAATTTTATCAATACCGTTAATTTTGTTCCCAATTTCTTTTGACTAGGCTTTAGCAGCCACTGGGGTATATATGGAACAGAATGTCACTTTTACCTTCCCTGCTCATATCACCCCAATTGAAGAAGGTCTCTCAGGCAGAGAATTTGTTTCTGCACATCCAGAAAGGAGGGAAGGGTCTGCAATGAAGTAAATAAGGTATTCAGCCCGTGCCTCAATAATTTATTAAAAACAACAGCAATATTTATTTCATTTCAGTGACATCATATATATATTATATGAATATACATATTCTTTAAACATCTGCTTTAGTTTTCCTGTATTCAGTCATGTGTGTAAGGAGCATCTAATTATGAAGAGTTGGCATTTGGATTTACAGGACAACCAGTAAAAACAATTAAGTGAAAAAATAAGTACCAGGCCCTCATTAGGCACTACTTTTTTGAAGGAACTGACAGTACAAATGTTTTTCCAGGATTTCTGTGAGACTGTTTAAAAATTCATCAAAGCATTTCCACATAAAGTTGGGCTTTGAAATATATATAATCAAACTTGGAGTTAGTATAGATCTCCCTGCCCATTTTTAGCCTGATTGCCTAAGGAAGCACAGAAAATTTGACCACCCTCCATGCCAGCCTCCCTCTTCCAGCCCCTGCACTTCCAAAACTGCTCACTGGTTTCCTTCAAAGACAGCAAAGTGTTAAAAGGCTCCAAAATAACAGCATTTCCTCAAGTTTGAAAAACTGTCTTCCAAGGAAACAAAAGGAATAACCTGTGGCTCAAACTGAAAAGCACCACAGAGAAGAGTCTCCACTACAACGGACTGGAAGAACTGAAGATCCCCTTAGACTGTCCAACATTTACAGCACAGCTGTAATACTTGATAGCCTGATGCAAAGAAAGCATCTGCATTTCAAAAATTAAACTCCTGACTGTGTTCAGAGGTGCTTGGATTTCCCCTGTAAAAACTTCAAAATCAGGTTTTGGTGAAAAATTGCATAAGTTGGATTTCTATGTAATTCATGTCCCATTGAATTTGGATTCTCACATAAGCTACTAGAATTGGTGGGTGGCAGCTGCCTTAGGTGGTACACAGGTGAAGCAGTGAATAAGAAAGGCAAATGAAATAGGTGCAAAGGAGGAACTCCTTTTGGCAATGATTTTCTTCCTTGAATTTTCTCTATTAGGGGACCAAATCTTATGGGAGGAAAAAAACCCAAACATAACCATAAAATCCAAAAACAACAACAACAACCTAAAACAAAACAAACAAAAAAACCCACACACAAGAAAACCAAACAACCACCAAGTACATAAAATCTGTCTACCTTTAGCAACTTTTAATTCAATTTGTTACAGAGCTGTGTCCATTAACATCCGATAGACTTCAGAGCCTGGGACTCATGGCCGGGATGACAGTGCTACATGACAAAGTTTCTTTAACCAACCAACCAAAGATTTCCACACCCTACTTGTTCAAAAGGAAGGCACTGCCAAACACTTCAGAAAAGTTTCTCCACACATAGCACTACTGGCAAGAGCACTGGGAAATTTTTTCACACTCAGAAACTTGCCTGTGACTGGCAGCTGATGAAAGACTTAGTGAGAATTACTGAAGCAACATGTACTCCATGTGGCAATCTGTCCCTTCATGTTGTTACTGAAATAAAACAAGCACTCAGTACATTTATAGAGAACTTATTACACTTCTTCTTCTTTTTCTTTTTTCTTTTAAGCTTAGATTCTTCAGTTTATGCAACTTCCCTGACAACAGTCTTTGTTAAGTCAAAGAGTAATACACTCCCATGTCCAAGGTCTTAAAGTGACAATAAAATGATGTACTACTTTTTGTCACCTCCTCCTGAAAAGTATCTGCTTTAACTTGGCAGAGCATCCATCCTGCAGTACTCCCCTGTTTTACTGTCTGCTATGAGCAAAGCTGCAGGTCCAGGCCATTTGTATTTTGCCTTGCCCTACTTCAAAAGATTTCCATCAGAACTTGAATATTGCCCTCTGATACGAACAGGGAAAAAAAATGCCCAAAGCTATCTGAATTAAATTTTGCACAAAACATTGCTCTGAAAGTATTATTTAACTACTTTTAGCCTGCAGCAAGGTTTTACAGCCAAGCTATAAACTCCCTAATAATAAGATGCCTAATAAAAGTGCTGACAGACCATTCACAGCTTCAGCAGTGCTCATTAAAATGCACTAGAATAGAACATTCTCAGGATGACGGATTTTCAGTGCCGAGGAACACCCAATATCTTGATAAAAACACGCACATTTCTCAGCATGTTCACTGCATACTCACTTCTTCTTTCTGGACAGCATGTAATTACATTACTTTCTGAAAAATAATGACTTTGGCACTGAATATTAATGACTTGTTTAACAACTAACATAAAATTGTACCCTACCTCTATGAAACTACATGCAACTTTACCCAGTATTTCCATAAAAATTAACTTCAAAGGAATACTTTTACTGGAGGATTTCACAATGGATTGCTTTGCCTCAGGGCTTTATTTTTTCTGGGTGTCATAACTCTTCCTTTTTTTTTTTTTTTTCCTTTTTCATAAATCTGTTTAATTTTGAAAATAGCTTCATGTGTTATAGGATTTCCCTTTAACCACACAAGTCATGAAATAGCAGGAAAGGACATAAGTGTGGTTTTCTGGTCTAAAAGCCCCATGTTAGCATTGAGGATACACAAAAGTACTTTGCTACTTGGTCCCAGGAACAGCAAAATAGCATCCAGACTTGGATTAGTAGTCTGAAAAGATGAAGGCCAGGAGGATTTTAGTTCCTATGGAGGGGATTCCCAAGAAGCAGCAAACAGAAACCTCATAAACGTTTATGAGATTTTTTTAAATTATTATGAAATTTCATAGCATAATTACATTAAAATAATCATAGCATAATTTATGCTTTTGCTTAACACTACCTCCTCCCCATGGCAGGGCTAATTTCAAGGATAAGTCAAGGATAACTTCAAGGATAAGTCAAGGATAACTTCAAGGATAAGTCAAGGATAACTTCAAGGATAAGTCAAGGATAACTTCAAGGATAAGTCAAGGATAACTTCAAGGATAAGTCAAGGATAACTTCAAGGATAAGTCAAGGATAACTTCAAGGATAAGTCAAGGATAACTTCAAGGATAAGTCAAGGATAACTTCAAGGATAAATCAGCTTGCTTATGGCCTTGACTCATTAAATTTTGGGGTTTGGTCCAGATGATGTTTAGGGGTCCCTTCCAATCCTAACTATTTTTTGATTCTTTGAATTTTGAGTGTCTCAAGGAAGGAGGTCCTACATCCTGTCAGAGATCCAGACCCACATTTACCCCCCTTAAGCCACAGAGGTGCTCCTAATCCTCTGGAAAATGGCTCTGGCATACTTGTAATCATTAAATACCCTCCATGTTCCAGTGACTGTGAGCAGTCTGAATTTATCACAATTTAATAAAATGCAAAAGAGATGCTGGAGCAAGAACTGGAATTCCAACCCAACCCCTGGAATCAATGGCTGGAACACCAATTACTGGAGCCTTTCCTAATCCCTTCATACCCGTGTTGTTCTGTGCAGAGCAGAACATAACACAAAGGAAGTCCACTGATTCCTCCAGTCACAAATCCCTCCCATAAAGTGATTTCCTTAAAGCAGAAACGCAGGTTTGACACAAAGCCTTGCTGGCAGGACACTGCTCAGCAGAGTGCTGAAATCCAGTGACACGAAAGGCAGAAAGAACAAAACAGGAATGTTGATTAAAGAGCACAGGTAAGAGTTTACTACTTAACAGAGGTAAATGAACTATCTAATTCAAATGTACATGACAGAAAATTTTTTTTTTTTGTCCTAAATCTTTTCTGATTTACAAAACGTGGCTTCCTTTTGATTTCTTAATTGCCTATAAAGCATCTGTTTTCCAGCACCAAAACCTAATTTGTCATAGCAATTATCGATCTCTAACAGAGCCTCTAATGGGACTGGCAGTCACAGAGCCACACAATTTTCAACATCCACAATGCAGCTGCAGGAAATATTTCTGCACTTTTACAAGGCACTTGAAGTCTGGACTACCAGGTTAGTTGAAACATCATTTCTCAATGGGAAATAGCTGTAACAGACAAGGATCCAAGTTGTCAGTTGTCAACTTCTTTTTCTTTAAAAACTGAGGGAGTGTACAACAAGGTTTTTTTCACCAAACAGGGATTATTTGTTGCTCAGGAACGGCTACTAGAGCCCTGGATCCAACACTGACCAGTGCCCATGTTCCCAACTCTTTGTAGGTCAAAAAGTTCTCCATAAATTAACTACTCCTATTTTATGGTGACCTATTTATTCAAGCTCTCTATTTAATTAGGACACGTGCGAGATGAGAAAAATTACAGAATAATTACACCAGTGTCCAGGAAAGCATTTTATGCTCTTTCTCTTCTTTGTGAGAGAGTTCATGAATTCTCTCACATTTCTGACTATTATACAATTCTTTGTTAGAAATCAGAATTTTTGCCATAGGAAACCATGTACCTACCCAAGAATTTAGCCTGTTATTACCCTACCTATTATTTTATTACAAGATTTAGTTCATGTTAGAGTATTTTTTAAAAAACTTCTCATTTTTTTTCTCAGAGCTCCTTTGCCATGGGGGGGGAAAAAAAAAAAAAGAAAAAGAAAAAAGAGTTTTCTGCTGGACTGTCTGGTTTTTGCAGCCTGAAGTCTTAACTGCAAGAGATACAACATTCATTGAACTCAGATATGTGATATCAGGTTGCTTTCAGATTTTGCTTGCAACCAGAATCACTAATTCAAGAGCAGAAATCTCTCTATCACAGATGAAAAACATTCCAGGAGCACCTGAACATCACTACAGAAACAGGAGTCTTATGCCCTTTGAGAATATGGTAGATAAAGGAAACAAAACTTCAGGTTGCTTGTTTAGTCCATAAATAAAGTTCATTAAAGTCTTAAACCCCCACAACAAAAGATGACCTCTTTAACTCACATGAATCAAAGTCTAACAATTTAATTATTTCAATATATTTGCAAGGGCAGTTCAAGGAGGTTTTTTCTTCCATTTTGAATTTTTGATCTTTAAAACACTTTTTAATGGCAGAGACCCATCTCTTTTGTTATAAAATCAAAACAATAAGAAATCCCAAACCTGTGGCTTACAGTGAATCACAGGATGCTGCAGTTTCCCCCCATCTGCAACAGACACTTTACCCTGTGGCAAGATCACAAAAACCAGCTTCTGATCAGGAAAATTTCAAATCAGAAAAAAAAACCCCAAAAACAAAACCAAAAACAAAACAAAAAAAACCCACAAACAAACAAAAAAAACAACACCAAAACAAACCACAGTCAATAACAAAACCCCCCAAATTCTGCCTCAGTTCACTTTCTAATTGTTGTTTTGTGCTGATCTACCTGATACAGCGTTTCAGAGCATCACAGAACAAACCAAAGCCGTAGCACAAAATCTCTTTGATAATCCAGCTAAGAGGAGTTGTAAATTAGTGTGCCTTAGAGATAGATAAAACTATAGCACATCAAAGAAATGCAGATGAGTATTATCACCTGATCAGGTTCGCTTACAGTTTTTTAACACTGGATTGGGTCTCATTTTTACAGAGATTAGGTTAAGGTTAGATTTAAAAAAAGACCATAGAAACTTGGGCATGATGGGTCAAACTCTAAGGATGCATTGTAGAGAAAATGAGCAAAACCAGAAATTGACTATTAGAATTAAAACATGGGGGATTTTTGAAAAAAAACCTAATTTTTAATAGCTTGAGAACCCGCTTCCAGAATACTTAGACTCAGAACTGTCACCATTTCAGTGGATCCAGGGACAGAAGTCCATTGTAAGAGATTGCTGCGTGCCAAAAACACACCAGCCATTGTTTGATTACCAGAAAATGTCTCTTCCACAATAATCCTTTATATGACCAGCTACCAAAACACCCCATCCAGCTCCACTGTGATGTCCCTTGTATCCCAAGTGTCATGTTTCGGGGTACTGAGACCTGCAAGAGTAAAGCAGCAAGCATGTGTATGGGATTACTGTGCCAACACACTGTCATATTTAGATTCACCCAATTTACCAAAGAATTTCTCATCATTCCTGCGTTGATCCACATATAATGTGCTGAAGAATTATCCAGTGGTGGATTTCTGCTCCACATACCACACTGAGACTGCCCCTCCTGAAAGACTCTCCTGTTATTGCACCTATCAAATGTAATTCAGTCAAAATTAAAATCTCCTTCTAAATCCTAGGGTTTATACATTTTTAATATACTGAAAATTAAAAGCACAGGAACATAAGAACACCCCTGTTGGGATGTTTCACTGGCACCTTGTTAGATGAAAGATACTGCCTGCACACCCCTGCCTGTTCCCTTCCTACCTCTGCATGGACTTGCTGCCCAGGAATTTGAATTTGCCTCCACATCCTCCCTTGGCAGTAAAAGTTCAGAAGTCCAGGAAGTGCTTTCTTCCAAGCTTTAAACCAAACTCCTAATAGTTCCATCAATACACTGTGGCTCAAACGTTTCAGGGCTGGGAAATAACAACTCTGTATTCATTTTCCCCCGTGACCTTCATGATTTTCTGAACATCGATCATATCAACTTTCAGCCTTATTATCTCCCAGCTGCCTTTTTTTTCCACAGCCTTGTCTCTTCCTTATAAAGTGACTGCTCTGTTCCATTAATCATCTTGACTCCCATACACAAATATATTGTGAAAATAATTCTCTATACAGACAGACATAAATAATGCATGAGCTTATTCAACAGCTCTTGATCAAGACTCAACTTAGTACTTGATAAAGATGGAGATGAATTCTGCTAAACCCAGCCCTGATCTTGTGGCAGGATTAATATCATTGATTTACCACAAAAGGCACAGCAAAAAGTCCGATAGGATCATCCCACAGGTCAGGAGAACCCTAGAAATTTTAAGTCTGATACCCATTGTTTCCAGCAGGAAAAATTAAAAACTATCTTATGACAAATGCCACCTGGTTCTTCCATTTCTCACCATACAATTGTCTGGATAGTTCCCCAGATCAACACCAAATACAAGCATCTCTTAGAAAAATAGAAGATATGCTGGTGTAGGAAGGACAGGTTTGTAAGGAAGCACAAACTTCATTGTTTAATCAAGTGGTTCATGTTGCCCTTTTACTTATGTTTTTTTTTCCTTTCTTTCAAGAGATTTTCCTCATTCAATGCCCTAAAGGAATTCAAAAGTGCAGAGGACACTTCTCAGAACTACCTTTAACTGGGCATCATTTCTAAACAAAAGTAAGGTTAACAGTAGTTCAAAGCAGTTGCAAAATTAGATCTCTCCTCCAGAAGTGTTGAGGCAAAAAAAAAAATTGGTGCAGAGGAGCTGTAAGGAAAGTAATGTATCTCTGGAATTTTTGGTATTGGAACAGTCAGGACTGCAGTTTCCCTGTGCTCTAAAAGATAGTGTCCCTATACACTTTCTCCATAATTCAAGAGAGGGATATTGCCCCTCACTGTCACAACTCCTCAGAAGGAAAAAAAAAAAAAAAAAAAAAAAAAAAAAGAATACATTTGGAAATTCTTCTCTTGCAGAATTTGAACCAGAGCAGACCATCTTGCTTTTTTTCTTAATACATGTCAATTTTGCCATGCTTTAAATAACATCAATCTGAGTAGTTGCTATTCAAAATAAATGAACTGCCAAAAAGAAAATGCCAAAATGTTACTTTCTTTCAAGCCTGTGAACTGGATTTTCTTGACAATAGAGTCGCATTTGAGTTTAAGTCACAAATTTCTTTGCAGAAATATATCTATCAATCTCTATATATTTATAGACAGATATAGATGGATTAGTGATGGTGTGTTTAGACAGATGATGGTATCCATCTCTCTGAGAATGCCTCTTCAGAAGCACAAACAGTATGCTAGTTATGTTCATCACCCTGTAAGCAATGCCTCTATTCTAAAAAAATTAAAACTATAATGACACGTGTAAGGAAAGGGTTTTTTTGTGAAACAAAAAGAGTCAGCTAGAAATATGTGGAAGCACTGTGTTAACTGAAGCAACTTTTCCCAGTTTATTTGCATTTCAGGTTACCTGTTAACACTTTCTTGATCACCACAAAACCCTGTCACCACAACCAATAAAAAGAGCATGGCTATCTACAGCTGGGAGGAGGTGCTTGTTCTCACGTGCTTTAGGACTTTTCTTGCACAAATTCTGCTTGCAGTAACCAGTTTCCTACAAAACCTCCTTGCCAAAAGATCAAACTCTGCAGTTTTATTCAGGCAAAAGTGCCTTTGAGAATTCTACTTGATTAAGGCATGATTAAAGACTGCATGTTAACACCCAAAGGCTAGAATTTTCAGAACATGCAGAGAATTCAGCTCCTCTTTTTCCATCAATTTTAATCAATGATCTCCTTTGAAAGCCTCAATCCAATTGTGCATCAGATTAAAACAGAAGACCCAGCTACTGAGGCAGCTCACAACTACATCTGCAGATTTAAACAATACCAAACAGATAAGGAGCTGGCCTAAAGGGACAGGTTTTTCAGGAGTGTTTACCCATGTTCCTCACCGAATTTGATCACAGAAATTCCATTAGTTTTAATGGAGCAGAGTTCAGACAACTTTTACTATGCTTCTACAGTATTAGCTGATTTATAATGGCTATCCATCTCTTGCAGGATACATCTTCTAACTTGTCATTTCAATCTACTTTCCTCCTTGGTTTGCAGCATTTTATGGGTTCATAGACCAATATATATTACAGTTTATTGTTTCATTCAGAGCTGGCTTTCGTGCAAAACCCTTTATGGCATAGCTATACCCAGCCACCATGAACTAAAACAACCCCAATAATGTATAACAATTTGAAAACAGTTAAGTTTGGCAAGAGTTTTTTTTCTGCTGGCCCATACAGTCACTCAGACCTCCTGCTACCCAAGAAGCAGCACAGTACTCCAATCCCTGATTTGAATCTACCTTAATGTATTCTTCCAACCAACTGTGAAATAGCACAAGTTAAACTAAGATTTCAATTCCAAGTGTTACCATGGCAAACAAACAGCACTTTCCTATTCCGTTTTGTACCCTAGAGGCAAAATCTATTTAACCAAGTCGCTTTAAAATAAATGTTATTTCCTGGTTCACCTGGGTTAAATAAAAGCAGATTCTCAGGCAGGGCTATCAAAAGCTGAATAAAACTTCGTGAAATTTGCTTTTCCGGAAAACATCACCGCACTTCCCTTCCACAAGAATCTTCTAAAATGGGTCATGAGAGTTTGCCTATAATCCCACTCAGCTGCTCATCAAAGACAAAGCACACTTCTCCCATCATCCAGATGTGGAAAGCTGCAACCAGCATTCCTCACTGACATCCCAAATGCATCCCAAATGCCAAGTATTCATCTGGAGTACTTGGGCCTCTCACGTGCTGTGTGTCATTTGTAGCTGATTTGCACACACATCTGAGTCCTAGAGCCAGAGGTGTTGCAGGTGTTCCTGACAGACATTTATACTGCTGTGGGAGAGGCACAAATGTCGCTTCTTTCCTGAGCTGCTCCCAGAAAAATGGAGCTGAGTTAAAAAAAGCTGAGAGGTTGCACGCAGCGCTCTACTGAAAGTAACACACAAGCAAACCTCAAGACTAGACAAACATTTCCTCATTTTCTACCGACCACAAGCAGTTCTTTGGAGAATTGTAACCTCTCCTTAAAATATTTCCAAATTTCTGGAGGAATGTAATTACTAACAGGTATTTTTGCTTTTGGAATTCTGATTGCACCTGGTATAATTTTGTTTTGTTTTGTTGTTGCTTTGGGTTGTTTTTTTTTTTAATCATTACCTTGCAGAGGGAAGGTGCATTGCTTCTATTCCATGTTAAAATCAGTCCCTGGAGCACACTTCAGAATGAAGAGTCCTTGAGGAAAACAAAAAAGAGAGGGAAAATAAGGATTTAGTGGCTAGATTACAAATCTACATATCAAGCAAGTCTGAAAAGCTTTCTATAAAATATTTAATATCTCTAAGCTCCATGACATCAGCTTCAACTCAAGATTTTACAAGAGCTGTTTTAAATAAGAGTCTTTTCAGTGACTTCAGCAGTTTTTGGTCAGTCACTCCACAGCTACTTAAGAGGCAAAACCACAAACTGTGGCCAAAAGTCTCTGAATACACCCAGAGCTACAGGCACAGAGATAAAAAAGTAATTTCACCAGTGTACCTGCTAACATCCAGCATCATATATCCTTACAGATAGCTTTCAGTGTGACACAGAGCTTTATATCATTTAAAGATACTGCTGCCTTCTGGGACTTTTCTTTTACATAGCTGAAGTGGTTTGAAGCAGCATTCATTCATGCACTGTTGTACCAACCATCCAGGAAGCATAAAAAGGAGGGATATTTTTATTCAGTCTTCTTTTATAAACATTTGAAAAACCACGCTTGGCTAAAAATTAAGATTTTTCAGCGAAGAGCGGGCTTTTTGAATCATTATCAGTGGTTTTCATTTCTTTCAGAAGCACACTGATTTCAGTGGTTTTTATATCCACAGTTCAGTTTCCATATAAATTTGTATCGACCTCAATGAGGATGGTTTGAGACATCTGTAGATCTCATCCAAGTTTAGTCAGTGACAAAATAACACAATTTCCTTTTCCTTCTGCTCTATGTTATTTATTAAGGAGTTTGTCCAAAGAGTTATTTCACCATATTTATATATTAAGAATATCAACTCCATCACCCTTTTCTTCCCTCTTGTAATTGTAGCACCACTTGTACTACTACTACTGCTAAACAGGGCTGTGCCTCCTCTTGCACAAAGTTTATACAGATAATTGTGAAACCTGCATATCATACAAGGCTCAAAGTAAGCCTAGAAAGGAAGACCTTTTGTGTTTAAGAAAAACTATTCAACAAAGGAGACTAACTGTACCTACACTTGAGGGCAGTGCAATCACCCTTCAAGTCCTTTCTTTGTAAGCTCACCCCTTGCTGCAGTCAGTGGAGTCAGTCTACAATATTGGGGGCTCATAAGACTGGAAGAAAAGCCTCTTACTGCCATAAAAACAGGCTCTCTTTTATAAGTAATCCACCAGTACCTCACCTATGAAACAGCTTTTACTATCAATGGTTTCTTAATGAATGCACTTTCTAAAAATCTCAACTCCAACCCAAATCTGGCTACCTGGAAACCACCTTTATTCTGCTCCCCATGAACTGCCATTGCAGATGAGGTCAAAATTCCTCTGCTAAAGCTCTGCTGTTCAAGGTTTTAGTGTTTCCTTTTTGCAACCTGTGCATTCTAACAGCACGTACTCCCTTTGTGCTCTGAGTTGAAAAGACAACATATTAAATCAACCCCCCAACTTTGGAACTTGATAATGTCCACAGACCACTATTTGTCCTGAACTGCTCCCTCCCAGCAAAACAAACCCTGCCTGAATGAAATCATTTTTCTTGTCTTGCCTGGCATAACAGCATCCATTACTCCAGACACTGCTTCCCAGACAGGCTTGCAGGACCATTTGTGTGACAACTCCTAAAACACTTACAATGCAACACTTTACAAGAGGCTATTTCAGCTGTACTTGTGTGGTTTCTGACATTCCTGTTAGCACCTAAGAGTTCCATGATTTTTTTTTTTAATATTTAATAGCAGGGAGGGGTTATTTTAAAGGGGATTTTAGAAGGTCTATGTGTGACAGGGAAGCACGAAAGCAGGTTATCTATGAGAAATTGGTCAAGTCTTTTTCCCTACATATTATTTTTCCTATTTGGGCTCAAGGATACAACACACTGGACACTCTTATAATATTGTATTTACAAAGACAAGATATGATCTCTCTCTCTCTCTCTAAAAATATATATGATCAACTTGTTAAAAAACCAGCAGTCACCCATTGCCAGTGGCTTTTTAACCAAAACCAGGACACATTTAACAACCACAAATCAAAGTTCAGAACTCTTGCCTTGCCTTAAACACCTCTCAAACTCTCTTTTAGCACTATCTCCAAAGAACGGGTTCTTCATGTCCCAAATATAAATGCATCAAAGAAAAAAAAAAAAAAAAGGTTGAGAACAGGTAGTTTCAAATGTAGGGAAAACAGATTCAAATTAAGTTGTGAACACTCCAGTTCAAGCACACCAGGAAGGCACTCTGAGAGAGACATGAAACCAACATACAGATTTTTCAGTGGCATTTGAAGCTGATCAAAGCTAACTGCACAAAGCTATATGTAAGCTAAGTGGCAGAAGATTAAACAACGTCCAGAACAAAAGGAAACGCTCCATTTTCTCTTTTTTTTTTTTTTTCCTCCTGAGCCGCTTTGTCTGACCAGAACATTGTTTCATTAAGCCTTTTTCCATCTTCCAGTTCAATCACATCATTGCCAGAGTAACTATCTAAAGCTGTGCTTCCACAGCAGCCTGAGGAGACTGATGCCCTTGTTACAGCTCAGCTGCAAATCATGCATCTACGACAGCTTTATGATTAGGTGGAAGGGAAGGATGAGGAAAGGCAGCTAATATTTTAATATGGATCTGAGGTACCTAATGATAACAACATGTTGATTTGAACAGCTACTCGCTTCAATCTTCTAATTTACTGGCTGATGGAAGAACTAATTTATTTTATGCAAAAATCCAATGGAAAGTTCAAGAAGACAGCCTGAGATGCATTCTATAAAAAGATACCTACTATCAAATGATTGACACTGCTGCAGCTATCTGCAAGGCATTTCGAGCAAGTATTGATTGTGTTGATGTGAGAGAAATTCGTGGATAACTGCTGCTCCACAGAACACCCTGTTTACAGAATTTTCTGTGAGACTAAGAAGAAAAACTTTTCGACCAAGTAAGTGACTTGGGGAAAAAAATGTTGCTTTGGAAAAACTAACAATCTTTTTCCTGTGTTTGCCTGTTTAATGGAAACATGGAACTGATTAGTGAAATACGAATAAAGTGAGTACATTTTCACAGAAAGTGAAGATGAATGGTTATTTTTTCCCCCCCCACAGAATACGACAGTTAAGACTTACCAAATTTTATGAGGGGGGAAAAAAGACACAGATTTAAATGGGGTTTTTGTTTCTGGGGTTTTATTTGATTGTTTGGTGTTCACTTGGGCTTTTTTAAGATGACAGAGGAGGCACTCCCCACCCTCCCAACAAGGGTGTTCAGCCATGGTTTATGCCAATCTCCGTCAGCAGGAGGGAGGGAGAGGTAAAGCACACCAAGGCCTCATCAAGCTCAATCCAAAACACACTTTGGCAATTCCAGAGCTCGTAGGATCACAACTCCACTACTGCTTATTTCCATCAACCCCACAGCAGACAGAAAAACTGGGAGCACAAGCACTTGCTCCCTTTCATAGAAATAGAAGAAATAAATGTCTTCGTTTTCAGGGACAAGTTTAATTAAAGGGACGAGGCCTAAAAATTGAAAATCCAAAAATTTATAGAAATACGGGATACAAAAAATTATTTTCTTTTTTTTTTTTTTTTGACTGTATGGGGTGGAACATCATTCCATTACGAGCTGGATGAGTTCACAGACTTGTTTTTGCAATTAACCCAAAATTAACTAAAGCAGTGACTGAGCGCAGGGAGGGCTGTGAGGGGAACTGAGCGGCAGCACCTCAGGAAAAATACATTTAACAAGGGGCACTGAGGGGTGAGGGGAAAAGTGTGAGAAACAGCCCTGTGGCATGCCAGTCAGAGGAGTCAGAAAGGACAAGACAAGACCCAGCAGGGGTTCCCCTGTGGACCAGGCTGCTGCAAAAGGGAGAGTGAAGGAGGAGCTGCACAGATGAACCACAGTGGTTCCCACTCCCCATCCCCCTGCGCTGCTCGGCAGAGAAATTACTGCCTTCATCTTTTTTTTTCTCACCACACAAATCTACTCACATCGGAAACAGAGCTTCATTTCCCCGAGTCGAGCCTGTTTTGCCCACGATAGAAACGGGTAAATTCTCTCCCTGTCCTTATTTTGACCCACAAGCTTTTTCACCATCTCTTTTTCTTCCCTCCCCACACTGTTGTGCTGAGGAGGAGGGTGAGAGAGCAGAGGGGTGGGTGCCGGGCAGCCAGCCAAGGCCACCCCCTCCACACACAGACTGTGCTTGTGCTTCGGGTAAAAAGAAAAAAAAAAAAAAAAAGAAAGTTAGCAGAAAAGATTTTAAACGCAAACAAGAGCGAGAGACCTCTCCACTTGCACAGATGTGTGACCCAAAGCAACCTCACCAGCCCACTCCTCTCATTGAGGTGTTCATCTCACACAGTGTTGAAAAGGCTGCTGTTCCAGCAGGAGGGCTGCCAAAAAAAAACAACAACAAAACACACACACACCAAACAAACAAACAAACAAAAATCCCCACTTGGTCTGTTTGGGTTTTGGGTTTTTGGTTTTGTTTTGTTTTTTTTTGAAAAAGAGGATCTACAGATTTGACAGGAAGACAATAAAGCCACAGCTTCTAGGTAGAAAGAAAAATATGAAATCTCCCCTTTGAACAAATTTCATTTTAAGATCTGTCCTATGTCTTTTAAAAATGGAAATTTTATTCTACGCTTAGCGTGATGTGCTGAGAACCTGTGAGAGGTCTAGTTAAAAGCAGTGGTTTATCATTTATTCTGTTTTGTTTGTGATTTTCACCCCCCCCCCCCACACACACACACAAAAAAGGAGCCATGTTAAGGGTACAGTCTAGGTATCTCCTTTTGGTCAGTTTGCTTCCTTAAGCCTCTTTAGATACAATATTTTATACAGGAATATAACTGTCATGTATATAACCAATCTTTACTGTTAATTTCAAAGCTCCTAACATTTGTCTTGCTCTATAACTCAATAATAAAACTCCCACTGACACCACTATCAGCAGAGCTAGCACAGGGCTAGCCAAGGCTTAAAACATCTGCTCTTATTTATCCAGAAGTTAATTTTTCTATCATAGTGTAAAGAAATTACAGTGGAAAATAGAAATACCTGTTTTAAAGGATAAGTTAATAACTCCATGAGCCCTGATTTACTTCCAAGGAGAGTGACCACTGTCTTTGAAAGGCAAAAGGTATGGATGTCTCACCCAGCTGTGTAACTCTGAACATACAGGTGGGGGACAAACCTCAGAGCTGTCACTACTGGGAACAATTTTAACATCCACCCAAAGCCATTAAGAACAATTTGCAGTGAACTAATTTTATAGCCAGTAATTGCATTTTAAAGTAATGTCATTAACATCAAATTGTACCTAAAAAGTAGGCACATGTGAAAGACTGAAGACCTGGATCCTTCCTGGAAGAGACGATTATTTTTTTTCCTCTGCTCCTCACCACAAATAACTCAGATAAAAAGACAATTCCTCTGAGAAAACAAACAAACAAACAAACAATGTATTCCAGCAGCCTTTATAAGCCTTTTATTAGAAATGTAAATTGAAACTCAACTGCCAACGTAACCTTTACCTCCCACTAACAAAGTATCTGTTAAGATACTGTGTGATGGAATAACCAAAAGCCTTGCTTCTCATTTACTGGGTGACTGACTAGCAGTGCAAATGCTCTCAGTCAGTATAAATGCAATGTCAGAGGGATTTTTGTTGTTGGGTTTTTTTTGTTGTTGTTGATTTTTCTTTTCTTTTCAAACGTTGCAGAATGATAGATATGTCAACCACATTAGAAAGCAAACTCAAAGTAACGCTTGCATGACTGTTTCAAACTTGATTTTAATTAATTGACTGCCTGGTAGTTCCACAGAATGACAATATGCATCAAACACAAAGGATCCTTCTCAGGCAGTTCTTTATAAAGAAATTATTATCACACAAGGATGGAAGCATCAAGTTTCAGAGTCATGCTCAAAGCTTGGAATATTTCTCTCTGAGGTAACATGGTCCTCAGGAGTTTATTCCCTATAAAATACAGACTCAAGAAATAAAGCACATGGCCAGTTCTTTGGTTTATATATTTCAGCCTGAGGTTATGCTGTCCCTGGGCAAAAATCATGTTACATTCTGCACAGACACTGGCAGAATAACAAGAGCTTTAGTATTGGATTTGATGTTTTAATGGATAATTAATCCAGATCAGATGTTTTAAAGCAAGGAACGCTTATTTCAGCTGTGTACTTGATCTGTTGACAAGACACTATTCTAACTAGATTTCCTTGGAAAAAAGTCAGCCTGCCATGCTGACACATACAAAAATCCAAACTTTCTGCCTACAGAGTTGCATTTCAGCTTTCACTTTTTAAATATTAGCTCTAAAGTGCTGTTACACAGATGAATATAATAGCTAAATTTATCACAAAGCAAACTTTACAAACACTAAAAATCTTAAAACATCCTGTTAGTATGAAGATGCCAGGGAAATGACAGTGCATTTTTGAAGAAAAACACTATCTCATTTTATGGTTTTCTAGTTTGCAAAAGAACACAGCTGTATAGCTCGGCTTAGGGGTGGAAAAGCTGTGAAACACAGACTTTTTTTCCTTTCCTTTTTAATCAATAACTCATAAATTGGTGCTCGAAACATATTTTTAAGAGTGATCATAATATAGCGAAGATGTTTTGACTAAAGAGCTTGGGATCTGCTCCACTGGAGATATGGAAAACGGACACTGGCTGTGTGGGACACTTAAGGTGGCAAGTTATTAGAATGGGGATAAAACAGTGAGAAAAGGCAAAGCAATTAATTTGCAGTCAACTTCTTCTCTCTGCTAATATGCATCTGTGAAAGGCAGGAGCACAAAGGAGGAGGACAGACATTCAGGGACAGATACTGCGTGTGAAAATGCCCTGGGAAACAGACTCTCTTCATTGTAAGCAGAGTTCCTCACTGCAAGAAAACTTCCCTCCTTGGCTGGGTTCCTCCAGATGAAAAACGTGACAAGAAGCAGATAAATGTGTCCAGATGATGTTTGACAGGACTGAATTGCAAGTCATTCTCTGTGGGGTATCAAGGAGGGGGGAAAAAAAACCCCAAACAACCCATAGTGTTTATGTTTTAAAAGTAGCACATTGTGACCTATTCAAACAATAAAAGAAGAACAGAGAGGATAAATTGCCCAGTTTGTCGATGTGAAATAAATGTCAACTAAGATTAAGAATCATTAATAGCCAATGCTGTAAGAGTGCTTCTTGACATAACTAAAAGCTTCAAAATCATATAATAGTGCTTTTGAACTTAAATGTTTTGAGGTTCTTATGTCACTGTATTTCCTTTGTGCATCCAGCAGTTTTTAATTCAGTTATCAACTGTCTTATTATTGTCAATGTGATTAGAACATGAGCACTACCTAAATATCAAAAGCAGCATGAGGCTTTCTGAGAAGTTTTTATGTCTTTGCTCCACATTTGGAACCCTGTATCTTAAGAGAGCTCACCTTCCTCAAATATCTTGTAAAAACAGGAAGTTTTTCACAGCCTAGAAGGACTTCTGTACATAAAATGGGATTCAGAAAATAGTGAAATTGGAACAAATTCCTTGGAAACACAAAACAAAAAACTCTCCAAGAAGTCATGAAAGCACTTTCTTTTTCCCTGTTACCCCACCTGCGAAAGCTGAAGAACTCAGTATTTACAAATACAGATGCTTATTTAAACAGAAAAAGCAGTAACTATTCCTATATATGTGTTTTAAAAATTCAACTTTCATGTGGTTAAAAAAAACCATCCAACCCCCCCAAAACATGATAAATACTGATTTTAGCTCCTCAAACATTTCTGTAGTATCTGATTTCAGACATTTTTCCCTCACAGATTTTTCAGAAAAGGCAAGTATCACAAGCACAGTTTGTTTCACTCATTCAGATATATTAATTCTGTATTTAATAAGATTTCAGGACATTTATTCCAGAGTTACTCTGAAAGGCAAAGCATTCTGCTTTCTCCTTCTTTCAGTCAGTAATATTTTCCTGAAATAGCTCTCTGTGAAAAACAGTACAAGAATGATGAGATTTTGTGTTAGCTAGTTCGGCCTTTCAGAAAAGACACTGTATTAGAAGACATATTCCACACCAGCTAATATTCTTGTGCCAGAGAAAGTCAATTATAATTTTGAAATAACATTTGCAGTGTGTTACATGCAAAACCCTCTCACAGGCTTTTAAGCCTGACTTGTTTCTCTGTTACAATTCGCATTTAGCAACTTGTTCATTAGCAGGCTATCCGATGGGTTACATTTTCCCTGGAAAATACATGCTAATGGATGTTCCTCAAATATATGCCCTACACAAAGAACACCTCGTGGAAAAAGGTGCAATCTGAAAGTCCTCCCCTGCTGCCTCTTTTGCACCTATGCACATATTTATTCTTTCCACCAGCCTCTGTAATGTACTTAAGAATGATGACATGGAAATAACGTGGTGGGGTTTCCAGTGCTTATTAGAAAGAAGAGGGCTGAGTTCACAGGTAATAAAGAAACAAGCTGCAGGCATGTAAACTACCTCTTTTGCATCTGCAAACGTTCGGCTGTTGATTCCAAACCCTTGTGCTTCTACAAATATTTTGAGCTTTAAGTCTGAATCTCAGTTTGATGTCGTTATTTCACACAACTTCGGTGCAAAGACCCTCAATGCCAGTGCAGAAATTAAGGGAGCAAACTACAGAGATGGCTATGAATTCCCCCAGAAATAAGGGGTAACAGAGATAGAAGTAATCACGTTTTCACAGAGGAACACGAGGAAGAAAGTAACCAGGACCTCTAAAAATAAGGGTAAAGGAACTCAGCCACGGCAGCTATGAGGACAGCAGGACTGTCAATATTTTGGCCTCTGAAGTGGCCCTCCCATCACAGAGCAGCTGAACAGCTATTTTGAAGACAGCCCTGGCAAATTAGGATGTTAGTCCCCACCAGCAGTTAAGCTATCACAAGAGACTACACTGAAGACAGCCAGGTTACTTTAAACTGACACTTAAGGTATGTTATGCTCATCTGTTTCAGTTTTGAATCAAAACAGATTAGAAACATTCAAACAACCTGTTAACAGTAATTTGGCTGCTCAGAGAGCATAATCCAGCTCAGTGGCAGAAATCAGACTGTTCCAAATATACTGCAAAAAAAAAAAAAATTATGTAAGCCTTCAGAAATGGAAAATAAAAACTAACGTGCTGAGTGGCAATTTTCCTGATGTCAGTCCCCCGAGCAAGGCATGTAGCCTTACTGGAAAGGAAAATACACAGGAGGATATTTCTGAAATCCTATCTCTTAAGATATTTTACTGAATGATGATAGAGGCCCCTGGGATTGCATCCTAGAAATCCCTCCTAAGGCTGGTCACCTTAGACCTTCTTTTCATTAAGTGAGAGTAGGGTCATTCTTTTACTGAAAGCATTGCCAGAGAAAAATTTGTTGACACTCTGTTTTAAATGCAGTAGCAGAGAGCAATTCCAAATGTGAAAGATATGATCTAGTTGTCTCTATTGTCCAAGTGGAATAGGCTGCTCAGCACTTTTTATCCAGTTGCAACTTGAAAAACTCCAGATATGGAGACCACACAACATCCCCACACAGCCAATCTGGCTGCTTTCATAGAATCATTGTGAAAAAAAGTGATTTCTTATGTCCAACATCCACACTGAAGGAGAAGGGAGGCACAGAAGGAATCATACATTGTCACCTTGCAATACCTCTAAGACAAAGTGCTGACTACCCCTGTGTGTTACAGAAATTATAAGGCTAATAAAGTTATTCAGGATAAATAAAGAAAAGAATGCTGGGTTTTCAGAGCCTGAATGAAGCAGAAACCAAGAACCAGCCTGTTCAGATCTGTTAGCTCGAGACCAGTTCCAGAGTCAGCTCTTCACGTGCCTAGGAAAGCACAGGGAAAACACAATTTGGCCTTTCAGCTGTCACCCCTGGATCATGCTGAGCAGCACCATCAGTATCTACCTCTCCTACCTGCCTTCTGTGCCAGTCACTGTGGGTTGTGTTCAGAATGCTTCCTGCAGATGCCTCATTTAGTAGCAGGATTGCTGTGGAGTTTCTGCAGAGTTGGCACTCTATAGCACAGGGTTAATTTCCCCCTCCGGGCTTCTGGGGTTTTTTGCATTATTCTATGAAATTTGGTCATTAGCATAAAACCCTTAAATATCTTTTGTTCATGGTTCAAAATCTATGCTCCAAGACGGAGCAAATTTTGCAGACATACCGAGAATAACCCATTTCACAACTTTTAGATTCTTATGACAAGGGTACAGAGATTAAAAATTTGCCTTATGTTACACCTGATGCAAATGTGGGTAGAAATGTTATTTAGGTACTTAAAATATGGAGTTCAAGCAAAAGCACAGCATCCCACAGGAGTCTTTCTTGCATCCTTTCTCAGTAATTTGTCTAAATAGAATAAATTTTCTCCTTTTATGTTTATGCTTTTCTCACAGAGCTGCTTAGATGTAAAGGACACTGATGAGAATGGTAGATGATAATGCTTTATTTGCTCATTGTATGGAGCGAGAAAATGCTTTCAAGACTTGTAAGTACTCTTCACTTTTTACAAGGAAGAATTTTAAACCTTCAGAGAGATTACAGGATTTCCCAAAGTCTCACAGTGAGATCATGGTTGAATCAAGAACAGAAGTACGTTACTTCACCCAGTACCCCCAATTCTAACCTATCCTCTGATTTAACTCTTACTCATTTAATATTAGATATTAAAAGTTAACAGGCTCAAAGAGCAATGACCAAGTTCCTGGAACAGAATCCAGTGAAGGTGACTGAATGTGTAGAAACCACTCCTGGATGAGGGAGGGTCTGAGAAACAAAGAGCTGGGAGACAAGGAGAGGACTCAGGTCATCACAAGTGTTTTGACATTCTTCCCTAACCTCCTCCTTTGGAACATTGCTGGATCTTTGGCATGACCAGTACAGCCCTTTATAATTTACCTTCAGTCTGTACACTAAATTTGCTAAATCACTAACTCACCAGCAAAGGAGATAGTGGTGCAGAAATAACACAATGGGAACGTTTGGCTATTGGGGAATTGCAAGGGACCCAACTGTTTAAAGGGTTTTGCCTCAGACTCCGAGACTTTTGAAGTTACTATAACAACACACCAGCACCACCTAAAAATGTTTTCTCTCCTTTCTTCCTTATATATGCCCAAGACTAAAGTGTTTCAGAGAACCTGATCTAATTGAGGAACCTCCGAGCAAAGAATAATGTTGATCAAAACTGGCACAAGTTGGCAGTTTCACAGAGACAGGGTTGTATTGCATTGCTTGGTCACTTAATTTTCATGAAAGGGTTTTAGCCTTGCCTTCCATTTCCCAGAATCCTCAACAGCAGTGGAGATTTCTACCTAGACACTGAGGAATTCACTGATAGACAGCTTTGGACAGGATAGAAATAGTATCTTCACTCAGTAGTACAGGGAAAGCTTGGAGCCAAGAATGGCCCAGAATAACAACTCCAACAGGGACAGGATTTGCATATTAACAAGGGCACAAGTGATTGCAGCCGCTCTGCCTTCAGAGAGGCCAGTTCCAGCCTCCCTCTGAGGAACAGGATGCTGATCTACAAATCTGATTACATGTGGGTTGCATCAATACGCCATAGATGGCAATGTTCTGCTGTTTAGGGAAATCAAGATGTTATTGGATATTTAATCTGATTATTTTGTGGTGTTTTAAACAGAACTCCACTCTTCCAATGTTCCAATAAACCCAGCCTGGCTGATCCTACTGGAAATGGGAGAAGGAAAGACATGAGAGGCTGCCTACATTATTAAGCTGTTATGGGAGCTGCAGTGAATTGCCAGAACACAAATAGTATTTTCCTTCTTCCTAGCCCTTTTCTAATATCCATCCTCAGCTATACATTTGTTTAAGCTCTGCAGTTTGACTCTGATGACAGGCCTATAACTCAAACAGATGGAAGAAGCCACAACACTAGAGGAGACACAATGCTGACCTTTCCCTCTGATAGTTAATTCTTATACTCGTGACAATCTTACTTGTTATTATGTACTATCTTAACCTATTGACCATAAAGAACCTCCACAAAGTCTATACAGATAAATCAACTGATGCTTTAAGGGGAGTTTTGCTGCAACATTATTTTATAACAAAAACCTCTAACTGCACATGGTACAGTTTAGCACTGAAGCTAATCTGTTAAAAAAAGAGAAGGGAAGGAATAGGCAATAAAATAAAATACAGTAGTAACACTCACTGTAAGGTTCTTGTATTTATTTAAAAAAAAATACACTGCGCTTGTCTCCCGCCCAGATACTGATCTACCCTCAGAGCTGAAAAATACATTTTTAAGACAACTTATTTGATGTTCTACTGGCTGTGTTATGTATTCAGAGCAGGTAGTCTGAAGCAAAGAACAAAGGCTGCGTAATTTGAACTTTAACTCATACTTCACAGGTCGATGCCTCACTCAGCCTGCAAGAAAAAGCAATTATTGCACTTGAGCTAACAATATTATAAAGGGGGGTCAGGGACACACCATTTCATTGGTGAAAAGATGTGCAGTAAAAAAACAAACTAAAAATAATTAATTTTCTTAAAAGCACTATAATTTCATCTCCCTGACTGAAGAACTGTTCAAAAGCATAAAAGAACACACTGACATGATATTAGCTTCTTGAAATCTTACTCTGAAGTAATTTTGGAATATAGTTATAAAAAATGATTGAGCTTTTTTTTTTTTAAGTTATTTAAATACCACACTTTTCCCTCTATGTTAATTAAATGCTTTCTTAACAAAAACTTTAAACAACGGCAGCTCCAAAACAAATAGTGATCTGCTCCTAAGCAATGTTAATTTAAAGCAACCCTACACAATTTTGGTAGCTTCTGTTTTTAACAGTGGCTGCTTTCATTCTTGGAAACAATCGCTGTTCCTTTTGGAACAGGTAAATTGCCTCAGTGAGTGACAAGTTAGTCCTCTTGCTGTGAGACTGGAAGCTGCTCCTTCAATCAAAACTAAGCTGGTTGGAAATAACTGATTTTATGCCTCACCAAGTTTGGTCTTGCCTGAATACAGGAGGACATTATCTTAGTGCCTGCCACAGCTACAGAAAAAGGCCCTGTGTGACTGATGTGCAAAGTGCCAGAACCTGCTGCTTAATGAGGGGAACAGGGAAAGGACAGAAATGTCCTTTCAACAGCCCAACTATGCTGTGGGGGCAAGGACTCCAAAAGACAGCTCAAAACTTGGTTCTTGGCATAACTAAGCAGCCCCCAGCTGTTCCCATGTGATATTCTTTCCCTTGAAGTCCTTGAATGTACCAGGAACATTTATGGATTGCTGAAATATTTGACATAATGGGTAGAAATTCTCACTCGCATCTCCCCAGCTTGCTCTCATTTTGCATTTTCACCTGTTAATCAAAGTGAGGATCAAAACACTTAATTGAGGCCTTTGAAAAAAAAAAAAATCAACTTGTGACCCAAGGCATTTGATCATGCTTACTTGGGTCTGCCCCCCTCGCCCATAAAGCATTGCTTTACTTATCAGGACAGACTAATTAGCTTCTAACTTGTGCTGTGTTCAGCTCTGAGTGAAGCAAAGGAGCTGGAGAACTGCTGCTAGAGATACATTGCAGCAAATGGAAAAGCAGCTGGGACAGTTACACAAATTCACCCACTGTGGGAAAAGAAAAGTTTAAGCCAGTAAATGCAGGATCAGACAGTGCTTGACCTTTGAAACTGTGTGTCAGTCTTGGTGGGAAAACAAATATACCACTTGTCATTAACGGGCATCCCTTCTACATACGAACAACAGGCTATTGTGTTACAGAAAAAAGCAATGTCCTCAAAGTCCTACATTAATCCTCCTTTGGGGCCCGGGGGTGGGGTACACAAAAAAAAAAAAAAAAAGCCCTCAAAAAAGATCAATGCTGTAATTGTTTCATTAAAAAAAAAAAAAAAAAAATTCACTGTAATGACTTCAGTTTTAGTTTCTAGAATCCAGGAGACTGTAAAAGCCAGTGCCCTTCCAATATACAAACTTACTAATATATGCATGTGATCATCTAAAAGTTGTGAGGGTGAAACAAGAATAGCAAGGAACCAAGTAATGCAGTGCAGCAGCCCGTGCAAGAACAGCTTAGAAAACCTATCTAAAATGCAAGATTGCCCTCAAACTTCTTCCCCTCCCACATTTTAAATCTCTTAATTTGCAGCTCATGATCAACATCACAAATGTGAATTGAATTTGCGTTATTGTTTTGGCAGGTCAAAAACTGCCCACAAATAGCTTAAGATGAAATGGCACAAGAATGAGAATGTGACTCCCACTCTAACACACCTGCTGAACCACGTTTAGACACTGAATTGACTCTTCTCTTTTTAGAGGACACTGAAAGCTTTGCTGGTATCAGGATAACTAATCACGGCGTATTATTAACCTAGCATTTTAAAAAAATCTTTTACCCTCATGTTGATAAGAAATCTACTTTAAAATAATTTTATTAACCAAAGTGTCCCTGTTGTCTTATCATAGGAAATAAAGCACTTACTTCTGAAATCAAGCATAAAATGCGAGTGTCTCAAATGATTAGTTGCCTGTATATAAAATGGAATGAATGTCTATTTATACTACTTGAGAGGTTATATGTATGCACTGCAGAAACCACGCTAAGAAATAAAATAAAATCAAATCAGAAAGTGACAGCTCTTGAAATTGTCTTATCTCACACCTCCTAACTGCAGGCAGGCCAATCTGCTTAATCCAGAACAATCCAAAGTGTGTGCCTTTGTTAGATCCCTCTGTATCAGGTAAACTAATGATGATACCTTGTATAAGAGCATTGTTTCTGCAATAAAACACACGGGGGAAAATGAAACTTATGTCCATTTTTTACAACAGTCGTAAAGAGAATAGCAGAGATAAAAATCTGCCTCACTATACAGATGTGATCCACTTACTGTTCTGGTTTCTGTAACTACAGCTTCTGCAGCATTTTGTGTCAGGGGGTTCCTTGCCTGGCAGTGTTCATTAAGAGACTTTATATCAAGGCACTGATGTACTCCATCTGTTTTGAACATATTGCCAGTGTAAATCAGCTTAAAGCAAGTTTGTACACCCCTCACAATATTAGAAGAATCCTCATTTGGCATAAAAAAAACCCATCAGTTCTCATGTGGTCCATTTTCAGGGATGCAAGGCAGCTTAGAAATAAGCTAAACAGATGACTTTGGAGTGCCAGTGAATTGCCTTCTGCCCACAGTTCTCTAGTAGCTGTAGATCAGGGGACCTACACACCTGATCTGCCAAAGAAGATGATGTTAAGGTAATTTTAGTCTTTGTGCCCAGAAAGCTGTGACATCTGAACTACCGCCCTCTGTGCAGCTGAATTATGTAAGCCACTCATAAAAAAGGTTACTTGCAGAGTTTTTATATCTACAATATGTCCAGTTTTTGCCCATTTACAACTCTAGTTAAATCACACTACACCACCACACGAATCAAAACCCAGCACAAAAATATTTATCACAACTGAAGATTCAGCTTTGAATTAGACAAATTACCAGAATTCATTTTCTACCCTTTACCTTTTAGACTCCATCACTTGAATTTAAAAACTGAGACTTAAAGCAAAGAGTGCAGAAAGAAAATCCACATGGAACTGTATGCTTTAATTCAAATCTACTAAAGGAGCAACATAACACTCTAGGGAGTGCTACAAAGATTGAAGACTCCACCTTCAACAGGTAAGTTAAAGCATTCATGTTCTTTTAATAAAGAGTTGGTTATAATGTCTGTTTTTAAGAGGGGATTATTTTTTTAATTTTTTTTACTTTTTAAAGGTGAAGACTTCTTAAAGAGTAGCTACACTGTTATTGAAGGTTTAGGAACTAAAAATATGAACATTTTTTTTCCCCCCCTGTCATAAAATTTAAGTCCAACAAATGTACGTGTTTGCTCATTAATTCAGAAAAATGTGTTGAAATAAAATATTCCTGATAAAATATCTCTGTTGGACTGGTGGGTTGAGCCTGAGTGGCAGAAAATGGTCCAAATACCTCTTTCCAGATTTCTGCATGTAAACATAGGTTTTATTTTCTAAATGATGAGCGTTTTAAGGATGACGGTGCCCTGTCTGCCTCCAGTATTTCTGGATCATATCAGACTTACTCCAAATGCTTTTGAGACATATTATAGTCAACTGGAAAAATGTTTTCTCTAATTCAAGCTGAAAATAACAATCATTTAAAGTGAAGGCAAAAGGCATGTGCTTCACACACTCACACAGAGTAATGGTGTGTGTCCTACCTTCTCTCACCCACTGTAGAGACAGAAAACCAACAGTCACTTCTCAGATCTCCAGCCCACAAGGATACAAAGGGCAGTATTTGACTCTCCACTTCTAACAGCATGACCATGCCCTGTTTTGCAAATAAGCAACTTACCTCAGTTTCAAACATCTGCTAATTCAAGTCTCCAGTATAGATTTTCCTTCAAGGAAAAGCTTCATGCATCTGCCACTCTGCTGCTTACAGAATTCCAATTTATACTTCAGGACCAGACCACAGAGCATAATAATCTTTTTTTTTTTTTTTTTTTTTTTTTTTTAATACTGTTCCTCCTCCTTGTACAAATGAGAATTTTATTAGATTTTTTAAACCAATTTTTAATTACTCCTTTTTATATTGTCCAGGTTTGAATATTTACTAATAAGGTTAATGTGTTTAAGACAACTAATAACCTAAAACAGTTCTTATCTCTGATAGGAGGAATGAGTAGCAGAGGCTCATCAAGAGGTATTCTTAGTTTCTATGTAGGGCCTCAAATTGGAGTTTAAGTATTACTTAAGCACTGAGCTCTCTGCATTGGGTTAAATGCCACTGTAGGCAACAGACTTAATTTTATAGGGTTTTTGTCCCCTGCATATTTCTAGATTTATTTTACCCCCCTTATTTCACCCTGTTTTCTGTAGAACATCTTGCAAAAGACCTCAGTAAGACCCTCTGTTTATACCCCTGTCTGAACTAAACTCCAATTTTCTAATAGCTTGAACAATGTTTTCATAAGGTGTTTTATGTCCATTGATACCCCATAAACAACACTGGGTCCTGTTATTCTGTCAGAATAAATCAGCCTCCTGCCTACAGAACTGAACTGGCTTGCATTTGCTGTAAATTTGTCCAACCCTTTCTTTAGTGATACACAAAACTGAATCCAACTGCTGAAACCTGGAGCTTCATAAAATGCAGAGATTCAGTGCTTCTCAAAACTTATGACTGATGTAGTTTAGGTCTCTGAGTTTAAGGTCAGAAGGGATCCCAAAGAATTCAGTGAAAAGGCAGCTAACAAAAAAAATGGCAAACCCTGCATAACTTTCTGCCAAAAACCACACAAAACTTTGCCTTTAATACAAGGTCAAGATAAAAATGGGATTTAGAGAATTTTTACCAACCTGCTTATCCTCTGTCCCAGTTAAAAGTGAGAGGAAAGGAGAACAAGGACACAAAAAGCATCCACAATAACCCCACAAAGCAGGAGATCACCTGGGGTACAAAGCTCTTATCATCACACAGTCATGATCCACTCTACCTGGAAACACACAGAAGAAAAAGGGATGGTGGCAGCTCTTCCCTGGGGACAACATCTGAGAAGAGTAACGGGGCAGGGAAGGTTGTGCTGTACCCACAACAAAGAACTTGCATCAGAAAGCCATCTCCAAAACACAGGAGAGACCCACCTTTTTAAACTGATGATAAACGCTGTAACAAACTTGTTTAGCAAAGTGTCACCCACAGACAGCCCTGGATTCCCACAGCCTGCCCAGAATAGCAAATAGCTCCAACTTGAGCCCCTCAGAGTAACAGCTCTTGCAAGCAAGTGAGATAAAAACTTATGGTCTTTTGTGGTTTCATCATTTCTTTAGCGAGGTCGGAGTAAATCAAGGAGGAACTGGAGTCGCATTTTAAGAACAGAATAAATATGCCAGTTGCTGTTCCCCGAGCCCGATTCCACACTCACACACCCTCTGCCATGTGAATAAACAGCTGTAAATAAAGGTCTGCCCTTTGGGGAAGGTGGACTTCAAACCTTGGAGCAGTATGTTTGTTTCTCTGAGACTGGCATCAGCATGTGGAGTTGTGAACCAGCTGCACAATATTTTTCAGGTTCTGTGTGTCTTAGAGCAGCAAATGCAGAGGGAAGATGAAACTAGGATGTACTGCAAAGAAGACAAACAGAAATGCTGTAAAGGGAAGAACTCTTTGAAAAGACATTTACAGAAATGGAAATCATAGGAACATGAACAGAAAGGATGAAAACTTGGGATTATAAAATTGCTTCAAGATGCTTAGTCAATATAAAATGTCATAGGATTTACAGAAGCAAGTTAAGCAACTCTCCCTGTGTTTGCTCCATCTTCCACTCTTTCCCAACTCATATTTCTTGGCCACTAGAAGTGTTTTACTGGGCAATTTTTTCCTCTTACTTATTTGGTGGGTTAAATACCATAAAATCTCCACACATTAGATACTACATATAAATGAATATGTATGCATACCATATTGGGTCAAAATCTGTGAAAAACCTACCACTAGAGTATGAAAAGCCTTCCACTTACCAGTACAGAAATAACTTTTCAGCTCCTTCCAGAGTATGTTACTGGTGAAACCAGATACATACACTCTATTGTTCCACTTGGGTCAATGATTTGTGTGAACAGTTTCACCATTTTTTTTTTTTTTTAAACTTTGGATCTTTTCCATAAATAGCGGCTATTCAGAATACACAAACTGAGGAATGTTGATGCATCTGCCCTCAATTTATAGAAAAAAAGGACTATCTGTTTCTTTCTTGTTCTAACTCTTAACACTGTTTAATCCCAGACTTTTTCAACAGCTGATAATGATAGTGAGTGTGCTTTGCTATGAAGTTCTCAGCTACAATTTCTTCAAGCTCATTCACAGTGCTTTACTGAATCCCATTTAATAATGGTTGATTAGTATAGTGTAAAGTTGATTCCTGCCAGATCAGCTCCTAAAATGGTCTAGCAAACCACTGCAGGCAAGAAGAAACCTTCTAGAGTAGGCTTCTATTAAAATCAAAACAATACAATCCTAGCCCCTCACTTATATGAAATTACATTTCAGCCTTTGAAAAATAATGATTTTTTCCAGATCAGCTACTTGCAATGGTTTCATTCCCAAAATACTGTGCCATTCTGTGTTCTGCTGCTACCAAACTATCAATAAAACCCTCATCTCTCATAATTGAACTAAAAACTTCTCTGCCTAAATGTGAGGCTTTTATACCTTGTTCTCCAAGAGGACTGCAAATCAAGTTATCTTAGGGCTCAGTTCGAGTTCAATCAAACCAGAACTTCAAGGACTGTATTTAAGCAGTATTGTGATTAAAAAGCTCATGGAGAAAGAGCATCAGAATCATCTCTGGCATTTGCAGTTTTCCTGACATTGTAGCTTGCAGACATGTGCAGGCCTAAAAGCTGTGGTATCATTTATTTAAACTCTAGAGATGGAAATCTAAGCTTTTGTGTGAGGAAAATTTGATTGAATGCATTTTCTTCTAGTATGAATGGCAGTTTGAAAATAGATGTTATTCAAAAAATATAAGACTACTGGAACAAAACCAGTTCATTTCACTGGTTTGTTTTTTGTTTTTTTTTTTTTTTTGTAAGCTTAAGAGAATGGATACATTATTTTTTCAGCAGTCTCTGGACCCTCTTCTTCACAAAGAATTGCAGCAGGAAGGAAGCACTCAGGGAGCATCCCACTCAAGAGGGCAACTGTGTCAAAGTAATTATATGTCATTCCTATCTGCAAAGCCTCAACAAAACAGTACCAAAAGTAGTCTTGGCTGCTTTAAAGTACATGCAGTCTCATTCTTCCTTACAAACAATTCAACAGCACAGAAAATGTCTTGCCAATAAGAAACAACCCATCTCTGGAATCCAAGGAAACAAGTGAAGAGTATGGCATCACCCAAACAGAGCATTAGGGGGTTTTGGGGGGTTTACTATTCCACAAAATGAAGTTCTTTACTTCAGTCCAAAAAAAAAAAAAAAAAAAAAAAAAACACCAAACAAGGAAAACTGCTTCCTTAAAATCTGTGTATCCACTTGGTTATCTTCTTGTTATTCCCTTCATTTTTATGCTCAGTTTGAAATTATGTCCTGTGTGAAGGAAGAGACTGTTTCTGGCAACAACCTGTCTTCGAATTCTGCAGAGACTCAAACCCTTCCTGTCTTGTCATAGTAATAACAAAGCATCGCAGTTTGATGCTGATGGGAAGAGACAAATTCTGTCTACAGAAACAGAACTGACTGCACTTTTTTTCAAAGAAACTTGGTCTATTTGGCTCATGTGACGGGCCTTGGGTAGCTGGGGCTGCAGGGGGGACTTCTGTGAGAAGACACCAGGAGGTGCCCCAGGCTGGGACAGAGCCAGCTCCAGTGGGCTCCAAAATGGTCAGTGGCTGAAGCTGAGCCCAACAGCAACATTGGCAGTGCCTCTGTGACAAAATCTTCAAGAAGGAGAAAAAGTGCCGTGCAGGAGTTTTGAGAGAGAGGGACAACGCTGCAGACACCAAGGTCAGTGGAGAAAAGGGGGTCAGGGGGGTCACTCCAGGTGTCAGAGCAGAAATTCCCTGGGAGCCCATGGAGAAGAACATCAGGAAAGCCCTGAAGGACTGCAGCCTGTGGGAGGGACCCACACTGGAGGAGGAGAAAAGCGTGAGAAAAGAAAAGCAGGGACAAAATCCTACGAGTGGACCACAACCCCCCCATTCCCCATCCTACATGCGCTGCTTGGTGTTAGGGAAGGAGTAAACAGAAGAGTCAGGAACAAAGGAGTCAAACTGACCCTGGGACTTCAAACATTGGGATTCACAAGAGACAGGTGAGATGTGCAAATTCCTGCCACTGCAGTCTATGACACTCATTCTGGATTAGCAAATGGCAATAGGTGCACTGTGACTGTGCTTAAAATACTGTCACACTCTGCATTTTAGCTGCAAAGAGCTGAGTAAACACAAGTTGAGCCCAGTTTCCCAAAAAAAAAAAAAAAAGAGTTTTGCATGATCAATACCACAGGAATATAAGTAGATACACTTCTTTGTTTCTAGTAAACCATTACCTACATTTTCTGGGAAAGAGAATGTGAGTAAAAAAAGAATGTAGGAAAAAATGGAAAAAATACCAAACCAAACCCCCCAAAAAAAAAAATTTCTTTAAAGTGATTGAAGCTGTTGACTTGTTTTGCAAACACAAAGCATGAGGTGAATTCACCCTTTGCACTTTTCCCTCACTGGCATTGCCAGAAGCCCTGTAATAAACCATCTTGCAGGAGAAGACTACAAAAAGTATGTTGACTTTTACCAACAGGACAAATAATACACACTTTGATGGTAACAAAGAGATATACAGCCAAACAAAAGATGACTGACATTTTGGGCATTCCAATGATGCGGGGGGGGGGGGAACCCAAACCAAACAAAGAAAACCCCCAAACAAAACAAACCCCCAAATCCAAACCTACAGCATATCTTGAATGCAGCTGAGATGCCCACATTTTAATTCCTGCATCATTCTTTCTTTAATTAATACCCTGTAAAGTTTATTTGCTGGATAGCAGCTAAAACTATGTCTGTCCCTGGTTTTCATTAGTATAACAAACTCTTTAGATTTCAAGCTCTTTAGGGAAAAAACACATCTCTATGTGGTCTGTATATCTTGATGTATACTACATACATGAAAAATTATCTTCTGTATTTCAGAAGGGGCGGTAGCAGATGAAAATTCCAATATTTCGGAAAAGTTCATTTCCTGATTAAATTCCTATCAACAGTCAGTGTGATGCTAAGAGAAAAACAAGCCTTTGGAGGTTCAAATTATTATCTCAGGAAAACTAGCAAAAAAAAAAAAGAATTACCTCAAGGAAAGTAGTACAGATTTTCAGAGGAGAAAAAAGGTCAGAGATTGGCACAGTTTTATAAAAAAATATATATAAACACATAGTTTCTACTTCCTCACAAAATTGCACGTTTTTATTCTGTTCAGCAACAGGGATTACGAATCTCAGAATCCTTCCTACCACACTGGTATGAAATCAGCTCTGAGGAGGCAGTGACAGATGCATCATTAAAAACATGACCACGAGTGCTGGCCCCAAGCTGTCCCTGGGTTGTGGCACTGAGGTCTCCCATAATTGGTGATGCAGCTGCATTCAGATCACTGGGAGCACATCTGCAGCAAAGCAGGCGGGGAAATTGCTTGTCCCAGGTTGCACATTCACAGCAAACCCTTCCTCTACTCTGACAAAGCGAAACAAACCCACAAACCCAACAGTCACACACACCACCATCAAGAAATCTAAAGTACTGCATCCAGTTTAGAACCTTAAGTTTTATAAGGCCATTCATGCCATGATCCTACTGCACTGAAATCAGAGTTGAGGCCCCAGGTTTCCTAACTCTTCCGTGTATTGTGCATGAACCTTCCTTTCACAAACAGAATCATAAAAAAACCCCAAAACAATAAATTTAGCAACAATTCCAAAAGTCCTACGAATGCATTAACAGGTGAATCTCCAAATCAAAGGGATGGTACCAAATCAAATAAAAGTAAAATTTTGACACAAATCTCACAGGATTTTTCTCTCTTTTTTTTTTTTTTTTTTTTTCTTTTTGGTGGGGGGAGGTTGGCAGTAGATGGGTTAGTGTTTAGTTGGGAGGTATGTTGGTTGTTTTTCTCTAGGTTGTTTTGTTTCTTTTTTTTAACAAGTCCCTCTTTATTCCCTAGAAACTTATGCTTACAGTCTACTGAAACTGTTTCATGGCTTACAGGCACTGTAACAACAGTTACTGAGTTAGGAAATGACTGAAGAATCTGTATCATATTTTAAAGTGCAAATTTTAATGAAAGCTCATTGCACCTCAGCATCTTGATGAGAAGTTATAGAGTTCTATGTCAAGCCTCTCAAAATGTTGCCTGATCCTAAACATATGCCTTAGCCATCACTACATTCCACTTTTCAGGGAGTGACTTTTATTCTCATGGTTTTTTACTTAGTCAAGACTTGGGCACATCTGATTTCCTTTATCCTTTAACACAAGACCTTCAACCACCAGTAGATAGATAGTTCCCTGGGCACATGATCTGGAATCAAACATTTGCTTGATTGTTTTGATTTATTTCCTCTTGCCTCAGTTGTGCTTCAGGAATTGAGCTGCTTGCACTCCTACCCCGGGGGGATTCATTTAATGACTTGCTTTGTTCAATCTGTTTAGTGCATCCCAAAGTCCACGGGATGCATGGAGGGCCAGAGGGGGAGTGGAGAAGGAGGGGAAAGTCAAACATTTTACCAATAGCACACAAGACTATTCAGAAACTTGCTGAACTGTCTGAAAGGTATTTTATGCTTCTTCAGCCTCAGTCTCCTGAAAATCAGACCATAATTTCAGTGCCACTACACTTGCTCCTACTGAAATACAAATACACACATTACTTACCATTTTCGTTGTATACCCACATTTTTCTAGAAAAAAACACAAATTTATCTTAAATTAATCCATCTCCCCCCAAATTGAATAAAACACTTAAATTCCTCAGGCAGTAACTTACTTGGTTACAGATTGGAGCTGGGATATGAAGTTGCAGAGGCCCAGAGAAGTTGCCTTTAGTCACAGGACGGATGGATTGTGATGGTGCATCCACCCCTCCCCACTGAGAGCTGGGAAATGCTCATCAGGCCTCGTTCTTGACAACCTGCACCTGGGCAAAGCCCCCTTGAGCTTATCAGAAGCACTGTCTGCTCCCAGGAACTAACAAGTGTCTAACAAGCACCTGCTTTTTAATGAACAGCCTTGCAAACTCATTTTTCTTGCCTGAATAACAGGCCAAGTGGATTCATATTTTTGCTATTGAACCTTCCAATCAAGTTACTAACTCAAATGGCAGCCAGGATGGAAAATTAATTATGACTAAAGCCTTCTCTCCAACAACCCTATAAACAGCCATGCAAAGGGAGACCCTTGGAGCTCTCAGTTCCCAGAAGATAAGGGGCTAACGTGGATGTCTCAAACACCATGAACTGGAAGGCTGTGGAGCCAGTCAAGGATTGCTGGTGACAGCAAACAAGGATTGTTGGCATTAACACACCATGAGAAAGAGCAAGCAGTGGCTGGAGAAGGGAGGCCATGCAGAGGCAGAGCAGCACTGCCCTGGTTGTGGCTCCTGGAGATAAGAACCACACAGTGCAGCACAAGAGCAGGAATGAGGCCAAGAAGTGGGGGTTAAGACCACCAAAGACCCCTGAACACCTCTGACCTATTTCCAGAAAGGCCTGAAAGAAACAGATTGGTCATTATTATTAATTTTCATAGAAAGTAAGAAGTCCATAAAAAAGTATCCCCACTTAAGCCCAGGTGGCACCCCCAGGACAGTGGACATCTCCTGGGCCAGACCAACATAACTGCATTGATGCTGAAACCAGGACTGGTTTTTCACTCCCTTTTCTCCTCTTTTCCTTCCTTTTTCTCTCTCCCCCTCTCTAATTCATTCTTTCATTTTTCTCTTCCCTTTCATCCCACCCCTTTATCCCAAACCTAATGCCATGTGCTTGTATGGCAGGTCAGGGTCTAACATACCAATTTCTGTGCCAAAGGTGCAATTTACCAACAAAACTTCCTTACTTTTGCTGTTCCTTTCAACCACGGGCATTTACAAATCTTAGCTGCTTCCTTCCCCTTAAGGGTGCATCATCACAGGGCCCCAGGTTCTTCACAGCAATTAGCAAATGGACAGAATGTGAATCTGAATTTCCTCCCCCTGTTTTTCTATTCTAAGTATCTAAAAGTCTCTCTTTTTTACATCAGCCTGAACTGGGGAGGAGGGAAGGGATTACTGTGGAAAACTAGGAATAACAGAGAAAAGAATGAGCCAAAACTTCAAATACCAAGCCCCTCCAAACAGCTGGATGTATCCAGAACACATATCCAGAGATGTAACTGTTCTTACTGTATTTTCTGAGCCTCTAAAACCAGGAAGAATAGCTCAGGTCTTAAGCCATTCTTAAGCATTAAGAATATTTTATTTCAGCTTTATGCCAGAAGCTAGTCAGAATTAATAGCATTTTTTGCCCATGGCAATTTCTTTTTATTTATTTTATTACTATATGAGTAAATTTGTTCTTAATAATTTTCTTTGCAGGGGACAGGAAGACATTTATTTCCACAAGGGGCATTTTTTTTTCTGAGGGGTCCCCAGAGTTACAATAATAATAATAAAAAAAAAAAAGTTTGAAAAAAAGAATATAAAAAGTTTTAAAAGAAGGATGTCTACATTTCTCTCACTGTGAAATACCATCTTTTTTTTTTTTTTGCAAGTACTGACAGTGAATTGGTTCTTTTAATTCTCAGGCATTTCAAGAACAGCATGAGACTTGCAAAGGCAAGAGAAAACAATAGAGAGCAAAAAAGTACTGATTAACTTGTGGTGGCTCATTGAATCAGAATGTGGTTCCCTACTGTGCTGTCTCTAAAAATCTTAAATCATCCTTCTCTCCCAGAAGCACATAGCATAGTTTGATGTCTCAAGGTAACAAAGTTAATTCCTCTAATCCAAGTAAAAAAATCTTTAGAAGTTTCTTATGAGTGAAGGATCTTGACACATTGCATTTTTAATTATAAAATCTAATTAAAAAGTCCGGCTATACATTACTAAACACTTAATTTCTTTTTCCTTTTCAAGACAATCAGACACAGGAACTTCTCACAAAATAGCCCCACAGGTTCACTCTAAGAAAACACTTTCTACTTGGTTCTGCTTTATTGCTTTACTACTGGCTCCAGTTTTAATTGCCAAATGATATCTAAACGGTGGTGGTCTGATCATTTTATTCCCCTCACCCTCTCTTTGTTTGAGTACTGATCTAATCAACCTAATTCATAATATATATGGTGTATAAATGTATATATAATACCACACATAGATATCCTAGAAGAGGTATATTCCCCAGCAAAAAGGACAATGAGGGAACATTTGCAACACACAAATGGATTTCAACAGGTAAGGGCCCCATGTAAACATGATACACAGGTTAAAGTTCAGAGATGTAAATATCCAGATTCCTCACCGGGGCCATGAATTCTCTGACTTTACAGAAGCCTCCAACATCTTAAGACTCCAGGTCAAACAACTATTCCTGCTATAGAAATGGGGAACTGGGCACACTTTAGTTATTCTAATACTTAGCTATACCAGGAGTGAGAAATTACTGTTTTCTTGGGAATAGGACACTACAGCCCATGTGTCTGTCCTGCCTACATTAGAAGGTGTCACCTTCAGGATCCTTGGAGCATCAGCACAAACAACATTCCCTACCAGCTGGGAGCTCTCTTAGGTTTTTCAGTATTTATTGCCTTCTTTCATTAGAAGTTGTTAAAATTTCCACCAGTTCCCTGATATATTTACTACTTCCAAAAGGTAAGCTATTACTACTTTAATTATTTTACTACTAGCATAATTGATCAGGAAGAGGGAGCCAGGGATGACACACGACATGGATGGACAGAACACCTGGGGACAAGTCCCATTACATCTTTCATTCATATTCCTATGCTTCTTTTTTCCTTTATTTTCCTTTTTTTCTTTATAAGATGTTATGAATTCTTATTTGGAAGCCACCATTATAGTGACCATGTCTCCAGATCACTCTATTCAATAATTTTTCTCCTATAACTGTCCCACCCTTTCCCCAGTTTTAGTCTTTCCTTGCTATAAAGTTTCCTCTCTTCATTCATTGTGGTTGTCTGTTCCAAGCATTTGGATTTTCAGGAGTTTAATGCCAACTCTTTTCTTGTTTGATCTGGTAGATGCACGTGATCTGTTATTTTTGAACTTACTTTTTTGTCAGTCCATCTCTTTGCATTCCCCCCCTCCACTTCTCTTTGCAAATCCTGTCTTTTTGCTACCAGATGATTCTAAATTATTCAGCTGATGTAAAAATTCCTTCCTAAGATTTTCTTTACATTTCCTACAGGACAAACAAAAGAGAATGAAGCCAGAAAGAAGTAATAAAATTTTCTCTCAGTGTGTCTTCAGACTATCCTGCAAGTTAGAGAGATCCTTCAATAGATTTTTCCACTTTTCATTCTTCCCCTATCCAGCCTTCATTCCTTTCCCATTGATGTTTGTAAACAAAACCTTGCAAGCACTTTGTGATCACTTTGTGAACTCTCTGCTCAATAAAGTCTTCTCCCCTTTCAAACTCCTCTGCTCCAGAGCTGAGAGAACAGAACACAAAGTTCGCTACCATCCAAATCCCTTTGCAGCAGAGTTACAGACTTAAAAAATCAAATCCTGCCATTTCCAAGCCCAGCCCTCGTTATCATCGTTCTCCAGCACTGGTCAGACCTCAGTCCACACTCAGTTTTCTCAGGGGGAAGACTATTGCACATCTACAGCTCCTAGAAGCCAATGTTGTTGGCCTCTCACTTCAATCAAATTCTCACTAAAGGTAAGGTGGGATGAACCCTAAAAAACAGTTCTATTTATTGAGATTCGTGCTGTCGTTTCCCTTCTGGAGCAACAACTAAAAAAGCAAACACTTTAAAGTTTCAAGATGTGTGTTTGCATAGACACCCATACATGTCCAAACATATTTAATAAGCACATACAGGTGTGTGTGCACACAGGTACATGACATGCTGGCTGTTACAGCACTAAAAAATGCACAGGGATCCCACAGTGCCTTGTGATTGTTGCAGCCCAAATGCCCAGCCCTGCAGCTCTCCGTGTTATGCCGTGCATCTTCTCTCACTTCGTCTCACTGATTTCAGCAGGTTTGCTCATACTTTACAAATAGAGGTCTTGAAGGCAGGCACTAAAATAACCTAACGCTAATTAGCCCAAATGCAAAGGAGTGAAAGGAGTTTCTGAAGTTAGCTGTCTTTAGCTATATCAGGAGAGAGAAATGACAAACTGTTGTCTGGGGAATATGACACTAAAGTACCAAAATATTAAATTAAACATTGTTGTGCTTTGGAAAATGTCAACAACTACCTCAGTGGGAGAGTGACAGGGCTCTGGCAGAGGAATTCAGTATAAAAGAGCAGATTTCAAAAAGAATCTGTTTTATTCTTTAAAAGGAACTGTCAACACAAGTCACAAAGGATGACAGACAGAAATGAGATTAGGAACAGTCTTTTAAAAAACCTGTCATCTTAGGAAATCAATAGGAAATAATTAACTAATAAACTATAGCATACACTATCTTGGGATTTAGTGTTATTATGCAACCTTCTTTCCTAATTTCATTAAAAGAAATAAATATAATTAGCACTTCAGGAAGACATGGAAGCAACACTACTGCACTGTGCCTCACTCTGCAATAAATAAAAAAATAACTTCCTATGCAAACATATCTCAAAATTAAGGATCATCTCAAAAAAAAATATATATTATTACCATAGTAGGCTTCATGATTACTGTTAACAGGAGAATCAGTTTGGGTTCTGTTCTGTGTCAGAATCTGCAGAAATACTACATATATATTTATATATAAAGTATACACATATGTCAGCAATGGATACATGAGTTGTGCAATGCACTTTATCGAGTTTGGATATCTTCTGCACAAGTGGCACTTCATAAAATAGCCCAGAAAGATAAGCAGAAATTATGTATCAAACTTATTCCATTAGTTCATATCAGAACTCGCAGCAAATCCCTTTAAGATATGGAAGCCTACACAGAACATCAGATTTCTGGATTTTGTTATCATCTTTCCAGGCTGTAAATCTACAGTGACATCCATAAACCTATAAAAGCTACTGAGCTTGATTCAAATAACCCAAAACTACACAGTGAATTTCTAGACTGTCATTTTACCTTTCCATTTTCTCAAAGTCTTCCTGTGCCTAACTTTCTAATCCAGTTAGCTACACTGGTTAATGTAATCTATCACTGGACATTGTGAAACAAATGCTGCTTAGACAAAAAATTATGCTCAATATATATATTTTAATTGTGCCTGTAGTCAGCCCTTATGTACCATACACAGCTTTCGTGTCAGAATTTTTATAAGAAAATATTGTTCTGATCGCCTGCAGATCAGAAACCAGCAGAAAGAAAAGATGGTTTAAGTGCCTGCAAACAGAAATATCTTCTCTAGCTGTCAGCATTTTTTGTACACACACAGACCCACCAAAACACAGTGCAACCAGCTGGAAAAATAAACTTGAAAGAAAAAAAGATTCAGTGTGTGGACTCATCTAAAAGTTCTGATTTGCAAAATGTATTTACCATTTACGTACTGTTTTGAATAATGGCTTTTTTTTTTCAACTTACACTTGAGACACCAAATGATGTAATTGATTATTTTCATACCACTGAACCAAGACTGTTCTTGCAGTGATACTAAATTAAGTGTTAATTTTTCAGATTAGCTAGCAGATCTCTCAAACCTGCAAGCTGAAGATGAAACAGAGAACATTTGGGCTGACACTCAAATGTCAGCCCTCATCCATCAGGTAAGAGTCACCAGGAAGAAAGTGCTGCCAATGGAAGGCAGGAATAATTGTTGACCTCCTTCAGAATTATCTTAAATGTTTTATGCTTTCATTAACAGTACAGATTTATTGAGGGATTTTTCCTTTCATTGTATTGGGAAGAAGACTCAGGATCATTTCCAGTGTGGGATTTGGAGGGAGAGTGTCAGAGAGGTGACAGCAGTAAGTGCAGTACCATCAGTATTATCAACCTGTGCAGCTGTTTCTATTATGCCACCTCACATGAGAGCAAATGGCCTTTTTTATCCTGCTTTAAGTTAACCCAGGCTCTGTATGTAAATATATTTTGCTTTTATTTCCTCAGACTATCTACCACAAAGGATGAACTCAGACAAACAAAAAGGGACAATCACTAGCTGTAGCCTGTGACATTGCAAAATACACATCTCATACACAAGACTTCATCAGAAGAATGTCACTGTAAATGCAAGATACTGTCAGCTAAATGGCATTGTAATTGCTAATTTGGCAGGCATGGTTTTAATGAGGCTGGAAGAAAAATCCTTATCTACTGGTGTGGTTGAAAACTATGAGCTGAGAAACAATTACTTAATCTGAAATGAGATTTGTTACATAAATCCATATAAAGCCATCGCTAAAGGGTTCCTACTTCTTTACCCTCTATTAGTTCTCTTACATCAGCCTTCTTAGTGAGCCCTTATAATAGAAAAATCATAATGTCAGTGTAATTATCAAATGCCAAGGCCTTGGAAAATGTCCTGCTTCCTCAGATACCACTGATTTTAGCTTTAATTATTGGGTTTGGTTTTTTTTCTCATGAAAAATAATGCATTTACTGTCTGAGACCTTTTCTTTTCAAATTCCAGAGAACTTTTGCTAATTACAGCATTCACAATGCTGAGAAATGTGTTTGCACTCTCCAGACTAGAAGTTCAACCGAGAAGGAAGCAGGAAAATAGAAAGGGGGAGCAGAGGGGTTTATGTGAAAAAAAAAAGGAAAAAGATTAAATAATCTCACACTGCTATCTCACAGTGTTGGGCCAGGCCAGCAGAAGGCTCTGTGGGAAATACTTCCCTCTGAGTGCACATTGCATCCTGATGATAATAAAGCTCTCGGATCCACACAAATTCAAAAAGCTTATGCTTGGAGCCTGGAGAAGAGAAGGCTCCAGGGCCATCTCCTGATGGCTTTCCAGTACCTAAAGGGGGCCTAAAAAAAGAGCTGGACAGGGGCAGGTTGTGATAGGACGAGGGGGAATGACTTTAAACTAAAAGAGAGCAAGTTTATATCAGATATTAGGAAGAAATTCTTTACTGTAAGGGTGATAAGACATAAGAACACATTGCCTGGGGAAGCTGTGTCTGCCCCACCCATGGAAATGTTCGGGGACAGGTAGGATGGGGACCTGAGCAACCTGTTTTAGTTGAAGGCATCTCTTCCAGGGTAGGAGGGTTGGAATTAGGTAACCTTTAAGGTCCATTCCAACCCAGGCCATTTTATGATTCTGTGAAATGCAACCCAAACCATTCCTTGTTTTTCCTTGAATATTATGGTCAAAGAAGTGTTATCGCTTTTTATAGTATATCAGTTCATAAAATTTAAAAAAAAAAAAAAAAAAGAACATTCTTCACAATAAAAATAACATCTTAAAGGCTGGTGTCAGTGATCTTTAACCTGTGTCCTGATTTTTTTTAATAAACCCTATGAGAAGATGGGAAAATTATTGAAAGTTTCAGTGGCTATATTTCAAGGATGTTCAGATCTGAAAGTCAGTTAAATTATCTCAGGTGATCATTTTCATTATAGGCTATGCAGAGGCTTTTTTCATTTGTAACCCACACAAAAGCACTCATAGGAAGATAAAGTGACAGGACAAAAGTTAGGAAAGAGGCACCAAATGTTGGTTCCAGGCGATACCGAACTAGAAAGTCAACATAAAGGCAGTAAAAAAACACTGTACAGCCAATCTCCTGCTGATACCTCACATGTGCAAGGACACCCAACAATCCCCCAACTTCCTTCCAGCTCCTTCTAAGCTCAGAGAGTTTTGCATAAGCAGCACAAATGTGTCATCCTTTTATGTGATGACGAATTGGTGTCTAGCCAAGTATCTATTTGGTTTCCTAAGTGCAATATTTTGCAGCAATCCTTTCACAATTTCATCTTAATTTCAAGTCATTTCTCCAATTTATTATGTTCATTTGGAGCTATAATCCAATATATTAGAAAAATAACATAATCTTCTATCTAGGACAGACCTCTGATTTCATGTATATGATTTTTATTAGAATAACTACAACAGTACTAGCTAGAATAGTTTGAATAATTCAACAATTAGAATTCAGTTGTTGGAATAATTCAATAAATAGCTTATTAGTTAGAAGAACAACTTAATAATTACATAGTAGGAAAAATTAAAAAATTAGAGTAACTTTTATTTTCAGTACCTGCAGCTGTGCATGGTCATGTCTAGGAACACACATGATTTGGAGCTCTTGATGTGATTCAGGTAAGCAAGAGCCCCAAACAGGAAAAAAAAAGCTGATTCCTGAATAACATCGTTTGAGAGATCCCTTAGGAACACTCTGAGGCAAACTGGGATCCTGCTAGAGCCAGGGGGTGTTCTGACAGCCAAGAGCTGTCACAGTTTAGCCCCCTGGATTTAGTAAAACAAATTATAGAACACAACGAGACAAATGTCATCCAACTTTTTCACTGATGACAGATTAGAGAAGATTTTGTCCAAACTGCCTCTTCTCTCGCCTGTGCTGTTTAGAACAAGTGACACAAATGAGAAATAGGGCAGCAAAAGGAGAGTGGGAGAGAATAAAAATGAAATTTTACTTCACCTGTGAACTATTTGAGGCTATTTTTATGTGTTAAACCAAATGGATACCTGGACTCTTCTGGTTATCTCTGGGTTAAATATTATGATAGTTTGGCACAGCACTGATGAACAAGTGTGCCCTCCTTGTGCATGTCCTACACAGAGGATGAGGAATCACATCTCTTTTTTTTCTCCATTTCTGCATAAACACAAAGCATAAGAGTAGCTTTACCTTGGGAAGCAGCAAACAAGAGAAGACCCAGCTCTAAGACATGGACCCCAAAACTTGGTTTGTTAGCAAGAATTTATCTTTACTAGCATACTTCTTGTAAGCCTTTGAAGCGGGATCAAAAATTCATAGTTCTGTTTCAAAATACACAGATAAAAGACCTGTTGATGTCACTGTCATTTAACCAAAGTCCACACTGTCATTCCTTCCAATAAGACCAGAAATCATCTAAGACCAGAAGGACAACCAACACCTGCAAAGAGCATCCCAACAGGACAGATGGAGGGGGTGCATTTGGTCAAGCACATGCAGCTCAACCACAAGGCAGAAGTGCAGTGGATCCTCTGAACAAACACCATTTATCTGTGTACACTTCAGCAGTTTTCCAGAAACCTGAGCTTGGAGAGAAGCTGAAACAAATATGAAAAAATCCCATTCTTTCTGCTCTTCAGGTGGGGCCCCAGACTGTGATTTTACCATAAGTGGCAGATCTCCCACAGCAAAGAACTGTGTTGAAGAGAGAAAAAAACAAACCAAAACACCAACAAGAAATACAAAATGGAAAAGTAAGATGAAAAATAAAGGTACTCTTTTTCAAATATATTTTCATACTGATACTTTTAGCCATATCTAGGAAAAAAAAAAAAAGGGCATGGCAATAAGCCTAGGGAAAAGAATAATTTCATATGTTAAAAAGTAAGTTAATGATGCTACAGCACCACAAGTGTTGCAGTAGCTGTATCACACCTTTTAGAAAACACTCGAAATGCCCTGCATATTTCTGCTGTTACAAATGCACATTATTTATAATGTTCCACGTATTTAAATTGCATGGCTCTAGCTCAGAGATCTTTTTGGATTTAAATATTACAAGTCTCCTGCACCTTTCCCTCAGTGCAACACAAAACCTAGAGCAAATCAACTGTTCCTGTGGGTTCCCTTACCACGTGCAAGTGCAACACAGTAACTACAACCTAATTTTTGGAAGATGTTTTGATCCTCCTCCTAAATTCTGTGTGCACCAATTCCACAGGCAAATTTGAGTCTGCCACGTCACTCTCTCTGCCCAAAGGTAATTTCTTGCTTTGTTTCATTCAGGTCGATTTTTGAAAGGCCAATTTTCAGGGTGGGCCCTTTGAAAGAATAAAAATGATCTCGTGTACACATAGAGCTGTTCTTTCTTTTTCTGCATTGTTTTTCTCTACTCTGATAAGAAAACTAATTAAAATAGCTGATTGCTTCATAAAAGAAGAACTGAAAAGTTCTAAATACACTGAACTCCACTAATTGCAAGCCTTGCAGTCAAAAACATCTTTCAAACATATTAAAAGAGCGTGATGGTTGATTTTAATTCTTGAGTCAGTATAAAGCAGCCATAGATGCAGGGTGGAAAATGCTGAATAGAATATCAACACGGCCCTGAGCCCACCCAATATTGTCCACTGAGCTATAGAAAAACAGGACTTGAGGGAAAAGGCAACATTTTCTGCCTTTCCAGAAAGTTAAATATAGCATAAACATAGTTAAAGAGAAATGTGCCACACGAAGATGGAATAATACAGAGTTTTTAGAACATAAAAAACATGAAAAAAAGTTTAGACACACAGTTCAATCCTCTTGCTTTGCTACTTTTTTTTTTTAAAAAAATTCTTTACATATAGAAGCATGCAATTATTTTCTCAGCCTATTTTAATCACAGGCAAGAGCATGGAGACTACACAATTCCCTCCCCAGCATTCAGCCCATGGAATAGAGAATCAGATATCACTCTAGACCACATTACAGCCCAGTTCTACTTCCTTATGCACACAAACTCTCAGTCAAGTCAAAGAAGCAATCTTTTACGTGATAGCACAAGATTATGGAGCAGTAAACTGATTTTAACAGCTGGGAAAAGTTTACAGGTATCCTCAAAACTGCTTTGTTTGTAAGAATGCAAAATTCTAGTCAGACAGCTGTGCACAACAAATATTAAAATGCTGATTAAAAAAAAAAAAAGTTATTGAAAGGAAGATTTCCTTCCTACTCACCAAAAAGTCAGACAACCTGTTGTGGCCAATGAACAGCCTGCAAGATACACAATCATTAATGACTGGTGAGTGGTTCCATATTCTCACTAATTTTTTGCTAGTATCAAAGAAATTACTGAACTGAAAAGAAAAAGATTAAACTAAAAATTAAGTTCATCCATCACTCTTTATGAGCCGTGAAAAAGTCTTCAGAGGGAATAAATCTTTGTGTGAGGGACTACGGGTGTTGAAAACCCTTCATGCTTGAAAAGTGTGAATACCTTAAAGCTTGTAAGCTGTTCTGTTGACATTTTGCTCTTTTGATTAAATTCCCCGTGCTGCTGAGTATAATACGAGATGGTGGCATGTTGTTGTTGTATTTCAAAAGTACCTTTGCTGTATAAACACATCAGTAGTCTACTTAAATTCTTAGATATATTAATATTGGCCCGGAGCTCTTCTGAGCAGCAGTAATAGGCTTAAGAAGCATGTTTATTTGCACTACTAACATACAACAGTAATTAGCAATTACAGCACTCTATTCAGGTTCAAAGTGTTCGAGGAGTTTCAAGGAAGATTTTTTTTTTTTTTCAAAGCACAAAGAGGAGTTTAATCTTTTTCTTATTCGTAGCAGACTTGCCACACAATATCAGGGTTAGATAACCAGAGGTATTTTACAAACACGAACTGATTTGCCAAGGCCACAGCTGGAATCACCATAACAGCAGGTTCTGAATTCAAGCTTCCTAGTTTTCAGTTCTGGTGTCACGGGTGATTTAAAAAAAAAATAATTAAAAAAAAGGCATTATTTATCTTAACATCTTGATCAGAAATCTTCATGCATGTATTTGGGCACTATTCTCAGATTAGGTGATTTGTAAAGCTCCCACGGCTGATAATCATAGGATGGGTTATGAATCTTTACCTGCTTACAGAAACTTTTTCCTCAGTTAAAAGTCACGTACTTTTGAGCAACAGCGATTCTTGATAGAAAAGGCATGCCAAGGATATTATTTCCATAGTGGCAACAGTTGTCAAAACAGACAGACAAGTTTCCTAAGAAAAACACAGCTTCTCCTCCTCACAGAAGAGCAATTCACACCTCATCCCCCTCCCTTTGCCGAAGCTTAGCTGGTTTGTGTTTCGCAGAGTGACACGGGCCGGATTCACAACTCCGGGGACTGCAGAGCCTGACCTGTAACATATTGTGAGCATCTCCAACTCTGACTGGGGTCAGAAGCAGCCCAGATTCTTTCAAGTGTTGCTGAGCATCTGGCAGGGCTGTGCACAGCGAGAGGAAGACTTTCACAGAGCATCACCATCCACAGTGAGACTGATACTGTTTGTGTGCAAGTCTTAGATGAACACTGTTACATCCACGGAAATGCTGACCTGAACTTTTCTGAGCTGAAACACGAGAGGCACAGCCCTTTGGATCCTTTCCAAACGAGAACTCCCCTCTCTGTACACACCGCCAGTTTCTTTCCCCTTGAACACAAAGGAAAAACTCCCTAAAAAGGCAAATATTTGTTTATTAAGGCTGCAACATTAAACTCACCGATTTACCTAAAAACAGCTGTGGGCCTTGGGTGCTTACCATTAAAAGAGAAGCGGGAGATGCTCTTTCTCAACAGGTTGTTTCGCACGAAGTTGTAAAAGTTAACTTTAGCCAAAGCAATTGAGCTTTCGAGTAGCATTTGGCTCTAACAAATGCCTCCGACAGAAAAGCAGATGAAAAACCAGTACAGGCACTGCTCCTGGCTTGTCCACAAACCAAAACAACCTTTATGTTCCCCTGGCTTCAGCTCAGGATCTCCTGAGCTAACATATCCGAGACCAGCCATAGGATAAGTCCTTCAGATACTCCATGTTTTAAGGTTCTCAGGACTCTGGTGACACAACATAAAATGCCTGACAAAGGCAGTCTCGGATTATGCATAAATCTCAAGGAAACCATAACTTTACCAGGATAACAGTCTGCTTTTGCCAGTGCTCAAAAGAACCCAAGCACTCTGCTCCTGAATTACAGCTCCTGGCAGAGAAACTACTGCTCACCTCACATCCTGATGGAAGAAACGTACCTGTGGACTAAGGAAGGCATGGCTGTTGTAAACTGAGGTGTGAGAAGAGCATATTTCAAACAGAAGTGTCTGAATAAAGCTGCTTTATTCAGCATTTTGAAGACACGTCCTAGAACCAAGCATCCGCTTGGTACGAGGGGCTGCGGGTGTCTGAGGTGTTAGGGAAGCAGTACTCTGCTAAAAACCCTATAAAATAAGTAATTTTTGAAATCACAGCAGTAAATCACAGATATTTACAGCAACTAATCCCCCAGCCTTCTTTCAGCAATAAAGTTTGAACGGGGATGACAAGCACATCAGAAGGAAGCCTCTGAAACTTCAGAATCAGCACTCGGTGACACCGTTTGCGACCGTTCCTCCCTTAATGCACTGGGCAGCTCTGTGCTGATCCATTTCTGACACTTTCAGCAATAAAGAAGAAAGAAAAAGATGCTGCCAGCAGCCCTTTGCGAGACTTCAGTTGATGGCCGAGAATGATAAGAGGTGACCTCTGACTCCTGCTGTCTGACACAGCAACTATCCAGTTAGGCCGTGTGAGACTCGCTCCTGTCAAGCGTAAATGAGGAAGAACTGGAAAGAAACAGGCTGCACTGTGTCAGCTTCAGAGTCCCTGCTGCCTTTACGTGGCTGCTGAAGAGCCTGTGTTTGCCAGCAGCTCCAGTCAAAACGCATTCTTTGAAGGCAACACTACAATCTGAGCCTGCACACACACGGCGTTAACTCCCCTGCACCAAAGGACTAGAGGGTCCTCTTCAGTTTGAGACTGAACTTGGTCTGCTGCAGAGAGCCAGGTCCAAAATATGACAGGTTCCAAAATATGACACTGCACCAGTCAGACAGAGAGGTTACAGGAAAGGGAAATGGGACGTTCAACAAAATATAGGGAGTTAGTGGGTTTGCTGTATTTGAATTCAGTAATTTCTGCCACAAGCTGCAGTGCAATAAAAGAAGCAGATGGACAGAGTTAATTATGGAAGAACTTCACAAAAATAGTGTAATGAGACATGTTAGGTGCAATTTTTCCACAAGACACTGAGAAATCTTCCAATTCCAGCATCCTATTCCCCTGCCACCTTCTCGAGGACGATTCTAGTTTCCCAGGAATAGACAATACATTTTCCTTGTATTGTACTTCACAAAAAGTTTTCATGAAAGAAAAATACGTATCATAGTGTTTAAATCTTTTTAAATGTGTCATGTCGATGTAGATGTCACTGACAATTGTTCTTCAATCAATAATTTTGGGTTTATGCAACAGTCAACAAACCTCTTACTACCTAGCAGAGACAAAGAGAGAAGGGGTGGAGAATATTGGCAAAGAGATCAAAACATGAAAGAGAGGAAAAAAAAAAATCAGTTTCCCAGCATAAATTTGTACTTTGTGTGACACTATTTAGCTCACTACAAGTCCTATAAGAAACAAATTATATCTTGTTCTTCATCAAGAAACAGCAGAGAAGGGAAAACTTCTTAGCATTGGGTTGGTCATACCAGAAGAAAGTAAAAATGGTGACTGTGCTCTGCACAGGTGGGTTTTGTTTCACAATGGTAAAACTTAGAGACATAACTGCAGAGTGTGTGCCTAGTTCCAACAATGCATCTGCCAGATAAACTTGGCTTCAGTTGTACTAGAATAAATTAAAGAAGAGAATGCTTGGAAAGCATTGTCTCAGAAGAAACAAATCTGATCATAATAGAGCACTGTAGCTGTCTGCAAGAAAATAAAAGCCATCTTTCTGAATAACTGACATTTTGGCAATAAAACATAAGGCTTCTCAAAATTATATGCTGCCTAGTTGATTTGGGATTTTTAAAAGATTTTCTGAAAATTATCCTTATGCAACAACTTTTTAAGCAATCCAGTGTATAGGTATTACGATTAGTACCTTAATTACTTTATTGATATGTCCTAAGATATTAATAAGATAACAATCCCTCCCTATTTGTCAGTATAATAAATTTTAAAGTATTAGTGTTTTGATATGGCTTCTTATCTTTTTCAGTAGCAGCATAGTCTACGAACCTAAAAATGGAAAATCAAAGCCTATATTTGTTCTTTTTGTTCCTTTAGCACCAGCTCACTGGGTTCTACATCAGGTTTTGGTTTAAATAAACAGCTCTTCAGAAAGTCTAAGAGGTGAGAAATTATTTGTTTCACCAGGGTTTTATAAGACAGGATTTTCCAACCCATTGTACTAACACACATTCCAAGCTGAGGCTTAGTTTTTAAACTAAATGACAAGAAGATTAAAAATACATGAACTATCATAATATCATAACTCCGAATTGTAAAAGAGTTGAAAAGCTGAAAACAACAACAAAAAACAACGACCAAATTTCTTCCAGAACAGGCCTGTGTGGGTTGTTGAAGTTTGTGAGAATCAAGCCTGGAGCTTCTTTATTATTTGCATCCCAATTCCGATTAGACAGAGCAGAAATCAAACTTTGGCCAACTGATCCTCTCCTGCTCAATTCCTGCAAAAATTAAAAGTCATAAAGAAAGCTCTAATACATTCCACTTCCATAAAATCCTTCAGCTATTTTTTGTGTCAGGAAAAAAATTAGCATAGTGAGCTTCCTTTCTCATACCACCTGCTGTGCCTCTTTCTGTCCTTAGGGTGGGCACAAGCTTGGGCAAAGAGATCATTTCCACTTCTCCAGTCAGCTTTGGGTGGTTATTAGAGCAAAGGTAGAAACAGAAAGGAGATTTCAGGCATTCCAGTTGCTAACAGTTTAAAATTTAAGGAAAATATGGAGCGAAGTCCCCAAAGAGAAAACAAATGCTTTCATTTGTTTTCTGATAAAATTCAGGACATAACTGAGCCTCAGTCCTTTAAACATGGAGTTATCCTGTTCATCTCTTACCTTTGTTTCAAAAGCATCCTGAAAATCATTTCACACTGCTTGTTCAATATGTTACTCTTCTATTGGATAACCTATATTTCACCCAGAAGACTTAAAAAAAATCCCAATGTAAAAGCAGGGAGAGAGCTCCTCAAGAGACATGAAGCAACCAAGGACAACCAGAGGTTATATGTGACACAGACCCAAGCTTGATTCCTTTTTCCTGCCTCAGCATGTCAGCAGTTGTAGGATCTGTTTGATAGGCAGACCTGGAACAACAGACCAACAAAACTGGTCCCCACAATCGTGTCTGGAGTGACACCACATTACCTCTGGGTTTGTGTCCAAGCCACGTTCCTCCAGTTCACACATCAGTGCACACCAAGAAGATTATCCACCAGCACAATACAGGACAGGATGAAAGGAATAAAAACTGGGGGCGGTCCAGTGCCCTGGAGACAAAAAGGCTACAATCAAGCTAAACATACATAAATAAATAAATAAATATTAGAAAGACTTATTAAAAATCAACACATAAGTTGAAAAAAACAGAGAAACCTCCTCATACACCATGTACCTGACCCTGACTTGGCAAGCACACACAGAGTGCGAGGTGGGCACTGAGGGGGTCACAGAGGGGGTTTCCTGGGAGCACAAGACTGTGCACAGCAATGCCCAGCTGAATGCAGGGGGAAAGGGGGCCATAAAATGACATACAAACAATTGTCACAGAGAGCATCAACCCAGTTTTGCCCCTGTTGAACTGGCACACAGGTGCTGCTCTGTCAGTGAAAGCCAACATAGGAGAGAAATAACAGGCTCATGGCACTTGCTTAGGTAAATTTAAGACCAAGTTCACCCAAAGCTCCTCAAACCATATAGGATGCAGTTTATTTTAAAGACACTACTTTTCTCCTAGGCCTCAATCTACAAATTGCAGGCAGTATAGCACTTTCTTCCCATTTCTTCTTTTGTTGGCAATTTGCATTGCAAAGTCTTCAAGCCAGGAAATTACTCTTTATGTCCCTGATTTTTTTCTTTTCACGTCAACTTAAATAAGATTTTGAGTCCAGATGCAATACATCTTCAAATGAAAGGGCTCTTTTCCTGACCTCACAGGACTCTGGAAGACAATCTCTGTCCTCAGAAAACCTCAAGCAAATGCGGAAAGAGTATGAAAGCAAAACAAGGAGAACAAAGGGGAAAAAGTTGCTTTTCCCCCTTGATATATATATATACACACACATATATATCTGTATATATATAAAAATCAACAACCAACCAACCAAAAAAACCCAAAGCACAATGAGAAAAGTCTCTCCAGATGACTCTAATACTGCAAAAGCAGTTCTGCATTACTGAAAATCTATGTAGCAAATTGATCTGACTGAAGAGATAAAATTCCAGGCGGAGGCAAGAGGAGCAAGTTTCTCCCCCCTCCTCACATTAGCCAACAACTTTATTGTTTTACTAAACAGACTTGTCATTACGAATACAGTGTAAGATTTCAAAGCTATTGGATGTATACAATTCACTGACATCCCCAGTACCTGTGGGGTTTTTTTTTCATCAGAAACAGCTATTAACTCTTCACTGTTTCATGCACCATTCTAACAATTGCTGCATCTCATCAACTTGGGCTACTCCAGAAATTTAATCGATAAAAAGACCTCAGCAGAAATATTTAAAAAAAAAAAATAAAAATAATCAGGTTGCTCAAGCCCTTATGATCATTCACCTTCAAATAGAAACAAAACCCCTTGTTCTTCTGCATAGTGCAGCTGGGTAAGCTACTGTCTAAGCACTAAAATTAACAATACAAGAACTAGGGCAACACACAAGGGGGAGGCAGGCCACAAGATCGTAAGAAAAGAACATCTGTTGCTCTTATTTAAGATTTAGGATTAACACCTGTCTCTCTACTCAAGCGCTAGGATTCTTTTCCACCCCTCAAATGTAAAGTAAAATGCAGTTCTTCTCATTTGCACAGAGTAAATAATTGAGACTACAATGAGTACAATTCAAAAGACTGCAAGATTCTGCTCCAGGTTGTCCCCATGCCTTTTAGAATGGCAAAGCCCTGGCGAAATTTGCTTTACATACTTCTGTGTCTACAAATTGGGTCTTTTCTTCTACCCCTTAAACGACTCTCAGTAGACAATAAAAGAGAAAAAAACCTCAGTGACAAAGTATTAGCCCAGGCTCTTCACAGTAGTAAGTGGTGGGATGACAACAGATCACAGGCACCAGTAGAAATTAGAGAGATTCAGAATGGCTGTAAGGAAACAATTAAGCATTTAACCAATAAAGCAGTGGACCCTTCCAACCTGAGTTATCTTCTGACTCTATGAAACGAATCGTGATTCTGGGCCTGGTATTTTTTTGGTTTTGCTCCCATTTGTGTCCTCACACATTTTTGACCTTACACCATACAAACATGGCATTGAAGAAAGAATAATTGATTTCTTCAAGGGTTTGGAAAATATATCTTTGCTTCAGGTATTAGTGTGTTACAGATTTTGGGGTTTTTCCCTGTATTTGGCAGATGATGCACAGAAGGATTAAAAGAAAAATGATTAATAATATGAAATACCAAATCACATTACAATAAGACCTAATTTTATGAAGACAGGACTGTGTTTAAAGTACATCCACTCTTTTAATGCAGCTATAGCTGCAAGTCCAGAATGGATCCAGAGAGTCACAAGGTAAATATGCAGAAAAGGAAGACCACACAATTAGTGATTAACTGAGGGTTTAGTACTCCGTGGTGATAAAGGCAACAGAGAAGAAATTTGAGGGAGTTTAGAATTTTTGTTTTGAATCCAAATTGTTATGTAGCTTGGCTTGGAAAGTCTCAGTATTTACATCTAACATAAAAGGCTAGGCTTGGCATCCTGTCATAAGCTAGCCTTAGCTATCACTGGACAAAATCCAACCCACCACATTTTACCACAAGGCCACGTTTAATCTTTTAAATCCTTGCTCCATTTACTACACTTCCAGCTTCTTCATTTGTTTTATTGTCCCACAGATGACAGCTTTCTTCACCATTCTTGATTTAAATCCAAGGCATGTTTCCAGCCCTGATTTATCTGCAGAGCACCACAGTAGACAGCAATTTGGTGGAAACCACAGGACATGCTTATTTAATTACAGACAGTATCATAATGCATATGTATATGGACAAGGGAGCTAATTTGACACTGAACAAACAACAGCAAAGGAGAAGCCTGTGCATAATTTTCTGTGTTTTAAATACTATGAATAAGAGGAGTTCAGTTATATCATGTCATATCTATACGCACGTAGATCATCAGCAAGGCTGCTCCAGACAGCACTCCACTAGTCACCTTAAGGATGTACTTTTATCTCATGCAATAAAAGCAGTAGGTTGTCATCTTCCTCACAAAATAACCCTGCCAAGAATGGGTACATTCTACCTGGAGATTGTCACAGCTATTTCCTGACTAGAGTGGAAAGGTGAGACAGAGGAATCCTAGTTTCATTTCACCTCTCAAACAAATGTTCTTTAATGTGTACACTTTTTCACATCAGCACAATAATCCCTCTGTCTTTGCAGCCAACATGTCCTTAATGCACTTCTATTTCTCTCTCTTTCTTCTTTGGTTCTCTTTCCTAATCTCGTTTTCTGAGTCTCCAGCTCTCATTCTTTTCATTCCAGTTCCACTCTCCTTATCCAAGCACTATTAAACTTATCTCTCCAGGACATTCAGGACTTTAAAGTTAGCATCTTACTATCACTCACCTTCAGTACCCTCCTACTCAAATCAGCCAGTAAATATATATTATTTATTCCAGTTTCATGTTTCCTACGCCCTCTGCTTCTCCCAGTCTATCAAAATTTTTAAAATTCCAATCAATTATAAGGATTTTGCATCCAGAAATCACAACATTATCTCTAATGTTGAAATGAGGCAGCAACAGAATGGGATGAACCGTGGAAGCACACAAGGGATCAGCATTCTGAAGGATTTTCTCTCTCATGAATATACTGGTTTTGTTCCCCATTTACCACAATGTAAAGGTGGTGGGGTTTTTTAATTAAAGCCCCAACATTTACCTAAGAAATTAACTGCATTATCTATGGCTCCTTGCCATAAAACACGACATAAGGAAGAGCAAGAACTTTTTCTTTAATTAATTCATGCTTACAAATTTCAGAGTTCTTTTACGTATCGACAATCCAGATGGTCTTGTAAATAAGTAAGAGCTTGGAATGCCATTTTTAGAAACAAGTTGTATGAAAGATGTAAAGTAGAAAGTGTACTGAGATGGGTGAGATAATTTATTGCCAGTGCTGCAGAGAAGATCTTCTGTGATGCTGGTCACAAGCTAACCTATATTATTTCCATCACATCTAGTCTTTATTATTGTGGTATTTGATGGGAAGCCAGATAAAGATAATGCCACCCAGGACCATCAAGACTATTAAATACATGAGGAATATTAAGCATGAATGTAATTTTTTCTAATTAAAATAAATTATTTATATGATACAGCTTTTTAGTGAGGGAAAACTGATTTATTTCTTTACTCACACAGGCCACTGCTTAGGCCTGACCAATCCCTTCTCTTCCTGGGAGAACTATCAGAAGAAAAGATTTCTATTGCTTCTTACACTATTGCTTCTTATCATTTGATGATAATACTAAGCAAACAAGAAATGGCAAAGCAAAGTTATTAGATACCACCTCACTTGGGACAGTAACAAGAAAATGCCCCAACTTATCATGTCATACCTCGTAAATCAAATGAAAGCTAGAACATTTTGGATGCTGATTCAAAGAGTTGCCTTCCAACAATCCACACATTCCATGCTGAGGGTAGAATTTTTCTGATCTTGTTTAAAAAGATAAAGATAATGCCACCCAGGACCATCAAGACTATTAAATACATGAGGACTATTAAGCATGAATGTAATTTTTTCCAATTAAAATAAGTTATTTATATGATACAGCTTTTTAGTGAGGGAAAACTGATTTATTTCTTTACTCACACAGGCCACTGCTTAGGCCTGACCAATCCCTTCTCTTCCTAGGAGAACTATCAGAAGAAAAGATTTCTATTGCTTCTTACATAGCAAAGAAGGATTTACCACTTGATGATAATACTAAGCAAACAAGAAATGGCAAAGCAAAGTTATTAGATACCACCTCACTTGGGACAATAAAAAGAAAATGCCCCAACTTATCATTTCATACCTTATACATCAAATGAAAGCTAGAACATTTTGGATGCTGATTCAAAGAGTTGCCTTCCAACAATCCACACATTCCATACTGAGGGTAGAATTTTTCTGATCTTGTTTAAAAAGATAAAATAAAATAAAGGAGATCTTTTCACTCAACAAATAGCCTTTCCATACCTACATCAGGGTTATTTTTTTTCAGACTGAGCTTGCTAAATGACAAACTGCAAGGTTCAAAATAGCTGCAGCGTTAAGTAATTTGTTTTAACAACGTACAGAACTTCTTAGTTTGGACAAGGCTGTGATAAAACATAAGGGAAACTATTTCAAACTTTTGAATGTTTCTGCTTCCAGGTTTCTTGTTTCTAGTGGAGCTTAACTTTTGGTTAGCTTGCAAAGGCACTCATTACTTAAAGGGAGAGATTTAATCTGTTGTGAAAATTGGCTGCTGTGCCCTGTTCTCATGGCCTGGACGTGAACAAGCAACACATGAATGAGGTGATGAGCATTTATCATGTATGAGGGTTTACTTATCCTCTCTAGGAGGGACTGATGTTAAACACACATTATTATCATCTGAAAGGGGATACAGTAAATGAGGAGAAACACAGGAGAAATCATCCGTTCCCTTCATCTGCACAAGGAAGCTCTTGGACAGGAAGGCTCAGGAGGCCTTTGGGAAACAGGTACAAGAAATGAGTTAAGTATTTTTCCTTTCCTATGAATAGACTTCCTTGGGTGCAATTGGGTACTGACATCCCTAGGTCTCTGGAAAAGGGATTAATATTTTGGCACATATTTTTACAGAGCCTGACACAAGTGGATGGAATTCCCTACTTGGCTCTGTGCACATTACTCCAAGACACCAGACTGCCTAAATATGATTGATACCATGAATATCTGAAACTATCACTTGATGCCCTACATCTAAAAATGTAAAGGGATATTATAGTAAAACCAGAATATTAATGTTAGCTAAGACAGAACACAAGGATCAGAAGTATATTTATCAGCTTAGTCTCTCTCCCTCTGTCTCTCTGTTTGTTTTTTTTAATACACACAGTTACTCTGTGGAGGGAAAAGGAAATTGAGACATAGCACAGTCTCTAGGTAAAAGCTTTTCCACCACCTATTTATTCAAAGGTATAAAAATTTAATTCTATTACAGCTATTTTCTAGTCAGTTATTTCTTGTTTGTTCCACAGTGTTAAAGTCTTGCACAATCAAATGCTGCAGCAATAAACATTATTCTAATTTAAGAGGCAGCATGCAAGATTTCACTTGTCTAGAATAGTTTTTAGATGGATATATGTCAGGTTATTTCTTAAGACAATAAACATTCTTACTAGCTTTTTTCCTATGGAAATTTAAGAATCACTTGGTTCACACAGTCATGCTTGTAAATATATGCAATGGGTAGCTTGAGGAGCCCAAATTCATTAATTTAAGAAGAAATGTGCTTAAGATTAGTTTCCTCATTGTCTTTTTTCTGTATTTTGCTCTTCTGCAAATATTAATAAATTTCTCTCTATCAGGTAAGCACATTAGCTCAGTGTGCTTCAGCACTGCTGAGAACAGAACAGGTTACAGAATAGCCCGGGTCGCTGATGTCTTAATGCATATCGAACAACTGTGTATTAAATGTTCTCTTCAGTGAGGCTTCTATGTTATATTGGAGTCCTCTGTCAAACCAAAATCTCATTGACAGTCTCACTGGCCCTGTTCAAGGTGATGAACACATTGCATTCATGACTTGTTACAAGCCTGTCTGTTTAATTTTTATCCAACAGAAGACTGACCGATCTTCGGCAAGCATCTGGCATCAGTGAAAAGCAAATTTTGACATCTCTCTTGCTGAAACAGTGGAAAGATGTATTGGCAATTACAGCTTTTAGGGCCTTGAAGCTTGAACTCCTGTCATACAAATTTTCATACAAATTTTCACAGGCAAAAAACCCTGGGACCTCTTTTGGATTGAAACTAAGAGGTGAATCGTTAAGTGCACAAAGCGGTACTGGGAATTACACAGAAATCCAGACATCACCATTAACACTCAACACTGAGGAAAAGCAGTCAGATAAAATGTGGGGGAAAAAAAAATCAAGATGTCTGTCTATATAAATCCACAGGAAAATCTGAAGATTAGTATACTCTTAAGGGGTATAACAATTTTTTAACTATGTGTGATATGTCTCAAAAGTGTTTGTGAGACATAGAGCTCATTAAATATATTGAGCCCACTAGAATTTATGCAGGAGAATTATAGTGAAATGAGGTAGGATGTTAATTTACAGAACACTGACTTCCCTACATTAACCTCTTCATATATCCTCACAGAGTGCACTAAATTCAAACCAGTGTAATCCATCCACTAAATGGCACATGGTGCAACATCCACACTGCCAGAGACTTGGGCACTGGTGCATGAAGAAGAGGTCTTGGGTCAAAAGAATGAAAAATTGTCTGAATTTCTGCTGCTTGAGACTGACCCCTGGGCCCCAATAGTACGTAGCACTTTGCCCTAAACTTCCTCGACCTTCCCACAGAGCTCCCCGTGGCTCTGCAGTCTTAATAGGAACAGTAAGGTGGTTTTTTTTAAGCTCAGAGCAAAGCAATAGTAGCAGGGCTGCAGTCATACAAACATTTAAATCAGTATAAATTCACACTTCAGCCTCCTGACTTTCGTGTTCACCATGCAAACCTATTTTCATCTTTTTTTTAAGCTGACATTTATAGAATATGTAAACATAAACAAATCAAGATGACCTTGGATGAGCATCCCTCTTGCTATTTCAGTCTTCTTTCTATCATTCATTTAATCTATTATACTGTGAATGCCTTCAGAACAAAACATTTACCTTGTCTTCCTGGTAGATACTAATTTAATCCCGGAATATAAAGTTCCTAATAATTAGCAAAAAAAATAATTTAGCAACCATCTTGGTAATATCTTAAGAATGTACTAAATGAGCATTTATTATGGTTAGCATTGCAATTGCCTTGAAATCTGACCTTTAAAAATTTTAGTCTTCTGGTTCTTCAGGCAACTCTTCAGCTGCAAGTCTCCCTGCAGACATGCTTTTTCAAGACTGCATTGTCCTCCACTTCTCTTTATAACTACCCCTGAAAGAGGATGAAAGCAGAGCATCAGCCCTTAGAATACTAATTTTTTTTTCCCAGTGGCCATAAAATTCTTGTGAATGCACTGCTCAGGAGCCATTGCTTAACGTAGGACCATCACTTACCATTCCTGATTCACATTTGGAACGTGCTGCTGCTTCAAGTACCCTAAAAATAATATTTTCCACAGTGACTGGTAGAGGTACAATGCCAACAGGGTGTAGTACTGAACTGCTGTATCCATTACACTCGTGCTCACCAGCTTACCAAAACCAAACAGGCAACTTAGAAACTTTCAAATCCATCTCCAGCGGTCGAATTAACCCCGCTCCAAGATTTGAACTGTAAACCTGATTCTCTCTTTGGTGTGTTTATGATATTTGAACTGTGCACGCTGTTTTATCTGTGCCCACATGCTTAACTTTCCCACAACATTTGAAGGACAAAAACGTAGGCTACACATTAATAACCTGTCACCTTTGTAGCGTGATTTGGGTGGCTATAAAAACACACCACGTGTGTCCCATTGAAGGCACGATAACAGTTTCAGGATAGTAATATATGCACAGCTAGTTGGAGCTTTACTCCCATCTTTCCATGTTCCAAATCAGACTATTTAAACACAAACCCACCAAACCAAAAACAAACAAATAAACAAAAAAACCCAAACAAAACAGCCCACAAACAACCCAAGAGGTGCCCAGCAAATGAAAATGACCTGGCACCCAAGCACAGCAACCGATCTAACCATGCCCATGTTTGACATAATGCTTTCAAAACACAGCTTTTCATATTCCAGACTGAAGTCCAGTTACTCTTTCCACACTGTTCATGTTATTTTTATTCTATAAAACTCAGAGGGGGAGACAAAAAGGTATATGAAACTCACCCTGAAATAATTGAAAAATAAATAAAGAAATCTCGAATACATTTTTATATCTGCCAAGCAAAGCCAATTAAAGTATCCCTGTGGTGAAGACAGCTTTAAAGTGTGAGTTTTCTCCTGGGTTGCACTGTGAGCTGCCTTCTCAGAATGATTCATCATAATCCTCATTACTCCCAGCTTCCAATTTCCTTGTGCTTGGCACAGTTATCCCAGCAAATGACCACTCATTTGCAAATAATGCAAGTTATACATTGCCATAAACAGACCATTTGTGAGTTTTCCAAACTCCAAGAGGCCTCCCAAATCAAAGGATGCTTCCTAGAGCAGTAGAAGTCTATTTTTAACTCCACTTTGGCTTTTATAATACTTTTTTTCACCCAGTTTTACTAGAACCGGTACCTCGTACTTCGGATTTTACAGTATTCTTCCAAATAAAATACTTTATTATTTTATTTTAGATTTTATTATTTATTTTATTTATTTTATTTTTAATTTATTTTATTGTAATTTATGATTGTATTTTTTATTTTTATTTCATTGTTTTTCTTTAGTTTTAATTTAATTTTATTTTTATTTTATTATTTATTATTTTATTTTATTATTTTCTATTTTTAATTATATTTTATGTTTATAATTCTATATTTATATTTTACTTTTAATTTTTATTTCATTTTTTATAGAAATAATACGAAATAAAATAAGAAAAATACCAAAATTAAACCCAAAATAAAAAATAAACCATACTATAACATAACACATAAAAATAAAATAAACCCTACAAAAATAGCAGTAACAATAAAATAAAATAAATCCATTGTGATTGGAATGGATGATACCATTACTACAAAGCACCGTCCATTAGCCTTAAAATAAAAACTATAAAGTTTCAGAGACTGATTCCTCTTTAGCACACCAGGAAAGATTGATGGTTTTGGTAGTTAGTAAATTGTTATTGCATCTTAAGAAAGATGTGATTATTTTATCTTCTTCCCCTCAACTTCAATACTCCTTTGTCCTTTCCACAGTTTACAGAAAACTTAGTACCGCTTGATAATTAAACCATCACACATATCCCAAGAAACACCAGTTTCACTACGTCTCAGAGAAAGTTGCAGGAAACTGGGAGTAACAGAGATTTTAAAAAGAGCTATAACACATGCAATTCTCCTTTATTATATTTCAAGGGACGTTTCTTAAGAAAAAAAAATCAATTTTCATAAACAGTTTGTTTATGAAACCCAGAAGCCGCAGGACGGGTCATTCCCCGAGGAAGAGGGAGCTCCCCACGAGCCCCCGGGGCACGGAACGGGCCCCGAGCGCTCCACAGCGAGCCCCGCCACCCCCGGGAGCCGAGCCGAGCCCCGACCGCCAGCGCAGCCCCCCAGCCCCTCCCGCCGGACCCCGCACAGCTCCGGGGACTGCCGGTCCCGCCGTGTCCTCCGGGAACACCGGGAGAGACCGGGGGGAAGGAGGGAAAAGGGAGGAAAAACGGAGGAAAAAGGGGGGGGGGGAGGGCGGGGGAAAACCCGGACTGGATTTTTCCCGGAGTACGGAATGGGGGAAAACCCGGACTGGATTTCTCCCGGAGTACGGAATGGGGGAAAACCCGGACTGGATTTTTCCCGGAGTACGGAATGGGGGAAAACCCGGACTGGATTTCTCCCGGAGTACGGAATGGGGGAAAACCCGGACTGGATTTTTCCCGGAGTACGGAATGGGAGGGAAAAAAAAAAAAAAAAAAAAAAAAAACACCAAACACCACAGCCCAGCAGGTTTCTAGGGAATCCCAAATTATTTCTGCACCTCAGAAGCTGCAGCTGCAGATCCCTAAAGCATTCCCTTGGGAACACCAAGCTTTCCACAAGCATTTTGTACTTAAATTTTGACTTCCAGCACATTTAAGGACAGTTTAAATCAGAATGACAGTACTTGGTGACAGCACAGCGTTGGGTCAGGGACATCAGGACACTCACACCATACTCCTTAATCCCAGCAGTCAGTTCACACTTCAACACTTCACCAAGTCTGAGGGAGGACTTGCAGGGCCTGGAGGCTCACACCGTGGTGTGGCACTCCCGTGGTGTCTATGGCAACCATTCTGCCACTACAGAATGTTTTCTCCTAGGAACCACACCCATTCCACAGGTTCCACATCTGACCAAAATGCAGCAAGTGCCCTCCAATCCCACCAGTTAGCCTGAGAAGGCAGGGGGAAGTCTGCAGCTGTTGGAGCAGTTCCTGGGAATGCAATAAAACTCCCTTTCTTTGGACTGCACAAGGGCACGTGCTGAGGGCACCACGCAGCTCCTGCCCAAATCCTGTCCTGTCCCCAGCCATGCCAGGAGCCCGCAGCCTCGGAAAACACACGTGCCCGGGCTGCAGCTCCCCAGGGATGCCGCAGGGATTCAAGGACAGGGGAGCATTTCCCTGTGGGGGCCGCCGGCCCTTCCAGCTCCCCCCGCGGCCGCGCCGCCCCGAGCCGCGGATGCTCCGCCACAAGGAACGGCCGGGCAGGAGCCGGCAGCGCCGGGACACCGGCCACGGGCACCCGGGCACCGGCAGCAGCAGGTACCGGCTCTCCACGGAAGCCCCGGGGTGGGGGGATGAGGGATTCCCTCCGCCCGCCGCTCCCCCTCTCCCAGCCGGGGAGAGGTGGCGGCTCCCTGGGAGCGCACGGGGAAGCGATGCCGCCTGCCCTCCGAGTGTGGGACAGCACACCTGCCGGACTCCCCTCTCCCCAAAGAGCTTCCACCGAGCCATCGCTGCAAAGACCCAAAGCCCAGCATTTAGGGCTCTTGGAATGTCGCTGGGAAACACCTCGTTCAAGCGGGCACGTCCCTGGGAACGATTCAGCCCCAGTATCGTGCTCCGTAAGCAGGGGACAAAACCTCCCTCCCTCTTTGGGTTGCCAAGCGCTCCAGCAGCAGCAGGAGCTGCCTTTGGCCATCGCAGCCGCCCCGCCCTGTCCCGAGCTCAGCTCACTCCTTTGCCTGCTGCAGAGTTCTCCAAAACAGAGAAACACATAATCTCTTACTTGATCTTATTAACCTTAAACATCATTTCATCAGAATCCCTTGCTTTCAGATCTCAAAGCAGTAAAACTTCTGAACGCACTTCCCTCCATCCCCACTGTGGTTCATTCCTGCCCAGTACAACTTTTTGAATATCTAACTAATATATAATATATATATATATGTCTCTATACATAAAATTGATTTTCTTCCACGTCAAGATTGCTGATCATATTTTATGGAATGTTAGGAGGTGCTGATTACCTTATTGAGAGTGTTATACATATGAGAACAGCATACCAGCACAGCTTGGTTTTTAATTTCTTAAAACATCTCTCTTTTTCAACAAGGTGGCATTTAATAACATTCCTTGGAAAGTGGCACTAAGAAATGTTAATAATTGTTCCAATCAGACTGCCTGTTCACTTGAATGTAATAGCAAGCATTTTTTTCAGTGCAGTAACTGTGGATATAACTTTGGCATTGATGAATTCACAGTGTTCTTGACTATTACAAACATTTACAGTTTTTGAATAGAAGTTTCCTTTTTCCGAAGATAAAATTAGTTTATAATTTACAATGTTTGCTTAGCACAGCACATGCAATTTCAGGCAGTGATAAAGCTATTAGTTGGTTTGCTTGTGTATTTTCTTTGAGGAAGAGCCTCAACAGAACTGATTATCAGTGCAGAAAGCACCTGTGTACTGTGCCAGTAAATACACTGTCATGCCAATTAACATAAAATATTATCTGCAAATATTTCAGTATAAATAGCATTAACAAAACTCGTCACTATAACTCAAGATCAGGAGTAAGTTTATACATTTAGCACAGACACATACCAGAACTAGTACCTCCAAATTTCTGCCATCTTTCAAGCTTATCTTTAAGTGCCGGTACTCAATTCTCTACTTCCTCCTTCCCACCCTACACAGAATTTTCATAGTGGTCAAAAGGAGAATTTTGCCTTTAATATAAGAACCTCCAAAAAATTAACTCAATCTTATCACTGTATCACCAAACCTGAACTACAGGAATGAACACAAACAGGGCTACATACTAATTTTTGAAGCCAGGAGGGTGTCATCACGAGTACATTCTCTGACCCCTTACATAACACAGATACTGATTACGACAATTGCTCTCCATGTTTAAAAGAAAGATTTCCTTCATTTGTTTTTTGTCACCTTGTTATTTCAAAGGACACTCTTTTGAGTTCCTTCTTGTGACAAAGTACATCACTAACTAAAAAAAAAAAAGAACAACCAACAACTAAAAAATGCAGAGATAAAAAAATTGAAAAAGACAGAAGGAAATATACTTTATATTCTGTCATAAATTCCTGAGAAACTATCACATGCCATTTTACATTTCTGCAGCCCATTCTTTCACTGAGGATATAGTTAGTAATTTCAACTGAATATGTCAAGATGCCACAATTGCACTGTTCATCCAAAAGAAAAGCATAGAATCCAGCTTCTACTGGTTGCTTTTTTTTTTTTCTACTCAATTAATTTAGTGTTAACTTCAGGAAATGAAATGTTGACCATGTGGAGACGCTAAAACAAATCTGTATTTTAAAACACCTGACAGAAGCCAGGGCAAAAAATTTAAGCATCTCTAGCTTGTGCTGAACAATGAGTAACACAAGGCAATATTACATGTTCCAGCAAACATATGCCATCTGATGATGAAATAATTATGTTTTTGTCTGCACAACACATGCCTGGATACCCTTTAACTGGAAACTCAACCCAACATGAAGACTGTGTGCTCACAGAGACAGATGCTGTTTGACATCTGTCATTACCCCCCTGCCTTAAAATTCAAGCAGAACAAGGCACTCAATGTGGAATTAAACTTTAACAACACCTGGACACTTCAACTACTACCAAATGTGCATCAGTGCCGTATAGCAACCACTCAGTATCTGATCACAAAGACAGCTCATCCATGCCCTTCAAACCAGGGCCCAGTTCAACCAAATATTAATTGTGTCTTGACTGTTCATGTACCTGAAGCAAGTGCTCACGTATTTGGAGTCTTTTTTTAGCTCTTCCTCCTTTGCTTTGTTTTTTCTCCCCCTTCTGGAGTCAAGAACTAACTGCCTAACAACACTTCAGGTCAGCAATAGTCTGGTTTTAATTTATTTTAAGTAACTTTGACTCAGAGGAGTCCATTTCAAGAACTTCATGTGTTTTGTATCACAGCAGCAACACGGAGTGCAATGCAAATTCTTGACCCAAAACAGCTCTTTTGTAACAAGTAGGAAAGTATTGACTACCTGTTCTGTAGAAAAAATACTCAACTTTTAAGTTCATCCTCCTCACTTTGGCACATACAAACGGTATCTAAGGTAAGACAGGGATAACAACCCCCTCAAACTGAATGTTAGCAAAAATTTCTTCGCCAAAAGAGTTGCCAAGCACTGGAACAGGCTGCCCAGAGCAGTGGTGGGGTCACTGTTCCCAGAGGGGTATTTAAAAGACCTAGATGTGGCACTTGGGGACATGATTTAAGGGTGAACTTGGCATTGCTGGGTGAACGGTTGGACTTGATGACCTTAAATGTTTGTTGTTTGTTTGTTTGGGTTTTTTCCAGCCTAAATAATACTATTATCCTAGCTAATAAAAGTAAAAAAGCCTTTTTTGGGCAAAGAGCTGGCAAGTGCCCCTGAGCTTCTCCGTTCTGGAGTAGCTTGGTTACTGCACAATATGACACAGTAAACTATTGAGGTCGACTCTGCCATCCTACACTGGACAAATAATCTTCTGGCAGAAGTAGATACATAAAACCCATAACAATTATTATCGTGCATGGATTCTGTCTGGAAAAAGAAATTGTTCCCGATAAATTTAATAAGTTGTGAAAAGAAGTTAATTAGAAATGTCCATAAATAAATGATCAATTTAACACTCACTTGGATTCTAGCTAACAATAAGTTAATTTCTCTGGGCGAGTTTTTTGTAATGATTGAAAATATATCTCCATTAATTTCTCTGTGCCAATGCCTCTCTTTTTTATTTCTCTCTGTTGCAGAGCAGTGAAGACGAATATTTTGCATTTCCTGGGCAACTGGAGTTTCATTTCATTGTATTTTTCAAGACTGCACAGATTCAAGTGATACAAAAATCCACATAAAAGTAACTTTGAGAAGGGCATGGAGCAAGTAGTGAAAAAGCCATACTCTCACCTAAGATGGCAGCTTTTTCCTGCTGCAATGTGACAGCAACTTTCTGAGCAGTGAATAGTAATTTTTTTAATATCTCCTCCATATAGTGATAGTGCGTGCACTACAAGAACCACTAGGACCAAGGTATAATGTAAGATATTATTTGAAATGCTAGAAATCAGCTGAACACCTAATTTTTTTGTTGTTGTTGTTCTTTTGGTTTAGTAATCTTGAAAAATATCTGCCAGTAAGCAAAAGCTAATGACAAAAATCCAACAAGCCTGTTCTTATTACCCAATAAATATGAGTAACTTGGGGTTTATTTGTTCTCATACTTTAAGCCCTTAGGACACATCACCTGTTCTGGTTAGGAAACATGTCAGAACAATATAGAAATTGATGTTTCCTTTCACCCTCACAGAGAGAGACCCAAGCATTCAGTCAAAACTGGTTTTCTCTGGTTTTACTTCCTTATTTAGCTCATCCTAAATAGGGAGAAGCTGCTTTGTCTCTGTTTTCTGCAGGGGGAAGGAGTAAACATACTATCCTCTTAGTTTTTCTGAATTACTTAATCCATTAAATTCTTTCTCATGAGCTAACAAGCCAAGAACCAAGTGTGCTTATTATGCATTTTTACTTTTAGAGCACACCTATATTTTCAAAAAATATTTTTACAATAAGGCATCATTTCTGCCCTGATAATACAAAATATCTTCAGAAATTAGGAAATATCTACTAAATAACTTGCAAAAAATAGCTGTTCACTATATGCTGCAGATTCTTAACAACACAACCTTTCTGAGCACATTTTAATAGTACACATTTTTACAGTTATTTTTCCCACAGACTTCTGCCTATGAGATTTCTTGCTCAAGTTTCCTGTGGGTTTACAGTAAAAATATATCTTTATATATGCACATATCTTTCTGTTGGACATATAAATAGGTAAGAATCATGTTATGAAGAACCTACACTGAACATAACTGTTCTTCAACATACTGCCATGAGGCAAATCAAGGGTCACAGCACTTAAAAAGGAACATCTTACACAGAGTGAGCAAGCAAACATTGATTGCACAGACTTGAAATATTGTTATAATTTGTGTTCTCAGATGTGCTCCCGTCTGAGGCTGCAAAACATACAGAAATCTAAAATCGAAACAAACACAAAACCCAAATTCCCTGCTGCTTAACAGCACTTCTTTTATGAAAGGAAAGCCTCAAACACAAAAAACGGTCTCCAAAAGCTTGACAAAGTCAAAGTCAGCACTGAAGGGTTAATCATGTGTGTATGTAGATGTAATGTCACACATTTCCTGTATGGTTTGTAAACACTTGCAGAACCTGTAGTGGTTCCCCTAAACGTGTACTAAAGTAATAAGAGCCAGAAATGGATGACTTTGCCCCCTTTGTTTTTGTTTGCTAAATAAAACAAACCACAAACAAAGAAACAAAATGTATCAGTGACTCACTTCGGCACAAACCATCAGCTAAATATTTTCCCCTGGAGGATAACACTCTTCTAATATAAATAATGACTCATATATATGATATATATATATATATAAAATAATGGGAATAGCAACTGAAATAACTAAAGTGTATTGCAGAGCATCAGCTGTAGACAGAACCTGATTTGTAGCTTAGGAGGAAACAATGAAACAAAAAATAAAGCTTGGGTTGATGGCTTTGTAGGGGTTTTGGTTGGGTTTTTTGTAGGGTTTTTCTGGGGAGCAGGGTTAGAAATAATTGAAAATCTTTAAAATAATTACTGCTTTATTTTCAAGTGTAACTCAAGTAGAGAATTTACAAGTCCTGGCTGAGCAACCCTCACCAACACAAGCCAGTGGAATTCACACTTTTAAGGGTGATTACACAATCTACACAAGTAGAATGGATGCCATTCAAAAGCATCTCCATAATCACTACAGCAAGTTTCTTTTCAGCAATACAGATGGGGAGGGGGAAAGTTTTCTTCTCTAGTGTAGGACCAGACTAATCTTTGCTCTTTCCAAAACCTGCCACTGAATTAGATGAGTGGAAACATCCGAAACTGGTAATTCTGCAGTACAAGAGAGCTGTCAGCATTGCATTCACACGTGTTCCAAAGAAATCCAGGTTTTCCCCAGTCTCCTTCAGACATTAAATACAAATCTGTTTCCCTAGAATTTTGAGGAACGGACGCCCTGAGGTTTCTGTTTTCTTTTTTACCATTACTAACATTACATTTTACAGCAAATGCTACTTCTAGGCCTCCAGAGAAAACAAGCTGTCTCTTCCAATGCAACACAAAGGATTATTTCAATATATTTTACTGTTCCACATCAACATTCATGTACACAGGTTTCCACACCAAAATAAAGAAAAATAAAATTTCTCCCTCCTCTTACATTTCTCCAGTCATTGCACACAAGATGTTGTGTTACTGGCCAATTGCCACTGGTAGTAATTCCCACACAAATCCCTCCACTGGCATGCATGGCTTTGTTTTTTTCCTCCAGTCTTCACATAATACTGAAATAAAGGTTCAGCATAACACACCCAGCACAGTCCATTAAGCATTAGATCTAAAAGAAATAAAATGTAAACCATCTTCTACCCTTTCAGCTAAAAATGTTACTTTAAACAGTCATACGGGCTAATGGATTACCCAAACCAACCTAAATTATTTGTAAATTATTTACGGCTTCAACTGCCCGACTCATGACAGAGGAATGGAACACTTGAATCAAAAAGGGATAGAAAATTATAAGTTCATAAAAAAAGAGTGGATAATACTATTCTACCCTGCCTCCCACCAGTGCCATCATTTCCCTGAGGTGCAGGAAAGCAGAGATACCTTGTCATGAAAGACAGAAGATTTGGAAATATTTGGTGAGGTATACAAAGGCAGCCGTGCCCAAATCTGTAAGTTTGTGGCCACAAGCAGGGTTTTTATTTCATAATATTTGCTAAATGTAACAGTGAAAAAAAGTCAGCCTGTTGAGGCCTTTTTCTTCCTTTTCCTTCCTTCTGAAGATTATTTCTCGGCATAACCTATATTACATATTTGGTTTAAAACCATTCATAGGAGAGAAAAATGAGCAGAATCTGAAGGACCCTGTCCATGTCCCTTTAAATTCAGTGGAAAGGTTGCTGGAATTGTCAGGGGCAGAAAGGAAAAAATAATTTGATTTTAGTGCAATGGCCAGTAATCTTTTCTTCATGGATACATCTATAAACACCCAGGGCCTGATTGCTTTTTCTGTTTTCTCTTACTGAATTTCAAGAGCCATTGACAATATATGAAGATTACAAAAGCAGTGTATAGCAATTTTAGAAGCAATAGTGCAGGATTTCAAACACTGCCATGAGAAATCATGAAATAGAGTTAAAACATGTTTATCACAAAGAGAAAATGACAAATTTTAAGATGCCATGTTTCACTTGTGATTTTATGCATTAGTTTTATTTTAGGATAGTCAGCATTCCCCTCTATGCCTCATTTATTCAGCTGTTGATAATATAGAGATTCAGCTTGCTAATGCAGCAAAAATAACTTTATCCAGGGAGGACATCAGCATGAGAATTAACCTTGAATGTCAGGAGCTGATCTGTACTTAGCAACTACTAAATAATTTGGCTTTCCCAGGAAATGCAACTGGAATACTTATTATACTTTAAAAACCAATAAATTAAAAAGTAGCCCCCCCCCCCCCCCCAAACTGAGGTCATCTTCATGAAAGGAAATGGCAGTGAGTTCATTCCATTCACAAAGCAGGTCAGAACAGGCAGAATTTGATTCAGACTACTCATGTACCCAACTTGAGCAACGATTGAGTTGATGGAACTTTCCTGGTGGTGCTTTCCAAAACCATTCATTCTATTTCATTTGAGACTTCTAGTGATTTTTTAGGTGTGAACAAAGTGAGAAAAACCCCAGCTATTCTTGTTTAGCACTCTTCTAGAATTAAAGTATTTCTACAGAAGCAGGAAGATTTAGCTGTTCCAGAACACAGGCTGCCCATCACCTTGTTTGGTGTCAGAACACAGCACAGTATGTCCAGTTATTTGTTTACAAATACACAAAGTTACTGGGCACAGAGAAATTCAGATATAAAATTGATAACACATGGTGCTTAGGTCAGTGACCCAGACATTAAAGAACACAATTTATCTGCCCTCAGAGCAGAGCTGGATACAACCTTCAGTACAACATCCCTGCCCGGTTCACGTTTTCTCCACGAAATAACTCAGCAAGCCTTTTCAAAGTGATACACATCTGTCAATTCACAGTGCCCAGTATTTCAAGCTTCTACTTTCAGCAACTCACAGTGCCCATTTTTTTCATGTTCACACTCCCAACAACTCGCCAGTGGGGGAATCCAACTTCCACAGTAACAATCCTGTGGCACGATGGCCACTGCTAATGCCTTGCCCATTAGAGGGTAATAGGCACCTAAAACCCCCATGAGCAAACTAAGAATTTAAAGATGGTGTGTTTTTTTTTTGTTTTTTTTTTTTTGTTTTTTTTTTTTTTATTATTATTATTTATTTTTCTGCCAGTTCAGGTTTTGGTGTGGAGCAAAGCAGCTGCACAATGAGCCAGTGATCACATGAGCCACTGCAGTCATGTTGCCCCAGAAAACCTCCTAGATACTTGTTTTGTCATATGTGTGAACTTTACTTTTTCAAAAGTGTTGTTCCTCCCACAGACACAGAAAATCAAGGGCAGCTGGGGGACTCAGTGAACAAGCAGGTCCCTCAGCATCACATCTGAACACATGGCCTGCATGGCAGGGTTATTGTTTGCCCACTTTAATTGACAACATGAGAGTTATTACTCTAGTTCTATATGTATAATAAGAAAACCTTTTCAGCTTAAAATGTAAAACATTAAAATTGATGCAGTCTCTTTATATGGGAAAGAATATTACAAATACAACTAAACCATAATGCTTCTCATAGATAGGCCCTCTCATGGAAATTTCATAAGGCTGTCTAGATTTATACAAAAAGTTTTAAGAGGTAAGAAAAAGGTCTAAAGAGGCCAATCCTTTGGATACTCTGCTTAGTAAAATAAAACAAAGAATGAAAATCTCACCACTTCCAGTGGGTAGCTCAAAGGTAACTGAGTGAAATTAAGTAAAAAGGATAGAATGGACTGCCAGAATATATCTTGCTTTAAATTTCAGCTGTAATTTATTAAGTGGAAGCCTCTTAAAAGACACAAACAAGGAAAAATAAGCCAGCACTGAACAACTTCAGTTTCCTGACCAAGATAAAAAACAACCCCAAACCAGCCAAAGAACAACAGCAGAATCCATCACACCCCCCTCCACATAACCACGGATTGCTTTTGATACATCTTTTATTTCGCTGCACAACACAAGCGTTTGTGTCTCAGCCTTTTCTTCCAAGAAAGCAGCAGGAAAACAACTGTGATTCCACATTTTCAATTGCATCTCTGTGTGGTGGAGCAATGGAAACCTGCTCTTCTCAACAGTGTGAGTGCATGACACCCTCCCACATGATATAAACAGCATGAAATAAATCCTACACTCAATTTTCCCGACACATACAACACTTCCCTTCCTGATATTCAAAATGCAGATATTAAATGCACAGAACACCTGTGAGCTACAAAGAAGTGCTCTTATTTTAAAATTCACCTAGGTCCATGGATTTATATCAAGTCACAATACCCAAATATTGCCCATATTGAATTAAAAAACCAAAACAAACATAGACCACTTGTTCTTTGCCTGGACCCAAAATGAAGTTCAGATGCCCCGTTACTTCACAGCACTGACCTGTCTCTTGCAAGAACTTTACCAGGAATAAGGTGCACAACCTGTACTACAAAACACTGGGACAGTGCTCTCATTCTACCAGACAAAGCATTTCACCAGCCTACCAGAAGCAATAATGTTCACGATCACAAAATTAACAAAAAAGCTTCACTGGACTTCAAACACAGGAGAGATACTGCAATTTTTACATTGGCAACAGAAAAAAAACAAAGTAGTTATTAGCTAATTTTATCTAGATTATACTAAAAATAAATAGTATTAACATCTCTATTGCATTGCTCAGCTACAAGAGAAAGCAGTAACAACACTGAATAAGAATCAAGTATCTCTCCCCGCCGACCCAAGTCACAAAAAATCATAAGATCCTTTTTTCTCAGTGTTCCTTCTTACCTAGTTTGGTTCATTAAAAACTCACAAATCCAAAGAAAGAAGCCAATTTTGGCTTTTATATATGTGTTCTAATATTTTGCCAGCTTCCTAACTGAGATGCAGCAATTGTCTGAAAAGTAACAAGTGAAAGGAACTTATTTCACATTAAAATAATTTGCCTTTGTTAGGAGACATGAGTGATCTACTTGTGTTGAACAGTTAATGTTTTGCTTTCAACTAGTGATTGAAGGAGTATCATTTTTCACAAATTAATACTGACTCACAAAAAATCCTTGCTAATTAATTTTTCTCTCATGTTTTGTAATCTGATATTTTATGGAGATTTAGTTCTGTTCACCAACATATTTAGCACACAAAACCTCTTTTTGATAACAGCTTCTCTTCTGTCCAGGTAATTTCCATTGTTTGAAATGTTAAGGAGCCTGAAATACATAAAACATAGAAACCAAACCTATATAAGAACTACATAAAAAGTGACTGTGGAAAGGATCACAGAAAATTGTTACTGCTTGAAATAAACTCTATTAATAAGCACTTTATTTATTTATTTAGAAAACTATGATTCTGTGGACAGGAATAAACTAGCATTTTTAATGCTGTCAACTCTAGAAGCTCCAAATTCCTAAGGGTTTTGAGCCACACAATTGTTATTTTCTTCCCTCGTGTTTCTAAAGCTTTTATTTGGCACAAACGCCAAAGAACGAACCATAAAAGCAACACCAGCATTTGTGACAGACTTTTTCTCCTCCCTGTTATTGAAGAAGATAAGATTTATTTTGCTGTCTGAAGATCAAAAAACGCGAAAACATTTTGATTGCTGAGGGAAACAAGTTTTGATACGGTGTAGCCAGCACTGAAGTCACACTATGAGCTGACAGAAACTCCTTTGCACTTGACAGTTTTCATCATATTAGGGGGAAAGAATCTCTCAGCAGTTTCAGATCAAGATTTTGATCTCACTCATATCGGTGGAAACTCCCAGTAATTCCTCTGAAGTCTTTAATCCTGCCAGAATATCCTTCTAGTAACGTTATAATCTGTATTTATTTTGGCCCAAGTCGTTCCACCCACTGGTTCAGCTCCCTCCCAAAGGATTGCTGACAGCAGTGGAACAACCAAGAGTTCAGAGGTATTTTTTTTTTAAGAGAGAGAGAAAGAAAAAGACAAGGAATACCAAACTGAAGGCAAGTGCAAGGGGGTGTGTGTGGGGGGACACATGGACACAGACACAAAAGAACTAAAATATCCCTACAGAGCCCCATCCAAATAAAAGCAACCACCAAAAACTATCATGTGCCATCTGGCACAACACAACAGCTTCCCTCTCTACAGCTGGCTCAGCTGCCTTCCTTTGGAGGTCAGGTGCTGGTTAAGACTTTAAAAAAAAAAAAAAAATCATCTCTCTACCAGATTAATCGAGGAGGATTGCTGCTTAAAATACATATCCTCAGAGTCAGTGTGAAATATTAAAGGAAAACTTATATAAAGCAATATATTCTGACATCTGCTAAGGGACTTGAGGGAAGATGACAGAGAGAAGAAAAATAGGGGTTTAATCCCATATTTTTCCAGTTGAAAGAGAGATTACTGAAATTATTATTTAAATTATAATTTTATTAATCTGTCTTTGTAGCAATGAATTTTACAGGAAGAAGAGCAATTTTTTATTTCTCTTTATACTTTGACCTATATTGCTTGAACGTGCACATTTTTTCAGAAATGGAACATCGCAGTAACAGGAGACAGAGGCATTTTTGCATGTTAAATACACATTATTTCATTGGCTTTGATGGTAAGAAGATTTTTCTTGCCTCTATTGGAAGCACAGAAGTTAGGAGAATAGTTATGTAAAATGTTAATAGCTGATCAGAGCTTTGTTCTGGACTTAATACTCTCTCCTGAAGCCTGTGCACGCACTTGGCTTTATTTTACACGTCCCTGACACTCAGTTTTCTATACAAAAGCCACTGGCTCTTTTTCAGATTAATTTTTCTCCCCTGGATATGTGGAGGAAGGTGCAGTTACTCAATAGTTAAATCCATTTTCTGAAAAGCAGCATTCTGGAATGGGGGTGATCACACAGAGGAAAAAAGCAGAAAGCCAATTTCTGGCAGAAGAACCAAGCACTAGAGAGAGGCAGAGAGGCAAAAATGTTGCTTTTCTCACGTGTCAGAGAAATTAGAAGTCATTTTTTTGACAGTCTCCCGTGGGACAATATAAAGAACGTGGCTTTTGTCAATCAGCTTTTATTTCTCCATATGCAATTGCTGAAGTAAAAACTGAAATTAAGTTTCTGATTAAAGTCCTTTCTCATGGAAGGAAATTACCTGAATTGGAGAATGGAGAAGTGCAATAGAAACCTATCACAAATTCCCTTGAGTCCTTCATGATTTTTACAGGGATCAATAGGAAGAGGAAGAAATAGAAATAAATTGGTACAGACCAATAACCAGGATACTCCAAGGAACTACTACCTTTCCAAAGGAATTCCCTTTCCCTTTTCTTCATCTTTCCTATCTTCAAGCCCTGCTGCCCCTGTTGATTCAGAGTTTTGAGAGTCTGCTAATGAGAGTTTTATCAGTCTTAAGCATTTAATTGATTTCTACCTTCAGAATCATGTAGCAGAGTCTCCACATGAGGGGAATTAAGAACTGCCAATTCTATGCACTTTTCTACTTTATCTATTTTATTCTTTGCTCTTCTGCTTCATTCTTTTCACGGAAGGCATTTATTACCTTGCTCAACACACAAAGCCTTTTCCCAGCCACATCAGAGAAAGCTAATAGAACAAATACTGTTTAAGTCCCCCAAAGTCTTGTAAAACTCTAGGAATAATGGTGAGTCTCATTACATGAAGATGAAAGACGGAAGAACTGAAGGCTTGAACAATCTGTATCTTGAGCCCAAACTATTCTGCTAAGGCCTTGCAAGAGCCTTAGGTGCTTGATGGATGTGAGGGAATAAATTCATTCTGATACTAACACTCATCATTCTGAATGAGATTTTAAGCCATTTTAGAATAAAGGCACAATCTCAATGCATGGCAGGATTGTGACAGCTTTCTGTCCTCTCCCACAAGCTGGAATGTCACTGTAAATTGCTGCTCACTAAAACTGTACAAACTTAATGCTTTATCAAAAAGATGGTACTGGAAATTAAAAATTCAAAATAATTTTATATACACCACAGATGTCTTTGTTTATGGAATGCCTTAACAAAAATCTAGGATATGCACAGGTTTATTGTCCATAAAGTTCGTAAAGAAGACACACCTGATTCTCTAACAACCCTTAAATCTCGTTTCCATTGATGTGTTGCTATCAGATTAAAACCCAGTGAAGTACAAAGCAAAAAATACGAATATTAAAGCTTCTCCAGTACTCAGGAATACTCTGCATGAGAAAGTAACTGCACTAATTACAAGCACTTTTCATTCCAATGGAGTGCACTGCAGCGTGCTCTCAGTCAAAGGGCTTGAACAGATCTCAAGTGCTGTCCAGGAAAAATGAAGGGTCCAGTTAGTTGATAAACTTTAATTAGAATTTTAATTTTCCTCTCAGTGAAAACCTTTGAGCAACTCGATTTAATTTATGCTCGCCTGACACCCCGAACTGCGTGTTGATTCATTTTCAAACCACAGAAGCTGGGGCAGAACTTGCTGTGCAATGGACATCTACATTATTTTTCAGAAGGCTGGAAAGATCACTTGAAAATAAGATCAGGCTGTGTGCTCAGAACTGAGGTTTTGCCACGGGCATTCCGTGCTCTTTGGAGCTTCTAAGGAGTTTATTTTTATGGCAGACACATGGCAAATAGTACGCTGCCGATTTAATTAATCCCATAAATAACCTTTGCAAAGCTGAGCACTGGGGGAACAAGAAATGGCATTAATCACACATCTTTGTTTAAATAGTTACAAAAGTTTTTTTGAGCCAGATTTTTTGGTTTGAATTTAGTATGTAACAGAGCCTAACAAAAATTTCTAGACACGCTGTTAATCAGACTGTTACCTGCATTGACTTACATCAGATCTCATGGAGAAAACAGGCTAAAACCAGTTTAATCTAATGTATTTTCAATGCACATGTGTATTAGAGGAATCAAGTAAGGTAATTTTCAGAGACAGTTCGACAGTTCCCAGTAATGTAAACAAAACAATTTTGCCAATTCCAAAATAAGAACCAGTGAGAAAACAAGGTATAATCCCACTGTGCCTATCATCCCAGAAAAGACAAAAAGCGGAGCTAGATGGAGTGCCTTGGTTAATGAGGAGGCAAAGTGGCTTATAATAAAAAAAAATGTTGATTATGAGAGAATTTCCTCTCTGTCTTTGTACAGAGGTGAAGAGGGCAATCAGACCACAGTCATTTTGCTTCCCTACTCTGCTGTGCCTAGAAAGGTCTCTATTTATTCCTGTGATTAGCAAGACTGAGGTTGACTGTGCTCTGGGATTCAGAGCCTCATAAAAATGATCAGGAGTTGTTGCATCTCACTGTTCTACAAGCAGACATACACACAGAAAGATATAATACACTAACTGACAAGGCCAAAAGAACTGCCTTTACATTTCTTGAATATAAAACAAAAGAAAAGCAATTATTTCATTTTAGATCTTCATGCACACTACATATGTTCTAATGCATCCTCATTTTTCTTTTGCATGCGCTGTATTCTTCTATTTTAAGACTACTCTTGAATGTTGAACTCTTGGTAATGAACCTACTTAAAATGTACATGTTTTGACATAGTATAAAAATATAGCAGGGATAAAAGTTACTAAGTCTAGTGTCTCCTAAACTTAGATGTTCTCTTCAGAATATACATGGGAAGAACGCTATGCAGACATCATTTCAGTAAATAAGTAGATGGATTTTTACTTCAGTGTGTATCCCTCCTAAGAGGTCAACACTCACATACCGTGAAAAGGGATAGATTTTCTGCAGAGGTGCTTAAATTCAGGAATAACACTGGCATCCTGAGCCATACTGTATCAGTGAGTAGTTTTAAGGCAAAATCTTTGATTGAGCAAAATCTTGCAGGAAAGATAGTTTGGTATTACACATCCTGTTTCTCACCTGTAAGTGGTTTACTTTATGCACAGGCTTTTCCAAGGTTCTGTAGCATTCCCTCATTCAAGTGCTGATCTTTAGCTCAGTAAAGTATTAGATTTATTATTGAAAAATACCTTTAAAATTATAGTAAGCCTAGACATTTTGAAATAACAGACATTTATTATGTAGGTGTCACCACTGCATATATCCCATCTGATATCAGAGAGAAGGACCAATTTCTGCTTCCAGTTTCTTGAGGGGTTGAAAAGGAACTTGCACCAGCAAAACAGAGCTGAACTAGGACAGGTTCTAAGAGATATGAAACAGTAATTCTAGCTGATCTAGGTGTAGCTGTCATACTTGAGAAGAAACCATCTAAGACTTCATTGAGGAAAAGCTGTGCTCACTTAGTTCCAAACCTAAGCTCGTGGGTGAAATATTCACAGGAGATAAAACCAGATTTAAAAAGCGAAGTTTCTTTCTTTTCCCCGAAATACACATGCTGCCTGTTTCTGGGAGCTGGCATTTCAAGTAGGACACTAAATTGGCTGTTAATGGGCAGAAAAACCTGTTGAACAGAAAATACTTTGCCTCGGGGTTTTCTAGACTTCGAAGTAGGAGCTGCTGCAGCCATCTGGGAACAGGCCTCCTGTTCCCCTGAAACTGTTTGTCAGAACAGACCCAAAGCATTTCTAGCACAGAGAGTTAATCTGCCTTCAGTTTGTAAATGCAAATAGGCAAGTCCTCGGGTAACTAATGTACCTAAATATGACTGGATAGTGCTTAACAGATACCAAAAACATTCCAGCATCAGAGTAAAATGACAGTGTTGCTCCTTTAACATTCACAAACATTACAACTTAAAAAAAAACTCCATACTTTTCAGTACTCTCGTTACCCCTCCTCACTCTTAGACACTACTCTCTGTAGAAAAAAAATAAATTTAAAAGGCAAAACAAAGATGTGGGAGGTAAAGAAGTCTGGAGTTTCCTCTCCTATGACTATGTTCAATTAAAGAACAAAGCCAGAAACCACAAAAATACCCCAAGGAAATTAGTCAGATTGACTTAGATCTGAATTATTTATAAATATTTCTAAATTGGAATCTTTTCAATAATGCTTTTCCTTGATTAGTGAAAAAGTACTCAATATGTTTATGGACCTTAAGCTTGCATGCAGGTCAGTGCAATATTTAAAGAAAACTAATTGTGGCCTAATTGCTTTTGAGAATCAGGCAATTTACCCAGTCTTACTGATAAACATCCTAGAAATTTGTCACTGTGCCTGTGCACTTTATTACATTCAGGAGACAAAATTAAAGCCAATACTTCACACAGTTGTTTAAAAAGTGCCATCCAGCCCACACTCGGTGTGTAAAGTGACATCATTAGGCTTTTATACCCATTTTCCCAGGGGAAAAGACTACAAGGAGATGATAGGAATGAAAATAAATCCATCTCTGAGTTTTATATGCAGCGACTTGTGAATATAAAGCACTGGGAAGTCTTTTTCAAACACATAATATTGCAGTAAAAGCAAACTTCTTACCTCGTCACCTGGTAACACAACACTTGGGATGTTCAGGCTTTCTCACCTCCAGCTGCTCAGGGTTGTGGGAGGGGCATTTCAGAGCAAGATAATAACTTTAATTCCTCAGATTTCTCCAGGGAAGATGAGACAGCAGTGAGCTAGATTTGACTGGCCAGAAGTGAGAAAGACAAACATTCATTAGTTCACTGCAGATATTAACAGGGAGGTTTCACTTCCCTGCAGTGCCACAATCAGCAAGCTTTCATACTGAACTGCAGATGGGAGACACTTGACACACGTTGATTGTTTTTAAATAAAGACAGTTCTATCTTGCAATACCAGTGCAGCACCCTAATACACATCTTAGCCTCTGCTAATTTCAAAGTGTCAAGGGTAAGCTTCATCAAATCTCTTCCAGTATTAAAAGTACAAATTTTTAGCAAATAGGTAAACTGGAGCCCACCAAGGATAAAAGATAAAGCAGATCTCAGAAAGTGGTTGCAAGTCTTCCTTCTGCTCGAAGGAAAAGAACACCACAGAATTTGGGAATGGAACACCCGGCTCCTCAAAACAGATTTCCTAGGAGAGACGACAACTGACTGACAAGGTCAGGCATCCAAAAGGTTTCATGCCATCAGCTAAAATTGCCTGAGGAAAGGCAAACAAGTGCAGATGTAAACAGTTTCAAATATTGAGTCTGAACTTCGATTACCTTACACGTTTTACCATTTACATTTGAGAAAAATGGTATCACATCAGAACAGGCTCTCTGGAATTAGCCACGCTGTTTTACTCACACTTGGCGAGGTTCTAAGATATCAGAGACCTCAGAAAGCCCAAAAAAGAGACATCATGAGACATTTTAAACTAAAAAACCAGAGTGCTTAGCTTCTGGCATTTCTTCTTTAAGAAATTGTTCACAAGGAGAAAAAAAAAAGTGTCAGCGTACTCAGAGAGAGGGAACGTGCACCGATGACACAAATTATCTCGTTGAAATGAAGTCCCCATCCAAAATGCATTTTCAAGTGTAACCTTAGTATTCTTAGTTCCTACAAATAGGAATAATTTTTTTCTGGTAAATTTTTCTTTATTCTTACAAGAATGCACTTAACTCACTTGAAAGTAAAAGAAGATAAAAAGCTCAGAGAACTGAAACGTGCAGATTTTTCAAAATGTGAGACACTAACAGGAAAAAATACCCTGAAAGTTGTTTCTCTCTGTAGACATATCTGTCTATGTATAGGCATGCACACAAATAGCTAGTGTTAAATTACAGATGACATAAAGATTTGATTAGGTTTTTAAATTCAAAATTTGAATAACACCTCCTACCCAATTTTCCTAAACAATATTTCTTGATGCTCAGCTAATGTCGTTTATTTTGTCAACTGCTAATCCTTCTGCCTCTATTTTCCTGTACAAAGCCCAATGGACAACTTTGGCAGAACACTGGAAACAGAAAAGTTACTGAAAAACACCTAAATGTTTTATCCTATGTTTTTGTGGCAACACTTGAAGCTTTCAATACTATTTTCTTGTACTTCATTTCCCTTTTTAATTTCACGCTCATGAGATATTATTGGGCATGTGAATAGACCCCCCTGTAGTTCTGAATTCATACACTGGACAGATGAACAGATAAATTCCCATCTCTCCTGCCTTTGATGCTTGGCTGGGGACAGTTTTCAATAGCTGGTTAGAAGGCAACAGCACATCAATCCATAATGTGAGAATTACAGTCTCCAAATAAAAGAAGAAATCTTTCTTTTTTGCACTAGCACTAAAATTTTTTCAAGTTTCCAACAAATCAGTAAATATTGCATTTTTCTCTTTTTGAAAGAAAGAAGTAATCACAGGAGGACTTTGTAAGAAAAAAAAAGAATTAAAATGTAAGAGCAGCAGGAAACTCCCTTACACCAGAATTTACAACAGTTATGACTCTTCTATGAGGTGTGAGATGACTCTTGTTCAAATACACCTCACATCTAATGTCTCCATGATTACCTTCATTCCTCCTCTTTTACATGACAGCAAGGATGTTTTTGCCATGCTGCAGCAGATCTCCCCAAGTCAGTCCTCCTCAGGCTGTTCAATTTTACATGAAACACTGAAATATTCATTGGAACAAATAGAGAGCATTGAAAACGAGTCTATAGCTTTGGGGTTAGGGCACTCAGCTGGCAGGGGCAACACCTGAGTGCCAATACCTTTTCAAATGAATATTTAATTATTTCTACAAAATTGAACAGCTGCAATCAGAGAGAGAGAGAGAGAGAGAGATAGATCTCCTGCCAAATGGGTTAGAGCACTTTCCAGAGACAATTTGAGGAAAATGATTCTAGAAAAAGCACTAGACCTATTCAGCCAAATCCAGCAGCTAAAGGAGTTTTGTTCAGTGAAGAAACACAGTAAACCTAACCCTGAAATTAAAAAAATGGGATTATAATAACAATAACAATTACAATGCTGATTAAAGAATTTGGTTTAAATGCCCATTATATTCTATTATTTCTCTCTCATACTAGCTGTGATAAGCCTTTTTTAACCATAAATCTGAATTTCTACATATAAGCTGTTTGATGCTGTGAAAAACCTAAAAAAACCCCAGTGACTGAAGATTTCATTTTAGCTCTTTATCTACTCTTTCCTTTTACTATTACAGTAATCCGTGGCGCTTCAAAATAGATGGACTATTTTTTCATAATTGGAATTACTGTTTATTTCATTACCTTTGTAATTAAAATTGTCTTTTTTGACAAAACAATGTCTCTTTCTCTTTGAAATATATGATCATGTATAAACAAAATCACGCTGAACTTTTGACCAGAGCTTGAAACTCTTTTGTACCCAAGTCAATATTCTGACAAATAAAGGTCAGGTGTGTCAGACACAAAATCATTTCAGTAAAATGAGTTTGCAGTTGCTGACAGCTTCAGTTATCTACATTTTCTGCAGGCCCAAACCAATTTTACCACATTTTCAGGACTGTCCAAAAGGTTGTGTGCAGTTTCTCTGGGTGTAGAAACATCCACCGACAGAAATGCTAACAAAATCCATTTCCCAGAGCTCAGGGCACAGTTTAGGAACCCCATCCCTAATTAATTTACTTAATCCCTTCTTGAACCCGCTGATACTTTTGATCTCTACAGTGTCATGTTGCAAAGACAACAATCACAATACAATTGAATTCACTGCCTGGGATTTTGCTGGCACCTTTTTGTTCCATTGACCATGACCTCTCAACACAAACCCTGTGTGTAAGATAAATTGCTCTGAAAGAGCATCTTTGCAGAATGTTCCTTCGGCAATTCCGGTTCTGTTTTTTTTTTAATACTAAAATCAATAATTCACCTACTCACAAAAATTAAAATCATGAATAATATTAAAGTTCTCTCACAAATGTCTGAGGGGAGCAATTGAAAAACTAAAACTAGCTGAAACAAGTTTGGGAAAATGAAATACAAGTGAGTGTACCACAACTAATTACGGCAGCGCTTACATTTATTGCATTTAAAATGGATGGCAGCGTATACTTTACAGTTTACTGAGCCCTATCGATAAAAACATCAACATTTCTCACCCAGACAAGGTTTCATGTTCCTGTTAAACAGCCAGCTAAACACACTCCATCTTCCTCTCTGGGATGCAATCACAGACAGCGGCGCATTCCCTAAATGCCGACCATGTACAACAGAGAGCCTGTCCACTTGTTTGTTCTTCCATTTATTTAAAGCAGGCAGCCAAAGTCTTGTGCCTTAGCAGCAAACATGCTAGCAGCAATTTGTCAGCTTTTGCAATTTAACTCACTCTGTGGACCTTTTACTGTGGACTTTGTGACAGAGCAGGTTCCCATCAATCCATCACCATCCAGTACGTTTCAGTATTATGAAAAGCTATTTAAGAGAGCAGGACCACACAGGGCTTTGTTAACCCTGCCCATCTAAAATGAACACTGAAATTACGAACATCTTGTTAATTTATAACTCTTTTTCCTCCCCACCCTGCACCACAAGCTTACTTGCACTCACACACACTCCCCCTTTTTGTCTTTAATTGATTTTCATGCGGAATAGGTAAGGCTGTGAAACTTTCTCTGGTTGTTATGAACAGTCAAAGTCAAATTTGTGTAGGCACATTAAGTGGAGTATAGCTCCAGCGTGCCACTGCTTGGGTTTTTTATTTCAAATGTGTAAGAAAAATCTAGGGAGCATTGATAAATCAAAGTTTGCCAGCAGAGACAAAACTTAGCATGTATATGGAAAACAGCTGCAGGACATTTCAGGATGACTTCCCTGTTTTACTGCAGACAAAGGTTACCTTTTTGATGGTCCCAGTTTCTGACAATAGCTGATTCAAAAGCAGCTGCTATGCTGAAGCATTTTCTTAGCTGTTTTCCAATGCATGAATTAACCCAGACTGCACTACTGGCCTTGATACACACATGGGACACGAGAAGGATGTTTTCCAATAAAACATAAAGTAAAGATTCAAGAGAATTTTGTGACTAATCTCAGATTAAACAATCAGTCACTCCTACAGTCTTGGTGCAAATGAGTTGTCTATCAGAGCAGAAGAAAAGGTGTTTTAGGTTAGGCTCTTTGGGTACTCTGCTAAGTCCAATGAAAAGGTTATGGATAAAAATAATGGCATTGCATAATGATATTGCATAAAAAGGATCCTCAGGCACTGGAGGATCGACTCTAAAATGCCTGAAAAAACCCAACCCCAAACATCTGAGACAGGATGGCCCATCTAATTCCAAGGCAGAGTCAAACAAAAGTAGCACATGGATCAACCATCACAGACAAGACAATCAGCTTTATCCACCAAAGGGTTCGAGATGTGCAACTGATTTCCAGTTGTTTGCAGGTACAAACAACGGAGAAATTGGCACCACCTGCTCAGATAAATCACTGACTGCAGCAGCTGAACACAGCTCTGACAGTCCTCTAAAATCCCACACATTACCAAACCTCTGATTAGCGATTAGAAAAGTCACAGACTGCAGGTGATAAACAATAAAGAGAAGGATATGTGGAGCAAAATTATCCTTATTAGAGGATATGCAAATAATGTTAATGAGGTGAACTCGCTGGAGCCCACACAAATCAACAGCACAGGGGGAAAGGCCACTTGTCAATGGGTTAAAATGGACCCCCTGCAGCCCATGGGGGTCCAAGAGGAAGCAGAGATTTACCTGCAGCCCATGGAAGATCTCACACCAGAGCAGGGGGATGTGACCTCACTCTGATTGCAATGTTAATAAATGAAACTAATTTCCCCAAGCTAGGTCTGTTTTGCCTGTATTACCAACTGCTGGGGGATCTCTCCCTGCCCTTATCCTGACCAACAAGCCTTTCATATTTTCTCTCCCCTGTCCAGCTGAGGAAGGGAGTGAAAGAGCAGCTTTGGTGCAGCCATCATAAAATCTAAAAAAAAAAAAAAAATAAAATAATAAGTGGCATTAGTCATCACAAAAGACAAACATTTCCTTATGTTTGCAACCAAAAAAAAAAAAGAAAAAAAAAAAGGAGGGGGGGGTAAGACAAATATTGCAGTCCCTTAAAAGAGAAAAGAGTTTATTATACAAAAGCATTTTATCTGCTATGCAAATAGAAGCAGCTAATGTAAGAAAGCACAAAGCACAGAGAATACCTAAGAAAATTACTAACACAGTTTTATTTTTAAATAAATGTATCAGTACCTTTGTATCAGTGGCTGGTCCACCACTATTTCCTTAAATGCATAGTCCTCTCTGGCTTTAGAATGTTGTTTTGAGTTCCTGAGTTTTTGTTCTTCAATATTCTTCAAGTATTTGCTCTTTAATTGCACCAAGAATTGCTTAGCTATTGGAAAGGATTTGTCTGTTGGTTATATGAAATATGATAAACCAAAACGTGCTGGCCATCAGCCCTCAGCCCAGAGAACCTGGAAACATACAGCAAGCAATTTAAAACACTTCATGTGTCTTTAGTGGGTTTTTTCTAAGTATTTTCTAAAACTGAGCCTTCTAAAACTATATGATGACTGACACTGAGCCACAGTAGTTCACAAAAACTCAAGTTCCAAAACAACTGCCAAGATTATTTAGTCATCTTTCACAGCACTCACACCATGAAAGAGGCAAAAAGAATTTAAAGCATAACATTTCATATGTTTCTTTTAAATTATTATTGTTAGGAGATTTAGACTCCAGAAGGAAAAAAAAAAAAAAAAAACAAAACTATAAAATACTCGGGTTGTTTTTTTGGATGGAAATAGAGAAAGACCTGTTATTTAGTGTTATTAAGTTCTACTAATACTTTCATTATGACTGTAAAAAGTCAAACATACGTAATTTGTCAAATACTGAGAGAGCTATCATTATGCTGATGCTCTTCATTTGCATTGTTAAAAAGCAATTGTTGTTGCCTTAGTAAGAACGGGAAAATTGTATCTGGCAAAACATTTCCACTCCCTCAACAGGGCAATGGATCATTTCCACCAGAGTAAAACAAAGTTAGATATTCCATTAGCACGGGCAAAGCAGCCACGCATCATCACTTTGGATTCATGGAGAAAGGGAAACCTTCACTGTGTGCAATTTAATCTAATACATGACTTTATCAATTGCCTAATTTAGTTTCCTGAAGAACTTCCCGACTGCTTGAACAAGGACAGAAAAGGAAAGTATCTCAAGTGCTGAATTGTGAAAAAGATAATAAGAAAGAAAATGACGCAATTTAATAGAGAACAGATATTATCGCCATAAAATTAGTAAAGCTGAGACGTAGCAGCACCAAGCTAAACCAAAATTGTGGAAGTTGGAAATTATGTTCAATGCAATGCCTTAAGTTATCTTCCTTTATTCATTTTGCCCAGCAGCTAACCCATTCTGATGGGGCAAGAATTTCTTAACTCAGTGATTTTAAAATCTTACGTTTGAAAGCAAAATCTATAATTAAAAAACAGAGGGACAAAAACAATTAAAAGACAGAATTCATATTTGTATCTATTTTGACTGAGTGACTCTCCTCACTGACTGCATTTTCAGATGTAATATTTTACCTGGAAAACGCACACTGAATAAGCAAGATTTTTTTCCTCTGTAAGTGGTTGTGGTGGCATCTCCAGTTTAACCATCAGAGACTAGAAAAGCAAAGACTGGTGTTCAGGATTAATCAAGGCTTTGTTTGCAAAGTTTCCTTCTTTTCCCCTGATGCCAGTGGCATGACATGAGCTGTACAGTGCCTCACCCACAGCATCCAAAAACAGCTCCTTCCATCTAAACAAAAGGCCAGGAAGGCAAACCCAGCAATAACATAATACCATAAACCTGGCAGTGAAATTTTGTAATGATGTTAAATTGTTTTTCTGTCATAGAGATATGGAACATGGATTTTTTCTTTTTTCTCCCCCTGATCCTAAGGAAATGTGGATTATAACTTCACACTGTTTATCTCCTCCAATAGCTTTGGAACACATTCCTCGATTTTAACAAAACTTGACAGAGGGACATGGCCTCAGAGATATTATGTTCCCACAAGTTCTGTGACACTAAACAGATGGGAAGAGAGAGAGATCTTTATGTAATCACATTACATATTCCACTGAGAGAAAAGCTTCAGAACATACTTACCCTTCCTTAAGATTCAGAATATTTCCAGGAAAGAGAACCAGAGTTCTAAGCAGAGAGAAAACTTGAGACAAAGCACGCAAGCAGACATAAAACACACATACACAGGCAGACAGCTTCCTAATTCTGGTGCACATGAAGTTAATTTGTTATGAAGGAGAGGCAGTAATAGAGACATCACGTTTCCTTGATGTCTCCTTCCTGGCTTCGGAGATTTCCAGTTCCTACCAAGTCTGACGACATCAGGGGTAGCAACAACACTGGCAGGTTACAATCCGTGATTCACTGGTGCTACTCTGCAACATCCCTGTGGTAAACAGAGACCAGAGCAAGCTTCTCTTTCATTTCAGATTAGGCTTTTTTATAACTCCTGACTCTATACCTACATCTTTTTAAGTGTTCTTCTTTCACGCTGTTGGTCTTGAGCAGCAAATGTATCTGTGTTTACAGTACACTGTAAAGAAAGTGTCAGCTTGGCATCCTTTTAGCCTCCTTTTCCTGAGGTTACTGACTAATAGTCTAGTCACAATTTCTGTCAAGCTATTCTAATACATGCTATTTTTAAACACACATGTAGGAGTCAATATGAGGAGCAATGCATTTCAGATATTTGTTATTCCACCGTGGGGAACTGTCTCATGACTATGTAGGGGGTTCATGGTTGGCATTAGCTGCCTACTGCAACTTCTATTAAAAAAATAAATAAATCATTAAACATTTCACTTCTTGATCAACATTAGACTATGGAAGCTTGGATTATGTGTATGCCAAGGCCAGTATACAGCTGAGTCTCCTCAGGGTTACACAATCAGAGTTGGAGAGAACAGACATTCCTAATCAACTTATTCTTTTCACTTCTAAGTAAAATGCATCTGCTCCGATTTCTTTGAGTTGCCCCAAGAGTACAAAGACACAAAATCCCCTTTTCCCCCTTAGCTGATCTTTCCTCTGTCTTTCTTGTCAATTGTAATTTCAAAACGGCATAACTAAAAATATCCAAACACTTTTAAAATTAAAAATCTGCTTTTAAAAGAGAACTGGGAGCTGCATTTACAATAAGTTCTGATATTCTCAAATTCAAACTTACTTAAATTATAGGAAACAGTTTTCACACATAGGCAGAGAGTACTAAGATAACTTACTATCTGGATTTTTCTGTAACTTCTCCAGTGAAATCTGAAGTCACCACAATAATTTTAAAGGGAATGTCACTCAGTTTGCACATAAAGTGCAAAACATTGATAATAATTCGATGAATGTTAGTAGTTTATATGCTTTGCAAACTTCACAAACCATCAAGCATTTTCTAAACGATCTTGTTTCCAAATGGGAAGCTTTATCATTTACCTCAGTATAACTCCTTGCAGCAGAAGTACTTTTCACCACTTTAGCTGAGACTTTTCAAAGTCTCAAAACCATTACCAGCATTCTTGGCAGTGTCTGCATGAAGAATAACAGCACACAGTTACAGGACTCCAAATTCATACCACAGCTGTACTTGCATGATCTTCTTTGAAGGCAGGGTTAGAAGGGAGCAACACCCAGGATGAAAAGCGATTTTCTCTAAACAGAAAAATAGGAATTTGTCCAAAGAGACAATTTAAAAAAAAAATCAAATATTTTGTGGGAAATGAAGCACAGAAGTCTGTGTAAAATTTGATTCTACTAAGTTAGATTAGGAAATTTCAATATTGTTAATGACTTCCATGGTGTATACAGGGAGGTTATTCTCATAACCTTCTGACATCTCCCTGTCTCTGAACATTAGGCCCATCTTCAAAGTTCAGTTGTTCCCTGTGCCTCCCAAAACTTCAGAAAAAATGCCAATATTCTTCAAATCCAATTTTATTTTCTCTTAGATGTTGTGGTGAAGCGTTTGGGTTTTTTTATCCTTGAATCATCTGTTAGGAAAAAAAAAAGTCTCATGGTCTAATGGTATACAGTTAAGTTTGAGGGTTGCAATTACAAGAGCTGGAAAACTGTAAACAAAATTTTGAATACTGAAAAAAAAATCTGAATTTCTTAATGAATACCCTCAGGCAGCTACTATGAATACTCCTATGCTGCATACAAGATGAGTTACCAAGGGATAATGAGACATGCAAGCTAATTTTAAGCAGATTAGCCTGGATGCCATCCATGACACAGCTCAGAGCTCAAGTTCAAGTTTTCCCGCTCGAAAGCGCCTCATTTGGCCCTTGGGGAGGCCACCTGCAACTCTGAGTGTGAAGTATGTCTTATACCCTCTGATTCTGAGCAGCTCTTGTCCCTTCTACTCACTGGGTATAATTTCTGTGGTGTTTAGAAAAGCTGTGGGACAGAAGTTGGGCACAATTCAATTCTCATTTTGGAACGCAGAACTCTGAGGGCTTTTAATATGAGGGAAGCACACACGGTGAATGAAACAACCAGGCTCCCTCCCTTCAGTTTGACAGCTCATCTTCTCTCAGTTCTGCCTGGATATCCCGCTTCTATCGAGATTTTAGGTCTTTCCCTCTTAACGTTCCAACTCCTGCACGTCATCCCACCTGCTCTCATCTCAAGGTTTTTGCATACCAAAGGTTCAGCAAGTCTCAGTCTTCAACTTCTCCCCTAACTGAAGGCAAGCATTTGAAAAATAGGTTTGTAAATGTTCTCGGTCGGGCAGTCTCTGCTCAGGATTAACGGCGTCTCAAAAGCTTCTGCCGTCAGAAGACAAATTCCCTCCCTATTTTGAGCTTCAGATAAATCTTAAGCACAGCTGAAGGCATTCGAGCCATCAAATGAGAGAACACAACAGCACTTGCATAACATCTATCAGCACATGGCTAACAGAGCCCGCTGAGGTCACAAGGGTGGATCTTCCCAAAAGCGAATGAGCACAGTCTGTTCAGGTTTTTAGGCTCGTTGAAAAAAGAAGATCTGTTTCAATTCCAGGACTAGTTATTTTCCCCATGTGAAGTCCTGGCAGCGTTATCACCTTCTTAGAAGCTGTAATTTGGAACTGTGGCTTTTTTTTTTTTTTTTTTTTCCTTTCTGATGGGAAGATCTCAAAATGGTTTGAAAAGGTTATGTATGCACTTAAAAAATCCAGAGGATTGTTGCAGTTCTCTGAGCTACCTCAGTTTGAAGCATTTGTTCTTAACCTCCACAAAACCAGTTGGTAGGCATGTTGTTTGTTTGGGTTTTTTTAATCAGGTATCTCTCACTGCTGGCTACATTTTTCTGAGCTTTTTTCTTTTTCCTGTTCTGTGGCAGGAAATAAATTTATAGCAGTGTTCTCTATAAACTGATTTCTCTATAAACACACTTATTGTTTCTCATTACACAGTGAGTGTGAAAAACATGCTTGTTTGCTTTGCTAGACAATGTGTTTATTCCTAGATATTTTGAAAACATATATTTGCACAGTTTTGGGCTCTCCCTTAAAACCAGGATTCAGGCTCCAGCTGTCTAAGCAAAACAACCCATAAAAGAATCGCTGGACCAGAGAGATCTTGAAGCCTGTACAGAAACACATCAAGAAACAGGACACAATACAGATAATCCATGGGTAGGCAAGCCAGACAAACAATTAAGGCCGATCTGGCATTTTGAAAGTATGCCAACTGTCCAATTCAGAAATTTAAAGAACATGATTATTATAATATAAAGCCTGTTTTGCATGGATTTGGAATAACATCTTGCGTTTTGTCTAATTGATTGTAAATATGTGACTGCAGGAAAGTACTGCCCTCAAAAACACATCCTCAAAATGACAGTTCTGAGTATGTCCCATGTAAATGATCTATGCTCCCAAGTCCTTTCAGCAGCTGTCAGAGACTCTCATTCAAAATATTCTGATAATTGTTGATTCCCCAACTTTCCTAGCTGCCTGTGGGAACAGCATACATTTTTGGGGAAGAGCATGGTCTGCCCAGCTGTAAATAAAAGAAACAAGCATTTGATGAAACATGGAAAAATTCTATGTGGATTTTTCCTATTTAAAGCACACATCTCCCCATAAATGCTTCCAATAGTTCCAGTTTACTGTAGAATACTGTATGGATACCCTCCCTCTAAAATCTTCTTTTTATATGTGTGCTCTACATGGTAATGCCCTACTAAGACTTTCAAGCGAGTTGAAATTTTACAGAAGAAAAAAAATCCACTGTCATACCAAGCTAAGCACACCCAAGAGCTTATAGAACTAAACTGTCAGTACTTTATCTGATGCTGTAAGGTGTGGGTACATAGGGTAACTCATTTACTCTCCACTACACACAGAATTAAAAGCATTTTACTGCACCGTTCCTGTTGTTTCATTTTAAAGCGTCAAATTAAAGCTTAATAAACCTCCAATTAGGTTGCCTCATCGTAAATTATTCAAAAGGCATTTCACATATTCCACAGTACACTGAATTCCTTCAGTTCTTTGGCACACAAATATCTCATTTCAAATATTTACAGAGGAACGTGCCAGAAACCTAGTTCAAAGGAGTTGTGACAAATCAGAGGAGTTTTACTAACATACAGTCTCAAACATATGGTTTCTTCAGCTCATGCAATTTCTGAACCCAGGCTTAAATTGATGGCTAATGAAAAATGAACAGAAAAAGCTACAAGTTTATTACAAAAATGAAATATTCTGTGAAAAGATTATGTTTCATTTCCATTAAGGAGGAAATTTGTCTTTAGCTCCAGTGGAAGCAGGATTGGCTTCCAAATAGTGCCAGATTTCACTGATGCAGAGCTTGGTATTAGAGACACAGTGGGGAAGGTACAGTGAGTTACAGAACATAAGATTTAAAATGTGCTTTTTATTTGCTGTTCATTTTCAACAATCACCTTGGATCCAAACCTAAGCAAGATCCCTTAAAACTCAAGAGCTAAAAGAAATAAACACAAAGCAATCTGTGGTTTTAGGGAAAAAAGCTTGATAATATTTAAACTTATTAATATTTTCATTACTTTTTGGGTTTTTTTTGTGGGTTTGGGGGTTTTTTTCAATCAGAAAGTCAGGCCTCCTCAGTGTCAGCTGTCTTAGTAACACATTATTCAAATGCAAAGGTTTCTCTTCACTCTGCCTTGCTGAAGTTCCTTCAGCTCATCACTTAGTGCCAGAGCACACAGCAACATGTGTGAAAACACAGCTTCTGGAAAGAAATCCTCCTATTTTCCTGTAGCATCAATCATTTCATACATCTTACAGTCAGCCCTGAAGGTGATAACTCCACTGGTTTAAAAATGTGGTTTTATTAATGTTCCAAATGATGGCTCCCTATAAGCTTTACAGCTTATTATGAAGTAAAACTTTTTTCTGCTCCAAACTCAGCGAAGATCCAAACCCACACTAAAGAATCTTCCCCAAATTGTAGTGTTTCATTTCATTCTGTAAAACCAAGGAACCTGCTGGTGTTACAGCAGCAGAAGAGCTGCTTTATAATAACCAGTAATAAATAGCACCTTTTTCCTTCCTCCCATCACCAACTGCACTCAGAGACATCTGCTTCTGGAGCAAGCTTGTTATTCTCACATTATTTATTTCACAACAGCAGGAGTCCTGTTTGATAATTTCTCTGAAGGCTGAGTGAAATATGTGCCTAGCAACTGAGATCTGCTGCTCCCCAAAGCCAACATGGTACTGCAGCTACATCTGTGAGCTGTTTGTTTGAGTCACAGGGATCCCTTCCCCTCAGTCCTGCAACCTCCACTAAAGATCAGGAAGGTGTTTGCTAAAAAAGAAATTAAAAAGACCACACACACAATATTATTAAGAGGCCCAAATCAGTTATTGGTTGCAAATAGCAACGCTGGCAGCCGTGTGCAAGTGGAAATATGTTATTAAAGTGTAAAAGTGGGTTTCTGAATAAACAATATTCGTGCCAGGTTCCTGCTATGCATATTATATAGCTATATTTAGATCATCTCTATTTTTTAGCATAACTTTCATTTTGTAAAATGTCTTGGCTATTAAAGCTGGCAGATAGTTTTATGACTATAAAACTTTTTTTTAAGAGTGTGACCTTTCTGGATGGCACTGCAAACTTGTAATTTCTGCTAAATATAGCAGTGAGCAGTTCAGGTTGTCAACCTAAGTTCCATTTCTTCAATTTTTTTTTCTGTCAGTTCATAGATAATTTTACGAAATTTGGGTATTCAAAGACTCCCATCAGAAAACAGCATTCAAACAACTCAGCTTCAATAAAAGAATACCATTGTTCACTTTTAGGATTCTTTTGTACCAGATATATTTTCAAGAAAGCAGTTAGAATAAACGAGGTTGGCAAAGACCTCAAAAACATCATCGAGTCCAACCATTAACCCAGCACTGCCAAGACCACCATGAAACCATGTCCCCAGGCTCCACAACTACACTTCTTTTAAATATATCCAGAGATGGGGACTCCACCACTACTCTGGGCAGCCTTTTTCAGTGCTTGACAACCCTTTTGGTGAAGGAATTTTTCCTCTTATCCATAAACCTCCTTCTGAACTGTCCCTTGGATGCTCGGGTGTCAAAGCAAGACAGGAAATCGTTTATTAACTCTAATAATACTTGGCCAGATGCAGAAAAGACACTTTAAAATGTTGGCAAAAAAAGTTCTAGTTTCAGTAAGAAAACTTGGTTAAAAATCTCTCAGTTTTAGGTGAAGATATAAAATACTTTAGAGATGAAAACCACACATTACTGAAATTGCCTGAGCTGTCAGAGAAACACCAATAATACAAGGTAGAGAATCCACTTAACATCCTCTGCAGAACTAACCCAGTACACTGCTTAATGAGGGAGGCTGATGGGATGAGAGGGAACACTATCAGCTCTGACAGATTTTTCCTGTTATTAAAAGGAAGTCTTTTACCAGAGAAGAGGAGGCACACCCCATTCCCAAGGAGAGTGCAGTATCCAGGCAAAGCAATTTTGGCAAATACCTGCCAAAGCAGAGGGGTACAAAATGCAATTTACAGGCAGCAACACCAGTAGCTAAGGGGGCTCTTGAACCAGAACTGCTGCAGACAGAATAGGAAGTCACAATTAAATTGAGTTTATCTTGCCCTTTCTCTCAGACAACTTCAGAGTTGTCAAAGGAAGTCATACACTGGGAAATCAAGGGAACTGTTCCTAAAGGATTACAGTCCAGCTCAGGTGGGCAGATGGGAAATTCAGACCAGTGTTCACATTCGGGATCAGGGTCTCTGATAAACACAGTGCTAAGACTGAAAGGTGTTCCTGATGTAAATGGTTCTGTGGTTAACAAGCAATTTGAATATATAGCAGATATTTAAAATATGTGACACAGTCATCTCTATTCACATAGTTATCTTTTTCCAGAGGGTTTGGGCAGCTTTCAGAAGGGGAAACAAGCACAGATCCACTACTTGGCTGGATGCTTAAAACACATATTCTGTGTCTTATTTGTAGTCCTTATGAAACCAAGACATACAACTGAAAAAGTCTCCAGTTTCTCTATGGCTGAGAAACCTTTTCCTTCCTGAATGCAAGATGGCTTTTCTTTCATACAGCTTTTTGCCAGAAAACAGAATTCTTGGGCTGTGCCTACTTAGAGAACATTTATAACTTCACAAGTCCCATGGTCACAACACGAGTCTATCTGAATAACAGTAAAACTCAGATACAGAAGAAATAACACAGGTTTGCAACAGATTTATCTACTTAATAATCTGAGCCTAGGTTGTTACCATATTGATATATAGGATCAATAAAAGTCTTAAAATAAAAAACAAATTATAAACTAACGGTAACAGATGAAGGAAGGCACAAGTTTAAACACTCAAAAGCCAAGACATTTCTAAAACATAAGTCAGGCAGTTAATGATTAAGATCACAGAGAGCTATGTATCCAAAAAAAAAAAAAAAAGAGCCTTAAAAAGTCAGAATTCACGATAGTAACATGAACTCTGACTATACATTGCCTTCTGTTCTCTCTCCTCCTCACTGGCTTTTCAGGTGTATCAGGAGATCAGGGCACTTTAACCAGAGTAACTTGCAACAGGCATTAGATAATTCTCCAAAGAGACAAACTGAAATTATAATCTCAAAATGACAGAGAGGAAAAGTGATCAGAGGTTCATTCCAGCTAAGTATTTGGCCTAGATTTGTCTAACAGTATTTCTTTGCCTGTCCTGCTTGTTTTAATATGCTTAGAAAAGTTCAGATAAGGCATATATTTAAATGAGTACTCTTTCTCTACAGCTTTTAATCTATGCATTCAAGATCTTTATGGAAATCTTAATATCTTGACTTTAATAGCTTCTTGGCTTGGTATTTCCCATTGGACTGACCATCCCGAGAAAAAGAATGTTTTTCTTCCTGACCTTGCTTTATCTGTAAAGCTGAAGCTGTGTGAAAAATAATCTGTAAGAACAAAGCATCTGTTAAATTGCACAGTACAGCCCTGTAGGGACCAGAGAAAATACCTTTCTAATAGGCATTTGCTATTGATGAGCTTTAATCTTTCTTTCTTCAACCTTTCTCTGACTGTTTTTATCTCTTTTCCATTTCTCTTCCCCTCTCACTTGATTGACACAATTGCACCACAAATTCTGCACAACTCAACTCATTTGCTTCTTCAATTCCTCCTTCTCAGGCTGAATCCCTGAATTCCTGACCTTAAGATCCACATTTCCCAGCCCCACCCCTCCACCCCCAGGGATATTATTTATTTTTAGAGGTCTCCTCACAGATCGTGGACACCTCTACCTCCCAGCAGAGACTCAGCAACACCAGAGAAGACCTCAAGATCACACACCCATGACAGAGTTTTGCCCATCCCAAAGAAGTCTTGCTTGGAGTGCCACAACTCCCATCATCTCTGGGTATGATTAGCCAAGAGAAAACCAGTGAAATACACGGCCACAATTTAGCTAAACTGTTTTTGTTTATATTGTCACATAAATCCCCCAGTCAGCAGGAAAAAAACAAGATTGCACTACACGTGGAAAAAAAGGGCATGCTTGTCCTCAACAGTAGGGCATAACAGGAAAAATTTCAGCACACAGGCAAGAAGCTCCTGAAAATTACAGCTGTTATTACAGCTACCAGTTCCTCCTTTTTCAGCCTCCTGGCAAGCAAACAGGTTTGGGCTTGGATCACACACGTAATCGAACTGTGGCCTCTCCTTCCTGAAATACAACAGCAAGCTCTCCCTGTTTACAATAAACATAGGGATCACAGCTGTAAGAAACTTAAAACTAGATACTGAGCCTTTAAAAGATACAACTTGGCAGGAAAAAACTATTTTTGAGTCGTCTGCATAAATAAAATACAGCAACTAGCTAAATTTAGCTTTAGCATCAGATGAATTACACCAGTACTAAATTTAAACACATTCATTGTCTCTGTATTACTTTCCTATGCCAGTGGTAGAAACTGCAGAGCAAATGAGGTATGTTAGAGCATACCTCATTAAAACAAAATAGCTTCCAGCTACTGAAACATTTGCATTATTCCCAAAATTGCATTCTATCATAATGACATTTGAAGTGAATTCAGAAAGAGTTGCTATTGTTTGAATGAATTGCTTTCTCTTATAAAGGAGAGATTGCTGCCAGCATAATTAATCTCAAAGTACATCAGGCAATATTTCCCATACTTACTGGTAGTATTAATGAGATTTGCTGTAGATGAAACAGGTAAAATTGGGAATAGCAGGTTCACAAAGCAATGTATTCGTGTGTTCCAGGAGATTTCAACAGACTGAACAACAACAATTTCCAGAATATAATTATGCAAATATTTCATTCTCCTCAATTAGTTTAACTTAACTCTATATTAAGCATGCTCTCAAGAGCAAGAAGTCTGGTGTGAAATGTAATTTTTGCCTTGATATCAAGATTGTTATCTTTGAATCTTCATTTAATGATACGAGACAGAATTATTTGACACTTGTTTGCCATTTTTAAATCTGTTTGCTTTTGTTTGAGGGAAAAAAGCAAGCTGTCTCTACATCTCAGCAACAAAAACACAATATTGGTGCAGTTTCATGTCACTGTGAGGTAATATTTGCTACAGAGGTTAACTATTTCTCTGGAAGCAAAGAAATGATGACTGAAGAGTTTCAGATACATGGTGACAAAAGCAGTGAAAGGAACAGAACACAGTGGATCTTTTTCTGGTCAAGGGTTACTGTCTTGGCTGCTCCATTTCAGTGGAGCTCCTGCTGAATTCCAGTCACAGAAAATGTATCTCAAGCAGAAGGTCTTGAGAAGTCTTTTTATTATTTCAGCCCCATTTCAAGGCAAATATGTGTCACATCCAAGTCCTTCCTAACTGATATTTTTTTTAACCTGACTTTAAGACCTCAGAGAATTAAAGATTCAAAAATCTACTTTGCTGTTTTACCATTAGAAAGTTGTTAATATTTACACGTATCTGTTTTGTTGTAATTTAAGCTTAATAATTCTTGTTCTGTCAGTCACATGGAGGACAAATTATGTTGTCCTTCTGCTAAATAATTCCAGGTCATTAAGGCCTATGATGTCTTGTCTGGATTTCTAACCTTTTTTGGCTTGCTCTTTAGCTTTCTTTGGATGGTCCTTTTTTTCTTTTTTTTCTTTTTCAAACAGAGTAAGACAGACATAACCGTGGCATTACAAATGCTGTGCAAAGCAGACATTATTTTACACATCATCTAGGCTACAGTCATCTTCAAATACAACCCAGCATGGTTCCTATTCTTCCTATTCTTCAAAACTGCAGAGTCACATTCAATTTACCACTGTAACACCAAAATCCTTTCCTGAAGAACTGCTGCTAATCAGTTTACTTCCCCATTCTGCTTTGTGCCACAGAACTGCCATTCACAGCATCCTGCATGTGCTATTCTCAAAATCAGCGCTAATTTTAAAATCATTACTGCGATTTTCAGAAATTATTTTGATAATTCAGATGCTCTTCTCCGGCACATCTGTACACCCTCTCAAAGTCCATGATGAGAAAATACTTTCAACAAGCTCTCTGTTCTGCTGCAAGCAAAAGAAACCATAGGAAATAGTGTAAATTTGGACTTGCAGATGAAAAGGCCTTGGGGTCAGGAATCTGATCTCAGTTCTTCCTTCCTCCAGCCCTGTCACATACTCAGCAAGCAGTGATGAGCAACATTCACTCTATAGATGCTCGATGTCACCTGGAAAACCAAGGATAAACAATTCATGTTTATTTTTAAATATCTTTCTGATATAGATGCGAAACTGTACACATCGGGAAATATTTATAAATTAGATGCCATGCAATTATCATGTTTATATAAAAAAGCACAAAAGTACTGTAATGCCATCTGGATTAAGCAGGGGAAGAAACATTAAAGTTATGATGGGAATATTTTTAAATAATTCCAAAAAATCAGGTTACAGGCTCTGACTGAGGATTTGAATCAGGAAACCACGTCTCTGTCAGATATTTTCACTCCACATTTTGAGGGTGGTTTGAGACTATTCTGAATTCAGGAAAACACTGCATTAGAGGTTTAAATCAATCTCTGTATAGCTGACTATCCAATATCAGTGTGACCACTGGACTAAAGCGTTTCCTGAATGAGTATGATTTAGAGATCCACACAAATAAAAGGGAAAGGGAATCAAGATACAATGACTTCCCTGCTGTCATAAGAACCACAGAATCACAGAACGATTATCTGCCAAATGCTGAACATATGAAGACAACTCAGTTCCTAGTTTTCCTTCACAGCATGACACAACCTAATGATCCTTCAGTGCTCTTTCTTTATATTGTTGTTTTTCCAATAAATAGCGTGAACTTGTTTCTTCTCACCCCCTAAGTAATCATTTACGACAATTTATTTGGAATGACAAGTTGGTGTTATTTCTCTAGTTCCTCTACAGGAGATGTACTGGAACATCTTCATCTCACTCACTCATATGGATATGGTCTGTCATGTCCAAAAAAGTACAAAACTGAAGAGCCAGGGCACAGGCACTTTCCAATTGTCTGAAGCATTTATTCTCTCAGGGAAGTTGTGGAAACTCACAGATCAAGTATGACAGCAACAGCAAGATTTCTGGGTGTGTGGAAACTTTTCACAGGGAAAGTTTTTAAAGTTCAGGCATTTGCAGTGAGGCAGCTGTAACTGAAGTATTGTTAAATATTAAAATGGTCAAAGACACAAAGGCAATCTCAGGTTAAAGCAAAGGATCACTTAGTCTTATATAAACCAATTTCCAACCTGCTCATCTGTTGGGGGTTGGCACTGGCTGTCAGACACCCACTCAGCACTCCCCTCATGCCCCTCCTCAACTGGACAGGAGAAAAAAATAAGATGAGAAAGCTTGTGGGTGAAGCTAAGGGTGGGGATATCACTTAGCAGTTCCTGTCATAGGCAGAATTGACTTGGAGGAAATTTAAAGTACTGGCAACTGCACAAAGACAAAATTAACATCAGACACCCTCCCCCACGCTGCTCTGCCCAGTTGAATTTGCTATGACAGTAACTATGAGATGTTCTGACTTAAGTTAAAATATGTCCCCTATTCTGCCACAAAGAAGAACAGAAAGAACAATCTCTCTTCCTGGCCTTACAGATCAGCCATTGCATAAATGCTGTTCTGTTCTGTCAGCACAGATTTAATTTTAAGGGTGCTGGGCTGTTCTTACGTACAATGCATTACTAAAACAAACAATGCTGAACTAAAACAAACTTTATTGAAGTGGAGCATGGCACAAAATGAAAAGAAAAATGAATTTTTACAGTAACTAACTAGGAAGTGTTTCTCACATAGGCAGAGTGGGAAAGGAAACAGTGTTTAAGAGTTGTGGTTAAACAGAAATCTTTCCCACAAAATTATCCATTAATTTTATTACTGCATTTTATTGCATGATCTAAAGTACTGTGCTTAGATAAAGTAAAACAAGATGCTGAGCATATCTAAACACACAAAGATGCCAGTAACTGTAAGAATTCTGTCTTACTAAGTTTTCTCTTGCACAGCTTAAACTATAAACATTATTTACACCACTAACAGGCGGAGAGTAAGAATTTAAAATGCTGGGATTAGCCAAACACTGATATCTTCAGTCTTCTGTAGCATTAACTAAGAGAAGACTAAGTAATTTTGTTATTTTTATTCTTAAAAATTAAAACTTTGAGATTATAAAATGTATTCTACAAATTAGTCTACCGAGAACAAGAAAACACGTGGAAGTCTTTAAAAATCAACATCTAGAGGAGCAATCCTTCATTTTTGATGGAAAAAAGTAAATATGCCCTGTAACTATATTTAATTCATTTTTTTCCAACTAAACAAAGTTACTTCATCTTTCGACAAGATTATATGTAGGAGGGGTGGAACAAGATTTGCTTTCTATTTCTTCCCTTTTTCCCCCCATAAAAAAAGGACAAGCAAACAGAAATGATAATATTGATCTGGCAGGAATCCTGCTGTCTTGTCATTTTTTTTTGGATCTAACACAAAATATTTTATCTCATCGAGTGTTACATATTCTGTGAGAAAGCAGAACAACTCAAATCTTTAACTGCATCTAGTCCACGGGGACTAGAAAAATTTAATTTAGCATATTGCAGGAGAGGGGGGTGATGCCCACAGGATATATCCTTACACTGAGATGATGCAAAGCTCTACAGAGCTGAGCTTTTCCCTAGGTATGTTTCAGATGGATTTGGTTTGAGGGAGAGGGGTAAGTAGCCAATAAGCAATGATCAGGAAATGCAGGAGAAATCATACCAAGTTTTTGCACCGCTAGAAAGACAAAGGAGACATAGTCGGCTACTCAGGTGAGGAACTGATAACACACTGCTAAAATAAGTTTTTATGATTATACATCCAGTAAAATATAAAAGAAAAGCTGTATTCCAAAAGGCTCTCCTCAGTGCATGCCTTAGGCCTGTGTTTTAGTCGGAGAGCAGATACTACAGACATGAACTCCAAGTATCAAAGCTGGTCTTTGGAGACACCTTTCCTCTGACTGGAAAAGCCACTCTCACAAGCACCTTTAAACTGTTCATAGGCACTCAAAATAAGAAAGAAGTTGCAAATGTCTCAGAGTTATCATTCTTGAAAAAGATGCAAACTTAGCAGTTTGTCTATCCATATTAGGAGGGATATACAGTAAATATGCAGAAGTTACTCCTAAGGTAAAGAAGAAATATTATTCCAGTTAGGTCAAACTTCTAGATGTGCTCTAAAAAAAAAGCCTCTAATGTCCTGGACTGGCAAAAAACATGGTATTTGTAGGAAAATATCCAAGATATACCCAAGAAATAGAAGGCATTTAGAGGTTGGTAGGGTGGACTTCATAAACCCAGTAAGAAGAGGAAGGCAGAAAAGGCAGGAGACAAAACACATGGCTTAGATAACATCCAGACAGCCCCATCTGCATCTCATCTGCCTACACACACTCACACTCTGCTTCTTATTCCTCATTCAGAAGTCTAAGCCTGAAATGAGAAACCTCATGCCTTTAAGCTGCCCTGTAGATCTACTTTTATTAGTGGATTATTCCCGTTAATCAATTGACTTTGTTCTATCTTGGGAGACATCAGTTTGGAAAAGTTCCCCTCCTGGAGGCTAAGCTGGAAAATCAATTTCCCAGTGTTCTAAGTAGGACAGTAGGAGCTGGAAGAGAAATTAGATTCAGGATAATCTTTCCTGCCTGCAGTGACTGCTGCAGCCTGGCTTTTACATGATTTGTGGCACAGAGCCTGACCAACAGGGGTTTTATTCAGTTCAAGCTCGCTGAGTGCTGGAACTGAGATCCACTACAAGAACCTGAAACTCTACAGAGCTTGCTCTCCACTCACTCCTCATGATGCACATTGTTTCTCCCAATATCTGTAGACACAACTCAAACCTCTAAGAGGGGGGGGAAAGGTGAGAATTGTCTGTCTCACTCACAGGAGATTCAGTTTTCTCTGCAGCCTCTTCCAAGGGAAATAATCAGCAAAACCCACATTCTGACTTTTAAGAGGTATCTCCAAAATATCAGAGTACATCAGAAAATGAGACCTCACCCTGAAACAAGCAGGAACTCAAGACCATATTTACCGTAAGTAAATTTATCTCAGTATTATCCCCCTGGATAACTCAACCATTTTTTTTCTTTCTAAAAGCAGCAGCTTTTAACGAGCAGGGAGTGCTCACATGCACACACATACAAGTGGAGGCAGGCAGCTTTATTTGGAGCCTTTTCAGACCAGCTTGTACACATTCTGCCTGTTAACTTTGGCTGTTTTGGTTTTCCTCGCACAGCAGGGACGTGGCCATTAATATTTACAGCACAGTGGCAAGCTGGGGTTCAGGTCCCCCTCAGAAAGAAGTGACAAGGGGACACTAAAATATTATGTAAGCAAAAATCATAGCACAGAACCCAGTCTATTAAAAAAAAAAAAAAACATTAAAAAAGTCCACACTTTCTCTCCCCTCGCTCCGCCCCCAGTGAAACAGCAGGGTTTTTGTGCCATCAGACAATATCACTTCTACTGCTGCCCTTAAAACTGCTTTACCATCCACCACATATGGGCCATTTTCACTGAGCTGAGAACCTGAACAACTGCCTTCACCGTGCCTGTGAAGGGGAAGAAGAAAACCCCTTTCTTGCAGTCGTTCACAACTAAACTTTAAACTGCCCTCTAACAGCGTTGCAATCTCAACTACAGCACCACCACCCATCGATTTCTGTTTGAGTGGGCTTGCTATTTCATTGTGGGAAGTGCTAGATGTAATTAATTTAATTTACTTTGCACAGGCCGCTTTTGAGCACTGGAACAGTGGGAAGTGTTTAAGTAACTGGTCAGGCACTTCGTTTGTGCTCGGTGAAAGCAAAAAGCAGAGATCCCTTCCCACCATCAATTTTCCTGACAGCCCATCTTCTTTCTGTGCTATCTCTTTCAGCCTTTTATGAGGAAGCCTTCAGTGAAAGATGTGTTTCAGTTAAAGGTTTGCTGTCACTGCAAGACTATCGAAAAGAAAGGCATCACCTGGGAGCGGTATAGAACCTAAAAATACTCCTGGAGGTTTTCAGGTTAGGTTTGTGTGTGTATGTGTGTAAGAAATAAGGTTTTTTCTCCCTTGTTTATTCTGATATGTATGGGAGGCAACAGGGTTGGAAATATTTAAAGTTTTTAGTAGGTTACTTTTTAAAAAAATGGAGATTTTTCTGAAGAAGGTAATTTGTTCACTCCTTCTTCTACAACACAAATTACTGAAGTACTCAGATTTGTGCCCCGAGCCATTTGTGGTGGAGTAGAGATCTAGGACCTTTTTTTAAAGGCTTCTGCTTCCCATTTCAGTGAACTACCAGCCAAAATTAAACAATAATGATTTGAAATTATGACTAGAAATCTTTTTGACTCACTGGATTTCAGTGAGAAGTTTTCACTGATAATTCCATCACGTTATTTCTTTGGACACCAAGGCTTCAAAAAAAAATTTAAGTAGGTAACACCTGTGCTACAAAAAAACTTCTAAACCTTCAATTTTCAGTTTTTTTTGTTTACCAGCAAGGGACAAAAAGTACAACTCCAAATAAATACATTAAAAAAAAAAAAAAAAGAAAAAAAAGAGAGAGAGCAAAAAAGATATTTCTTTCTTCTTTGCTTTGTGGATCACTTTTGTAGGATACTATATTTTAGATCACAGTGAATCACACACAGATGTTCCCCTACATTTGAAAGGAGACCACAGAACTTCTCAACAGACCCTTAGTTCTTTAAGATCATCCGAAGTTTCTCCACCTAATACAATGTTGTGCAATCTCCCTTTCCTTCCCTCACAACTGACAGCTTCAATTATCAAACCTGCTGAGATAAGGTCTCTGCTTCAGCAGACTAATGAACATTCTAAATTATGTACTCAACTAATGGATATTGAATACAGAATAGCTATTTATGGGGGGATTTCATCGCCCCTTATTCCTTGGAAGTTGTTTTCAAAATGCAGTAGTTCGTAATGGAAATACACTGATAGTGTAAAAATTTTAACTCTCTAAAACCCAACCTGAAGTATTAAATGAAGGCTTTGTTTTATAGGTATTATATGTGCAGAAATTACTTTGCAATGTGGATTTGCAATGCAGATTGCATTCATATAAAAATTGTCTGAAAAAAGAAATAAAACTGGCGTTTTTTGGGGGGAATTTATTGCCAAAATAACACTCAGTGGTAGGAAGATGGTACCTCAAAATAAATGGGTAGAAATAGCACTGAGGGGAAATGCCCAGTTTAATGTTCTAATGGCAAAACTGGCAGATGTTAATCAGTGCAAAGATAATGCAAGAGGAAAGTACTGGACATATAAACCTACATGGACTGGAAGAATCATTTTAAGCAGTAATTTCAGAATTACATTTTAAAAACGCAGTTTCTACATTTCTCTTAAATCTGCAGAACAATAAATACTGCCTCATCCAGGATAACTGCTAGATGACAGCAAAGGAGATTCAGATTCAATCATTGAACTTCTGCTGTCACCTTAGGTCAAACCACTTGATCTCCCTGGCTAAGAACTTCAAAAGATACTAATAGAATTTGAAAATGAATTATTTTTGCCAATGTAACCATGTGAACTGAGCAGTTACTCCCATAAACACCTTTTAAAACCTCTGCCCTCGACTCTTTTATCTCCTGTAAGCTTCTGCCTCTGACCACTTTATGTCAGTGCTCCTGGAAATAAAAGGAGGAACTGGGTACATCCAAGTCTTTTCCTGATGGAATTGTAAGAAAACTGCACAGGAGGAAGGCACAGTTGGTCAGCTGGAAATGTGCTAAGCCATGAATGCCACCCTTGTGAAATGACCATTTTGTGCTAATACCTTTATTTATAGTTTTTCCACCTCCAGCAACCATCAATTACAGGATATGAAAATGAACCCCTCTGCAACTGTGAAATGCATTTTGAAAGTATTCCCTTTTTTTTTTTTCTTTTTTTTAAGTTCTAATTTCCAAGCTATTTTCTGTAATGGCAAAGTCAGAAATTTTTCTTTAAAAAACAATATCGGATGAAAGTTAATTTCAATTCAAGAGTTAATTTTTTTCCCCCAAAAAAACTATAGTAGGCAACACTAGCTACTGTAATGAAATCACCAAAACCAAAGGGACTTTTTTGAGAACAAAGTTATTTCAGCCTCATACCATCTTTATATACCCAGATCTAATACTCCTTTAGCAATCAGTAACCAGGAGATAAATAAGCAGCTTGGAGAAAGCAGTGACCACTTGAAAAATACCCAAACCTTTTGGTCTAAATAGGGAAAAGCGAGTAAATACCCAAAGCGAGAAAAATACCCAAACCATTTGGTCTAAAAGGGACCTTGCAGGCCATTATGGGATGGTGTGTGCTCCTTTATAGCTGGCCAAAAACTGAGTCACCCTCAGCACCTGATGGTACCTCTACTGCTACTACAAATGGCAACAACAGGTCCAGTGAATTCAACTTGCAACTCAGACTAATTAATTAATACATTTTAAATTTCAGCTCTTAATAACTCCCTAAAAAAGGATCTAAATGCCCTGGGTAATTCTCCCTGAACTAGGAAGAAAAACGTTGTTGGTTTTTTCCTAAGGTATCTTTGAGAAGTGGCAGAACTCTCAAATCACCTGCGAGGAACTCTAATTTCAATGTTAGCTTTCAGTAGGTGTGTTTTGTTTTTTGTTTTTGTTTTTGTTTTTTTTTCCTTTTTAAACTTTTAACAAACAACTGCTGCCAAGGACAAACACTTGGTACAGGCTGTGCAAAACTTCTTTCTATTTACAGAACTCTGCTAGTTCTGGTGAGTGCACAAACAGAGCCTGGCACAGCTGCCTGGCAAGTCCCTGCAGTAGAAACAGTCCTCAAAAATGCTCCATGGGAAACTCTCGAGTCTTCTCCATCCTCCTGCCTCCACAACAGTCATGCAGAATTTCCCCAGAACAGTTCTTCTTGTGATACTAAAAACACAAGTGGATTTCTGTAGGTGAAGCAGAAAGAGTGAGGCCACAGAAAGATGACACAGGGAGGTGGCCACCATTTAAATAAGATCCCACCAAGGAACAAGAAGGAAAGACTCCCAAAACATTCATTACAGCAGCACAAAAGACAACACTGAAACATCTTCTACAGGTGGAAGACAAACACTGAGAGGGCTGCAAATGGCACCTGCATTCCTCAAATTTAAGAGAAGGTTTAAGATGGATCTGCCCACGAATGAATTAAAAATCCAAAGTACTTCATCATCTGCAGTTCTGGGTATTCCTTTTCCATGCATAGACAAAAATTCTGTGAAAGCAGTGGGTTTGACAACAACATATGATGAAAGAAAGCACAGAAATAGGGTGGGGAGAGGCTACCAAAATCTCAAGAGAAGCCCGGGTGTCCTAATTAAGAGCTAACACTGATGATTAATCAAGCTAAAACCATCTTACTCATGCCTGGGCAAATAAGATTAACCTGGATGCTTCCTTTCTTACCTTCTATAGCAGCCAGTGGGATCATGAGAAAATGTATGGAATCAGGAACACACCTGAAAGAGGTCCCAGAAACGGATGGCTCTGGAGCAAAAGATCCTCATTTTCTCAAGCAAAGAGAAAATATTCTTGAGTCCTCTCCAAAAATAACTGATGGTGATCTTTCATTGATGTCTCCACTGTAAGGAAGGAACTTTGCTTGTGTACTTAAAATAGTGGCATGGGATTAAAAAATGAAGGCTGACTAAATACTTTGGGCAATAAACTCGCTGGAACAAACCCCTTTTTTGAGGTGTTTGTCACTGTACTTCTGACAGGCCTCGTATAACCAAAAAAAGGATGGTTCACACATGCTCATCAAGGCAATTTATTACTACAGTGAATCTCACATCGTGTCTGGAAGAGACAAATAATGTATCTCCTTGGTTTGAGCATGTTTGTACATAAATTTAATCTCGCATGACTGCATAACCTGAGAAACTCAGATGAATGCAGGTGATGCCCTGGAATTAGGATGCAGGTTTTTTATTGATGTTGTAGGGCAGGAAAGGAGATTTATCCATCTATATCATGAGTAGGCATATCCCCAACTGCCAAGTCAGAGCCTTTAAATAGATGTTCATTTCAATATTTTCTGAAGTCTCTTTTTAATATAGTTAGGATTTCTCAGTTGTTATTCTCCCTGGCTGTTTGAAATTCAAGTAAATCTAACAAGCTGAGCAAATCTCTGAAGCCTTCCTGCCCTTTCTCTGGAAAAAGGATTTTTCATTTTGTGTATCACTCACAAATCACCACGGAGCTCACACCAAGTCAAAACACGGGCTTATCACAGGGAAGGTGAAGCAGATTTGTTTTTGATTAAAAGTTAGATACAGACCCACCTTCAGTGCCCTGGGTTAATAACAACAAAGTCACACACTCGAAAGTTAAGAGATTATTGAGCACCTTCAACTTCTGTTTGGATCCAAAATAATTTAAAGGTATAAAGCAAATTGCTGCATTGGATCACACGGGGAAAACCAGTAAAGTGCATCATATCAGGAACCATTCCCTGATTTGAATTATTTAATTTCTGTACAAGGTGCTGCGTGCTCAGAAACCCTAATACCTTGGCTGTCAAACACAGGTAGGGAAAAAAGTGAACAATCTAAGTAGTAATTTCTATGAATGTATTTAACTGCTGTCAATGGGAGTTCCTGTATGAGCAGTGAGTCATCACTGCAGGCCCCAGCCTCAACATTACACACTCTCCAAGATTATTATTACAAGAAAAAAATAATTTTTATGAAGAGTTTTATTAAATTTAAGTGATGTTCTTGATGTTTCAGATGCATCTATAAAACTACTCTACATTTTCCAAAATATTAAAGTTGAGGAAATTTAAGATAAAAGTAATAAAGAAACTAAACCAGAACAAAACATCACTTTTTTTTTTTTTTTAGGAAGCATTTCCATTTATCTCCAAACCAGCACTTCAGTTATTCTAGTATATGGGACAAATATGTGTTTTGGTCTATGGCAGAGCCAGAAATTGATGGTCATGAGGTATTCCTGATCCACAGTGATAATAACAGAATGTTTTCCACCAAAATCAGAGGAATAACACAGCCACAATAATACTAGAATAAATAGAATAAATAATACCAGAATAAATAAATAGAATATATAGAATAAATAAATAGAATAAAGGCAAAAGATATACAAAATAGCATATGAAGAACTAGATAAACAAAACATACTTCCAAGTTGTTCTCATTTGCATGTTTACATGGACATCTATGAAATCTCAATAAATGAATTATTTCACAGAAACACACAGAGTTACAAATATGAGAATTTAAGAGCAGGCTGTCTTATGTAAGGAATGGGGTTTTCACTCACCAATAAAGGCAAAATCCATAATTGAACTGCACTGCAATATCCAGCTTCTTAAGTGGAGTCTCTAAAACCTGCATTTTTAAATAAAATAAAAAAAAAAGAAACTGTTGGTTATTTTAAAACTGCTGTACCCTCACTGTAGTAAAGCCATTTTTATTAGGAATGAATTATTTCTAATGAATCATAGGGTTAGGCAAGTAAGTGGCATTAGACACACACACAAAAAAAGCCTAAAACACAAAAAAAACAAAAGCACTTGTTTCAATTTGCTTATAATCAGACCTTATTATGCAGAAAATCACTGAACTTAGAAAGGAAAATGTTTTATGAAAATATAAACCAACAACTTTGAAGTAATTATTGACCTGCAAGAAAAGGTTTTCTTAAATCTGAAGTTTTATTAATTTCCTTAAGGTTCAATCCCTGTATGGGCCATTCACTTAAGAGTTGGATTTAATGATCCTTATAGGTCCCTCCCTTCCAAGTCAGAATATTCTGTGAAATATAAAAAATAAAGAAAAACTGCATCTCTTTAAATGAACAGCTCAGTAGGGTTGAGTTATTAACAAACTGCCCTCTTTTCCTGAATGCTACATGGGCAGCATTTTTAATCTTAAACCACAGACAAACAACACCCCCCAGCATCCAACAGAAGAGATGGAAACTGAGGACAAGACTAAATTCATGGTGTTCCCAGAATTTTTTCCTGTAGGATCAGGACAGCACACGTGGAGACCACGGCAAGAGCCACTGTCACCTTTTTCCAGCTAATTTACACTCCACCCTCAGACCTTTTCCCATTCATCCTTACTTCTGTCACATTAAACATTTAGGTTGCAATTATGAGAAACTGCTCCATGAGACAGAGCTGGTAAAGAAATGATGAATTGTAGCTTGGAGGGACGGGCAGAAGTGGGATGACAGTGGGCATTCCCTCACAGCTACAATATAAAACTTTCATAACCCAAGGAGGAAATGACAGTCCAAATATCTAGATGTAGATAAATATTAAAAGAGGATAAATTTCAGCTGGATGTGTTTTTAGCTGTATTGGGGCATTTAAAGGCACGATATGTGTTTAATGGTTGGTGAGCAGGAGCCACAGAGTGCAGAGTCCTTAAAGGCAGGCAGTTTGACTCGGGCATTAATTTATCAGGGGAACTTTGCCATCCTTTGAGATGGTTCAGCATGTGCCTTCCCATCTGCTTTATGGGCAGGTTTAATCCCAGCAGCCTGGGAAGGATGAATGTCGTCATGACCACCCTTCCCTGGAGATAAGCCTGCACAGGGAAAACTGGGAGGTTATAAATACACTGGCCAAAACATTTTGATTTGCATCACTTAGCACCTACCCCAAAATAACTGGGTTTAGAGAAATGTTAATAGAACTATACTCAAGCAGAGTGCATTTTGGCTCTAGGAACACTGAAAAGGATGCACAATTTTTATCCTATGTGGTTTAATATATTTTTACCCCTTAAAAAAAATTCAAATGGATCTCATTAAAAAGTTTTCAAGTACATTTCATTATTTTTTATTCTTTGTTCACTATGTGCTTTGTTTCAGTGCAAATACTTCCATTTGTTCAAGATCCAGAAATATTATTTAAAAGGAGCATTTCAAATTATTTGGCCTTCTTTCTTCTTCTTTAAATATGATCTTTGTTTAAATATGATATTTGTTCGTTCACTGTTTTTCACTGTAATTATTTTCCTTTTTCATTTTTCACTCTAATTTTGCAAAACCTTCTAAACCAAAGAGGAGTCTATAAGCATCAATCCTTTTAATTCACCTTTAATCACTAACATTCCTGAACTGTTGATATTCAGAAAAATTAAAATGGATAAGAAAAGTAAAGAAAGGAAAGCCTCAAGATACTCAGTTTACTATCCTCCTAAGAAAAACAAAGTAGAGAAGGAAATAGGAGAAAATTAAGGACGAGGGAAGAAATCAAAACTCTTGGAAAATACAATTTCTGTCTCATTGATTCTAATCTAAAATTTATCTCAAAATTGCTTTTCCATTTATGGCTTGTCCTATTACCTTTCTTATTCTGATTTTTCCTACTGGAAACAAAAGCAATTTCCAAGGTTCTGGTAAGATAATAAACACACAGAGGTGAACAGCAGTGATATTTTTATGGAGGGGAGGCCAGGGACATTCCAGCAGATGGGGGTTCCAAGATTGCTGCAATTATTTTGCCACATCACCTTCTCTGAAAATAGGACATATGTATGGTCCCCATAGAAGTGCTAAGAGGGTAATAACAAGCTGCTTAAATTAGTTCTTCACCCACAGAGGGATCAAAATGCAGGGGGCATTTTGAGCAGGACAGATCTGCAGGACAGAGCTCAAAACATTTTTTACAGTTCCTCATCATCTGTCCACTGCATTCACTAAGGCAGGAATTCAGAAGGCTTCCAAAGGGCATTTTCATTCTTTGGAATATGTTTAAGGCTCTGGTGAGAGCAAGACCAGGAACTGATATCAAGAGTCATTAGCACTGTCTAAAAAGCCTGAGTGGAAACACAAGTTCAGAATGTTAAGAGGCCTAATCATTAATTTATTGGCTACAAATAATATTTGACCCTAAAAATATTCCTAAGGGATGAAATTAGAGTAGATTATTTTTTAACAAATTGCTCGTGGACGATGCCGTTCAAGCCATTTCTACACATAAGTCTCCTCAAGTGAATAATCAAATTTACAAATATGCAAGCACATCTTCATAAATATGCAAGAACAAGTCCTTGTACAGAATCAAAGTCCCACTTTGATAGTTATTAAATCATCACCCAAAAAAAAGAATGCTAGAAGAATGCTAAAGTGGCAAATGCCAATCATGTAAAAGCCATCAAGCCCCAGCATAAAAACCTGAGTTAATGTGCTGTAATAGTGTTATGGTCACGTTTTCCCACTGAATGATTGGCTAATTCCATTTACAGATGGATTGTTCTCATTAAGCTGCAAGCCATTAAGTATTTTCAGTATTCTTTTTTTACTAGTAACCAGCTCTGTGATCTACTTACTGAACACTATTCAAACTTTGATGATAAAATTATTCACTTGCCCACGGGATTTTATAAGACACATTTCACAAACCCTAATGTAGTTTCACACCTACCAGGAGGTGAGGGGATAGTAGAGCCCTTTTGCAAATGGGGAGCTGACATCTGCAGAAGTTGTGATCAAAAAATGCCTTTTAATCTGTGGATCCAATTTAAAGGCCTCCCACTGGATTTTTGAGAGCAAATCTTATCATTTAAAACACTTCACTGGAGCATTTCCATTGCTTCTGTTGCCACCAGGAATGTTCAGCACTTTGGAAATCAGGTCACCAAACCACAATGACCACGCTTAGAGAGTTCTAATAACACAAGGTTGTAATTTCTTTGTTAATAGCACTTTGTGAGCTATCAAAAACAGGCATCTACATTAAGCTAGAACATGCCAAACTTGATAGTCCAAAATCATCCACTTCAAATCAGTCATCCCCTGTGATGCCAAGGCACTTGTACCAGGAATGGGGACAGGAAACTTCTCGCCCTCAGTTCCCACCACCTGGGACTGATTGAGGGAAACTCCTGCTCAGGTTCTGCAACTACAGCTCAAACATGCCCAGTACAGATGAGAAAAGATTTAAGATGCCCAGCTAACACACGTTTACTGCACATGTGCAAACTGCCAGTTTTTGAAGCCTCGTTAAGTTGGTTAAATTCAGGTTATTTTCGGCAAATGTCACATTCCTGATTCCCTGCCAAATTTCAAGCTCTGCTCCGAATTATTAACGTCCCAAAGTTCTCTGCAACTTGTCACCAATGATATTTTAAAATGCAAAAAAGGTACAAAAGGTTGGGTTTGACCCACCTTATTCTCAAGATTAGAGACATTTTTCAAGAAAACACCTTGGGAAAGGGTGGGGAAAAAGCATCTGTCCAAAAAATTACTGTCTGACAAGGCTATGAGCACAACACCATCTTGGCCACAAGCATCACCACCAGTTCCATCCATAACACACAAATTAACTATGTTGGGAAAGACTTAGGGTCTTGAGTCAGCAATCCAAATAAGCCAAGACAGGGTTGTAAGGACCGTGGCATTATTATCGTAGAGTTACTCTGGGTTGCTCATCTGTTTCCACTTTCTTTTGATGAAGCTAATTTTATAGGGCTTTGGTCCAATTTCCTCTTTTCCAGGCTATCTCATTAAGTACAAAAGAATTCCAGTTTTATGAGAGGGCTTAAAGTGGATCATTAGTTTTTATACGTTGACAGTAAATCTGCCAACACGTCACGGTTCTGAAGGTGAACAGAAACACCGAGGCTGGTTCCAAATTTACTCCCCTTTACATCAGAGGAAGCTTTAAAGAACTTCACCAAACCAAATGCAAGAAGAGATAAGCATCACAACAAAATATTAGTTGATGTGCAAGCGCCATTATTGAAGTTATAACTCTATTTTTTTAGTTCAGGATTTAATGCAATCTCTAGCCAAGGGATGGAGCTGAGCCCTAAATGTCACAGAAGATACAGCAAAATGACCAGAAGAGATGAGGAGGTGGCAGATCACCTACTGGTCTCATCTCTTCTTTTCCCAACATATTCACACCCACCATTGGTGGATAAAAGCATTGCCTTAATGCTAATTTTATGTTCTTAAGCTTAAGGGACCTGTAAAAAAAAAAAAAAAGGAAAGCAAAATATGAAGTGGACAAAATTTGATATTAACCATCTTCCCATTTGAGACATCCCAAAAAACCCCACATGTGCCCAACACAAAATGTCTCACATTTAAATTTAAAATGCTTCCTTTCTCAGTAGTTCATAACTGACAAATACTAACTCCTCATTCTGAGGGATGCACAGAGGTTGAAAATTTTTCTTTGTGTTTATCATCACCACATGCACATCATATTTTATTTTAGAAGTAAACACTATGAATGTATAATTTCATATATCAAAAAATAAAGTCAACAGGCACTTTTATTTTGGGAATAATATTAATTAAAACAGCTAACTACAGCTCAGCAAAATAGTAAATTAATGGGAAATTGTTAAAGGGATTTCTATATAAACATAATTTTACATTTTCTAATTGAGACCCTTTAATATAAATTTCTTCCCTCCCACCTCTTGAAAAATTAGGACTCAGGGTTATTTTAGGAAACTCTGGAATACATGACTGCTAGGTCTGCTTGCAGCACCAGTGCTCTTGCAAATCAATATAAATACATGATGCAGCACCCTACACAGCCAATAATCCACAAAGCATGTTTTCAGACCCTATAAATTAATACCTTTGAAATTTATCTCACAGTTATCTAACAATAACAGGTCTGATTTGTTTTACGCCGCCATAAAATTGCACTTTTTGAAGCCCTTCATTTCCCCATATAGTTCCTGATGACTGTGATGCCGTTTGTGGATCACCACCTGTCACTGTCATATGGTGATGTGATGCTAATAATAAACATTATGCCTTCTGTACTGTTTGTTGAACTCGGTTATGTTACATGACTTCCTGTTCTGGAACATTAAATGCAGCACTCTGAAGAAAAAAAAGCTATTAATGTTTCAATTGGAAGATTGCTATTATTTTAATTGCAATCTGATGTTCCTCCTCCTCAGCAGGGATGTTTAATTCTACTCAGGAGAAATGTAGACCCTTCACCAAAAAAAAAAAAAAAAAAAAAAATAGTGCATGCAACAATGGTAAAGAATCAATTTATTTTACTAAATGATGATAGAAGTAAGAGAAATAGCAAATTCTGTTTGCCCTTACACACTCTTTAACTCTGGTTCAATGTTTTTATGTAGAAATGTCTCTGCTTTCTACTAAGTGCCATTAAAAAACACAAAACCGTAAGTGAACCACAAAGCAAAGGTTCACAGTTAGCCATTTACAGTGGATACCACCAACATTGTCCCTGTCAAAGTCACAGGTATGGAATTCTGCTCTACTGCTAAACACAGCTGATGGATATGATTGCTTCAGGCATGGCTATTCAGTCTCCAAAATGAGTATTAAAATATGCTGGTCTCTCACAACATTATTACCTTATGTGTGATTTAAATATGAAATATAACTATTCATGGATAAGGGAAAGAGAAGCAATTCATCACTCTCCCAGTCCACACAGACCTTTAAAAAGGCAATCTCCATGGGGAAACAGAATTATCTAGGATAGCTGAGACTTAAATACAGAATTGATCACAAACAGGGTAACAATCCCATATGTTTAAGAATCTATCCTTCTTTTAAAAAAAAACTAATTTAGGTATGCAACCAATTCAAAATTAAACAGACCTGTAAGTTTAACAGAGATGTCCAGAAGATGAAAAAGCATAAAATGTCAATGTTTTTCTGTTGTCAATTCACAATTAGAAAAAGTTAAAACTCGGCTTTTTTAATTGTGGAAATATTCTAAATCACATTTTCAGGGGGTATTGCACACTTCCAACAGTTTCCAGTTCCTTTTTATTAATAAACCAATTTTAAAAATAAATGTAGACACTAAATTGCTGTATTTAAGGGGAATTAGAAGCCTAAACTTTCTAAATTGCTTTTATAACAGTTTAAGGATCATTGCTTTTTTTCCTGGTCATTATGATTCTGAAAAGCAATGTTCTGTCTTTTTCTTGCAGATGCATTTCATTCACTTAAAACTTAACTGAAGTCTTCTCTAGCAGTTCCCACCCTTAATATGGTGTTAAAAGCATCCAGAAGCTTCTCTGGCTTAGATCTGCTTGATGTTCTCACTGTCTCAGCTTACTCTGTGACTCCTTTAGGAGGAAGAGACCCAAACTCAATACAGTTCAGAGCTATGAATCTAAAAATCAAGTCAGCTTTAAAATATGTGCTCACTTTTACTGCAAATACGAATTCAGTACAAACAGGTAAGAATAAAAAGACTGGAGGAAAAAAAATACCCCCCTTCTGGCAGCTCTGGCAACCTTGTAACCCCATTTCAATTTTTTACCTTGGGCACGTAAAATTCCACTGAAGCAATGAAGACTTCAAAGTTCAGAGCTCAACTACAGGGATACAGAAGCAGCAGGGACTAATTTAGGTGTGGCAATTTTTAAGAAAGGCCCTTTTTCCATCCAACTTACAGCTCTGCAATTTTGATGCCTGTGTACAATTAACAAATATTTTAAACCATGTTAAAGAGAACGGGCCTACCTATGGCAATCCCAAACACAAAATAATAATGTTAAATAACGAATAAATCCTTAACATGATGGAAAAAGGTGGCTGGGAAATCTTGTTTCTGGAATCATGGACAAAAAAGTAGCTGTTCCAGGTCACTGATCCATGATTCAACCAAGACTGCATCCAGAAGCTAAAAGAAAATGTTAAACCTATTTCTTCAGAGGTTCTGAAAAATCCTGCCAGCCTTGATTTATTAGAGTAAGGAACACAGAGGGCAAAATTGTAAATGGATCTAAATGGACCCTATTTCATGCCCAGAGGCAAGAATGCAAAGATCTCCACAAGAGACATTCCTACAATCAAAAAAGACAGAAGTATGGAACCATTCCATTCCATCCCAAGATTCTTTGGGAAATACAAGACATCACTAGAACTGCTTCATTTTCAAAGCATATTCTACATTCTATATTTATACAGACATTTCTATATTCATAGGACTCTTCAGATCACTTTTTATACAAATCAAATTTTTTGTTCACATAAGTAATTAAGAATTAGTAGATCTAAGTCCTAGTGATATGTGTCATTCCAAGAAAGTGTTTTAAAAATGTCAAATTACAGACATGCTAAATTGTAACTATTGGAAGTTATTAAAAAAATAATAATAATAATAAAAAAGAAAATAAAAACCAGAACACTTTTCATTTATTTCCTTAGAAGAAAATGTCTTGCATCTTTAATATGCATTGCTTATGAAACCCTCTGGGTTTGGAAACACTCTCCACATCTGCATTCCACAGATTAGATGTGTGCTACAGATCAGTTTCTTTTCTCCCTGTGTCAGAAAAAGAATCAGTTTATATCACTTGGCATGTTATTGAGCATCTCTGTTCACAGACCAGTGCTTAAATTTCATAACTGTGGCAATACCGTGGATGTAACCTATTAAATTAAAGAGTTTCATATTGCTTGCCTGTTTGTTTAAAAGATCAGTTCCAAAATACAAGGCATTTCTAGTGCCTAAGATAATGTAATGCTTATAAAAAGCTATTAACAGAGATACTACCAGCACTGAATGCTCTACTTCTGACTAATTTGTGCAAAAAAGTAGTAATGGACTATCAACAGGAAATTCTCAAATACCTTACTCAGTGGTGATAGAATTCTCTGAAAGAACTTATCCACTGAATGAATAATTCATCAGATATTAAGAATATCAAACAGTTGGATTAGTATGTGTTATCATTACTGAAGGCTAAAATTTCCGATCCAAAGATATTTTTAAAATGAAAAATTAATAGATATTGCTGTGGCCTTGCACTTGGAGATTCATCTGGCCAACTGTGGACATGAACTGTAAAAAAAAAAAAAAAAAGTTCTACATTAAAAAAAAGCCTCCAACTCAGCTATTCATCCTAAATTCCATTCATAGGCAACAGAAAGAAAGGGATACTTAAATTAACCATACTTTAAGAATGCTTTTTCTTATCTTTGAAGGGAGCTCGAGGCAAGTGGCTCAGACATAGAAGATACCAGAAACAGACATTGCAGAGCAGACATCAAAAGTGAGGTGAGAGAAAAATCTAGTCAGAGACCCTGTTCCAGAAAGTGTCTTGGCAAGGTGAAGGGGATTCTCACATCACACGAGTCTTGAAAAAGAACATTTAGGTATCTACACTGTGTTACAGAACTGAAATATTGTATGGACGAGGCCTGGCAAAAGATACAGTTGCCATGAGCTCCCACTGTGATTTAAGTGGACCACCAAAGAGGGCAAACCAAAAGAGATAGGACTCTGAACTTTACACATTTTTCCCACTAAACTAATAAACATGCTGAGAAACTGAGTATCATCTCCTAAATCTGAAACACTCATGATGCAGCCTACACACATAAATAACATCCATCTACAGAACATCACTTCCTCCAGCACTCCTGCTCTTGATACACTTCAGGGCCTCTAAAAATCCAGCTCCTCATCGTGGCACAGCTGTCCCAGGAAAGTTCTTGTCCTATTTATAGCCAGGACATCCATAAAACACATACCCAGGAGTCACCTGAACTGCCAGACGGAGCAGCAGTCTGGCACCTGCTGCTGAAGCTCTTTGTGCCATCCCTTTCAGGCTCCCTCATTAGCAGGTTTAGCTATTTAATGCCACATTCATGGCACTTACCTGAGAAAATGTCTCTGTTCTCCGCAGGCAGAAGTCGAGCACCATCAGTCATTTCTTCCCAGGCTCAGTTTGAGCTGCACTCTTCTTTTGTCTTTTCCATTGGTGTTGTCCAGCAGCCCACCACACACAGAGCTGCTTTACAGAGGGAATAACTGCTGTTTGTTCTTGTTTTCGTTTGTTTTACCTGCTTACTTCAACGCTTGTAAGTGGGAGAAAAGAGCCAGTTGAGAAAAGCACAGTGAGATTGTGTGTTTCCTTAAACAGGCATGATAAACAATATCATGCCAGCATGTTTCCAGACGTCCTGAAATCTCTCTGGGAAAACAACATACTGGACATTTTTGAAATCTGTTTGTTTTTTTTTTTTTTCCACTTTGGCTCTGTTAATTAATTTCCATCCCATTTTAACTAATAATTTAACAGTGTTTTCGCTGTGCTTATCACAAATGTGAGTTAAATGTCCCCTTGGCACCACAGTGAAGAGGGACAGCGCCGTCTCCATGAATGTATTCTTATCTGAACATCATATTTCACATTCATATTCTGTCTGAAAGTTGTCAGATATATTATGTTGTGTCCAGTGAGCACTTTATAAGCATCATTGTATTTTAACAAGAGCAATCTTTTCCTCTGTGCCTGCATAAGGTGATCCATCTCAGCAAATAAAATTTCCGATTGAAAGATTGCTTCCATATCTGCTTTGTTTTCCTTATGATATTAGTTCTTGAAATATTGAATTTCTTACTTCGTGTCTCTCCACCGCTTCAACCCTACTGAAAGCACAGAGCAAATTTGACTCAAACATTTTACTCATACCTTGAAATTAACTTTATCAAGGCAATTTCAGCCTTTTCTTCATTTAAATACACCTAGGTAATTTTACCAGTCATCTGGATAAGATGAAAGGAGGGTTTTTGTATCACTGCTCAGCTGAATCCTATAACATGAATTGTCATAAATTTGTGTCATAAAGATAGCAGACACGTAGCTTTTGTTTCAAGATGTCAGTCAAAACATTTCCCTCCAACTTTGATTTATACAGGTAGTATTAAAACACAGCATGTTTAGGATTTATTTAAGGAACTTGGCTTAAGCTCTGGGCTAACAGATCGACTAAAATACTTGTCAATTTTGTAATTCAAATAAATATTTTTACTGGTGTATCAAAAATTTCAGCTTTTCATTTCTTCTGTGGAAATTACCGGATAGCAGTTCCTATTTTATTTTACTTGAATCAAGGATAATCTATTTAATACAAGCAACTTGAAAAGTGTCTATGTTAACAATACCTAGAACTAAAGTTGGCAAACATGCTGCCTCTTGAGGTTCCTTAGCAAGTGAGACTTGAGGTTTTTTTTGAATCCTCCTTCACTTGGAAAATTTCTTTAAAGAATTTCCAAAGTGCCCAACTTTCTCCACAGGGCAGAAAATGAAATCTCAAATTTTATTCAGTATCTGCAGAGAATGAATATTGCATTTAAGTGCAATGAATCAACCTATCTTTAAAAGAAAAATCTGGCTTTGGATATCCTTTTTTCTTCAGCCTTTAAATTCAAGAAAAGGTAATAATAAAATTTACAGTAAAATTTGTCAAGCACACATCTGAAATCTTAATTTCTCATTTTGAAAAGGATGTGGCTGCAAGCACCCCATCTGTAGCACCCAGCTAATTAGGGCCTTGCATTCCAATTCATCAGGAACTACCTTATACAGGGACAGTTTTGGACTGAACATGAAAATTTCCAGCTATTTTGGCATATGTGTTTATTTTTAAAATATTCACTGGCTTTTTATTTCTTTAAAATTCATTGGGTGAAGACAAGATAATTTGATACCAGTTGTCAAAAATTCTCTCATCCAGGAAGTAGAGTAGTATGACTATCAGTGAACCATACTAAAATAATACATAATGTGCACATTTTTTGCTGATTTGATGCCAGAACTTGTAGTTAAAATTGATTCATAATCTGACAACAGCTTAGAAAAATCACAGCTCAAACTAGGAGTATAAATGCTACTCTGAGACCCTAATTGTGTCAGTAGCAGGCACAAATCTGGCTCCCTTATATCAGGCAACTTTCCCCATGTCAGATATGATGATATTATATCTTTGGTCTCATTTTCGTAAGTGGTACTTAAGTTTCCAAGTGATACTTTTCAATTGCCTCAAAACTTCATTTCTCGTGGACAAATAGTTTTCCCAGAAGGTTCATATCCTGTTGTCAAACTTGGCTAGTACACTGATTACATGCTGCTAAAAATTAGTAGTCTGCAGCATGTCAGAACATGAACCATCAGTTTGAATCATTAACAGATAATTGGACTAATTTCACAGGGGCAAGAGAAAAACTCTAAATGCATTTGGGGGGCGGGGGGGAGAGGGGGCAGGGAAATGGAGGGAAGATAATAGAATTAATACCTGTTTGTACAGATGTTTCTCTAAAGGCAACAAGATTTTTTTTCCTCTCCTTGCAGCATACCTATGCTCCAGTGAATCACTAAAACATCACAAATACAGCGATTCCTCGGTGTTTTAACTAATTTATGCACAAACTGCATCAACTGGTTTAAAGGGATTCGATAAATTTATGGAAAAGAGATCTCATCCCGTAGTGCCTATTAAGCATGAGGAGCCACTAAATGATGTGTTATCCAGAATATAGCAAAGCACTTTACATTTGCTGTCTCTTACACTCCTTATCTCCCTTTTTTGGCAAGAGTTTCACACAGGGCACACCAAGTGTCCTTTGGGGTCAATCGTGTTCAGATTTAGAGCTGCTCCAAAGGACGTGTTTCATCTACAACTGGCAGCTTAAAAGTTTTCTTCGTAATGTAATATGTTGCATTGTGCTTTCTCTTAACTTTCCATATCAGCTCCGTAAGTAAACAATCGTTACTGCCACGAGTATAACTTCTTAAAAGCATTTAGGGGCATAGCTGCAGAGATAGCAAGTGTTTTAAAAGGAGTGGACTCATTAAAATCCGCAATATCCACTGAATTTCAGTTGATGTCAGGCATATAATTTTACCTTAAATGCCTGTACATGATAATTTTAAATGACAATCCAACTGTTAACGTATCTATTTAGCTCTGTAAATCAGGTCCACACCCTCAGCTGGTATATCCAGCTGTATTTAGTAGTCATGCATGCACAGTCTCAACATTCTTATGTTAAAAAAGCCAGATATTATTTGGTTCAAAATAGTTTGGATTTGCATCAGAGAAATGTGCTTCAAAATGAAATGAAGCGCGTCCCATCACAAGTACTAGCTTTTGTTAGACTCTCCTTGATTCAGAACACACTGTTAGGTTTGCACAGCAAGGTGGTGGCAGAGGAGGGCCACAGGGGTGGCTTCTCTGGGAAGCTGCAGGAAGCTTCCCCCACATCTGGAAGAGCCAGTGCCAGCTGGCACCAGGATGAACCCGCTGCCTGAGCCCATCAGAGATGGTGGTAACACCTCTGGGATAACAGATTTAAGAAGGGGGAGAAAAATAGTTATTGTGCAGCATTAAGTGTGGCCAGAGAAGAGAGGAGTGAGAGGGAGAGAGACAGGGCTGCAGACACCAAGGTCAGTGAGGAAGGAGCAGGTGGAAGTGCTCCAGGAGCTGGAGCAGAGATTCCTCTGCAGCCCATGGTGCAGCCCATGGTGAGGCAGCCGTGCCCTTGCAGCCCACGAGGGTCCATGGGAACGCAAAGATCCACCTGCAGCCATGGAAGAGCCCCCCACTGAAGCAGGTGGGTGCCCAAAAGAAGGCTGGGACTCCATGGAGAAGCCCCCCCACTGGAGAAGGCTCCTGGCAGACCTGTGAGGAGAGGAGCCCATGCTGGAGCAGGTTTGCTGGCAGGACCCACACTAAAGCATCTTGTTCTTGAAGGGCAGCACGTCATGGAAGGGACCCACATTGGAGCAGTTTATGTGGAACTGTAGCCCACAGGAGGGACACAAGTTGGAGAAGTTTGTGGAGAACTGTCTCCCAGGGGAAGAACACCCCACTGGAGAAGGGAAAGGACTCCTCTCCCTAAGGAGGAAGCAGCAGCAGAAACAACATGAGATGAACTGACCTTAGCTCCCATTCCCTGGGGGGAAAGAGGCAGAGAATCAGAAATAAAGCCCACGAAGGAGGGAGAGGTGGAACAAAGTTGTTTCCGGGATTTGTTTTACTTCTTGTTATCCTGCTCTGAATTTGATTGATAAGAAACTCAGTTAATTTCCCTCAGCCAATCTATTTTGCCCGTGATGGTATTCAATCAGTGCTCTCTCCCTGTCCCTATCTTCACTCATAAACCTTTTATCTCCTCTGCCCCGTCCAGTTGTGGAGGTGACAGAGCAGCTTTGGTGGGCAGCTGGCAGCCAGCCAAGGTCAAGCCACAGCACATACTCAGCCTCTAACAGCAACAGCACAAACCATGCACTAAACACTAATAGTCATAATCTATGCATCAGATTTAGTACAAAAATGACATTTTTGTCATTCCTGAACGCTGCTACAGAAAGCAAGAAAATTGTATTTCTGTTTCTATATCCTATTTCCATTACAGGTGGATTCAGCAAATGAGTTGAATCCTTTAGCAATGTGTTCTTACTGATGATTTCAGTAACGATGATTTTCTAAGTACAGATACTTAGATAACAGATAATACTTAGATAACAGACAATTTCTTAGCTAGTACTTAGAAGGATTGTTCATATTTGCACCCAAATAAATGACTGGGCCTCTGCAAGAACCTATTTAGAAACTGTGATGTGATTCAGACCATCATTTTTCAATCTGATCCACAACGCAGAATTTTTCCAGCAGATTCAAAAGCCTTTATTTAGCCAGGATATTTCTTAACTCTGGATACCATGTGCAAATGAGCATCCATTTGACAACCTCTCTGCTAATTGTTATTTGCAAAAGGATTACCACTCAACGCCAGCAGTCACTTTAGTTATTATATGAATATTCATTAGGATTTCACACATAACACCCTCACTATTTACAGCTTAATTTCATGGCATTGCTCTCCTGCTTTACCCACCTGTACAGGTAACTGCCATTATCACAATCCTGTAACCATCCATATTTTAATCAGAAGATCTGTTTTGTCCTTACCCCTGGGTGATCTTCTGCAGCTGCCAATACAAATTACAGCCTTCACAGCACCTCAGACATTTTATCCAGAGACACAAAGGTATTTCTGGTGATCTCAAAACTGCAGGAGTAAAACTTCCCAACAATGGGAAAATGAAGTGTTAACATATAGTTCTGATGTAACTATCCTAACACTAAAACAGATTGTCAAAAATGCCCCTGCCAGGGTGCACCAAGCAGGCAGTCAGTCATGTTGTATGTGAAAAGCACCTTTTCCAGACATGATCAAGTTCTCAAATTCCACGGTGATTTTATATAAAATACTAAAACAAGTATAAATTTGGAATATTTCCAGTGCTGGTTTGTAGTAATAGAGGTGTATTTGCATAAATGTGCCTTTTCTGTCACCAGTTATACCTGGAGAGCAATAGAACCCCAAATCTATATACTTCATGATATTGGGGTACTTGACTTGGTGCATATATTATTAACAGACTCCTCAAATAATAATTTCAAATTTGATCTCAATTCACTATTTATTTTTAAATACTGTTTCATGGAACAGTTAATCTTTTATTAAATGCTTATTTTCTAAGATTTAGTTTTATGCTTTTGTGTGTTTTTCCCCCAGCCATTTTTTCTCTATTAATAAACTTTCCTATTAACAATGGCTGTTCTTCCAGTAGCTTTAGGCATCTACTGGTTCTTAGTCACCTGGTTTTCTTCTACAGATATTCCTATATTTTTGTTTTGTCCTCCTATCTCTGTTTCAAAAGTTCTCTGAAGGCCTGATTTATTGATACAAACATTAACAAACACCATTTCGTATTATTATGGTTCTTACCATTCATAACAAATAATGTAGTTGGGGAAAGATAAGCACATCTGATAACAGAACAGCTTGATATAGTAGAAACGTTGCCAATACAGACATCAACAAATTTGCAGTGTATGCTACCCAAAATAGACAGAGAAATCAGCTCCTCAAGAATAAATTTATCCAACACCTGTCTAGGTCAAAACAAAGTATTTGACTACTGGAATTCATGGCTGCACAATGCATTTATTCTGCTCAACCATCAGATGCCATCAGAGCCAGAGTAAGTAACCTTTTCAGGCGTACCTTTACAGCAAACAGCTATTTTTTTAACATAATAAAGTCCTGCAAAATCATTTCTGTCTGATTTTCAACTAGCAAAAAAGAAATCGTGGCTGATGGTGTACACAGCCGATTTTGACAGGCTACCATGAACAAAAGCCATCTCTACCTTGATGCATAACAAATTTTACACCGTGGTAACTAATCCAAGACAATGAAACACAATAAAGAGGTTTTGATGTCATGATCTCTCCGTAGTTTTCACTTCTATTCATTTAGTAATCAGTAATGTTCAGAGTTCAGGTACCTTCCCTGTGCCTGCGAAACATCTCAAGCCCACGATCTTTTTGTTTGAAGCTGCAGCTGTTGGTGGGTTTGAGCAGCTATGATCAAATGTGAGGCGAATAAAACCGATTTCCACGGTCCCTGCTACAGCTTGCAGATGATATAATGAACCTTCTCGAAACTTCTGAAGTTACCTTCAAAGCTACATAAGCAATGTTGCCAATATCCTAATTCATAACCCTAATTCATGTCCTTTTTCCTGTGTCTAGCTGACAGCCCCATAGCTTCAGGGGTTGAAGGTGACAGCCCTAAGTATGTTTTATCTCTGGGTATTTAGTGATCTGGTAAACACAGACTTAGAGAATTATGTCTACCATGATATGCTGTCCTTTAAAAACTGCCACTGCAGAAAAGCCATAAAGCAGCTGAGAAAATTGCAATGCATAACACCAGCTGTAAATGTAAGCTATAAATACAACACAGGATTGTCCTAATGCAACAAGTAATGTCATTTACTTAGCACTGCATATAAACACAAGTCCTAGTTTGTGTGTAAAATACACGACAGTGTGTCAAGGAACATGTACATTATAGGATCATTAAGTGCTGTAATCCCATTTTATGACATGTGCAAAGCATTTTCTTGCAGTTTACCACTAAGGATAAAACATCTTGCGAGAAGAGAGTGCATATTCAAACATATTATACAAAGATGAAAAGACATGCTCCTCTAGCCTAGTAAATTGTTTAGTTATGCACCTAATCCCAATGCCAGACAGAATTACCATGGTAGGAGAGGATTCATCCCAGAGGTAAAGTAGAGGAAGACAACTGAGTCAACAAATAAAAATACCTGAGGCTTTCATGGAACAGGAAGGATAGAGTGAATCAGCCATGAGATACACTGAGACCTTCCTCAAATACTGCCACCATCCCATTGTGGTGACCACTTTACACACTTTCTATATCTATCTGACTTAAGAAGAGGAAGGGTGTTGAGAAACAACAAGAAGATTCAGTGAAGGAGCCTGAGGAGTTTGAGTAAGGACCGGGAATAAAACCTGGTAAATAAGTCTTTGGGACTGAGGAATCAAAGAGTCAGGAAGCTGTGCTGAGGAAAAAATAGTTCCTCCTGCTTGATTACTTTTGCTTTCAGCATAAGAATTTGGTCGTTATTTGTGACTAAAGAGGGTCATACAACACAAGGATATGGAACCAACTATCTATTTCTAAGCCAAGCTAGAAGAGGAACACAAACACTCATTTAGTTGTGAAGGCAGATGGAAGAATTTAGGTCAATCTAAATTATCTGAAACTTGCTTAAGTAGCAGTAAATTAAGAGGGAAAGAAGGCTTCAGTTCCTCTTATCTGCACTTTTGTTTCTGCTTCTGGAAAGCCCTGAGTCATATTTTTGGCAGTCAATTAAGCCTGAAAGGGAAATTCTTTTAAAAATGAAAGCTGAGATTCTTACATCATCAAGCGCCTCTAGCAAGTGAAGAAATACTGCAAGACTCACAAAAAAAACCCCAAACCCAAACTCCTAAAGAGTCATTTGATAGGAAATTACAAGAGATGTGAGACTTCTATAAATTCCATTCACAGACTCAATTGTATTCCTATTCTTCCAAAAGTTACAATTTTCTAGAGGCAAATTATTTCAAAAGATAAACACGTATCAGTCTCACTGAAATTTTCAAGACTGTTTTCATTACCATCTAGTACTTATTTTATCTGTCTGGTAGCATATCATAACAAGACTGTTTTATTTACTATATCAGCTGATGTGAGAATCCTAAACAGTATTTTAGCAGTACTGAAGAACAGTGAAGTGACAAATGTTAATTTATTCATCCATGTTACAGCAAGACATCAGAAAAAAATTGAAAAGGACAAAATCCAACAAACACTTGTTCATTTAATTGTGTTTATTTCCTGAACTCCCTAATAAGAAAAAAATCCAGAACTGCAAAAGGAAATAAAGGATTGGAAAGCAGTAATCCTGAGAAAAAGAATTTTAGTTCAGCCTGAATGGTGATGTGGAAGGGCAACAAAAATAGAGCTGGTGCACCTATGGCCAGCCCTGTGAGCAGGGTGAGAGCCAATCTATAAGGTTCTGCAACACATTCCAGATGATGCTACTGCCCAACAGCTGTCAAAAATGGGCTGCTCACAGAAAAGGGTGCCAGGAGTGGCAGGAAAAGAGCTTAAAGAAAAAAAAACTGAAAAAAGATCAGCAACAGAAAGCTTAAGGGCACTGAGTATAAATCTTTTCAGAAATTTTAAGATTAGATACTAACCAAGCAACAACTGAGCTAAGTGGGAACGTAGCTGTCCGGAAATATTTGACGAGCTAACTGCTTAGGAAGAAAGTCCAGTACCTAGGGCTATAACAGCAAAAAAATGGGATGAAATTAAGAGGGAAGATTTAGGCCAGATATCAGCAAAACATTGCAGCAGAGTTATTGTACTGTGAAATAATCTCCCAAGGGAGGCAGCTGAAACCCCATTGTATGGGAAATTGAAAACTAGCTCCAATTAGAGCTAAAAACTTCAATGCAGCAAACAATACTGCCTCCGTGGAATGATGGGCTGGATTGACTTAATAGCTTTTCTTTTTTTTCCCATTTCTATTCTATTCAATTGTAGAATGCACAATGTAAGACAGTTCTAAAGGAAGAATGTTTTTCTTAACAAAAGACACTGTTTTAGCTAAGTGTGCTGAAGTTTAAACATCTACCGCTCCACCAGTCGTTACTGCAGTGTCTGAACACGCCACGTGGACAAGGGTATTTTTTACAAAGTGATCCTGGCCTTCAAAACTCTATTTGATCTCCCATTTTAATAGCTGAAGCAGATAAAGTTGAAACTCCATCTGAAGAGATTATTAGGAGCATTCATAATATATAGCAGCATATCAAAACCAGAACAATATTACCGCCAGTTTAAAAAATGGATGTGGAGTTTATCACACAAAAGCTAAAATCCCTTTAAAAAAGATGGTGAACTGAAGCAGTTCCACACTTTTCAAAACTACTTGCCTACAAACAGCTTGCACAAAAGAGCTTGTATTTTTTTTTGCATTTTCCTTCCCCATCACGCGCTTGCTTTTTCTGCAATCCCTCACTTTGTGTCTTCGCAGATGTCTCTGGGTGACCACAGGAGTGATAAATCCACACAGAACACATATTTAGGGGCACAGTCCCTTTGCACAACATGGTCATGGTATGATGGCTGGATGTAGATTTTCCTCAGCCAGCTAAAACATTTAACAAAATGAGAAGCAGCAATAAGACTTGGGACACGCAGGATTTTTCATACATATACATGTAACTGATAATACAATTTTCTGCTACTGTTCACATATGCCTCCCCTTCAGTATTTTCCACAGCACTGCCTGTGGTCAAACTCTGACGTGACTGCAACAGGAGACAGACAAATTTCAGATATGACTACTTTACACCATGCAAGAGCAACTGAAAAAATAAGAACACACAACAACTTCATCAAAATTATAAGAAATGCTTCACTTCTGTTTGCTTATGAAGCAAAAAGCACCTTTTTTTATGACCTACTGACTGATTCTGAGTCCTGATAACAGGTGCCATAGGGAGGAACTAAGCTACATCTCCCTGAGAACAGAAAACAGTCTCGTATCTTGACAGCTGACCATATTCAATGAGTGGTATGGTTATAAGCAGTAGCACAGAAAAGCTGAGGTGGACTAAAATTTTTTTCTTAATAGACACTTGATTTAATCTGGAGAAACATCCTCTCTTTTGACAGTACAGAAGGCTGTACATAAGTACACAGCATGTGTATTTGAAACCAAAATTCAGTGTAAAAAAACAAACAAACAACCCAAACCTATAATATTTTACTTTTAGTTGATTTTCACCTGCTTATATCACACATGTGTTGTGCTACAAACAGCACTAAATTATAATAAAAGACCAATCCACCTGATATTCTGAATATATTTTATTCCCCTTCTAGCAGCAGCTGCAGCAGGCTGTTGATGTGCATAAATTGGTTTTCCAAAGCAACACAGTATTTTCCTGTTTCTGAACGGATTCAGAAGGCTCTAAGGCTGCATTAACAGCTGGCCACACAATGTCCAGATTTCAAAGCCTTTCAAGACACGCACTAAGTAGCAAATTTTACACTTGAGATCTGTTTTAATAGCTCCTTAATGACGTACAGGGCAGGAGGTGTTACCCTGCCAGGGATGAAACTCTGAGCACGTTTTCTGGATGTGGCAGCCATTCAGCCTGGAACAGCATCAGAAGCCAGGCAATATTATAACAATCTCAAGACCTCAGCTCACATCAAGCTACTTCTTGAAAAGCCACAAAAGCAGTGTGGACTTTCATTCCCCAGTTTCCTAGGAAACTTTTCTCTGTCTCCCTGGCTGTTCCGAGGTGTGTTGGAAGTATGCAGAAAGCATTTTTGGGCTGATGAGCTCTGACCGGCACTGTCGGTCTGCCCCACGTCTGGAAACATCAGTGATTTCATGGGGCGTGTTTATGACGTTCATCCCAGCTAGTTACTGCAGTCTAACAAATATTTAAATTATCTGTTGGAAATATGTGGCATGAGGGCTGATATAAGGTTAATATCAATTTCTTTAAAGCAAAAATCTCGCAGCTCTCTTGTGCTAAAGGAGAGCTCTCACTGTCTTCAGCAGGTATAGCTGGAGGATCCAAAGAGACCTGGCAGCAGCCTTGGGATATAGGAAGATGATTACATTCCCTTTGGCATCTAGAAGGTGAAATCCCATCGTCTTCCCAGGAAATGAGAAAAGTTAAATGCATGGAAACTGCTGACACTTGCAAGAATTCACAGAACAGTTGTTTTCTGTTTTAAATAGAAAAGTCCACAGGAAGTCTGAATCCAGCAGGTAAACAACCAATTTTCAAAGCAATGATGCTTTTGCATATACATAGTAGCTTTCACCCAGAGCTCAAATTAAAAACGTGGTTGCATAGATTTAACACAGTTAAAATTTCAGGTGTTTTTAACCGGGAATCTAAAACTAAACTTCTAGTTGAATATGAAAATTTTTAAGAAATTTTCAACAAGCAGGAAAGGTTTTGGTTTCATGGAACATCCAAGGCACAGGAACTGCCACATTAGGGTACTCTCCCACTGTGTGCAAAAGGGTGAGTGTCCCTCAAATCAAGGCTTCTTGTGGTGTGCAGTTCTCAACTATTATTTCAGCTAATTATTATTCTGATCTCCCCCTCTCCTTAATAGGATTTACAAAGAAAGAGGACCAATTATTTTAATTGAGAAGTATGTAATTTAGTAGGATCTGAGGGAGTAGTAGCACAGACCAGTTTTGATATTCACACATATATAAAAACATGCAGCTTTATGTTGCTAATACTGCATATTTATCACATTTATTCCCAGTAAAATCCTTTGGTTCCTATATTAACAACGGGATACTATCTTAGCACTCCTAAAGGTAATGAGCTACCTTGCTAGGAGCAAGGCAAAACAGGTAAAAGTGAAATCAGAAAAAAAAACACCAAAACATTCACAGGGGCTTTCAGTCCTGGTTAAAACAAAGGTGTCTACAAAGCTTTCCTTCTACAACTCAGGGGCTAAAGCCATTCCTATCTGCTTTGTGTCTGCTACAGCTCTGAAAGCTCAGCCTGACCTTTGTCTTTCCTTCAGTTCCCCACTCCAAGTCCAAAGCAATGAGTCAAAGAGAAGCCATGGAAGTGTGGAGCAAATCCAGAGCATGAAGAGGTGGATCAGCTTTCCCACTGAGAGTAACTTGTGTCTAATGTTAGTTTCATTAGTCTAAGTTCAGGGATTTTGACAAATTAATCAATCACCAAACTCAGTGAAAGCAGTTGAGAATAAGAAGCTGTCCCCCTTAAAAAAAAAAAAAATCATCATCATCTTTAATCCTTTTATTTCTCTTCTTTTCTGGTTTTAAAATGAAGCCACCACCACTCACCCCTACCTGACAAGTGCATTATGAAACATGAGGTGACCAAACTCTAATTTAGCACAGACCAGATTCCTCAGAAAGACAATGTGGTTTGGACTAATTTGTCCAAATTAAACATTACTTTCACCGCTTCCTTGGGAGAGCTGCTCCAAATATGGCAGAAGTAATAATGCTGTAATTCTCTAAGTACACCTCTGTACACAGGAATCTGCATTCTAATCACTAGACTGTGGAATCAATGCCAGCACACCTGCCCTTGCCACGGAGGGCAGCATTTGATGTATCTGGTATCAGAGGTATTTGATATTAAAAAAAAAAGAAAGAAGCCTGTCACAAAGCCATAGAGGAAAAACTTTATCCCCATGTTTGCTGTGACTCTATTTCCATCCCAATTAAACTTCCCCAAATACCCAGGGGGCTTTCAAAGCAGTTTGCAGCGATCTAGCCGTGCAGCTCACGCTGCCGTTTCTGGGAGTCAGGATGATAAATCTCTTCACACTGCTCTGAAAGTTCCCCAGCATGTTGGAGGCATGTTTCAAAGTCGGGAGAGCTCTCCTAATGAGACCTTCCTCCCTTTGATGTTCCCTCTGGATGGCAGCTCTGGCACCAAATGAATATTTTAGATGTCTCATGCAAAAAAAAAAAAAAAAAAAAGTCAAACATTTTTCACCTTTGATAACCATACATCTTAGTTTAAAGGCCTAACTTTTAAATATTAGGGATGAAAGGTGATTCTTTTATGTCCTTTTTGCCATTGAGAAGTAAATGCTCGTGTAATTAAAAATGAATAATGTTTCACATTCTGTAACCTTAGTATACTTAGTCAACCCATGGCATTGAGCTTAGAAATCAATATATACAGTTAAGCAGCGTTAATGTAGTGGATGGCTCATTTCTCAGTTAAAAATATTTCAAAACCAACCACGTTCATTTTCACGTAGCCATTTGAAAAAGCCTATGGACAAAATATCTGGAGCCTTAAGGAGATGAACCAGGGATTCTGCTGAGCCAGACTTCTGAATGCAAAGTTCAATTGACGTGTCTGATCTTAGTGTCCTTAAGTGCAGTGCCTGCAGTTCACAGCAAACAGTCAAACACGAAGAGAGAGAGAGAAAATGAGGCACTGCTTTTCAATAATGCTAAGCAGCTTCCTCGGGATGCACTTGCGAAGTTTAGAGCAGAAAATATTCTGCCTCTTCCATGCAATTAGGGAGACATCAGAAGTTTGTAGCAAGGGAAAAAGGCTGAACAGGAAAATAATGTCCTCCATTTCTGTTTTTGGCCCATATATCCAAACCTTCCATTAGTTTTAGGCAAGAATGAGAGACACCAAGGTTTGGAGATTTTGGCCATTTAAGATCTCTTTGCTGGTCTAAAAGGGTCTAGGCCTTTACCCATTCAAGAAAGTTCAGAGCTTGAAGAACTTGTACAATTTACATTTGGCAAATTTCCAGCAATATACAGTTCTGCCAACAAACAAAATGAAAAAAAAAAAAAAAAAAAAAAAAAAAAAAAAAAAAAAAGATTGAATACTCAGCAGAAACCAGAAGAAAAAGTTAAGGTAAAAAGCAACTTAATACTATTATCCAACCTGCAGTTTGACAAGAACACAGGAGTTCCAAATTAAACAGAACTTAAAAAGAAAAGTCTGTATTATGTGACACCTGGAACAAGGAGCTTAAGCACTGCAGCACCAGTGCAGGGCAATCACAACACCAAGGCACTGAGTAATAATGAATTTCAGTACACTTGAGCAGCAGGAAATAAACATAAGAATGGAAGACATTCCCTGAAAGGTATCAGAACCTTTGCCTTGGTCTCTTACACATTTCAAGACATCAGAAACAGAAATTAAATTTTAAAAAAGCCCACGTTTCACAGGGCCCCGTGCAGAGCCAAATTTTGGCTCAGGTGTCCTCCATAGGGCCAGGAGCTGAACTCAACGATCCCAAGGGGTCCCTTCCAACTCAGCATGTTTTATGATTCTGTGATTTAGAAGAACTTAGGTTTGAATGAAGTCTCCTTTCCCTGGTTGAACCCTCAGTACTGCAACGAAAGCCTTGGCTTTTACCAGTATGCTTTAGGCATAATACACACAAACTGTAAGACATAAAGCTGGCCAAGTTAAACTCCAGAGCTGCACAGTGAAAACACTATGATTTTCAGTGTACATGACATGAAAAAGACCCTATGATTGTCATCATACATTTTATTTACCGCTTGTTCCCTCCTTTCAGCCATCCATTCTGATGCAGACTATAAATACACAATCTGTTATTTTTTTCCCCCAAGATTTTGATTCATTCAGTACACAAACACCTGCTAAAGAAAAATCCAGCCCTAACAGTTAACATTTGGCAACAATCTACACAACTGACAGTGGGGTTAAGCTCAAAATAGAGCAACAGCTCAACCTGAAATCCATTTAAATTATTGTATTGTGATTAGCATCAAGAAGACAGTAAGCTTTTAAAAAACCAGTCTGAGACAAAGCTGCACACACAATAGATAATATGCATGAAGTAGTACTGCTTATCAGAATGAAGACTTCTACTGAAACCAATAACATTCATTAATATTCATGCCATAATGGGAAAAAAGTGCAATGTTGGAAAATCAAGAAACTACAGTAAACAAAAGTTAAACTGCTCTTATCTGCAGCCTCTAATTATGTCACTGTAGGGCGTACGAGTGAGTGAAGAACACTCAAATTTTAAACATCTCTCCCTAAGTTTCAATACTTTCTTTTGACAACCTTTGCCTTTTTTGGTTTAATAGGACCTAAATGATTTTATGCACCTGTAGTGGTTTAAACCCAGTCAGCAAAGAAGCACCAGCAGCCACTCGCTCACTCCCCCACCAGCAGTCAGGGAGAGAATGGGAAGGGTAAAAGAAAAGCCAAGGGTTGAGGTAAAGACAGTTTAATAACTACAGCAAAAGCCACACACTCAAACCAAGTAAAACAAGGAATTTAATTCACTGCTTCCCATGGGCAGGCAGGTGTTCAGCCCTCTCCAGGAGAGCAGGGACCCATCGCTGCATTTTCAACCCTGTGTTCAGCACAAATCCAAAACACAACCCCACAACAGCTACTGTGAAGAAAATTAGGTCAACCCCAGCCAAAACCAGCACAGCATCCCACCTCATTGCATGAGTTCGCCAGTAAATGATGCCCAGAAATATTCCATAAAAGAAGCCCTAGTTACTGTGCCTTACTAAGAGGCTGCTGCAGGATCCTACTTATTAATGAGTGCAAATTTCCTTCACTGCCTCTGTTACTTATTGAGCAGAAAGCCATCCTGTGGAGCAAATATCTAAAAAGCTCTTGGATCCCCCTTCTTTATTCTCATTTTATTTACATCCATCTTGCATCTCCTCTCAAGGCTTAAGATTATTAAGACAATAAACTGGCTTTCTGCAGTCATAACACACAGGTAAAAATGGGTTAGAAACCCTGAGCTGCTTTTTTTGTCATAGCAGGGTCTTCTCTCAAAGAAAGAAAAACATCTAAAATCTAGTGAGCTAAGGAGGAAAACATTACTCTATTTCTGTGAAGAAGCTATTATGTGGATGAATTAAGCCAATGAGGAAAAAATTGCCTACATCAGAAAGCAAATTCAGAATTCAAATCCTCCCTTAACTCTCCAAGACTGAAAACACCCAAAGTCTGAGCAGGTTGGGAGAGTGTGACATGATCTTGTTTCTACAGCAAAGGTGGGCAAGAGGAAAGCTGTGAGTGTTGCTGAGCAGTGGATCCTCACTGACAGACTGATGATGTACCAGACAAGTGGACACTGAACTGGACTGGTAACTGGCCAGACTTTGGGTTCAGAGGGTTGTGACCAGGAGCAGAATATCCAGCTGAACACCAGTCACTACTGGGGTTCACAAAAGTGGTGTCACATGGAGAGACACCAGTCACTCCATGGGATCAGTTCTGGGGCTGATGCTTTTTGACATCTTCATAAATGACCCAGTCAGTACATTTTGGAATGCACTTTGCCTGAGAACACAATAATCTTCTGCTATTCTCATTTAAAATAAAAAAAAATAAAAAAAAAAAGAAAGAAAGAAAAATAAAAAAGAGGGGGGGAAAAAAGAGACTGAATGGGCAAGGGGAGTTTCAGAAGAAAGAAGTTCTGAGCTGAGAAAAGCTCTAGTTATTTAAGCGCAGCTTTGCATTACAAATTTTCCAACAATTTTAAGATTTTAAACCCTTTACCATTATTACATCATTTGCATAATTCTTTTTAGCAAAAAGTTTAAAGCAAACACATCTAAATTTTCAGTCCTAGTTTACAGTCAAATTTTACTGTAAATCAGCTTCTGAAACACTGATTTTAGTTTTGCTTAATAAGGATTTTAATTGTTAGTGAATGCAATTAACTCAGGATAAATCAAATTAAACTTTTTCCAGTGATTTAACTAAACTGATTTAAAAATCTACTATTCGTAAAACTGGAATTATTCCGAGTGTCTGTGGCAATCTGGGTGCCTAACTCTCAGCAAAATCTGAAGGAAGGCAACTCCTAAGTGACTTTTGACCTTTGGCAATTTTATCTCAGATCCCAGCTACGCTTCCAATATGTGCTCTCTGGATCAAGACCGAACAAATGGACAAGATACTGCTTACATGGGGCACAACTCTGTAGCCTGTTAAAAAACTGTTAAGCCCCCTAAATGCAGGATTTAATCAGAGTCGTGCCTTGAACACTCTCTGCCTCTAGGTAAGAACAGCTTTTAGAGAATTCCCAAAACAGTGTTTGTTAAATCCCTTTCTAAAAGAAGCTGTTCTCTTCGTTTACTTTGCTGCAGATAAGGACGAGGTCACATGCTTTAGCCCTCCAATGTTTCTTTTCAGCCTGTTTATTTTGACACTGAAGTTGTCAGGTTGGTTTTGGATTACAGCCTAGTGAATCTCTGCTGCACCAGAGCATCCAGTTCTTCCTTCTTCTCACTCCACCCTCCTAAATCCTTACGGCAAATCCCTACGGAATGAGACACGAAGCGGCTGCCATTAGAGCATAGTTAGTGAGCTTCAGCAAACATAAAATAATTCCTCTAACAGGCCAAACAAAATAACTTTGTCTTTGTACCACTTTCCTCTCATGCAGCCCGTTCCCATTATTTTCACAACAGGTCACCTGTGCCACCTCAAACAGAGAATATCAGTCAGTGTGTGACTGAACATGATTTACCTGAAGGGGAGGTTGGAGTACAGGGCATGAACACACAAGGCATCAGCAGTTGCTTGTCCTTCTCAGTTTCTGCCAGTTATTTTAGTCATGGTTACAGCCCCTTTGAAAGCCATCAAGGTCACAGAATCACCCCCTTACACTGGGGTCCCGTGTCTTCAGCATCTCCCCAGGCAGCAGTGCTATATTTTGGGTTAACACACACCACAAGAGGACTCACGTATTAGCCTAAATATTCCACCCTGCTATTGCAGCTGATTATCACCTGCACCTATTTTAATCAAACACAAAGACCTTTACAGCACCCATCAGACCTAATGACGTTGCAGGATGAGTACAAAGGAGCACAGTCTCCCCCTATACTGAGACAGATGTTACAAGTACCTCAAGGTAGTGCTAAAGTGGCTATTAGTTTTTACTTCAGTGGCAAGATTGCTTTCTTGGCGGTGAAAAGTATGAGTTTGCGCCAAGGCAACGATTTTCTAGTCTAAATCTGATTTTTAAAAGTACTTTACACCTCCTGCAGAGATCGATCATTAAGCTACAGTGCCTTTAACAGACCGTGCAGTGATTAAAGCTTTTTAAAAAAAAAAACTTCTTTGCCATTTCAAGGAACCTCTTGAAAATTCAGAAACTTTCCTCTCAGATGAAACAGAAACCTCCTAAAATTTCCATGCACCAAAAAAAAAAAAAAAGCCCAAAACAAAACAAAGTCCAAACAAGGGGAAAAAAAATATTATTCCTTTACAAGCAAAAGGATATTTGTATGTTACTGTGTTCATGACCTGGTTCATGTCCTTACCATGCCATTTTCCTACATCACATGCTTTAGGTGTCAGATTACAAGTTACTTTGAGGAGGGTTTTTTTTCCTTCTGCCTGTTTTCTTTTTAACTGCAAAATCTGATCCAGAGGTATCTTTTTTGATAACTTTTTTTCCCCGCCATAAGTGGAACTTTCCCAAGAAAAGGTCTGGTTTCAGTAATTCAGGTATTTCTGAAAAAAGTAAGTTTCATAGAAAATAATAATTCCTGAGCAGTTCTAGCAATGCATGATATAAGGAAAAAAAAAAAAAAAACCAGAAAAAAAAACAAACAAAAAAAAACCCCAACAACTATGAACAGACTGAGAGCTTAATTACAGAATTTCCCTGGAAAAACAGCTTTCCTCTTACAATGGGAAGGGGCCATGATTGTGAAACACAGGGGATGCAGAGGGAACTTCTGCCATAATGGTTGTGTATTTACGTGTACACAATAGCTAAAGATACTTTTTAAGAATATGCAAAAAAAAAACCAAACAAACTGATACCCCAAAAAAGGTTCTATTTGAACTCATGTAAGAAAACGGACAAAACCAGGCAAAAACATGAGGGTTTTTTAGGTAACTATATAGGTAAAGAAATTGAACCAGATTAGCCTGTGGAATAAAGAGTGCATCAACCTGACTCTTGATTGAACACCAGGAAAAGCAGTTTTGTTTTAAAATTACAGCTTTCATCACCTCATTTTTTAATGCTCTCTCAAGAGCTTTTTGGGCTCTGATATTTTCTCCAGGACCTTGCTGTGAGTGGAAGACTTACCTGACTAGCACTGGTCAGAGGAAGATGCTTCTTCCAGAAAAACACTTGGCAATTTAAGGTTCCCACAGCAGTCCCAGTTGCTCTTTGGCTACATCTGTAACAACAAATTAAAACCACTCTAAGCTGTTCTCTGTCACTGAGAGCTAAATCCTCTGGAATGGTCCACACAGAAATTAGTAAACCTTCAGCACCATTCCCAGCCCCATCTGCCTATTGGGGATGCTCCCATTAACTCTCAAAATATAACCAGGAATCGTCTGGGGAGGTGAAGCCAAAGCCATGTCAGGGATCAAGAGAACCATTCAACAGTCCCTTTAAACAACTGTGTCCTTGGGCATGTGCCTGCAACCTTCCACTGTTTAATTTACTAAGTTACATATTCTAGGGGCGGCTTTTGCATATTCTTGAATTATTTGAAGTGCCACATGGATGAGTCAGCGTCACAGTTTAATGGGTCACACACAAATGGGAGTGGTGCATTTACAGTTTGATAGATTTCTATGGTTCAGCCTTACTGCTAGACAAATTAATGCATTTTCTAAAAAAAAAAGAATTCACAAAAAAAAAAAAAAGAGGACAAAGCTGCAATAACACCAACATAGTATTAAAATTACTTTTATATCAGAGATTGACTCAGCTTCTCAAACGGCTCCTAGGGTAGGGCAAATACCTTCTACAACACATTTGACTACTCTGGGAGTTAAAAGCTGTTTGATCCTGTGTGAAAGACCCCCTGCTGCAATCTTCAGCATCCTTTATGCCATGATATCTCACAATCAGTTCATAGGTATTCTCCAAATTCCCCCCCACAAAGGCAATTCCTTTTCCATAAAGAAGAAACAAATGAGAGAGAACAGGAAAAAACTGTACTGTTTCTTTCATACCCTCTATATTTAACCATGCTAGCAATGCTGAACTGGGGAACTTCTACATTTTGCTGTTGCTGATATACTGGTTACACTGGGGAGAATGGAGGTGCTCTGGTATAACTTGTCCCTAAACTTCTTTCCATACTTTTCCATTCCTTGCCTTGAATTATTTTTAAATGTGCTCTGAGCTAGAGATAACATGAATTCCTTTTCCCAGGAGAACCATGAGAGCTTGCAGAGCTGTCACTTATTTCACAGAATCCGTTAATTGTTTGTTTAGTCTAGGGGGAAGAAGATTTTTATAACACTTTGGTTTAAAGAAAGGTTCCAGGAGTATGATTCCTTATTATGGTAGTGGCTATATCACAGCTTATTGTATTTCTTATCACCTCCTTTGATAAAAGAAAATAGCTTATTTTAGAATAAACTGTCAGTGGCATTGAATAGAAAGCATAATCCCTGCTCCGGGGTTTGCAGAGACTCCAGAGATCAGCAGGAATATTTTTCATTGTCACAAGGCTGATATTAATGCAGCATTTTATTTGAGAATTTCAATGCCCAAAAGACAAAAGACATTCTCCAGTTCCCCGAGGAGGGGAAGGTTACAGACTGGTGTCTGTTCTGCATTTAGCACTTCGTGGCTAAGATGGGTCTGCCGGGTTTGCTCGGAACAGGAGCGATCGAATCGAGCACATCAAAATCCGTGCTTGAAGTTGTGCTTTGCTGGAAACAAACTTTGCTGCCATGTTAGATTCGTACCACTTCAAAACATCAGCTCAGATTTTGCCCTGCCTCCACTTACAAATCCATCCTGAACTATGGAAGAGCCTAGCTGGTGTCTTCCAGTTAACGGAGATTTGTTCTTAGAGGAAAGTTTACTGAGCCCACGTCCAAAACCAAACCCCAGTGGCAGGATAAAATGAAGAAAAAGTTCTCTGCAGGGGAGAAATTTAACATCTGTGAGGATTGCTGCACTCCTGCTGCTTTAATAACTGCCAGAGCTGACTTCACTGCTCTGCCCAGCCTATAAAAGGAAAATCCTCATTACCTATTAAAGAGTCATTCTCTTATATAAGCAGATTACTCAGGATGCATATTGATAGTTGTAATTGTCCCTAGTGGAGAAGACACTATGTCTTAATGTCCAGAAAATATATTCCACCCACCTGCCTTCTTGCAATAGTTAACAAAATAGAAAATGGAATATTAACCAGTGCTGGCATCTCCACTCTTTCTTACCAATAGGCTTTTTAGATCTGGGAGAAGTTTTATGATCTGTAAGGCAAGAGATGATTCTCACCAGTGACTGAATTTAGAAAGATAATCACTTGCAAAAACCTCACAGTCAAAAAATTAATTCTTATGGGGTTTTTTTTCAGTAAATTTCACCTGAACAGCTAAATGCACAGGAAGCAGCAGCACCTCATAACCATTGCAAAAAGAGAGGTAACATGACTCTAGAAAAAAAAAAATGGGCTTTGACTCTTATTGAATTTTTAAATCCCTTTCTTTTTTTCTTTTTCTTTTGAAATCATACCAGAAACACATTTATCTAACTTTGGAAGCCAACAGACTTGGCTTTCATGAGGGAGAAATCTGGTTAAGGGTTGTTATTCTTCCTCTGAAGAAAATGGAAACAAATAATATTGTTTCAGACCAATTTACCGTTGATGGGAATATTGGAATTCCTTGTGTTCCCTCCCGTGTGTTACATGGACTTCTAGTAAATTACATCGTGTTCAGCACAGCCTCAGATTGGGAATTATAAACAATACAACAAAAGCCTCCAGCTATCAGGTTTATAATGGTAAATATAATTTGCAGTAGATTACATTTTTCTAAAGTTACATTATTTTTAGCTAAAGAATGGCGAGTGGAAAATAACTTTTTTTTATTTTCCTTATTTTATAGAGTCTTACAAAAGTCAAATAAATGCTTCACGGAGCAAATTAAGTATCTATAAAATGGAGACAAGTAATTATCTGCAACAATGTTTTGGACAAATAACACGTCTGCTATTTTTGCCATTTCCTGCTATATACAAAATGTCTCAATATTTAACCACGATGTGTCAGCCACATTCACTGACCAGCTATTTCCAGACAGCTGCCTGAAAGAATAATTGTTCTTTTTCTTTTCTATGGACTGCCAGGCTGGAATAGTGTTTGCAGGTTTTGACAGACACCTTACAAAATAAAATTAATGTTTGCAGGAAGTAGATAGAGCACAACTTGCAAGCACCTGAGAAGTCTTGTTCTATATCTGGTTTTCAGCTTAGGGGTCAGACACACAAGGAAATAACTCTTTTTACAAGACAGTTTAAGCACTAAAGACTGAAAACCAATTAACATATTTACTTCCATTAGCAGGAATAAATAAAAAAAAAAATTAAAAAGGACATTTTTGCCAGTAAAGAGTGTAAGAGTGACAGCACTTTTAGTATCCAGGGGAAGTAAATATTTTCAGCCAACAAAGATTTCCCACCAGGTTCAGTGCATCTGTTGTAAGTAATGAGGACCAAGAAAATAAGGCAGGGCTTGCAGTCCAGAACAAGTGCTTTGGTTGTGCCTGCTATGATACTGGGAACAGACAGAAAACATCTTCAATATGTTTTTTTTTTTAGATGTGATTGACAAGTTTAATTTATTTGATGTACTTCTTAGTTATAGGAACAGCAATAGTGCACCAGAAGGATGCTGCAGAGTTGCCGTGGCAACAAAGCAGTCAAAGTCAAGGCATGAAACATGAAGGGACTGGATACAGAGAGCAGATTCTCTCCTGGCACGGGGGAATGAGAAGTTTTACAGCAAAAGGCAAATTGTAGCAATATAACAAGACACTTGCCTGAGACACTGGTAATATCTGGAATTCGTGACTTCAAACGTCCGACCTTTACGAGTCTCAGCTTGCCAACAGTGACAGTGGTCAGCAAATCGTGGCATTAGTTTGGGAAAACAGAGAAGTTAACAGCCTAAATCTACATGGTAAACCAGGACCTGAGCACCCACCCCTGTGTCTTAGAGCTGCAACAGTGAAACCTAGAGGAGAACACAATTCACCTTTGTCCTGTGACACCTCTGGCCCCACGCCACGTGCCCTGGCACAGCTGAAGTCGCCCCACTGCCAAACTCCCTTTGTCACTTCTAAGGTTATGACAGGCAAACACAATTCTCAACGCTCTCCTTCCAAAGCAAGCAATATTCTTGACAGATGGATGTAACAGCTTCCATTTTCATTAGCTTCGTAATCACTGGAAAGTGCCAGAAAAACATACTGTATTTTGAGCAAGGAAATTTTCGTGGCAATATTTTTGGGCCCCACTGGAAGTATTTTCTTGTGGCAGGCGCTTTCTTTGATTCCTTCATTGGAAATCAAATGTTAACCAGAAATGCTAAGCTTTGCATACAAATGGCTGAGAAATAATTGAAATACATACAGTTACAACAGGATAAACTGCAAAGGACTCAGCCATCTGGAAATATTGAAATCCCTCCATGTTTCATTAGTCTGACTATTTCTGTGATGGCTGCACAGAAGGGAGTCAAATCTCCCAGGAGTGCACATCTCAGCTGGGCTTCCCAAGGCACCGTGCAGGGGAAAAATGACACCGTTTCAGGGAAAGGAAAGGGCTGACCTTTTCTAGTCACCAGTGCTGCTCCACAGCGAGGCCAATCATTGGGAGAGGATGAGAAGAAATGTCGCTTCAGGTGGCAGCCAGCTGATGTGGGCCTGTGTAGGTCAGGTGAAAAGGAAAAAGGTTTAAATTCAATACTTCTTTCTGAGTTTCATTATGCCTCATTGCACCTGCAATTTGCAACAGAACAACAGTTCATTTTTTACTGTTTGTGTCTTCTTTGGAAGTTTGGAATCATTTACACAAGGTATAAAGGAAACAATCCCAACTGTGACTTACAGTGTAATTATTTGTGCTGCAGAATTCGCTTTCATTATAAAACATCTGCCCTGCTTTTAAGCACCAACCCACCTTTGTTCTTGAAGTGCTTCATGTACTTTATGTTATCCAGAGGTTTAAGAGACCATCTCCTGTTCACTTTGCACGTGGCTTTACGACGAGCAATAATAACACAATTATATTTCCCCCATATATCTCTTTACCAGGACTGAAACTGGATCAATAGTGTAAACGTCAGCCTGGAGCATCTCTCAATTCAATGAGTTCATCAAGCTGCATCAGTCACTTCATGGTCAAACTGATAGCATCAGGCATCCTTTGAAGTGTCTCTTGATATTTAGCTGCTCCCATTTTGGAGGGCTGTGGAGCTCATTCTGCAGCAACCACAGCAAAAGTGTCTCCACCATGAGTCCCCTGAGCTCAACAAGTCACTAAAATCCAATAACCCTATAGGCTGTATACTCTATTAACTTTTTATGCTCACACCTCATTCAAGGGCTCTGTAGCAGCTTCACACCACTGAGTTCAACAGTTATTCTGCATGACCACCACATCCTTTTCTAAGTGTGAGGAAGTCAGGTACCCCACGCTGGAACATCTCAAACCCAACATCACCGAGTAACATACTCAAAACTACGACTTCTACATATGCAAAATGATAAGTGAAGCACATATCCCCATGCACCAGCAGGATCAAGCACAGAACCTCAGCACCAAGACCCCAAACACCTCAAAAACTGAACTGCTTTATCCAGTACTCACAGCACAGTATGTGCTCAGTCAGCGGTTTGGGAGAATGACTTTACCAAACAGAAGTAGCACAAATCTAGCTGAAGAAATTTCTGTTTATTGTACCTTATTATTTTAAATCTCAATCAAGCTCTCGTGCACATTTCAACCTTTGCTTTCTTACCTGTTCCAACAGAATTTCTTGGTAAAGTTCATCGGAAATCCATTTTTATTCTTCTGGTGATCACCAGCCCAACTTCTGTAAAGAAAATAAAAAGTAACCTAGTATTTGAAATTAGCTGTGTGCTATCCAATGACTCTATTTCTTCTTCCTTCTGTTCTCATTAAAAGTATGAAAAAAATAATCAAAGCATAAATATTTTCAGTCAAACTTTTTTTTAAGATAAAAAGTTGTTAAAAATTAAACTTGAAATTGTGGCAGTTGACAGAAAGGCCTAAATGTATTAAGCAAGGCTAAAATACTTATTAACAAAACAACTTATACAGAGATAAAGGTGAGGCTTTCTAATTACAAGTAAAACTACAAGGCAATTACCTAGTTTTATGTCAACTCAACCACTACACACTTTACAATGTTCCATAATACATTAATACCTGTATACACTGGTTTTACTCTTTACAATGAAACCAATGTTAAGATACTTCTTTTTTTTTAATTAGTAGTAACTAGTTTCTCATGTTCTCATCTTTCCCTTGGAATTTCAATCAAATTTTAAGATTATTTGTATTTTAGATGTGCAATTATCTGTCAAAGCACCTTTCTATTATATTTCAAAATCTGAGTGGGAACTTAGCTGCAAAAACAGCTTTAAAGAAACATTTCATTCACAAGCTTTAGTGAACTTCCTTTTCTTACTAAGTTTAAGCAAAAAATAACTGTCATTTTTTTAAAAAAATTACTTCTATTTAATTAATTCAATTCTAGGATTAAATTACATTTAAATTTATATTTGAATGCATACAGCTGGATGAATTCCAAGTAAATAAAATTCTGGAAAAAAATAGTTACCTAATGAAAACACAACAATGAAAGCTCTGCATAAATTTATTTAAAGCTACAAAACTCAGCATTCTCCTAAAAAGAAGCACAACTTTGAGTACTTAGTTGCAGAGAAACTTTCAAGAATTCTGTGCATTGAGAAATAACCTTTACTTAAGGGGGGAAAAAAAGGATGAAGCACATAGTTTTAATTAAGTTTTCTACCAAACATTTCCAAGGAGTAATATGCATGTCCTGTGTTTGTATCTGGCAGAGCAAGACTGTTTGTATCTGCCCTTGACTGATGTGCAGCCACTCAAATACAAGGCAGAAACCATCTTTTTTCTCATTGCAATGCAGCAAACCTGGGAGGATATTATTTTCTTCTTTCATTTGGTTATGACTAAAACCCTTTTATGACACTCCTGGCTCTGCTACATTTTCTCTTTACTACAGTGCTTTGGCTGCAGACACGCAGGCAGGAGGTTACTCTTTTGAAAAGATACAGTATTTTCCTGAAAATAAAATAAAATAAAAGGGGAGTGGAGGGGAAACACATGATGTGAGGCCTTTGGAAAACCTTGCTTTGCAGAAAGCTTAAAACACAGTCAGGCTGGGAGTGAAAACACTGCTTTACCGTTCCCACTCTTGGGGAAGCGCGCCAGCCCCCAAGAACACGAGCTGAAGTTTAAAGATAACGAATTCCATCCTGCCAAGAGAAACCTGCAGCATTGTGCCCCTGCCTGCTGGGGCCAGCCCTGCCACTGCAGCTCCTCCAGCTGCCAGAACAAGAGATGAGCACAGAAGTCTTGCTGCTGGATAAGGGAGGGATCCAATCACCATTTCCCCACCTCTGCTCCATGCTGCCCAAGAGAGCCATTATTGGCACTTGAGATGAAGCAGACGCAGGGCCCCTTTTGTCTCTGCTGCTTGCTTGGCTTGAAAATTAAAAGAAGCTATTGATAGCAATTTATATGCACCAGGATGGCTGTGAGGGCAACTTGAGCATGCTAAATTGCGAGTAATAATTCACTGCTCTGTGACAGCTTAACAGAACATAATCACAAAATTTAAAAAAAAAAAATAAGATTGGGGGAAAAGGACGAGAGGACATCAAGTCCTTCTCTCTGCTCTTCTCACAGAGTTTCTATTTATAAGCTTTCCAATAAATTCTCTGCTCAGAGATGGGTATTTGAAAAGTGCCTAAGACACTATGGCTACCTTCAAATTCTGCATGCAGACACATGCATTAAAAACAATTCTCTGTGCTCGTGACAGCTGAATCCAAAATCTGCACATAAAGCCTAACAACACGCTTCTCATTTCCATACTAGATCAAATGGCACCTTGATAGAAATTACATGCACTCAGATGGATGAAAGTCTAAACTTTATAGACTGGACTTCTCTTATCTTTATGTTAAAAGACTTCTTTGTGCCAGTAAAAACAAAATCCACTTTTCATGCATGCCCTTACTGTAGAATGTCCATATCAAGAACTAAATACATATTTCCAATTCGTTAGTGCTCCAAAACCCCCATTATCTTAGGAAAGGGGTTTCCCTTCTTATCTTCAGTTGCAATTTGAAAATATTTCTTGTCCATTTCTCTTATCTTTTCAGCTTTAAATCAATTTCAGCAGCTTGAGAGAAATGTGGATGCTCCGTGCAAAGATGAGGGCATTGGCAAAAGGCTGAAAAAAACATACTGGAGGGAGCCAAATACTTGAAGAGAGGGAGGAAAAGGAAGGAGACCAAAAGCAGAAAGGAAAAGAGACAGAAGGGCACATACTACACACAAAGTTCAGGTGAAAATAAAAAACATATCATATGTAATAAGCTCTGGGATATTTTGTGCTAATCAGAAATATGGCAAGTGGCATTCAATGGCACAAATGCCTTTTCCAGGAGCAATGCTAATCCCTAAAATCTCAGACATCTGAGAGACTCCCTATTAAGCTACAACAGCAGAACAGTCTTTTTAATTTTGTATGTCTCCCCCTGCATGAAAACACTCATTTAAATTGCTGATTCTCTCCTTCACCGGCTCATATTCCCACACGTTATTTGTTGTTCTCAAACCTTAGCATTCTCAGATGGCAAATTAGGGTTGAAAACATTTCTCACATTTGACTTCAATTCATCTCACTTTTCTGCTCAGTTCATAAAAGCGAGAGGGGGGAAAAAAAGACATTTCACCTACCACCTCTTGCCTACTCCTTTTAAAATGACAAATGAAACAGACTTAAATACACTCTGGATTACCGTGTGGGAGAATGTGCTCTTGCCATCAGTGCCTGAATGAGATGGAAAGTATCAACAGCAAATATATTCTTATCTGAGTTTTGGTATTACCCAGATGGTACCACTGGTCAGTAATTAATTTGGGCGAAATGAACTTTATTTTTCCACAAACTTGAGATGGAAAAAATTATCAAAAGGTATAACTCTTATCTGCGGGGATTCTTTTTGTACTCTAACAGTGAGCAGTCACTACTTATTTTACTTTATATAAAACAGCTTTTACCCACCCGCTCACCTCTGCCTTTATTTCTAACTTCCCTTACACGGCTGCTCCCTTACCTACCGTGATTGCAGCTGGGGCCCCATAAAACAGCACACCAAAGAACTTCTACGAGGAAATTTATTGCCAAGGGCAACAACAACAGATACTTACTAATACTGCAAGTGCAACTAATCACATTAACCCTTATAATTACTGCTGACAATAAGTACAGCTGTGAGCCAAACTGATCTCGCAGGGGTGCCCGCAATGGCATTGTCACAGCTGGCACCTCGCAGAGCTCAGGAAACAGGGGGGCACGAGGGGGAAGTCACTTTGCATCCAAGTTAGCATGAAGAGGATAAAATACTGTCTCCTGAGTGATGTTTGCATGAACTGAAGGAAAAGCAAATCCTGAGCAAAAAGCCTGAGACCTTCCAGGTCTCAGGAGGGAAGGGCCCAGCCTGGCTGCATGAGGTCAATAAACAGCGTCAAGCTCTTTTTTTCCATATCACTATCAAGAATCTTGTTCAAAAATGTTGTGGCTAACACAGAAGCCTACATTTCATCACGTTCAAAGAAGTTGAAAGATACCCTGTCTGGAGATGTGCTATCTACAGCCTAGACAAAACTAACCACACTTCCACAGCAGTTTTTCTTTCCTGCAATCAAGGTATCGGTTTGTAAAATATCTTCATGTCTTACAGAACTGATTTTCCACAGCTTCTCAGAAAGATTAGCAAGGCACAAAGTGGAACTAGAAGATGAAACTGTATTAGCATTTAATTTGGATGAGGAATAGACACTTGAAACAAACCAGCTGATGGCCTCTGCTCGTAGCACTCTGTCTTGCTTTGGAGAGCACAAGGTCTGAACCCCTGACAACGAAACTAAGTGGGGAGCACACCCCAGGCACAGATTGGCATTCAGACCACAGCCAGCCTGAAGTGAAACCACCAAAAAAGTATACAGGGAGGGTGCTGGCTCCTCAGCAGAGCTTTACTCTGCATGATGGGTCCACACAAGCATCCACACATCCCACTGCCTTTAGTTTAACACTGGACCAGACCCTGCTTTGAGATGGCGAGTTCAGACCCCCTCAATTACTAATCATCCATGGCATTGTTCACAAGCTCACAATCTTCATTTTCAGTGGGCATAGCCAGTGACAATTAACTTCTTAACCACAAAGATGACCCCAGAAGGTCAAACAGCCCCTTGCTGAGCAGTATGAAAAGGAATGTTGTACTGCAGTACTGAGATCTTCACCATCACAAATCTCAGCCTGGCAACTTTCACAAGAACAACCTTCACAAGATTCACAGAAATAGAGAATCAGAGTAATAACATATTTGTGAGGCCTTCCATACTAAGGGTTGTGGTATATGTTCGCTGATATTGCTTTTTGCAGGTTTTCACTGAAGTAAACTCAGAAATACTAAAACTTCCTGCCAAGGAACCATATAACATATTGACTTGAACAAAGGTCCTGTTCAGGTCAGTATTCCAATGAATTTTATTTGTTTTAGACCTTCTACACAATGGCACAAAGGAACAGGCTCTGAAGACTTTAATTCTTTTATAAAGTGGGAACATAGGTCATAATAACCTTTTAAGCAGATTACAACATATATTCTTGTTATACATTTAGAATGCTCATTTACGGAGACAAGCAGGTATTTCAGCCAAAAATTTGTAGAATTCTTATCAATAAATTTTAATACAGAGTTCCTAAAAAAAAAAAACCTCATTCCAAGGATGACCATTTTCAGTGTTTAAACAATCCTTGCAGGAGATGTCTGGATCTAGAGAACATGAACTTTTTGCCTTCTCAAAGAGGAGAAAGGTGGTAAAAGAGAGACCCCAAAAATGCAGCCAGGACAGAGGCAGATTATCAGTGGCAAACTATAGAGGCAGAGGGGAGAACTCAGGAACTGACAGAAAGATGAGATAAAGAACTGGACGTTTTGAACAAGGACAGGACAATGTGAACATGCTTTTTTTTTTTTTTTTTTTTGCAGGGCAGAAAGGGTCTATTTTCAGCCTGCTTTTGCCATGCTGGAAGATTCCATGATGGAAAGGAAAATAGCACTGTAGCAGAAAATGATCTTGACCTCTTCAATGAACCTGACCTCGGCTAGAGAATGTGCCAGTGTGATGAGGGAAATGAAGAATCTTAATGAGGAAAGAGGAAAGCCAGTCATCCTAATGCAACGGGCTCCTCCCAGGAGATCAGCTTGAAAGTAGCATTCACTGTATTTTGCAACTTTATTTGAATTCATCCTGGTTTATCTCTAAAGAAAAAGCAAGACTGTTCAGATAGGGACATGATCTATTTGTGAACTTCTTTTTCCCCCCCTCACATTTTCCTCTGAAGAATTAAACTACAAGCAAACCCTAGCAGCCCCAGTACAATCCTGGGGTAGAGGGGTCTAAGCAGCTTGTGCAAAAGCCTGGGGACAGGGAGATGGCCATCAGTTCTGGCTTGCAGGGGGAAGACAGGTTAACAGATGGCTCAGAAAAGCACCTTGACAGTTCAAAACACAACTGAGTCCCTCGGATTCATTTCTGTTCTACAGACAACTCCTGACAATCTCGCAACTCCCTTTCCTAATAACCCGGAAAATTAGGTCAGACTGTGCTATAAGAGTATCTTCCTCCTTTCTAACTCATCTCACACCACACAGACCCAAATGTGAAAGTTCTGTGCACAGCACTAAATGAAACAGGCACTGTTCTCTGTCTCTGAGGGCACACAGCTCAGTGCAGTTCTCATTCCATCCTGCTATGGGGAGCTGCCCCTCCGCATTCACACAATTCCCCAAATCACCCATTTCTATCGACTGGGAGCTGGCTGGTCCCAACCCTGCCATGCAGCATTGCAAGCATTCCAGTATTACAGCTGATCATGTGCTGGTTCCCTTCCCCTCAGAAAAACAACCAAAAAATTTCCACGTGGACAGATTATCCCACACATGGCCCGAAGGTGAGTTCAGACACATTACTGTCAACATTACTATTCTTTTCACTTTTATCTATTGTTTCCTTTTTCTTTGTCTCTTTCACAGGCAGGGAAGCAAATCTAAAAATAAAGCCCCTTTTTCCTTGAAAAAAGTTACTCACTGATAGCCCTTTTTAATCTTCTTCCTTTGTTCCCAGTCAGCTGCTCTTCTAACACAGCCTGGATTTGATAAAAGAAAGCTAAAAATGAAGGATAAAACTTTGTTTTTCTGAAGAAAAGCATCTTTCATATAAAAGCTACACGAATTATTAGATTTCAGACGCTCCACCCAGTTGAAAGCCGGAGATGATTGTCCTGAACAATTGCTGCTTTTTAGGCTCCTGAACTTGCTGGGGTTTTGTTTTGAGTTTTTGTGGGGGTTTTTTGTGGGGTGGGGATTATCATGTCATCTCCAAGTTGATCAAGTAGAAATACTAACCCATCACTTTGCCTTCCTGGGCCTCACTTTCCAGCTTATCCATTTCTTTTTTAGGCCTCTGTGCGATCATTTTCATAGTTATTAATAGGGTCTTTTTATATAGAATCACGGAATCATTTCTGTAGGAAAAGACCTCTCAGATTATCAAGCACAGCCATTTTTGTTTCTCTTTTTTTTTTTTTGTGAAAGAAACAGGTAACTCCAAAAAAAAAATGCCCAAATCATACTGTGTTTGTTGAAAGCAGCACTAAGCTGCTTCTGAGCCCAAAGGTGTAAATGGTACATTTTGATACTTCTGAGCCCAAAAGTTGATCTGACAGGCCCTGCAGTGCAGGGGTAACAAACCAGCAGAGGATAGCTCTGCTCACAGCATTGTTCCACACCCCCTCTACTCTGTCCCAGCCCAGGGAGCCCAATGAGCTCGACCAAGCACTGCTGATTCTCCCACACCACGATATTCCGTAGGGCACCTTCGTCTGGGAAGCTGCAAAGCTATGCAGCATTTCTTTCTCATTATTCACTTTTTTGCACACTGAATCTTCCCTGAAGTGCAGAAAGCAGCACGTGAACCTTAACTTCTTTTTTGTAATATTACAAGGATAGATTTATACAGTACAAGATGGCATAAGAAGTGCTGCAACCAGGCATGAATGGGAGCAGTCTTGATTCCCTTCCAAATTGCAAAGAGGTTAACATAAGTCCAGCACCTCAGCAGGAGAGAGACATTTGATCCTGCTTAGCCACCTCTTAAAGCTTCGTGGTACAAGGATCAATTCAACCTTTTCATTTTTACATTTGAACTTCTTTCTGTAGCTTCAGCAAATTTAGTGGCGTGCTCTGGGGCCGGTTATTTTCGCTTCAAGAAGTGACAGTTAATAGAATCAAATGCCCTTTTACAAAACATGGCTCTAATTTGAAAACTGACAGCGTATCTGTTACTCAAACAGCATAATCACTTCTTTCAGAGCCAAGTGTCCTGCCAATCTATACAGGGAAGTAATTTAGACAAAAAGATAAAAGGAACGGCTTTACTGGTGGTCAATATTAGCAAGTTGCTGTCTGAAAAGGTTTCTTTCCGTGCAGTTTAGCCTCCAGATGTATTTGGAGCCTTGTGGTGGGTGCTGCAGGAAGCCCTGAACATTTCCCCAGTCGGTGGAACCAGGGTGGGCTCAGCAGTAACTCAGGCACACAATCAGTGCAGTAATCACACCTTTTTGAGTCAATCTGGCAGGTAAAATACACACTGGGATTCAAGGCAGCCGCAATTGAAGAGCCACTTGGAGCACAATCTCCACAATTTATGAATATTGGACACAAAAGGTTTGGTGAGATGACTCTCCCATGCCCTATTTATCACGATGATTTCAGTCTGCAAGGTTTTTACAGCATCATGATTCCCACAGGAAGACTGGCCAGCAGTGCCAGTCCTCTTTGCTTTTGGAAACTAATGTCTTTGCCTCTTCTTTATAAGCCAAAAACTGCTTATGTACATGTTCATGAAGAATACCAAATATTAAAAGTTTAAGTGCCATAATGTACCACCAAATCCATTTTGTCCAGCTGTAGGTGCCAAAAAGTTTCAGCTAGATGCTTTTTATTCTTGTTGAAAAGTTAACAGGTATAAAGAGAAAGTATTATAAGGCTTCCAGAGCCTTAAGACAACCAAAAAAAAAAAAAAGAAAAATGACCTCCAAGACAGACAATATGCAGGTGCCACACAATACAACACAGTCCCATGGCACAAAGACACAATGCCTACAACAGATTTGCAGAGACAGGGCACAGCATCCTTGAGAATCAGAGATTCAGAAGTTTTAAGCAGATACATAAATTCCTCAGGAGCTTAGGGCCAGTCACACTTCTCACTGACAGAAGAAAATTCTTCTCTCAGCGAGCTACTCCTCACCCACAGTCCCAGCACGGCATTACTAGTAATAAAAATATCATTTTTCACAAATTTTGCTTTTCTCAGCGCTGTCGAGTCACAAACAGCTCTGGGAAACAGCAGAGGAGCTTTTTACTGCATAAACAGAATTTTTAACCAAGTTCCAATTACAGAACCAAAAACCTACCCACTTATCTGTACCTGCCATTAAATCTGATGATAACTGAGCTGAACAGATGTGTAAATCAGGGCAGAATCTGACCTGCCAGATCTCTGTTATCAGTGGCGTTATTCACTGCACAAAACTCAACTCGACTTTCAGCTGAAATCTGCATTTCTGCCTATTAAAGAAATAAAGTCTTTTTCCTTTAAGGCTGTCCAAATTTTGCATTGGAATAAACAGGAAGAGAATATACAGCACCTACATTTTCACCTTGTGCCATCAAATACAAGTACAAATACAGAAAATCTTGGAAGAGAGGAGAAATATCAACTCAGCCTGGGCACACAATATGAACAAACACTGTTAAGGAAAAGGTTTTCAGCAGCACTTACAGGAGCCATTATTCAAAGATGGCATTTGCACACAAACAGCAGAAGTGGATATCGTGCGCATCCTGGTTTTATTCACAATTAATGATGTTTTCTTATCTAGGCAGAAAACGTTTAAATTACACTTGGGGTGTTAGAAAGAAAATGTTATTCTTCCCAGAAACAGCAATTTAAACAACTTCTGGCATTTCAGAAATGCTACTTTATCACAGGACTATATGCCTTTCAAATTATCTGTTTTGCTGAACCCTTGTGAATCAGTTTCTGGTAAATAGTGAGGGAGGGCCCAGGGGCACATCTGCTCTGGCTGCTCCTCCCTGCACCAGGACAATCTGCATGTCCTGCCAAGTGACCACCACGGCAGGGCTGGTGCCTCTGGGAGACAGAGCTGCCTCACATCTCATTTTTTTTCCCCCCACTCACTCAACAGAAAAAATGTGCAGGGAATATATATAAATATATTAAAAAAGACATAGATATATGTATAAACATCTATCTATATAAATATAGGAAAGACAAGCAATGCATTTTTAACGCTCTCTCCACAGAAAAAGCCAAAATACATTCCTGTTGTTGAAAAACGGAACGTCCTTCGTCCCCACCTGCACTGCCACCTCAGCTGGAGTTTGCCAGGTAGAGCTCCTAACACAGCCCTGTGGCACCTAACCCAGAAAGCAACTTTCTCTCTCAGCAAGGAAACCCAAAATCAAGAACAACACTACCAAGCCCTTCCTCAAGTCTGTAAGCCCATTCCTGCTTTCCACCTGGAGGGGAGCAGATGGAGTACCTCGAGCAGCCACAGGTACCCACACAACCCTAAAACCTGAAGGGCAGTGACAGAAATGAGTCCAAAGGGTTTTCAACATGCCAGGAGGGTGTTCTCAGGATCCCTCATCATTTACACCTTCCTAGCTGTGCTCCAAAGCCAACACAGCACGGACAGTCAGCAAACCCCATCACTCAGGTACCACTTACAGGGCCACAACAAATCCAGCCAACCTGCAAGAGTCTTCTGCAATCAGCATTAATGTCAGTCACAGCTACATCAGTTATTTGCATAATTGAAACTACATCAGGGACTGAAATCCCAAAGGAGACATGATCTGTGTCTCCCACCCATGCACTGAAAATGACACCTTTCTATTTTAATCCCATGTCTCTAAATCTCACCTGGGATATAGAGCAACCGATTTAAAGACCAAGAAAGTGAGTAACTGCAGACTACAAAACTTGAAAAAAGCCTGCAAAAGGCAAATTTGCAAATGTTAAATCCAACCCGGCTACTGAGATTCCCTAAGTGGTTTGTTTGTTTGTTTGGGGGGTTTTTGTTTGGTTTTTTGTTTGTTGGTTTGGTGTTTTGTTTTGTTTTGGGTTTTTTGTTGTTGTTGTTTGGGGTTTTTTTTGGGGTTGTTGTTGTTTTGTTGTTTGGGGGGGGGTTGACAATAGGCAGACAGGAAAATCAAAATCATTAACCATAGAGAATAGGTCTTCAGTACATAAGTCTTTAATCTGGTTGAATGACTAATTTTTATCTGAAGAGCTCTTACATAAAATATCTCTCTATGATTACTAAGTAATTACCATGCACTGTTCTCAATCTAGAATATCATCTTATGATGCAGGGCATAGATCTATTAAACTCACAGACAATGGACTAAATCATGAAGTCCTTCTTTACAATTATTTTATGTAAATCATTGTTCCAGGTCCCCTTCAATGAAGTTGGTCATTCCCAGAATTGTGTTTCTTTCCCTTCCTTTTAAGTGTCTTAATTGGAGAAAATAGGCAGAACAGAAGCCATCTAAAAGACTAAAATTCAAATTCAGATTTATTCATCCATTTGTTGTTTTGTTCTAACACATTAGTCACAATGAAACGACAGTGTCAGGGACATCTGAATGAAATAGAGCTAATAAATTGTCTACTGTTCTCTCCAATCCCTTAATTGTCAAGAAAACAGTTGTATTAAAATATATTACCCTTACCTGTTGGTTTGTTTGGGCTTTTTTTTTTTTGAAGAATGCTTCTTCTCATGTTGTGCATTTTATGAAATACCCATCTTCTTGCAGATCTTCAAGCATAGTTTTTTAGCATTGAAGAGGAAAGCCAAGAGTTGTGGTCAACATGTTGCCTCCTGTATTCTGCTGGCAAAGTGCTTACTGCTATTTTTTTCACTTTTAAGCAACAACTATTAAAATTATTAATGGTATTTTTTTCTCTGGTACTTAAATCTAACTGTTTTTACTCTCCAGTGCTTAAACAGGACTACTTTTATCCTTGAGAATAAGTAAAAATCTTGCCTTTTACTTCCCAGAAGCTTTAATAATTCCAGAGCTGAACTACAAATCACCATTTTAACAGACACCCTTAGTCATTTAACCCAGACACAGCGATTACTGCAGCCACAGTGACAAGGTAAGACCAGAAAAATCAGTTCTTTAATCATCTGTAAGGGAATTAAAAGGTTTTTTTATTTGAGCTGACACACTTGAGAACCTCCTTACCTTTCTGAATTTTAGTGGCCAGCATTTCCTTGTGTTTTGCTGCCTTCCAATAATTTATGTGTTCCTGAAAGCACCAAAAATATCAGGGCCTGTGATCAAGTCAAACCATGTCACACTCAACAAAATATGATTCCAAATTCTCACCAGTTTCTGAAATATCTTTAATCTTTAATTTTCAATTTAAGATTAACATCCGAAAGAGAAGCTATTGAAAAAGAGTGCTACTGAGAAAATATCAACTGCCTGAAGACAGAGATTTATTAATGTCACATAGAACTGGTAAAGCAAATCTCCACAGTTGGATACATAAGTAAGTCACAGAAATGTTGGTTTCTGAAAAAGGAGAAAAGTAAATTGCAAAGCAAAGCAGAGGTAAAGAGGTGTTGATGTAGAGAAGACATCTGCCAGTGCAACAGCAGCACATTGCCTTTAAATAACATATAGGCACTGTGTAAATGCACTTTAGTTATTAGCATTTTACAGGAGACTTTTTTCCCATGGTTGAAATTGGTTGTCATTATGTGTTAACATAGTGTTTTACAGAATTCTTCTAATGGATGTTGAAATGTGGAGGTACAACAGTTTTTGTCATACCTAAATATATAAAATAAACTACAGAAAAATATTATTGGTTTTGTTACATTCTAAGTAATGAATTTAAAGCAAGAAAAAAAAAAGTGTTTTCTCTCTTGACATTTCCCAAAGCCTGCTCTGACCATTTCTACCCCATTTATATAAACACAGTTATGTTCCTCTTGGAAGGCAGACATTTGAAAAAAAAAAAAATCTGTCAAATTTTAAAATTCAGGAACAAACCACACTTACTCAAACAGTATGGTAGTTTACTATTTTGTTTCTTTCCCTGAAAGAAATTAATTACTTGGCTCTGGACAGCAGAGTTAGGCCTTTTGTTTATTTTGAGAACACTCCCAAATGGTCCAAGTCCCAGCTCACTGTAGGTAGAGCCCTAATGAGTTAGTGCTCTGCTGTTAATTAGAAATGCTTCTAGTTAAAACAAAGCAATTAGAAAGGCATAAGGATGGACCGAGTGAAATCATATGGAGCCATCCTCTCCAAACCTTGCCATGCCATCCAACAGGGAAAGAAATCATCCCAAAAATAGATTCTTTCAAGAGAAACTTGCTCCTTTTCTGCCTGCCAGAGGCATTGCTTTTACAAGGCCTTTTTTTTCTGTTGTTTCGACAGTTCTTTAAAAGGTGAATGTAAATGCTGAGCTGAGGGAGTTAAAAAAGCAAGTCAGATCATAAGAAAGCATCGTTTGGTTTACTCCAGCTCACGTAGAGACCGCACTGTGGCATTTCCACGTTAGTAAACACACAACTCTGCATGTCTTGCCCGAGGCTGGAGAGAACAGCTGAGCACATCCCACACCTTTCTTCAGGAGGCATCAGGTGGGGTCACCCGTGGGAGGCAAAGGATGACACCTTTGCTTTCAACTCCTGGTCTCAGCAAATAATCACAACATTATTCCATACACAGCTCTCAAGGAATTCCAGCATCCATCACCTCACGTGTGTATTATCTTAATGCAATTCCCTCCAGTGCTCCTGAGACCCAAAGCAAAAACAGAACCCCAGCTCATCCCACCTCACAGGATGCAGCTCCGGAGGAAGATTCCCACAACTAACCTCTTCCCTGGTTAAAATTACACATTTGAACATGAGCTCCTTTAATCAGTACTCAAATTAGAATATTTTTCCTTAACAGCAGCTTGGAGGGAACATATCTCTGCCCTTCTCCCCCAGCATGAAGCAACCTGAACACACAGTGTACCACAAACACCACCAAGTGCAACCCACCGACCCGCAGTCACTGCCAAAAAAGATTAAGTGAATAGAAAAACTAATTCCTTGGCCAGAAGAAGTAGGAATGTTTCCTGTCTTGGAGAAGGTGGGAGAATAGTGCTGACCAGCTTATGGTGTAGATGGTTCCAAAAGGAAGGGGGAGATGGAAAAAAAAAAAAAAAAAAAGTAATGTGTAAACAATTAATGCATCTGTGGCAAAGTCTCAAGTAACTGAGTTGATCTGCCTTCTGGTAGTTAATTAGAACGTTCTGTTCAGTACATACTGTGTCCCCAGTAAGCAATGCCTCCAAAGCAAATTAAAAGGAGCATAATAAATCTTGGGTTTTTTTTCTTCAGACGTACAAATCTCTTTCTACACCAAATACATACATATGTAGGGAGAGAGAGAGAGAAAAGTTTAAAAAATAAAGTTGAAGGAGGAAAACAGAGCAAGAGCCATCATGTTCATTTTTTATCTCTCTGAGAAATTAGCTTTGCAGGGCTGCAGAGCTGATGGCAGCCTGCACAAGGACAGAGTTTGGTGAATAATTCAGGCACAGTCATTTTTAGATGTATCTCATAACTTCAGCATTTTGCAGATCAGCTAACTGCACTTGTATATCTGAGAAGAAAAACAGCAAAACATAAACCAATTTGTGTAAAAGTTTGAACGTACATCCACAAAAAAAATGTCTGTGGCAACAGATCTATTTTCTCATGTCAATAATTCTATACAAATTATAATGCATTTCACCACTAAAGATAAACTTTCTACCTACTAGTGTCTCATGGGGGTTTTTTTCTGTATTTGAGTCAAGTGGGAGCCAGCTGCAGCACCTGAGTGTTTTTTCTTGCCAGTCATCAGTGCAACAATGAGAGGTTTGGGCTCCTCAGCATCAGTATCCTTGTGCTTTTCAAAATGGCCACACTGTAAAAAGATAGTGCTCACCCAGCAAGGGAAGAAAAATGATGCTGTATTAAGGCAGAATAGTTCACAAAAGCAATGAGAGACTTAAAGTGATACACAGCTTGTGTTTATAAAAATTCATAAGCATTTCAAGTGCACTCCTAAAGGAATCGCGTAGATGCTGCAACAAATTATTATATAATATAATTAAACACAGTAACCTGGAATAGCAAAATAGCATTAAGGGACAAATTTTCATTGCAGTAGCAGTGGCAGATTGCAAGCAAAGATCCCATTAGAGGTAATGGGAACTGAAGTTATAATCCACTGTGCAGTGTCAAAAATAATATCCCTGTGGCTTTGGCTAAAACTGGCAGAGTTAAGGCAGCAACCTGTTTTCTAAATCTCCCTATTGTGTGCTGACAGGAACCCTCACAATGTCCCTCTTCCCTTCTCCCCCACAAACACATTTTAAAAAATAAGACACATTTTAAACATAAAACAGGGAGGGAGGATCAGGCATGTCATATTTGACTGTGCATTTCCTTTGCTTTTGTTGGTTCAAATCAAGCTTTTGCTTTATGTTAGCATGGCTAACAGCAAAGGGCTACCACTTTTGGGAGTTCTGATGCTTTTCACTCTGCAACCCTGGATAAATCACCTTTGGACTGGTGCAGACAGGCTGTTAGCAAGGTGCAGTAAGCTGCTCTCCCTCTCTGAAATCATCCTTCCCCTCTTGCAGACACAAACTGTACCAGCCTCTGGCCAGCGCAAACCACCAGGCACCCCACAGTGCTGTGGCTGGTAGCTGTATTTCATTTCTTACATGAAATATGTCCTGTGGGGTCATTTTGTGCCCCTCAAGCTCTCGTGTCAGAGAGGTAAAACAGATTTTACTGTCACTTAACTCCTTTCAGAGTATTGTCAGCTTTAAACCAACAGCAGATGCCTTTAAGCAGACTAGATGCCCACATGCAAATGCTGCAGCCCAGCTCCAGTCCAAACCTGTGGGCTTGGGCTGCCTCCCATCCTTCAATCAGACCTGCCAACTCCAAAACGCTGGGAAAAAACCAATGCACATGTGGAATCTGTACAAATGGGAGTAGGGTTTTTAATGGTTCTCATAACTTCTGAGTGTTTGGAGTGACATGTTTTCATAACTGCTGGAAAAGAGCCTTACCCACGCTGAGGGAGGAGCTGGGCTCTCACAGGTGGGTAAGGAGGATGGACTGTGCTCTCCACAAGCTTGCACGTGACACCAAAGAGTGGGGCGTTGGAAGGCAGGGAAACCATTCACGGGGAACTCAACAAGCTGGAGGGAAAACCATCAAAAATTTCACAAAGTCCAAAAAAGAACAGATGCAAAGGCCTGAACGTGGGCTGGACCGACCCTGTGAATCCCTTCAGGGTGAGGATTGTCTAGCTGGGCAGCAGCTCTGCAGAAAATAACCTCAGGGTCCTGATGGATGAGTCGAGACGACCTCTTGCTCAAAATCCCCGCCTAAATTTCTGCATCGTTCTCTCTTCCTACACAAAGCAAATCTATCTTCCACATGTAATGCATTATCTGCTCCTCTTCTCCATCCAAACGTGGCAGGGAATTAATTCCATTTTATGTCAAGAAAAACAGACACACACAGACATCTGCAAACTCGTGTCTGGCTCAGCAGGAGCTCTGCTGGCACCAACCTCACAGTGAATCAGTGGCAGAAGCAGAATTAGAAAAACAAGAATTACTGGCTCCCAGTTCTACCTATTATCCATTCAACCATGATGATTTTACATGAAAACCTCATCTTGCCTGGAACTGTTTTCATGATGTGTTTTAACAGCACTGAGCACAACAGCTTTCTGGCCCACAACTGATAATTCTTGGCATTACTGTAATGCAGATTATGATAATTATTAATAATGTGCTGGGGTAGGAATAAATTATGTGAAATACATTAAATTATTCTGGTGCAGAGCACTGAGCTCTAACACAACAGGAAAAATAACTCATGGCAGAGTATGTGTAATAAAGTAATAATTGTCACACAAGTGATAATCACCAGGACAAAGGGGTTTTTAAGGAAGAACTGGCTTTTTCATGTTTGGACAGGATTTAGCACTATCCAGAATCAGGACTGCTACAAACTATTATGGTCCAAATAAAAAAAAAAATAATAAGAAAGACATCAATACAAAATCTGAGACATATAAAGACCTTGTCTTCAATATAGAAATAGAGAAAAAAGGTGAGCAGTACTCATATAGTGGGGGGAAAGGTTTGTTACACCTGCACCTCTTCTTTTCTTGACCATCTTGACCAAAAAATTTAATAACTGAGGAATCAGAATGAAAGTTTCTAAATCAATATTCAAAAAATTAACTCTGCTTTCAGCGCAATGTGATGGCCTGTTCAAGCCACTTTTATTCTCCTCTATCACAAACTAATTGCAAACATCATTATGAATGTATCTAGGACAAAAAAAAAAGAAAGAAAAAAAAAGGAGTTGAAGGCATTGTCCTGGCCTCAGCCATTCTGTCATTTCTAAAATTTCATGGACCTTCTTGTCCAGCAGATTCAAAAGCTCACTCAAAACACAGCTCTATGTGACCTAGGCTCATCTCCCAGGGAGAATACTAGGAATCCACCAAACCTGTTAATTCTCTGTAGTGAAAGGGTCAAGTAAAAAGTCATGTTTTACTTGAACTTTGTTCTCTCCTGGAAAAAAAAAAAAAAGTTTTCAGATGAACTGAAAAAAGGAAGAAAAACCCCACAGTAACCGGTGTACTAAGTCAAGAGGCAAAGCCTATAAATATCAGCCTGAAAGGATGAGAGAATTCTCTGATCTTTTCAAAGATACCTGGGACGACTATTCCACTTTCTGCATTGCTTCTGCCACCAACTGTCTGCTAATTGTTTGATTGTCCTCTGCTGTTGCCTTTTGAAATGTCTTTTAATACTTTCTATGCTCAACATTACAAGACACGGATATGAATCACAAATTAAGCAGTACAAAGAGGAGTTGATGGCAGAAGCTGAACAAAACCAATGCTTATGTAAATAATATATAATACCTTCCTTAAAAACCAAGGTTCAAACCCTGCCTTCAGTAAAGTAAATGGCATTTCATCCCCCTTTTTGGTACAACTCTATCAGTGTGCTTCAGAAATGAGCAAAAAGTCTAGGTAATAAAACAGAATAAATCCCATTATCCTTGGGTTTTCCATATGGCACCTGCTAGAAGAGGTGCAATAATTACTGATTACTGGGGCCTAAGTGACTATGATTGCGTGACAGCAAGGATGACTCACAAATCATTTCATACAGACAACTGGAAAGAAAATAATCTTCAGCTTTTGACTCTATTTTAAGCATTTCTAAAGCATTATTCACCATAGTATCAGTGAGGAGGCTGGATTCTAAAATTGAAAGCCTTCATAGACAGTCATTATTCCCCTGGGTCATTTATACACAGGGCAACATTTATCACATATCCTTTAGGGTATGCAAACAATATGGGCTCCAATCTCCATATTCAAATGTAGCTCCTAATATATACAAGTGCAGCACATGCCCAGAAAGACCATTAATATCTTGGGTCTTTAAAATTAAGAGCACTTTTCTAGCAATGGCTTCAAACAGCTGAAATGTGTTCCTAACCGGTTTAAGCAGCTAATTTTGTCACCAAATAAAATTGCTGTTTCATCTTTTCATTCACCAGAGACCTGCTTCACAATTAATAATTTATTATCTCTATTAAACAGAAAGAACCAATATAAATTGTACATTTTGATAAAGTCCTAACAACTGCACATCTAGAGCTACATGATCAGTATTGCAACAGTCTATTCCTTACTAAATTTATGTTTCAAAAAAAATTCTATTTCATATTTTTTTAAGAATTCACTTGTTTTTAGATAAATCTAGAGTGGATGACAGTAACTCTGTTCCCTAGAATTTTTAATAGCACATAGTACTAAATGCCCTGAAATGTTTTCATATCTGAGAGGAAATAAAACAGGATATTTAAACAGAAGTTAAAAATTTATTTGATCCTTACACGTTATATTCTGAACATGGTGCTGTAGTTATCAATAATGAATACTATGATATCAAAGTCAAGGTGTGCCAGGCAGTGAAAAAACACAGTGACTACAAGAACTGCCAACGTGAGCAGACAAATTAGCAAATGAAGATGGAAAAGGTGTAAGGAGACTTCTCTCCTTCATCATTATCAAAGCCTGTAGCAAAACTTGATCTGCAGGGGGACTCTTAAAGAAGACTGGGCACCACAATGCAAATAAACTGTGACACTGGCACCAGTCCACGAGGTAAATACAGACTACACTCCTAGTTCAGTGCCCTGAGATGGAGGGATTTTCCATGCAATAAATATCTGTTATAGCAGCTACCATGAACACTGCAAGAAAAGCCACCTGCTTGGGAAACCTCCCCAGAGAAAGGCTCACACTCACCCTTGAGAATTTTGTGTTCTGAGCAGCGGAAATTATAAACTGCTAGTGCCATTCTTCACCCTACGTCACTTGTGTTTATGCTAATGAAAATAAAGCTGACAGGAGCAGGGGACACATCTGTAACACAGCCCAGTGCCCAACCTATCTTGCTATTTTAAAAGCATCAAGAAGCAGGGGAAAACATAATATCAGTAAACCTCACTGTTCTTGGCATCATTACAGCAAAGGGAGACAGGCAGTCAGACGATAAATATGAAATTAAACAGCAGAGATTCATTCTCTACATTCAAAGAGCTCCTTCTAAAAATGAAACTGTCCGATTTGACCATAAATGTTTGTTTATTATTGATCTTTTGGGACCTGCAGTTGTCATGAAGTACCAGAGATTGTAAACTCCCTGTGTTTTGAAAATCAGGCATTGAGCATTTTGATAGCAGAAGACAGAGGAAATAATTCTTCTCTTAAAAAAAAAAAAAAAAAAAAAAAAAAAATAAAATAAAATCCTTATTTTATAGCTCTCCTTTCATCAGATCTTCATTTAAAGTTTTTTGTCTCTCTCTCTCTCGTACTAAAAAAGAGTTCTGATTCTGAGGAAATTCTCTCAGTGGGAGGTACCTTATAAATTAATACACAAACTTGAGGAAACCTCTTAGAGTACAGGAGTATAATCTAGAAATGATTTATGGAAATCCAGATTAAAGAAAAAACACAGTAAGTTCTCAAAAGCAGAGAATGAGTTAAACATTAGAACAAGAAATGCTGGTTAAAAAGAGTGTAGCCATGCAAAACTCTGGTTACAGCCTCAAGCCCGGACAGAAGATATCCAACTGGCTGGCAAATCTTTCACTGGAAAGAATATCTCCTTTAGTGTTTACACAATTAAACCTCCCAAAATTCTTTTTCAAGCTTCTGTTGTAAAATGTCATCCAACTGCATTAAATAAACGAACTGGTAAAGGCGAGCAGGAATCCTCCCTAATCCGAGGTGATCCTCACAAAATTGAAATGGAGTGACCTCGGATCCCAGTGAGTCTAGAAATGCTGTTTGGGAAGGAAGTCAGACCAAGAAAGGTTGTGGTTTATTCCCAACACTTGGACAGCATTACAGCCCCCCCAGTGCTATCAGATGGACCCACTATGGACGTGCAAGGACCCCGTGACCCTGGAGGTCACAGCCCAGGAAAACTCACAAAAAGGCATCTGTGATCAACAGGGCAGTGGGTATAATACTCCTCAGGATGTCAATTGGACCTCAGTTCTCCACAGGAAGAAATGAGCCATGCTTGAAGGAAAGGAGGATCTCGGATGACACTGGCTGTATTCTGCATTTTGACATATGTTATTTATGTTATTTCCATTCAGCCGAAACAAAAGCGGGTGCAGAGGCTGCAGGACAGTGAGAGGGAGAACGTGCAGCACAGGGCAGGAATTCTGCCTCTTTCATATTTGTTATCTCTTTCTGCAGATTTACAAATAGCATTTTTTTTCAGATGTGAACTGGTAGCTGATGCCACCCCAGCCTTTGCTTTTGTTTCCTGTAAATTACTATTAGGTTAAATTCTGATTTAGTAACTTGGCGTACTGTGAAACGACTATAGATTCCAGCTCCAGGCAGGCAGGAAGCCAAGGTAACTGCATTGTGAGAGGGATGGGCTTTGGCTCTGCTCTTGAAAATCTAACACATTTTAACAACTGATTTTCAAATGAAATATGCCCGTGTCACATCAAAACAGAGCAGTATTAGGTTTCCTCCACGCTTTGTGCTGCTGAATTTCATTTGCCTCATTTGATCCTAATTTCACTTTAAAAAAAAATAAAATAAAAAAAATAAAAGGAAAATTATCTCCTCACATTAAAAATACTCAAAAAAATGCATCTAGCAACAACCTGGGAGCCAGCACAAGTACTGCAAACTAACTGAAGCAATAGAGACAGCAATTTGTATTGGTTGTACCTGAAGATTCAAAGTCATCTCTAAGCATATTTTTCCCAAGCACAACAGAAGTAAAATTTTGCTGCATCCAAGTGCAACTGCAGCAGAACTGGTCCAAGAAGCCTCAAACAACCCAGCAGTGGTGCATGAGAAAGAGAGAACCCCTGAGCATCTCTAGATGCTCGGGAGCACCTTACCATAAAGCTGAACGTTATGCTCCAAATCTGAATCAAAATCCCCACATTGCAAGGCTATTCCTCTATCTCACTGCTGTCCTAAAAAGCAAAACTGCTTCTTTCCCATCCAGCCTCTGCCTGAAGGAAGAGATGAAGCAAACAGACAGGGTCCTCTCCCATCCCCATCCCTTCAAATCACACAGCTCCTACGGCTTCTTCAGCTTTCCTCTAATGTTTTCCAACATGTATGTGACTTGCTGTGGACTGGGTATTCCCAGAGAGAAAAACACAGCCTTAACTACACAGATTTCTTTTTTTTCCTGGAAAGACTTCATTACAAGGTGCCATGGCTCTTTCATATGAGAAGCAACAACCTTAAAATATATTTCCCTGAAGTATATCTAATTTTAACTACAGAAATAACCAGCCCGTTTGCTTTGATCTTCATAATATCTGTAAATTCTAAGTACTGCGTTAATTGCATCTTCAGCCACCGTGTGCAACTGTGTTTATTTCAATCTTTTTTTAAATTACCAAATCAATTTTCATAGTCACTTTAAAAAAAAAAAAAAATCTTTAAAACAAGGAGCTTTGGCTACTTTAGCTTAAAATGACAAAGAAAGTTCAGATGAATAATTACAAACCAGGATAAATTGTGACTGTAGTTGTACACTTATTAAATTTTGCAAGAGCAAATAGTGGAATTTTTTATCACGTGAAGTTCATATATACTGATAAAAGTCATATGAAAATTATATATTTGCAACAGATAACAGAACAACGAAGGTTAAAGAAATAAGATTCACTTTCACACATCTTACTGTGAATGAAACCTTGAATCATGGCATACTTAGCTTGGAATTTCTTGGGTCTTGTTTTGTATCATGCTTCTAGTATCCTTTAGGAATCGTATCATCAAATAATTCAGAAGTAAATTCTAGATAGTACATAAAAGATTTGACAAAACATTACAAAAATCACCCCAATCTTTCTAATGATACCATATAAATAATACTACTAGGCTTTCTAAATGAGGCTCATTTTAAATCAATATTTTTCTGCAATGCTGAAACAAAAAAAAATATATTGTGGTCTTAAACATAATATAAAAGAAAGTATCTATACCCAGATGCATAGCTACTTTAACTTCATAAATTAAATATAAACCAAAACCAAAATCTCATATAGTGAAAAACATACTGATTTCTAATATCCATCAGCATAAATGACTTAAACCATTTAAGCAGCTCTTAGAACTGAGTTTATTAGACATTTCACATGAAATACGGATTTTTTACTACTTTCCAGCAGATTTTTTCCCCCTAGAAAAAGATAGTTTTATAAAAGGACATCTTTTTAAAGAATGTAATTACATAAAAATTAAGATAAGTTTACCACGTTTCAGTAAGTGAAAACTTGCGTGTAGAAAGTCTGACCTAAACCTTTTTGCTGCCAATAAAAGTGAATAAAAATTCACTTTATATGCAATAAAATGGTTGGACTGATTATCTAAGTTGTTTTTTAAGTCTAATTTTTTAACTGAAAAAGTAGCAAAGGACCTCTGACGTCGCACAGCGGGCTTGCATCACTAGAAATGGCACCAGTTGTCATCAGCAGGAATGGTACAGAGGGTTGTTTCTTATAGAAAATACTCACAGGACAATTCAGGTGGGATGAGACCACCAGAGGCCACCTAGTCCTGCAGCCAGCTCAGAGCAGAGTGCACATCAGACCAGACCTTCCCTCCATTCAATACTGAATATATCACAAGATGAAACAGAAGATTGATGTGCAGCACTAGAGAAATGCAAAAATAAATCCTTTTGCCCATTAGATGCAACCAGCAAGATTCTGAGCGTTATCTGATTAATATTTTCTCCACCTTTGCAAACCGCAATGCTGTTAACAGTCATAAATTAATTGGCCATCCATCTTTTAAAGCCCAGACATCACTTCCCACGTCTTAAAATCCAGAGGACTAATGAACATGTGCTGATCTGTATTACATCTATTCAGAGAGGGAAAAACAGGATGAGATGGGGGCCAGGTTGACAAAACAGGGATATTACAACTGAAGTGTCCTTATTCTCTTGCCCTAATTCCAGAGACAGATTAATACTTAAAGCCAAATGACTTGTATTTCCATAGTATATGGCTAAAGTAAGAATTTTCCCCCTGAAGTACTTCCCAGTAAAGCATGCTAATTCAGTAATTCAATGTTAATGTCATGATCAGCAATTTAACCAAATTGTTTATCAGCAATTATTTATCCTTTCCTATCAGCAAAACCCACAGTCATTACTTGATGCAATATTCACTATATATAGACACACACACAAGTGGAATAAGGTCTGACCAGCTGTGCAGAAGCACAGCTTCCAAAGAATTAATTTGTGTTTAGAGAGAAATGTTCCACTGTTTCCAGGTATATGCAGAGCAACAGGATACAGGAGGGCAGCAGCTTAAAGGTTAGATTTGTAAGGGAAACTCCCTGACTGACATTTTCAAAGCCAGCTAAGAAAATGGACACCCATTTTTGCATTCATTTTAAAGGTAATTTGCCATCCAGGATATTTCTTCCTTCTGCATATCTAGAATTCTACGCTCATAAAGATGCTGTGTACAGGCTTGGAAATAAGACTCTCTTCCCTTTTCTTATCAAGGGCCTCTTTGTTCTTACACTGTGTGGTTCATTAAAAAAAGGAGAACTCTCATTTTCCTTATAATGGAAGTTGTGCCCTCAGAAACTATACATATCCCTGAAACAACCCTTATGTGGAATCTGTTGATATCAGATACATATTTCCCTCAGAAACACTCTCTCATAGTGAAAGAGAAATAGCTTTTCATAAAAGAAACCAAAAGAACTTGAAAAGTAATACAAAACACAATAAAAGAATTTATTTCTAGCACTGCATTTCTGAAGTATCTATCCTTTTGGAGATGAGTCACAGTTTCCTAAAGGGTTTGTATTAAAAAAAAAAACACTTTAAAAATCCACAGCAGGTTTCTTTAGGGATTCTAGCAGGCTTCATTTCTAATTGATTTTCCAAAAGTGTATATTCTAAAAGAAAAAGAAAAATCCTGCTACGCTAAACATTGATGTCAGGTAGCAGATGAGATCCTCCACTCTAGCACTTCATTCAGGTTGCACCTGAAGAGTATTCACTGGGGAAAATTACTTGGCTTGACCCTTAGACAAGTTAATCTCGGTCTTCACCGCACCCCCACCTCGATCATTATTGAGTGAGCTGTCTGTAAAATGCATTTGCATTTCACTGACATGTATTTTTAAGGGCCTGCTAATGCTGTGCACGCTTGCTTGGACACACCACCCCCATTTCCATTCGACATGGTAAAATTGGAACCTTTCCATTACTCTGTTTTCACTATTCAATAACCCCTTCTAATTCTGAAGTTTCTTATCCTTCTTGTGAACCTTTATCTCGGAAGCAGGCTGGAGCACCAGGCTCTGCTAATAAGGAGAAAGTCCCTAGTGAGTGCTTGTCTGTTCTAATCTTTATTTTCAGACCACTTCTTCTGCAACATATACTAATTAATTAATTTCCACATTCACTTGCCAAACTCTATTCCATAACGAGTGAGCTTCCACTGTGACTTCTCCCTCTTTTTTTAGTGGGTACTCGGTCCTTTCCAGCACCAAAATTTCTGCCACCCAACACAGCAGCTGGAATATCAACCACATGACACCTTTGATCTGTTCCTCTACTGATAAAAGACAACTTAAGCCTTGCTTTCATCTTTTCAGCATCCCAGCAACACTAAGTTTCCCGTCCCAAAAATTCCAGCACTGTGTTCTTTACAGCAGCAGCCACCCCCTGTAAGGCTTTCCCATTCTGTACACTGAAATTACTCAAATTCCACCTTCTCATTCAATAAATTAGTTCTGTATTAGCAAAGGTCAAAATTATAAAAAGGTTATACCATCTATTTGCCACCCTTACTTAGATTACTTTCTTATTGCTGCTCAGAATAAGAATCAGAGAATAGGATCTGAAATGGCATTTGAATAATGTCGTGATTATACAAAAGATGTTTCTTCTAAGATCAAGGTACAAGATTTTCTTTCTGCTAGATTATTCAAGCTTGGTCTCAGTCCCCACACTTTTTTTGTAGCAATCTTCACCACCAAAAAAAAAAATATAAATCAAACGAGGCATTTCTCAAATTGTCTTTCCTGGAGCGCATCATTCCATTATTATATTTTACGGAACTGAGGCACAATTTGGATGGCGTTTGTGCATATTCATTTTCGGATGCCATTTAGCTGATACATTTCTAGCTGGCTGTGCGCAAAGCCCCTCTGGTGCACGGCGAAGGATTCCAGCTCGGTCGGAACCAGCCAGAACGAGGTCCTTCCTTCCCGGCTGCTCCCGCTCCGCACGGACCATCAGTCAGAGCTCAGCTCCCAACTGCAGAGCTTTGCGATAATCAAGAGGGACACCTGCTGGCAGTGAAAAGGAGAGAGCTCCGGTCGTGGACCACCATGAAAGCACTGCACATTTAATTACGTGGATATACACTCACCCACGAAAATGAACGATCCAGGGCTAATTAGAAATACCCAATCTGCTGAAATCATGCATTGACTCTCACTGCACCATTTCCCAGATGCAGCCCGTTTGGTTTATGATGCATTTCATCTGTTTATGTTGGATATGATTTGCTACATTAGGCGGCTTCAGAAATGTCAGTGGGACGGGTGCAGCTTAATACAGGAGGCATTTACTTACTAAAAGGCTCATACATCTGGTTTAAAGTTGGAATATGTGCCCTGAGTGCAAGGAATTTTATAGATACGAGTCCTGTAATTTCAACAAATGAATGACAGGATGCCATCCATTAACTAATTCATATATAGCAATTAATTGTAAACGATCAAACTTTGATGATACGTTAACTAACATCATCCACAGCAACGGCATTGGCACCAAAGGAAGTATTACCACTGCCACAGCACCAGGGGGATGAGAATCCAGCCAGCCTTCCAAGGATGAAGCTATTTTGCAATAATAGGGCCGAAAATTATTTTTAGACAACTTTCATGTGGGCTATAAAGAAAAAAAAAAAAAAGGCTCTTAGCCAACGCTTTAAAATTGCACTTATCCACAGCCTTGTTAGCTTGGTTTGGTTTAGCTTGTGGTTTAGTATTCATATTTTGAACTTTGTCAAGAGCCAAGAAGCAAAATGTGCTGCAGGTGTCGGCACATTGATGATTGTCCAACAGGGCATTTCAAATAAACAGCAAGTCAAACAGAATTAGCCACTGCTGCTGCAACATTGCTGATGCAGCTGCCTCGTATTTGATTCCACCTACTTTTTAAAATTTCCAGCCTTCTTTTCCCAGCTAGGAAGTAATGACTTTCAGCCCTGCTCAGGAAGGAGTCCATTGTTCCACCACCTGCTGCAAGGTGGGAGAAGGAACAGCTACAGTTTCCCCTCCAGGATTTATCCTCGAGTCTTCAGGAAACCCTTGTGACCAGACTTTCCATTTTCTTTAGGAATATATCAGGTTTCACAATATGTAATTTTTAGAAGCAACACTCTGGAGGGATACCTTACAACAACACACCTGTTCACAAGGTCCTCTTCCTCGTGCCCTCCCCTCTCTTATTTCTTTCTCTTGGTCACGTTCACTGTCAATTGTCTCCTTTACCATTTCTGTGACCACATGGCAATAGCCAGCAAGTCTTCACTGTATTTTCCCTCCCTCTACCCCAAAACACGTGCTTAAACTAGATTACTTTTTTGCATTTTTGTTACAATTTAGTCCATAAAATAAGAAAACAGCAGAGGTGCCCCAGAATTATTTGAAAGCTCACTTTTCATTGTATAAAGGCATTGAACTACTGTTCAACTGAGCTAATTGAAGTGATAGGAAAACAATTTTCCAAGAGGCAGCAAAAAATGAATGCTAACAGACCTGACTAAACAGTAAAAAGCCCAAGAAATATTAATGCTTCAGAGAAAATGTATTTTAAACAAAGTTAAAGCAAGGAGCCCTGAGCATTTCCCTTTAGAAGCTTTAAACTGTTTTCAATTATTTTAATAATTTCAGCTACATAAAAGAAAAATCATTTCCATGCATTTAATTGCAGGAGACCTCCTAGGCTTCATTTCTAAACTAGTCTTGTGCTAAAAGGCCTAGTCCTATTTCTTGTCATCTCTCTCCCAGGTTAGGAGAACTTCAAATCCTTGATTTCCAGAGCTTTACTCCAGTTCTTAATACCCACCACGATCCAGATCATCATGGTATAAACAAAAAACAGGCTTGTTTATCAAAAGTGACCATTTTACATGACAACAGGCTATCCATCAGAATTAGTATTTCTGAGAGAAATACTCCTTGCTTTAGATTACTTGTATTTTTGAATGTGTGCCTAGAGGCACAGGTATGTCTGAAACACATTAAATGCACAGATTATAATCTCACTGTTTAGAGACTGAAGCTTCAACCAAGCATGTAGGTGGTTCTCAGGGAGCTAATGATTAAGGTGATCTTACAGGCAGGAGTACTTGGTGATTTTTTTTAAACTCTTATGTTTATTAAATATAATTTAATAAATGGCATGATGATGGATGGTTACTCCTTTTAAAATAAAAAGTTATTTTGTTATTCTCTTTTCTCTTCCAGATTCTTTATACACAGGGTCAACCTCTCTGCTGGGTCATTTGGTTTTTCATGACAAACTCCAGAAGAAATGCACAGAAAGAGCTGCCAAATGCACTGCTGCAGCAACCAGCTAGCCATAAAGTTATCTTCCAGTAGAAGAAATGAGGTCACAGCAGCTGAAGTTGGAACTGCACACAGTCCATTTAAACCATGATATACTATCTATATAGTCCATAAATCTTCCACATACTTCAACTGATGGGCCTTGAAAAAAAATTTTAGAAAAGAAATTCAACACTTGACCATAACCATCCCAAAAGCCTCAGACGTGGCTAAACCGCAAGGTCACGATTTTCCCTAAGAAAATAATGGCCCAGCTGTAAATCCGTTTTAAGATTCATCTAACCAAAGCTTTCAAAATAACAGAGGAAAGTTTAATAATCAGTCTACATACACCAGCTGCTATTCCTGTTTATGAAATACATACCTTGTTTGTGCACTTTAAGAGAGCAGCTTTAAGTGGCTGCAAAGAAAACGCTCCTTTTGTCATAATTTCTGCTCATCAATGCACGGCACTCCTAAGGGTGAGCAAAGGCATATTGCACTGAAGCACTTGAATGGCATTTTTGCTCTGAATCAGCTATGCTGTAGGGTGAAAATGACTCCTAATGAAATTCATTGTACCATTATAACACAGTTTCACTGCAATCACTGTGCTTTTATGTTTGGCATGAGCCGGTCTCCATTATTCTTAGTTAATGTAAGCAGCGGAGATTGCACTTGCTGATATGATTTCACACTCCCTGATAGGATGGGCTGCAGCTCCAAAGAGACTCATTAGTGAGAGACCACTCACATTCCAATAGTCCTATAATTAGAAACTATCTACATCTCCAAATTTTGGCCAATTCAAATCCTGAGGATAACCAGGATAGCCTACCTTTTACAGTAACCATTGGCAGGTATGAAAAAACCTCACTTTATATGCCACTACTATTTACACAGTTCTGAAAATATAACATTACACAATGCTGACCCTTAAAGATAGAGAAAACTTCAAGCTTTCTCTAATTATAGTGTAAATTAATAAAAAAAAATCTTACAGATCCGTGCAAAGGCTTTTTTGTTAATGCCTATTTGAATTAAGTTATGAGCATATGCATATCCACAGTAAAATCCATCCGAATTTGAGGTGTAAAATAACCTAAATAAATTTTGAGGACTGTAGATCACACCTGAAGTCTGAAAATACCCAGATTTATGACAATGTCAACTCCCATCACAGAAATAAAAATATTTGGGTGACATGTAGATTCATTCTCTTTTGACCTCTTTCAATTCAAACCAGGAAAAAACCAAAATATGCAATCCATTTGAATACTGTTAAGTAAACTTTATTATTGTCAACCCTTGCAGTGCTTATTGAGCCAACATTAAGTGGTTCTGCCACTGGAATTTCAAAAGGTGCTGGGAGTATGGCAGATGAACAGCAAGGAACAAGACATTTGGGATTATTCATGAGGTTTACTATTTCAAAGCTGGCATGGATTGGGATCCCTTTATTTTTTTTATGTGGTAAACTGTGCCTTTTTTATGCAACCTTACCTGCTGTGATGACTCATTTTGGTAGCACTGAACCCAGATCTCTAGTCTAGTGCTCAGTGGAACTCAGCTTTCCCATTCCACAGGGGGTCTCATTACTTCCTTTAAATTGCCAAGTACACAACTGAAACAATAAAGTCTCCAGAAAAGAGGCAGACTATAAAAAAATTACATTTCAGAAACGAGGTCATCCTAGAGCTATATTTGGTGGCAACAAACAGGGTTTGACAAAGATACATGTTTAAAGGAAAAGCACCCGTCATTAACTCAGATGCAAACACAGCTAATCAAAGTACTTACCTGCTCAATTAATATGCAGATGTTACTCTGCTCTATCAAAATAACTTAATTCCTTCTCCATCATCCTACACATATACTCATAGAGAAGCTAAAATGCATAAACCCAAGGAATTTCAAAAGAACTTTCCAGAGAGCCTGCAGGTAGGTCAGTTTTTAATGCTGCTTTTATTTCATTTGTAGCACTTGCAGCACTTTGTCTTGTAAAAACACAGTATCTAAACCACTCCTGAACCCCCCAGATTCCCATTCCCAGCATTCCTTAGAACAACAGGACATAATGGCAAAGAAAAGAAAAACCTCAAAACATACAAAGCTCCCCCAGTTACCAGACTTTGAATGCCTCTAAGCAACTCCAGTCTTCTAGAAGACTTCTTGTTTCTTACCTCATATTGTATTCTTGGAACAAGGCAGGTGTTTTGAACTCAGTAGCACAGAAATCATCAGAGAGGCAGAGAGTTCGTGGTTCCTCTGCCAAAATTCCCAACTTCTGCGACTCAACACACTGTAAACACGTGTAAGACTGAAACACCAGCACTGAAAAATAGCTTGATTTACATTTTTTAGCCAAAACAGCAGATTTTCTTCATATCCTAAAGACTACCGGGGACTTACCTGAAGAGAAAATTAAAAATTCATTTCTTACACAGCTAGTGCGTTTTGCATTTCTGCTAATCAGTCCAAATTTCTATTTCAGGCACTTAGTCTCCGGCTAATTTTGTGTTTCAATTGAAAATTCATCTCTTCAAAACTTTTTAATTAGCACTTCTTTCAAGCTGTATAATTGTTAATTAGTTGCTCTCTGTTAATTTTAAGTTTGCTGGCACGGTGCTTTGAGACTTTATAAATAGCCCACTTCATGTTGGTTTGTATTATTGTAATGTGACACATCTTGCAGGCCAGGGATGCATCAGGGGAGGGAGTGGCATTCCTTTGAAATCCATTTCACTAATAAATCCTACAGATTATAAACTGAAACCAGGATGAACTCAGTAAAAACAATTAGATTCTATTATTAGCAAATAATACAGATTATTGTGGTGGGTTAGCCCTGGCTGGACAACAGGTAGACAACAAAGCTGCTCTATCATTTCCTTCCTCAGCTGCACAAGGGAGACAAAATATGACAAAAGGTTCATAGGTTGATACAAGGGCAGCAAGAAACCACTCACAAATTACAGAACAGACTTGACTTGGGGAAAACAATCCTGAATCTGAGTAGGATAATGTGAAATAAAACCAAATCTTAGAACACCTTCTCCACATGCCTCCTTTCTTCCTGGGCTTGAGTTTACTCACGATTTTCTCTACTTCCTCTCCTGCAGAAGCAAAGGGGGATAGAGAAAGTGGGTTGTGGTCAGTTCATCACACATTGTCACTGCTGCTCCTTCCTCTGCTCCAGTGGCACTCACAGCAGCTTCTTCCAGAAGCCAGCCCTGTAGCACCCTGGTACCAAAGCCTTGCCATGGAAACCTAACACATTTATTAAAATCATTCCCATCTATATTAATGCATTTTGGTAGTAGCCACACGTCTAAATCGGGTTTGGGTTGAACAGCACCAACAACTTTCCAAATGGAAACAAGTGACAAACTAGATACAGTACAATAATTAAAAAAACATAGTGGGACTCTTATCATTAAGAAACAGCAAGATGAATGTCACAAATGTGAGAGACAATATGCAAAAGGAGCAGGAACAAAGAGGGGAGCTCACTGCCTGCAATCCCATGCTTTGGAAGCACAGCACAGTAGATCCTGTGGAGATTTTTAGAAGCTTTTCCCCTGGAAAGGGGAAAATACAGCAATTTTTGCTGGACAATCTGAATGACAAGCAATAAAGGCTGGGAATTTGGGAACTGAAAGTGGGACGTTGGTATAAAATGTATTATTGGACCAGCCAGGAACTCCAACATAATTAAATCAACTAAAAAGACAGGAAAAAGGACAACAAACCTCAAAAACTAAACTAAGAATAAATGGCAGAATATCCATGCTGGAAGACCAACACAATTCTCAACTGAGTGCAAAAAAATTGACTATTAGTATACGTTTTAAATAACACATTAGATGTTAAATCCAACTTTTTGCAGTAACTTTTCATGGTATCTCAGGGATGAAAGTCTGTTTTGTTTTGTTTTTTTTAATTGACACCAAAATTCAGTGTAAAAGCAGAAGAGCTGTAGCTTTTGTGGCTTTCACAGACACTTAAAGCCATCTGTGTGAAAACAGGAATTCCTGCACATACACACTCAGCATTCTGAGTATCAGTAATAATTGTCACTAACACTGCAGAACAACTAATACTGCAACTAACGTGAGAATATTTTAGGTGCCCTCAGACTTCATAACTTTAATTTACTATTCTTAGCTTCTCTCAACAGAAAAAGTCTTTCAAAAAGCTTTTACATACTGTAGAGAAGAGGTTGCTGGAATACTGTCACTACAGTCTTTGATGGCTAGATAAGTAGAAGACTTGTTTCTCAAAATTTCAATTCTGCAAATACTTCAAATATCAGCACTTAAATACACAGAGATGAACGTGATTAATCTGACAAATCGTGGCACAGCACTACCAAGTGTACGTGTTTGCCTCCCTCTACCGGCTCACACCTGTATAGCTACTGGCCAAAAACGCACACAAGCGACATCTTTTGTGTCAAAACTCTGATCCCTGTATCACTTAAACCCAAGATTAAAATTATCCCAGTTTCGGAAACAAATTTTCAGTGCCCGAGGTGAAGGTACACATCTGACCTGCGTGTAACACTGTATAAGTAAGGCAATCATGTCTTTGTTAAAAAGCAGCGTTTTTCTCACATCTCACACAGAATGGCATTCTCGATGGGCAGAATTACTTTTAATAAATGACCACAACTTCACAATATACACACATGTGTAAATGGATATCCACATTATGCCTCTCCCAAATGAAGTACATATACTGGCTTTAACTCTGAAAAAAATGCATTAATAACTCTATCAAAATGTTTACCCAGAGCTATCCTTGTTTTCCACATAAGTACTTTTAAAACTGCAAGTTATACAGCAGAAATCCTTGACAGTGTGATGGCAAGACTGTATTTACTCTATAGAAAAGGCTCATAGAAAAAAAAAAGTTTAAATTCTGTTATTCAAAGTATTACTGATTTAAAAGGATATCAATATTACCCCAAATTGAACTGCACCCATAAAAAGAAGCCAAATTAGAGCATAAACAAAGGCAGATTGAACTAGATTCAAATAAAATAGCAATGTGGTTTGTTTGTATGTTCAAAGATAAAAGGGAACTTATTTTAGGAAAGATAAGTGGAAGCAACGGGCTTTTTGCTGTTTTCAAAAGTTGGGCTCCCTGCAAATCCTGCACAAGCACTGTTTTGCTTTCAAAAGCAACCCAAAAAGACCTCGTTAAGGAAGGGTTATTAACTTCTACTATACATTCTCAAATTACCATGGAAACAAAAACAGACACTTGCAGATGCTGCCTCCACCTAATGCCTGGGCTTTCTCCTCACATCATCACATAGAAGGAACTATACCGGTGGTTCTTGTCAAATCTACTGAGAACTGGGGTGGGGGTGTGGGGGGATTCTTGTTCACCTTTTATTTCAAATATCTGTGTTCCATTCACAAAATATGCAACCTGTACTGGTATTATACTGGTAGTAGAATTTTAGTTATGTAAGCACACTACATGTAGTGCAATATGCTTTGGCTCCAAGTCAGAGCACACTCCCTAAATAGTGGATATCAAGATAAAATACTAAGTGAGTCCTGACACTATTTTTCTGTCCCTATCCCTTTTCAAGACACTGACTGTCACTCTTGTGACATCTGAGCACCTGTAGATCTGCTGAGTTTCAAAACATTTACATTAGTATTGGCTCACAGCACAGAGCACTACAGTAAAAGTACACAGAAGTCCAGGTTCTAGAAAAACTTCCCATTTTATTCCAGGGGAAGCTTTAAAAATAGAATTTTCTTCAGAGCACATAGCAGTCCTTTCGGGGCTGGGTATGGCTGAAGCCTGCTCAAGGCTGTGTTAGTACTGCAGTGGGCTTTTCACCTCGTTTTAAGGGAATTTACTGATTGTAACTAATCTCCACAGCCCCTGCAGTCATCAGTCCTTCAGCATAAGCACTGCTTTAGCACCTCTCTTATTAGCGTTGTCCAAAGCACTTCGAATCAGCTTAAATCCATCCCAGAAGTCCTCCTGCTGGAAGACAGAGAGGCTCTATTTGTTCTGAGCTCCACAGCAGTCATCAGACATGCCCCACTAGCTGCCCAGGGCTGGAAGGGTGGTTGTCATATTTAATGGAAAGAGCTACGGCTAAAGAAATTGCAACCAGACAGTATTAATAACAGGTCTCATTCCCACATACAAAAAAGCCCATGGAAGTTTTGTTGTTTGGGGTTGTTTGTTTGTTTTTTTCTGGAGGTGGATGCCTTCCCCAAAACAGCCCGCACCACCTTGTAATCCTGAACATCAGATATGCAGGGCACTAGCTATCCATGAGCAAACACCCGAAGACGAAATTTTCCCTAATCTCATCACCAACATCCCACCCATCGTCAGTACCGGGCTCCATCCTTTCACAAACCGCCTGAAGATAAAACTCCTAAAAGTCTAACATTTTTTAGGACTGTGCCTTCCTCGCTTCTCTTACTAAACGCAACTCTCAGAACCTAACGCACCACCACCTTCCCCGCTCGGAAATAAAACCCGCCGGGTGAAAAAACACCTGCCCTTCCACAGGAGAGCTCCGCAGTGTGGTAAGAGACCCCGGGAGGTTAAAAACTTGGGAGGGAGTTCGGGCTCGGGAGAAAGCGGGGGAAGGAACGGGGTGTGTGTGTGGGGGGGGGGGTGTCCCGAGCCCAGCTCGGGCCGCTCGAGGCGGCGGCGCCTCGGGCACAACCGCCCGTACCGTCCGAACCTCGGCCGGGGCTCCTGGGGCACAACCGCCCGTACTGCCCGGGTCTCCTCGGGCACAACAGCCCGGGGCTCCTGGGGCACAACCGCCCGGGGCTCGGCCGGGGCTCCTGGGGCACAACCGCCCGTACCGCCCGGGCCTCCTCGGGCACAACCGCCCGGGGCTCCTGGGGCACAACCGCCAGCACCGCCCGGGGCTCGGCCGGGGCTCCTCGGGCACACCCGCCGGCACCGCGGTCGCCATGACCGTGCAGCGCCCGTCGTGGCCTCCGCTGTACTTCCCGCACTTCCACGGCACCGAGCCCGTGCCCCGCCCGCCCGGCGGCGCCTGGGCGCCCCTCGCCGCCATGTGCTGGCCGTGGCAGCCCCTGCCCGCCGCCGCCGCCGCCGCCGCCGGGCCCCCGCCCCGCTACGCCGCGCTGGCCGCGCCCCTCGCCCCGGAGCAGCCGCTGCGCCCCTGCGGGCCCGGCGGGGCCGGGTCGCGGGGGGCGCGGGGCGGGGGCGCGGCGGGGCGGCGGCCGGCGGAGCAGGCGCAGCTGCAGCTGCAGGAGGAGATGTGCGAGCTGGGCATCCGCCTCAAGGAGCTGGAGCTGGCGGCGCTCGTCGGGGACGGCTTCGACGCCAGGCAGTGTGCGTGCCTCCCGCCCGGAGCGGCCGGCGATGCCGGGGATGACACCTCCTGCCAACAACCCCCCCAAGCACAAGGGCGGCGGGTCCCTCCATCAGCGATCCCCCTAAAACGGGGCCGGCGTGCGGGGGGGACACGGCGGGGCTGGGCAAGCACGCGGGGAGCAAAAGGGGCTGTCAGTCCTCTTTTGTCATCTCCCCCCACCCAGGCTGAGGGCACAAATTGAAGGGAGGAGGCGCAGGAATTACGGATGTAGTTAACGTTGCACAAAGGAGCAGACACACACTACCACTGCCACCCCAAGTCATTAAGTGTTAACCAAAAACAAACAAACAAACAAAAAACAACCATCAGGGATTTTGCACAAGCAAAATGTGTCCGCTGCCAATGAGACCCTGCGGTTGTAAATCAGCATGGATGTGAAATAAAGGGCCACTGGCGGCCACACATAGTTGGAGGCCGAGGGGAACACAAAACAAGCTAAACTTTGGCGTTTTAATTTTATGACCCGCTGACCTTGAAGGAAATGCGAGAAATAAAATAAGTTCATCAGGTCACGATACTTAAGGGTTCCAGTAGGGAGGCCAGCAGCAGTAAGGATGTGATGCTCACCATTTCCTTCAAGGCCGCGCGGCTGCCAGTCAGGAAACCTGCAGCAGTGCAAAGGCTACAAGAACACAGAAAAAATGTGCATCAGATATACCCATTCACGGGAAGATCTTAATGACGTTCTGATAGGTAGCTTGCATATATTTACTTTTCAGAACAGGAAAATAATTTCCCCTTGTTATAGCAATACATAACTTTTTCCATTTTAGTATCTCTTGAGAAACTTTAGATTTCAGATATTTGCTAGACAAGTTGTTGTAAGGAATATTATTAGTTTGCTTAATACGTTATTTGATTTACTTAAAAGTATTAATGACAAAATTAATGACAAATTATGTTTTATTCCTGTTTAGATAAACTTCTGAAGGCACTGGAAGAAAAGAAGATACAAAGCATGAAAGCATTGCAGAACCTGAAATAACAGGCCACCAACATGATGAGGATTATTGCAGCTGAGTATTCTGCCACCACATCTCTATGGAGTATTTTAATGGACCTTCAATATTGGGTTTCTACTTATTGGACGCTATTCTCCTGCCAAATTAAAAACTATAGTATATTGTTGCATTTTTTGCGTTTATTAATTGTCTAGTACTAGTCACTGATAACAGTACTGTATATTTTTCCTTTTTTTTTCTCCAGTTACTATATGCAGACAGGATGCATAATATTGTCTTCAAAAACACTGTGAAATTAACACTGCTATTGACAGGATTCCCAGCAGTCCATGATGGTGTTCAAGATATGTGTGGCCAGGAAACACAGTAATTGCAATACAAACTATGGTTTGTTTGTTTATTTTTTCTCTTTTAGTTCTAAGTACAATAAGTGAAATTTTGAGTAAAGAAGTGTGGTCAAAAGTCTACACCTCTAAGCCAGCTCTAAAACTCTCCTTTCATGTTAGCATAAAAATCTTTGTTACAATCACTTGAATCGGTTTTTAACATTATAGTCATATAACCTTGATTTTCAATTAACATTTTGCTATTGCTTTAGGAATAACTGTGCTTAGGCTAAAGCAGTAGTTTTTGAAGAGACAGCATCCTTAGGTTTGGAAGGCACATCCTTTCAAAAGGAAAAATTAAAGCTCTGGGGAACATTTAACATTCAAAACTGGTGCCATACATGGCATGGAGAATAACCTCACAAAGTAGTAAACAGGCTCATCACACTGATAAAATGATAGCAACTACTTTTTCCTATTCTAATTCCAGAGCAGTAGGTGGCAGCATGAAATAATAAAGTTACTGACCCTGAAGCTGTCATATTTTGGCAAACAGCTTTATTTTTAAGTCCAGTATTTTAATCTGTGTTTTTTTTTAAACTGTGTTCAAGTTGCTCGACTGTGAAGCATTTTAACACAATACGGTATCAAAATTTTATTTCCTATTACTGCTTATTACAGGATTCACTCTTTGACTATCTCAATCTTTACAACCAGATTCTCATCTACCATACACAGAGTTTATTATGAAAAAAAAATCTTATTTATAACTCCTATTTCTCAATCATCAAACTATAACCATCACATTTTATCAGAGCACTAGATCTTAAACAGAATCTTACCTCTGCACTGGCTGTTGCCGGGTGGTGTCCCTGCTGACACGGCAGTCCACGGCTTCATCTTCTGATCAATGGGCTTTTTAATGACCCAAAGCCTGAGCAGGGTGCTGAGACTGGGCTTTGTCCAGTGGTCTGATGTCCCTCAGGCAGGGCACGGAGAGGGACTCAGGATGGTGGAGGAAGCTCAAGGGGCAGGACTGGGGACAAGGCTTCTTTTAACACAGGCCCAAGGAGGGTCTCACTTGGGGTTCCTGCAGCCTCAGGGTGACCCCCAGGCCCAGCAGCTTCCTCTGCACAGGGTCAGGTCAGCAGTGGCCACTGTGAGGTTTTTTTTCTTTTACACTCCATCATCCACTTCAATTCAAACACCCTTCCTCTTTCAGCTGGCTGAAGCCAGCTAAAAGGCCCACCTTGGCACCATTTAATTGCTAAAGGCCCACCTTGGCACCATTTAATTGCTACTTAGCTCTTTGGAGTCTAATTAATAACACCATGCTCCTGGCTGAACAGTTCTGCTTTCACTAGTTTGCTTATTTTAAGCTGTTTCACTCCAGACAGCACCGTAAGTCACATCCAAAGTGGGCTTGTTAAATGAGGTATTTTTATACCTGGTCAGGAAATGCTCACAGAATCATCCACGATTTATGTCTCTTTCCAGGCACGTCTTAGAGGCTGAGACAGTAAATAAACAAAAGGTAAATCATTGTGCCTAAAGAACCAAATTATCACTGGAACACCTTGGAAATCTGGTGTGTTTTACTGCTCCCTCTGCAGAACCAGGATAAAAATTCTCTCTAAGAGTTTTGAGGCTAAACCTGAAATGGTTAATTATTGTGAAAATGCAAATGGTTAAACTCAAATAGTTGATTGCTATGAAAATGAGAATTGTTTCAGTGCCTAAACTGAATATCAGAAAACAAACTTGGATTAAACAAGAAGGGCCAAGACACAGAGGCCTTCAAAGGCTTTGTGCAGAAATAAGAGCTTTAAAATCAAATTAGGTAGCAGAGAAACTATTTTCATTTTTCCTAATCTGCAGAATAATTTCATTCCCTAACCACTCTACGTTTTCCAAGGTTATTGCAAGGGCCTACAAGGGTTTCCATTACATGCAGTCACTGCTTCCTAACTATTACATCTCAGCTTTTACCAAGTCTTTCACTTCGTATCAAGCTCTCATGAGCCGTTATTCTCTCGGGTTTTCTTGGCTTAAACAGAGCTGCTTTTCCCAACACACAGTTTAAACCTTTTTCCATCTGTTGTTCAGTTTCTCACATGGCCTTTTTGTTAAAACAACACTTCATGTTTAATTACTGGGCAATAATGCAAGGAATAATGTCAGTTAATATGTAATCTCAGTTTAAGTTTCCTGGGGACAGACACCTACTGGAAAAAGTCCTTTGGGCCATGTGCCAGAACAAGGCAGAATGGTTTCCCTTGGCCAGCATCACAGCACTCTTCTATCAGGATACTTGGCCAAAAGCATCCTCCCCATTCCACACAGAAGCTTCTCCACATTCCAGGATGATCATTAAAGAACGGTGGAGAGGATCACTGGATGTGTGATGAACTAACATCCTTCTGTGTGTGAAGTAGCACCTACAAAAGGAACTCAGAGACTGTAGGAGAAACATGGGATTTATGATGGAATATTTCTGCCTGAAAAAGAATCACTGTTTGTACTCTCAGTTGGAGCTAGTAACACACTCACGTGCATGAATTAAGCTTGTCCATACCTAGACAAACAACCAGGTTATTAATACATAATGGCTCATATTCTTGTTTAATTTGTCCCTAAACATTTTATTTACCTTTATTTTTCTCCTCTGTTTCCACTTGATCTTGTTCTGTCCAGTAATTTGCTCTCATCTCTGCGGGCTTATGGCTTCATCTCAAAGCTAACGTGTTTATCATTTCTTTTGTAAAAATTAAGCATAAATTAAACAGAAGAGCATTCTTTCCGCATTTTCTTTCATTCACAGCGATTGTGACTTTTTTTTAAAATTGTTTCAGTTCTCTCAGACTGCCCAGGCAAGGCTAATCCTGACATTTAGATGCTGCCATAGCTCACATCTCTTTCACGTAGCTGCCTCGTGACTCAACAAATCTATCCCTGTCGCATTCAAGAAAGAAACATTAGGCTACAAATTTGATTCACGGGCAGAGATCTCAAAACATCAGCAGCAGGTCGCTCCCATTTCAAACTCTAAACAAAGAAAACTTCTCCTAAAGCAGATTGTCACGTCTTCACAGCCAACCCAAGGGCTGAGCAGTGACAGCTGTCTTGCTGACAGAGCTGTGTCTACACCTGCAGTGATATCCAGGTGCTCCCCAAGGAATGCCCTCGGGTCTTTCATTTCTGAAACCTGGAACAGCCTTGGCTGCTTTATGATGGGAGAAATTAGGTACAAAGCCATTTGAAAACAAGAATGCCTTTAAACTTTAAAAGTATTTTATACCGAACAGTTGGGTCCATTAAATTTCAGACTGTTACACTGAAGAGTTTACAACATTAAAATTCTCCAAATAGATACTCAGCCTTATTACAATGGCTCATTAGAATTTAAATTCATCTTCAAAGCCGCATTAATTAGCTCAGGGACAGATTACAAAGGAAATCCAAAAGCAGTAAGCTATCATAAAATGATTTTTCTGTTTTCAGCAGCGGATGCTGCATTTTAAGATTCACCTGTCCTGAAAATTCAGAGTAAAGGTCTCTACACAAAGTAGGGAAATCAAGAACAGCACTTAACTCTAGGACTCTTGTCCTCTCTTGTTTGTTTGGGAGGTGATGTTTCTTAAGGTCACTGACATCTGGGTTCTGGATCAAAAAGTTGCCAATGAGGAAGAAGTCCATCAAGGGTGCATTTGGCTTTTCTAAGAAAACATAATTATTAATAACACAAGTCTCTTATTTAATGTTACACACTAAAAATATACATTTTTGAAATAGGCTGAGATCTTGGTGTATCTTGAAAAAAAGCCTGAACAGCCTCTTGAGGCAATTTAAGCACTCACAGTCACAGCATATATATATGTATATAAAAATATAAACATAAACTGTATTTTAAGTATACCATCTGTCCAGAACCTTAGTACTGATACATACACTAGGAAGTTCATTTATCCTGTATTTTGGGAAGATCCTTCCTTGCCTCTCTTGAAGTCTGAAACTACAAAGAGAGGCTTTGTAATAAAACAAACTTTTTAGTCCAAATTTCTTGCATCCCAAATTGCACAAAAGCAGTACTGACAAAAGTACATAGCTTCATTTTCCTTCCCCTTTTACTTCAGAGTGACAGCATGAAACTTAGGCCTGAATAAATGCTGTTAAAAACCACAACAACTGACTGAATAATAGGGGAAAGGCCTAGAGGCCATTAAGGTGAGAATGAAAATTCACAAAGGAAAACACGGAATCCCAAGGTGTCCTCAAAATTTACAGCCTTGCTGTGGTTACTGCACTGCTCACCTCTGTGCAAGGTAGGAAAACACCTTTCTTCAGAGGGAATTCCACCACTGGAATACATGGTTTAGACTTGTGTAGCTCTTAAAACTCCTTTCCTGTCCTTTCTGCCTCGAAATCACGAGCAACAGGACCCCCCCTAAGCAGCCCAGAAGCCTGGAAGCTCCAAGTAAAAAGAAGGCTCATGTTTTAAAAGGCACCGATCTAAAGAAAACAGCAGGAACAACCAATAAGTAGCGACACAGATTTTGAGACATTATTTTATTTAATGTGCAAAATTGCCAAGAAAAACACACGTACAACTTGAAACTAAGCTATAGCCACTAACATGAAAGAAACTATTCTAAGTACTCGTAAGCTTCACCTCTAGAATCACCCTATGGCTCAGAGTAAAAACACAGTCATTTGGTAATGACCCAGAACATTTGAAATGCCTCCTTTTTTCAGTCATAGATATAAAATTCTACGATCAGTATGATTCTACATCTGTAATTGCAAAAGGAACCAGTTCTTGGAGATCTCCCTTCTGATTGCATAGTATAAAATTTTAATGACTTATTTTCCTCTTCTTTCATTTTAATCCCTCCCAGACTTGGCTTTAAATCCACCCTCAAGTTTGCAGCTTCAGAAAACTAATTTTCCCATTTACAGCTGAAACACTCATAAACTTTAAGCAAATTTCACAGACACAGCCATTACAGTTTAGTTGAATCAAGCTGTGAACACCAAAGATAACATGGATATTTGTAATCATGCAAAGCTAGTCCTTTCCATAATTCAAAGATGTAAGAAAAGTTCAGTTCCTTGGAAAATGAGATCTGTTGCATGGGAAGTGAGGCAATTTATTGATATAAATTCTGTAAATCCCTGTAAAAAAGTGCAGAGGCTGTTACTGGAAAGGCTTCCTAGAACATACTGAAATATTATCAGGAGGTGAGTTTTTTTCTTGTAAATTCACATTTATTTAAATGCTACCAGAGGAACAGGTAATGTACAGCCTTGAACAATTACCAAAGCTCCATGAAATAACAAATAGTGCTTCATACTAAAGTATCCACTTGCACTCCAGCAGGGCTATGAGGAGGGGCAGTCCCTCCACCCTGCTTTACAGATGGGACACTGAGGCACAGTCAGATTAAGCACCTTGCCCAGGACCGCTCCGAAATCCTGAAGAAAAATCAGCTGACCTCCTGTCTCCCCATTTCCAGCTACCCATAACCAGAAACCATCCTTCCTCTCTTTGCACAACCTTAAGATGCTCGAGATGGCTAATTTACTGAGGGATTACTGGATCAGTCCTGTTCTCCTTGAAGTCAGCAGGTGTTTTGCCAATCACTTCAGTGGAAGGTGTTACCTATACTCACGTTTTGCCTTAATTCTAACATGATTTCTGTAATTATCAAAAAGCAGAACATGGGCCAAAGCCAAGCAATGCCACAGCTATTTGAGAATTCTATCACGTGTGTTGGTTACTACTTCCACCACACCAGCAGCACATCAGTGAGGTAAAGAGTGCACCTCTGTGTACACCAAAAAGTCAAATTCAGAATGCACAGCAATGGCAAGAAAGTGAAATGGCAATTAAGTGAAAATAAAAGGTCAAGGAGCATAGGAATATCTGTGCTTTCTCACGAGATCCAAAGAACTGCCTAAAACAGACTCTTTTGTTCCTGAAGGGTTGCTAAATCCTAACCCAAAATTTAAGCTTCAGTAAGATGGGTTCTGTCCTATTTTCCCAAATTTTTGTCTTCACTGTCTTTTTTTTTTTCTATCAAATATGACACTGAATACAGACACAGAACTCAACACCAATATGAAATGAAAAAGCATTTCCAGTCTCTCTGCCACAGAAAGAAATACTAGAATTAATTATTTTTGGTGGGTAAAGTGTTTGGTTTTCTTTTTTCCTAATTGCAGAGTGAAAAGTAGCAGATACAGACAGAGAATAAACTTCGAGTTTACTTACATTCAGATCTCCCACGTTTATAAGTCTGAAATAGAATACGCTGCTAATATTGTTAATTTTGTAGCACGCTAACAAGTGAAGAAATCAAAAGCTAACCAAATACAGAAACTGATTCAAAGCAGTTAACCTCAAGGCTTTTTCACCTGCCACAATAATCAACTCATAACTACTTAAGTGTCCACCCACTGTGGAAATGCAAGGTTTACCACCTATTATTCTGCCACAGTAACTTGCTTTTTAGATCCTGGGGGATCCCTGGCACAGGGTTCTATGTTCTGCTGCATCACATCTCAAGGAATCTCTTAGTTAAGTTCGCTGGTGACACAGGACCTAAAAGCCACTGATTCCACACAAAAAGCCAGAGTTAAGGACCCAAAAGTTTCTGGTTTAATAGCTTTAAAAAATTAAAGTTCTACACAGGCACTCTTTACAAGGTCCCACTGGAGGCTGCAAAAGTCAGTGCTCCTTGCCAGATAAAAGGGATTTTAACTGATGCCAGTGTTTGTTTTGGTGTTTAGACACTGGTTTACAAAGCACAGAAATGCACTGAGCTGCAGTGAAAAGGGGCATACTTTGGAAGAGAAATTCACCTCCTTTCTAAATATTGTACTCAGTGGAATCAACTCCCCGTATGATTTACAATCCTTTGCAGCCATTATTGCCTCACAGGTAAATGTGTGTTTATAAAGTTACAAAATTATTTACAGAATGCAATATAGTTTCAAGCTACTCCTTGGGAATTAATTGAACATGAAAAATTCATGAAAAGTCAGGCACTTCTTAAAACAAGAATTATTTTTAATAAATGAAAAAAAAAATCAAATTTCTGGAACACCTCTTCGTGATATTTGTCATTATTTTCAAGATATCTGCTATACATTTGACCACCTATTTAAAACCCATTTCTCATCTAACAGAACAACTCTGAGATCAAACTCTTCATTACTGCCTCCATATACCTTAAGGAACCTGAAATGAATAGGGACAAAGAGATGGACAAATAGAACTAGTTTTGAAAAAGTATTTCTGGACACACACATATAGTTCAGCGCAAGTATGATACAATATTCATAAGAATATGGTCTTAAAGGTGATTTTAAAAGCATGAAATATTCTATGATTTTGGGGCATTTCAATATTTTAAAAATCAGGACCTAAACCACCTTTCTGCCACACCACTTTGGAGGCTGTAATTTTTATATCTGTGGGTATTCAGAGTAACTCAAAGGGCAAATGTGTTACACAGGGTAGTCTGTCCATCTCACAACCCCATCAAAATCTCTGTCTCATCTCCCATGTCTTAAACAAAGCCCAAGCAAAAAGCTTCCTAAGTAATAGGGATCACCAGATGCTCAGTTTTCTGATTGCTTTTCACTTGTGGGGCAAACCAATTTTGATCAAGGATGTGCAATGCAGTTTTTCTCAGTAGAGATTCTTCAGTATTAACCAGCCTTGCCTTTATGACTTGGCCATCTTGAAAGTCTCTTTTAAAGAGCAAGTCAGAATGCAGTTTATTCACTGACCTATATAAACCTCATTTCCACAAGTTGAGTCTTGCATTATTTATCTACGAGAGAAAGGCAAAAGTTCAAAAAAAGCGTTCTGAAAGAGTAACCTTATCCTTAAAATGGAAAAAACTAATTTTGAGGTATTTTGATAAGCATTAAAAAAAAAATATTGTTACTCAGTCCTAGAGTTACGGCCAAAAAAATTAACCAAGGAAAAGTCTAACACAAAAACTGTAAGTTACCACTTGAGATAGTGATTCCATTTAGCACTGTTAAAAAAGTCTGCATACTGCATGACCACATCTTTCTTCCTTCCTCCACCTCCTAATGATGTAGTAAAATAAGGATTCCATGCAACTTGGTATTTTATTACAAGAGATTGCTTTGAGTAAATGGGAACCACTCGTGCTAATTATGGCACTCTCTGCACAGAGAATGCACGTGGTTTACACAAAGGAGTGGAAGCAGTAATCCATACCCTCTCTTGGGACAGGACTGAGCGTTAATTTATGCCTATCAGTCACTGGCAACATGGAATGCACCTTGCTGGGAACAGCTGCCCAAACACAACCATCTATGGGTATGAGTTACACACAGCAGAAGGTCCTCGGCTTCCAGACCCTGAAGTTACTCCTGACCTGTTAACAGCCTTCATAATATCTCACCCTTGCTTTCCTATCCCATTTCAGTCAGCAAGGTATGGGAAGACACTGAGATTTGTTTATGTACAAGAAATGCAAGGCCAGGACCATAAGTTACTGGACACAGTGTCTGGAGCTGCCCAGAATGCACAGGATGAACAGGGTCAGCAAAATGATGCGACTTCTACTAGCTCAGAAAACCTACTGCTTTCAAGCTCCCCCAGCTTTTAGAAGCTGGCAGTTAGCTCTTACACTGGCAATGCAGGACTAAAAAACACACATTAAAATGTAATTAATTCTTTAACAGTCAGACATCTTGAAATATAATGAAAACTGTGGTCAGCTTTGTAATATATATCAGCCCTTAAACAAAACAGTTCTGCCACTCAATCCAATGTTGCTTTTGTTACTTGCTTCTCATTTTTATCTTACATTTCTTGCATCTCACATTTTCAAAGTCAGTCTGAAATAGAAATGATCACTATGTCAGATAATGTCCCCGTCTCTATATATAGGATTTTCATGCACTTCTATCAAGTTCTACCCATAATGTTATTGGATACAAATAGCACTCATATTTCTAGACTGAGTGCTAGAGGTTCTCACAAATCCAGACAATATGGTTTTCTCAAAAAATTACTGTCAATGAGTACCCTCTTATCCTCATAAAGTTACTGTTCTATTTATGTTAGGAAATATCACACATAATTTACCAACTGAAAGTGGGCAGTACACAGATACCAAGGAGTAATTATACGTGCATTTCATTTGCAGCTGTTTCTACTGATGATTTACAAATCTGAAGACAAAGAGTGGTCAGAACATCAACACCTTTTGTACACACTAAACAGTATTTTAGCCTAAACATTTGACATATTTTAAAATAAAATTGGGGCATTAAGTAGAAAACCTAAATTACTACGGTTTTTTCAGTAAAAATGGCATGGATATATTCGAATGAGGATATAACTTTAAACACAAATACTTTCTTCTTTGAAATCAGTATTGAAAAACTATATTGTAATTGTAGCCATACAAAATGTTTATTATATTACAAATTATTTGTACACTATATTTTCACTTTATCATTGCTTTGTGCTCAGACAGTATAAATATTACAGCATGATTTTTCTTTCCCAGGAATGTCCTTACTGTCTTGATATAATCTTACTTTGTACTTTAAAAAAAAATACAGAAACATATTACAAACAGGATAAAAAGGCATTATGAATGAAGAAGGTGAGATGGTATTGTGAATAAAGTGCACCACAATGGTTTCAAAGTGATGGTTCAGGAAATGTTTAACAGACTGCACATTGCTGATAACAATACCAAACAAAATTAATTTTAAAAGTCTAACAGGTCTTCCTTAGTAGAAGAGTACTTTGTTTAACTTTACTGAAATGGTTTTTCTTTCCAGAAGGCTATTTAAATGCTTTTGTTTGGGGTTTTTCTGTTTTCTGCAGGCACTCAAACCATTTACATCTCTGTAATTGCCAGAATTTTTAATTTCCAGTATGGCAAGATATACGATTCATTCATGTCAGATATATGAGGCTTTACCCTCCCACATTTTTCAATAGAACTATTTAACTTACTAAAACTTAAGAGAGGGAACAGATTTACACACAGAGCTAACTGTCCCAAAGATGGTGTTTCAAATTGGTATGTCCAACCTCCTGTGATTATTTTGGGGGAAT